>CP095191.1:3220396-3864475 GCA_022965775.1 Cercospora sp. J1 LZ-2022 | reverse complement strand
TCATTGAAAGGCCAGCCATTTTTGGCTGCTTCCTTGTTCAGTCTAGACATCTCGTCGAAGTCGACTGGCTGCGCCCACTTGTGAAGTGGAATTTCTCCCAGCTTCGTCGCGTCTGAGGCCTCAGAATAGAATGTCGGCGTTGGTTTGTTCGCCCTCCGAGGTGGATAAGGCCTGGCGGTAGATGACAATTCCCATGGCAATTGACGATGCGTAGGTTCTGCTGATCGCGGGGCGGAGGTGAGCAGTGGAGCGGATTGCTTTCTTCGAGGCGCGGGCGGTGCGTGCAGTGAAAGCTGAGACCTGGTGTTCGTTGCAGGCGAAGGTGGGTGCTTTGGTTCTCCCGAAGCTGGAAGCCGCGTTGCTGAGGCGACTGCCAAATTGGCGGTTGACTGTGTGGCCGTTGATGTCTCGGTACTCCCACCCTTCGTCGCCTTCCTCTTTTTGCGCTCGCCAGACCGCACCATTGCGACCTGTCCCGGCTTCGACGAATCGGCAATCACAACCCGGGCAAGAACAGGACCTCGCGCTCTTCCTCGCTTCGAAACAGACCTGCGCCTCGCTGGCGATCGGAGGTCCGCGGTACTGACCTGCTGCGGTACGCGGGGCGACTTCGAACGCATCATTCTGTGATATAGCTCCCTTAGCGCGCGACAGGTATCGACGCGGGACGCATCGGACAGGGCCGTCAGTGACTGATAGTCCAATGACGTCTCCTTCTTGTCTCGCGCAAGAAAGGCGTTGATGACGGTGACGAGGCCGGTGTTGAGCCTGAGCAAGACCTCAGCGAGCGCCGTGTTCGCTACAACTGCGGGAGTGGTCAGAATGACAGCAGGCGGATGAGGACCGGAGACTTACCATCGCCGTGGGCGAAGTGCTCGCCGACTGCGGAAATGCTGCGTTGGTACTCTCGCCCGATGTCCTCAGGCCCTCTCCTCAGGCTTGACACCAGCTGCACCTCATCTTCCCGGCCCGCCTTGTCCTGCTTCTTCGTCCGGCTCTTCTTGCTCCTGCGCAACTCGCGGAACCGCTTGAACACGTCCAGCCCGCTCGTGAAGGAAGAGATGATGGAGACCACGCAGCTAGACACGCTCGCGTTGGCCATGTTGGACTGCTCGGTCAGCCTCTGCCTGTTCGTAAGTGAGAAGTGCTTCGGCGGCCGGTGCGAAGAGCAGTATGCCCCCTCTCGAATCGTGACTGCTCGCACATGTGCTACGCGACTGACAGGTAAACAATCTATGCGTGTTTCAGCGATGCGCTGTCTTCTTCCTGTTGACCTACAGCACCCGAGCAGGCAAGCGAGGCAACGACGTGCGTAGATAAGGCAGACGGCCAGCAAGCCAGCCTTTGCATGGCATGCGAGGATATGAATACGCGAAGCCTCGAACCATTTCGAACTGCACGAAAGAATGCTCCGAGGCGCCTGGTCAGTCCAGTCAACAGTGAGCTGCTGCAGGTCCAGCGAACAGGAACAGAGCCTGCTGCAGGTGCTGTCCTGCTGCCCGAGTCCATTGGATGAGCGGTGCAGCTGTCGCGAACGCCTCCTCCATGAACACGAAAAGCTCACCAAAGAGGAAAGGCGCGATTCTCTGCTGACTAAGGTCACGTGCAAGTCAGAAAGTCTTCCTTCTCAAGTCTCGATGCTCTCCCCTTCTCTGACGTGAATAAGTGAGCGATATCACAGCATCGCCACCAGCGCACTCGCGGAAGCCTCCCAGGTTACGTCCAGCGACGTAGACGCTCCAGCGCTCTGCATACCACATCAGGCAGGTGAATGGTCGAGCATTGGCACTGCATGGCGACTCCAGCGACCACTACCTGTGATGCAAACATGATACAAGAAAAAACCATAGTAGGCGTCCGATCATCATACTTCGAGCTTTAGCCGGAAGTCGTCAGGCACCGCCTACTGCTAACAACCAGGTCACTTGGCGGGCGCTTGCTGTAGCTGCATGATCACGTCGGCTTGCCGAGATTTGCTACATGCAGGTCCGACTCAACTCTACAGAACAGATACGCCTCACGACCAAAATACACACGTACAAACTCTGCCGGCAACTTTATTCTGGTACGCCTTGCTCACCTGAGGAGATACCCACAACGGCGACGGACCCTACAACCCACAACGTGCTTTCGAGGGTCATGGCTAAAACGGAGGCCTGTCCGACACTGACTCAGTTTCTGCACTTCCCCATGTCGATCACTGTGCTTCGACTCACGCACCAAAGCAGAATCGCCGACTCGAACTGTACCGGATCTGCGATGATGTCCAAACCAGACCATCACTGCTGCAAAAGCAGTGCCCAAATGCGCAACCGCCCGCTGAGATGACCCGGGAGGATCATGAAGCACTACGGCTCATATCAGCCACCCGTTCCCTCTAGCACTGCGTCCTGTCGGAGATTTTGTTTCCCACGTTTCTTCTATTGCTCGATGGTACGCTTGTGGAAGACACCAACATGCGCACTATCTTCGCCTTGCTCGCCTGCCTGGTCTACCCAAGTCTGTCCTTCTCAGTCGCTTCCAGCGAACATACGCTGAAACCTCGCCACGAGGTCAATTTAACTGCCGCCGCTGCGCTTCCGCAATGCGCTTTGGAATGCGGCAGTAGAATCTCCATGGCATTCAATTGTCCGATCACAGAGCCTTGCTTCTGTGAGACAAGCGGACCGAAAATTGATGCCACGGTAGCATGCCTCAAGGAGTCCTGCGATATTCGAGGTTCTTTAGCCTCGCAAAGATTCCAAGCAGAGACATGTGGGTTCCCGTACCGCGACAAGTCGTGGAGGATCGCGCTGGTCTCTTACATCCTCTACGGCATCGCAATGGTCTTCGTGATTGCGAGATTCATCTCACGTTTTCCGAGACTTTTAGGAGCTGGTTTTGGTGCCGATGACTGGACTGTTGGGCTTTGTGTGGCACCCATGACAGGCATGACTGTTGTGGCCTACTACGAATACTATTACGGTTCTGGTCGCGATGTATGGACTGTCCCCGTCGACAATCTGGAACCATTTGCCCTGGTGAGTCTATTACGCCTTTTCCTGTCGAAGCGAATCTGACCTTGAATAGTGGTTCTTCGTCGGCCAACCATTATACGTAATGGTCACCTACCTCTCGAAGCTATCACTGGTCTTCTTGTATCTTCGGATCTGGCGCGAAGAATCAATGAGCTCGTTCCGAATCACTTGCTGGATTGTGGCAACTAGCCTCATTATGTGTACCATTGGGTGTGTCCTCGCGTGCATCTTTCCATGCCAGCCGATCAGCTATGCATGGCGACAGGTCTTACCAGGAGTTACTGGAAAGTGCTCGAATCGCACAGCTGCCGCATTCGCTTTCTCAGGTATCAACATTGCGTACGATGTGATAGTCCTGCTCATCCCCATTCCACGCCTCATTGGGCTCAGCATCCCATTGCACAAGAAGATCGGGTAAGTCCTACCTCTATCCCTCAGTATAGCCTTTCGTAATTACTGACAAATTTCGCTTCAGCGTCTGCTCCTGCTTCCTTGTTGGATTTGCTGTAACAGCCTGCTCCATCATCCGTCTGACGCACTTATTCGCTCTCACTGATTCCCGAAACCCAACCTGGGATTTCGCCGAGCCTGGCTTCTGGTCGCTTATCGAAGTTTACACCTGTATGATCTGCTGCTGCACCCCCGCCATGGCCGGCTTCCTCCACCGCCTCTACAAATACGGCTTCGAAGGACGCTGGGAAAGTTTCAAGAGCTCCATGCTCTCCTCTCGTCGCTCCGACTCACAACTGATGTGGCATCCCGAAACCAGCGGCAACGATCCTCAACGCAATTGTCAAGGAGACGACGTCCTCGTTGACGAACGCGGACACGTCGTGCTCGATGAGAACGGACGCGTCATCCGCCGAAGTCGCATCGGCCGTCCAACACACCAATATTCTTCTAGCGGACGCATTCCAGATGACATGCTTCATGTCGAGAAAGCTTTGCCAAAAAGCAGTCCTGAGAAAGCTCGATTCGCGAGTCTTGATGGGACGAGCTCAATGGACGAATATGAGAAGATCGATGACCGAGAACGACCTTTGGAGGGAATTGCGAGAATCCCGAGTGATGCGAATATGATGGAGACGGTTTTGCAGCATCCTGGTGCAGGGCAGCCGATTGTGAGAATGAGTAGTGAGGAAGAGGAACAGGTTTTGTTTGAGGCTAGGCGGAGTCAGATGCCGCAGGGGAGGGGACAATGAATGTGTTGATTATGAGGATTTCGTTTTGTATGAATGGATTGGATGGGGTGTATGATGCGTGATACCAAATGCTGCGATATGTATGGGACGTATGAAACTTCAACGACTTGAAACTGAAATATGAGAATGCCTTGCGGATGATTGATGCTTTGAGTTGGGCTTGTGAAGACGCAGTGTTGCCGCAGGGCCGCTAGATGTGAGTAGTCATATATGCTACCACGAACAGGCTACGCAATGATCGCCTCGGGCAATTTGGTCTATGTGATAAGTCGTTCGCGAATGACGGATGCTTGCAACACTATGCTTGGGCAAAGAGAGGATGCAGATGTCTTGACTGCCATCTTTCCATCTCCGTGCACTCGAGCCACCACAGGAGTTCGAGGCGATCATTTTGTCCTCATGGCAACCTTATTTTTGTTGATGTGAATGATTTCTATCTTTCGTGCGTTGTATACTGTGAGGGATCTCTAGAATTAGGAAGCAGTCTGTCGAACTATCACTTGACATGTGTCTATTGCTGATACTTCATGATCAGATATCCGTGCCGTAAACCACCTTCAATTGCGGGTTTGATAACATTCTGCACGCTTTGTCGATGTTTTTTTCTTGGGATCTTTGTTGTGCAATCGACTGCCGCTCTGAAGATGATGTCCGCTAGAGTCTCAATTCCATTCGAGACTTCTTGTTTGTTTACGGCTTTTGTTCATCTCGCAAACTGCTTCACAACGAACGGGTTAGCTCTGGTGCGATTAGCTTCATGTACCGCCAGTCAAAGTCACTATCCAACCATCGTCTAGGCACATTGATTAATGCAATAAGTCGGCAGCTTTGCTGTCGCTCGCATATCTTTCGATCCATCGCAACGTCCAAAGCCAACGACAGGCTTAGGAGCGCCGCTGTGTCCATTTACCACTATGGCTGGACCATTGTTTTGCCGTGTTCGTTCTTCCTTTTGCTCTTGTTTTTCCTGTTATTCCCACGAACCCAACTGAATTTGTTTCAGCGGCCTTGTGCCAGCCAATATGACTTACAATTCCTCGTTTCTGTCCAAATGATCTTCCAGGCACTTTGGTCTATGCAATGAGTTGTCGCCAAATGGTCGATGCTTGCAGAAAAGTCCATCAGGTTCTTGCACAAGGCCGAGTATTTCGTCTGTCGTCTCAAGATCCTGAGGACTTGTCAACGTGTCTGAGTTGATTGTTTTGCTTCCCATTTTCTCACTTTTCGCGGATATTGGTATATGCGAAAGCGACAGACCGGATGTGTTTTGTAACATTCCTGACCCCTACAGTACTATATTTTCAACCGTCACCAAGCTTCTTCCAACGATCGTCTCAGGCACATTGGTCTATGAAATAAGTCGTTTGCCTGCGGCAGACGCTTGCATCCTTCTATGGCACAGAGCTCCTCCGGAAGAGAATACTTGCTTCTCGTCGGGATCTTGACCACGGAATCGGGGTGTTTAGGGGGATTGTTTTTGTCCCCGATTTCCGGTGCAGCTTGTACAACGTTGAAGGTCCAGGCCTATAAGCTCAAGTATTTTCGAGTGAGTGCCTGCTTGTTAAGCGATAGCACTACTGCTCAAGCACGATGTCTACCGTCCATGGATGGTCACTTTGCTTGACAGTCTATAAGCCTTGCCCGGACTTTTTACTCTCCTTTGTTCAGCTACCTTTTGCTCTTCTTCGAAGCCCGAATCGGAAGCACCATCTTCCCTCGCCTTGTCTTTGAACATACACATACAACAAACCAAAGCAGCCCTACAACGAGCGCCCTGGCCTCTTTGGCTCAAGCAATAAGTCGCCAGCATCGGATCCGGTGGCTAGCGCTTGCAGAGACATCGCCGATAGGACTCTAAGGTCTGCAATATAAATGCCGATGTTGAGGCCAGCATGTTTCCGTTGGTGGCTATTGAGTCTGGGAAGTTTGTTTTGCTCCTTAGCGTAGTCCTTTTGCCCTTCAAGATCATTCTTCTTTGTTTGTCTTTCTGATACCCAAAACCACTGCCAATCGTGCCAGCCCTTATGTACGTACGCTCGCACATCCCTTTAACGATCGTCCCAGCCTCCTTAGCTCAAGCAATAAGTCGCGAGCCTCCAATCCTTGAATCGAGTGATCAGCGCTTGCAAAAACCATACCGCAGCACTTGCCTCTACGGTACGACTTCAGTTGTCGTCGTCCTCTGGTAGGACGCAGCTTTTCGAACTAACGAATCTGGAACGATTGGTTTTTGCCCTTGTTCACCCCTATTTCCTGTTCTCTCTAACGATCGTCTCAGCTCCCTTAGCTCAAGCAACAAGTCGTCAGCCTCGAATCACCAAACCGAGGAGTCAGCGCTTGCAAACTCGACAACAGACCTGGGCTTCTGACCACGCATTTTCTTGCATTGTAGAGATTTATTCCGAGGCCTCAAGCTGACAATGCTGAGACGATTGTCTTGCTTTTGTCACTCCTGATGTCGTTCCACCAGACGATCGTTCCTCATGATTTCGGCAACGAAATGGATTTGTGTCTTGCGAGCTGTGTTACCGTTGTGATACATTGAACCAACGAACAAATAAAGTAGAATGGAGCGGAAAGGAAAGAGGGGAAGGGATGTGCCACACTCATATCCATTTGTTTGATTATACAACAGTGCAGGAAGTGAAGGTAGCAGGCGGCCGTCAGTAAATAATAATACAACTTCATCCCATTTTTCGCTCCAACACCCAAAGCAAACAGAGTACCCAACGCCGGATGTCATCCCACCCTTCATGATTCATCAGAGCAACGAACGCGCAATAATGATAATTCACTTGTGTTTTCTTTCCTTCCATCAACCACTTCTCCTTTCCCCGTCTAGCCCTCCCGTCCCACCATCTCCTCCTCAAACTCTTCCGCAACCCCCTCATCGGCGACACTCGCGCTCCTCTCCATCTCGCCCTCCAAACGACTTCCATTGTTCGCTCTTTCTCTCTCCAACATTGCCTTCAACTCCTCGTTCTCCAGTCTTCCCTCTTCCAGTCTCTTCCTTGCCCCTTGGCGATCCAACAGTCTCGCCTCACGCTCAGCCTTCAATCTCCTTTCCAGTTCCTTCAACCGATGAACCCATCTAGTCTCATTCGGTGCGGGAGCGGCTGGCGGCGGAACGATGATTTGCTGACGTGTAGGGGAAGGTTGTTGATTCTCCTCGCTGTGTCGTGCCATGTACGACAACTGTTCAACAGCGGACGTCGAGTTGTGGCGGAGGAGATGAGAAAGTGCTTGACGAGCAGGACTTTTACCGACACCGCTGATACTACCAGCGCTGGAGGCGGTACGGGAGTGGAGCGGCTCACCGGAGAGGGCTTGATTGTGTGCGTTAAGCATTTGCTGCGCCATGGCGCTTGGGTGTTGGCGGTGGAATTTCAGCTCCGTCTTAAGGAGCTTGAGCTCCGATTTGAGCCTGCTGATTTCCTCACTGCTCTTTGCGGAGTAAGACTTGCCTCGTTGCGGCATCTCTGGACGGGACGCGGCTTCTTGCGCTGCAATACGCTGCTGTTCCTCAAACTGTTGCTGAGCCTCAATCACAGCTCTTTCGAGGTGGTCCATACGGCGGGCTCGCAGCTCCAAGTTGTGCTCGAGAGTCTGGTAGTCTTTCCACAGATCTTTCTCGATTGTCCTGATGCGCTGTTTGAAGCCACCGATGACTGCCTCGATGGTCTTGACGGCACTAATGACGTTCTTGTTGAACGCTGGTAGATTCTTGTGAATCGACTCAACAGATGGCACCTCGCCATTAACAAGACTGTGACGCTGAGCAAAGTCCGCGCCGCACAATGTGGACAGTCTGTTCCACAAAGCCAGGAGAAGGTTGTTCCGTTCGTGCATCTGCTCGCGATACTTCTGTTCGAGCGCGGACATCTTGCGCTTGTCTTGGTTGTAGAGCGTCTCAAGCTCCAGCATCTTCGATTCTTGCTGCGCGATGGTACGCATGTGCGTTGCCTGTCCGCGGGAAGACTTCTCGAACGACTCCAAGTCATGCTTGCGCTGGTTGCGTTCCTTCTCCAGCAGGTCTGACAGCCTTCTAGACTCTAGACTGGTGCTCTCAAGCAGACCATCCCGATGACGAAGAAGTCTGTCCTTGTCCGAGAGATCCATCTTCGCCTTGTCGAGCGCGTTGATTGTCGTCTCAAGCTCACGTTGCAGCTTTTCGATGTCACCCAGCAAGCTCTGACGTGTGCCTTCCGGATCTCCAAGAAGGCTCCTCAGGCTCTGCTCCAGCTGCTCGAGCTTCGACTTTTCGCTACTGAACTCGACTTCTTTCGCTGAGAGCGCTCTCCTAAGCCTGCGGATCTCGTCCTTGGCCCTTGTGTTCTCAGCATTGAGATCATCGAGCACCTTCTGAACTTCTTCCTTAGATTTGTTCTCGAGGGTGTCGCGTTGTCGGCGTTCCTCCTCCATGCTTTCAGTCAGTTCGCGCAGCTTCTCCTGCTCGTCCTGAATCGTAGCATGCGCCGCATTGAGCGAGCCTTCTAACTCGCCAATCTTGATTTTGTCACCTTCTTGCTCTTCCCTGAGGAACGTGATTTCCGAGTGCAGACTTTCCTCGGTAATCTCGAGCTTACGATTCTTCTGATCGAGCTCATTGCACTTTTGCTCCCATTTCGTTATTTCTTCTTCCGCTTCCGCGATCTGTTGCTCGAGGGTCTCAATCGTCCGCATGTTATGCGTCTTGACATCGTCCAAGTCGATGACTCGCGCAGTGATATCGCGTAGTTCGGCTTGTAAGCCCTGGTACCCCTCCGTCGTGGTCTGTAGCTTCGACTGTGTCTTCTCGAGCTTATTATATGTGTCTTCCAGGTTCTTCTCCAACTTCTCTCGCTCCTGGTCAAGCGCATTGATCTCTTCGAGAGCTTCCTCCTTAAGATTCGCGAGCTCTTGCTCTTTGTCTTCACCGAAGGCAAGTAACTCATCTCGCTCCTGCTGTAGATTTTTGATATCTTGCTGCTGTTCTTCGAGCTCCGTTTCCATCTGCTGGTAGTCGCTCTCCAATACTTGGATGTAGTTCAGATACTGGTTGTATTTGCGGTCGAGCTCTTGATATTTGAGTCTCTGTTCCGCGTTGGCGTCCCGAAGTTCGCCTTCCTTCTTGTGCCATTCGTCTCGTTCAGCTTCAGTCACCGCTGTGTGATCACTCTGCCGGGACTGCGCTCTTTGGTGGGCGCGAGAAATGGATCGCTCGAATATGCTTTCGCCTGCGACTGATCTCCCATCGCCCTTCCGTTGCAGAAGCTTCAGGCTTTCGATTTCCTCCTGCAATCGCTCACGTTCGCGATTACGAGAGGTCAACATGCTTGTCTGTGCTCCAAGGCTGCGGCGTAGTTCGTCATTCTCATGCTTGAGTTGCTCAATGAGATCGTTCTGTCCGCTTTCAACACCATTCACCATGTCTTCTTCGGCAGCTGACTCTGCCTCGTCAGCTGGTGGGGCACGACTGCGGCGCCGAGGAGTCTTGAGGTTGCGATCCACCATACGACTCGCCGAAGGAGAGGCTTTCTCCATTTGTAGCTTCGTGAGCTCGGCCCTCAGAGCACTGAGCTCATCCTCAGCTTGCTCTCGGCGACCAGTCTCCGCATTGAGTAGGTCCTGCCACATGTCTTCCATTTCTTTCATTCCATTCGCATCTTGACCACGTTTGCCGGCCATCCCGCGCATGTGCTCTGCCATCTTGCGCTTCTCAAGCTCTTTGTCCATGATCTCCTCTCGCAGCGTGGTGACTTGCTCTTCCAGGCGATCATTCTGCTGGTGCAGATACAAAATCTCCTCGTGCATTTGCGCCTGCAGAGTCGGATTGTCATCCTCATCATCTCGCACCGCGCTCTTGCGCTGTGATTGTGCTTCTGCCAGAGCTTCTTCCTGCTGTTTCATGCGCATTTCCATGTCACGCATCTTCTTGCGCATGCTCACATTCTCCTTGCGCTCACTAGCAAGATCGGTCTGCAGCTGTACATTGGTCTCGACGAGTTCTCGTATGCCATCCTCGCTGCGATTTTGAAGCGCCTGGTCCAAGAAGTGGATTTTGAGTTTCAGATCAAAATTCTCTTTGGTGAGAGCATCGATCTTAGCGTTTTGCTCCTTCAGCGTCAGCGTTCTACGCGGTCGCGCATTCAGACGGGCTTCGCCATAGCCTCCAGAAGATGCAGGTCGTCGATCGGGGGATAAGTCGCGTGTTTTGAGGCGAAAGTCGCGTGCTACGGTCTCGGGAACCTGGATTGATTTGACTCTGCGGATGACGGCTGTGTCAAGAGCATTGTCAAGATCTTCTTCATACTCGCGGTACCGTTTCTGCTCCGGCGATAGGGCGCGAGGGGTGCGAGGATCGTTGGCTGCGGCCAATTCTTCGGGCAGCATAGTGTTGTTGGTGGATGCAGTGTGCACCGTCGACATGGACGGCATGCGGTCCATCAGCGACAGGCGCGAGAGAGAGCTGCGATCCAGGTCCGAGGGGGTGTTACTGCCCCCATTGATGTGGATTTGCGCATTCGGGGCCGCATTGTGGGCGGCGGCGCGTTGGGCTAGCGGGGAGTCGAGGAAGGTCGACTCGAGGGCGGGCGGGGAGAGGAGTTGGCTGCTTTCGAGCGACGGCGAGGCGTCTTCGGCGGCCATGATGAAGTGGAATCCGATGTTTCCCAGCGCATCGCCGGCGGGCAATTGCAGTTGCGCGGCGGACGGTGGCAGCGGGCGACTCTGCGTGGTCTTCTACACCAGCGAGAGAGCGCGCTTTCCAAACGACGTCGCGTGCACCTGCAGGAGCTCGTTAGCGCCATGCACCTGCACCCGTTGGCCTGCCTTACCATCGTGTCTGCCGTAACTCTAATTTGGGGTTGTTCTGTCGATCTTGCGTGCAATAGCAGTGTGTCGTCTTCGTCTTGTTCGATATTGCGTACACTGTTGTAGTGCGGTGTGCGAGACGAAGCCATCAGGACACGGACGCGACAAGCTTGACGAAGGCCCCATGTCATCCTGCGTAAAGTCGCGGAATTGTTGGCAGCACCACTTCCGACTTCACCTCCCTGCACCCGCATGTCGCATTGGGCTACGAGAATAAGGGGAGGCGAAGCTACATCCTGTATGCACAACTCAATGCAGAAGTCCAGCTCCTAAAGAGCAGGCTAGTTAGTCACTGTCTGCTACAGACCGGTCGCTCCCGCTTGAGGAACCATGGGGAGGCGTGCATGAACAGGAAACGGTATGCACGACCGCGTTTACCATCCATACCATTCTTTCGTCAGACATGCATATCTACACGCAACACAGGATAGCAGTCGGTAATTCCAGTACTTCAAGCATGTTCAAATATAGAAGCTTTTGTGATTAACTCAAAACATGCTGGCAATGGACCGCATGGGTCGAAGTCGGGGCCTTGATCGAACAACGAATGAACACTGGTCGCCTTCATTTTTGCAATTACCGGCCGATGGATACTCCGTACTTGGAGGGCGATCATGTCTTTCGTCCCTTCAAGAGCTTCATCCTCGCCGTGTCTTGAACGGGGGCAAGCTCCACGCTATCGCAACCCATCTCGAGACTCAAAGGTTGTCCTCATGCAAAACACACGGCAGTGACTGCAAGTGCTCCGCAGAACAACCGTCACGTTCCATAACGTACAACACATGTACACTGCCCTTTCTCATCGACGTGCGCGCTGCTTTGTCGCGATGCGACCTTTTAGGCCGACACCTTGGGCTCATTTGCCTCGACCTGTCTTCCTCGTCGTGCAGAATCTTCAGAGCGTCGCGCGCGTAATCGTGGTTTCAGTCCCACCATATTGGATATCACACGTCAATTCTCATCAATCACTTCTGTCCTCCTTTCCCTTTCCCACTCTTCTTCGCTTCCTCTCGAGTCCCCGCTGCCTTGCCCTCTTTCTCCCCATGCTGTCCAAACCCGCTGATTAGATCCAGCAAACTGTCGTCCGACTCCTGCTGGCTCAATTTCTGCTCGCCCTCTTGGACCTAAAGCCGGAACAAATTAGCATTGAATCTCCGACCACAACGTGCATCTTCCCGATCCTGAGTCATTAAACTGAAGCAGAATTGGCCTATAGACTCACCTCATCTCCGCCATCACTCATACTTTCCGCATCATATCCTCGCCCAAACCTCTGTCGAAACTTCCTTAACCGTCCAGCCTCATCCTCTTCCACATTCAACAATTTTTGACTTGAAGGATTCCACATGGCATTGTTTTTCGTATCTTTTGCGCTTCGGTATATGGGCGCAGGGCTCGTCGTGCGGTGCAGGAATGTCGATCCGTCGGATAGTGTGACGAGTTGTGTGAAGGTGTAAGGTCGTTTAGGTCGTCGGAGGAGAGTCGCGTGTCGGACTTGTTGGTGATTAAGGCTACGGGAAGAAGATTCGCAGGCGGAGCAGAGAGGTCGAGTCGCGCGTGAGGAGAGCATGACGGGTGGTATTAGCGTGAAATTGTTATCACAAGAGATGGAAAGACAGCATTGGGAGATGGTTGCATGCGGTGATAGATGCGGAGAGCGGGAGTGCCAAGACTTCGAGGTCGAGAGCATGGGGGATCATTGACTTCATCTGGAGCTCGGTTCGATGTTTCTTTCCTCTCTCCCCTGTACACCTCCCACCGATCGATGACACGGATGAGCGTGGCTTCGCGCCGCTTCTATCGAGCCTTCTACGAATGGACACTACTCACTTCGCCCGCCGAAGTGGGTGCCGAACGAAGTTGCAGCCATGGCTTCCACTCGACCGCCGCGAAACACAAAACGTTCCCCAAAAGAATGAGGCGCCATGCACAGCGAGAACATGGCAGAGAGGTTCTGCGCGCGCCCCAAGATGAAAGACTGTGGACACGATGTTTCGACTCGCCACAAGAGCGAACAGCCATTGGAATACCGGATGCAGAGGAAAAGCTCCAGTTCGCATACGAGGCAGCGATTGGACGACCCCCACCAAAAATGCGCGAACTTCAAAAGTACATCGAACGATGGGAGAATGCTCTGGTACATCAGGCCACGGACAAACCATTCAATACGCTGCAACCTTGGGAAGAAGTCGTGAGATATCGCTCGGAAATGGGGATAATGCTCGAGGTGCCAGTGCTGGACCGGGACCTTGAGCGGCTCCAAGGAGAATATAGATCTGGGTTGGAAACACTTGTGCTGGCATTCGAATCGAGGATAGAAGTGCAACAGCTATCAGCGCCTGTGAAAGTTCGAGGTCGGGAGGATGCGAAGATTGTTTCTGTGCTCGTCTCAGGCACGTACATGGCAGTTGCTCGAACATACCATGAATTTCTGGCATATACTTCGGATCTCACAGCACGACTGGACAAGTCTGCCCGGTCGGACGCGAAGGAACCTGACCTTGAAGACGCGGAATTGAGCTCACGTCTGGATGCTCGAGCGGACCAGCCTGCCACACTGGCGCCAATGAAACGTGATGTGGACGGTAGTGTTGTGCCAACAGCTGAGCAGAAGTCTTCTGCGTCGGACATGGGAGTCTACCCGCAAGCAACAAGACCGTCTAGCGACCTAGTACCCCGAGGGTATCTTGTGAGACAGGTAGAAGGCTCCCATCTGCAGATTGAAATGAGCGTTTCGGAGAGCGACTGGACGACATTTCATGCCCAAAATAACGTTGAGCGGTTTGCTTCGGAGCAGAATGTCAGCATAACCGTCGGCGAGCCAGAGCAGAGGCCAGTTCACTCGTTGTCTAGTGACAAAGCTATGGCACGGTCCCTATTCATCTCGGGTGACAAGCGAGCGGTCATGCGCACGAGGCTTGAATTTTTCAGTTGCATGTCACGCAAAGGGCAGAATGGACCGGAGTTTGTGGCACGAACATCTAGGCTTGACGAAGCGAAGGCTCAGCCGCAAACGTCTGAACGGGCTCCCAGGGTCTACTCGCAATTGGTAAGACCTTCGAGCTCTTTAGTAGTCCGCGGTTATGTGGTCCGACAGCTGGAGGGCACGTACATGCAAATCGAAATGTGTGTGCCGGAGGGCGACTATTTGAAGTTCACCACTCTGTCCAGTGTTGAAGACTTTGCCGAAAAGCGCAACGTCAGCATCACTGTTGGAGAGTCCGAACCAAGGCCCATTCATGAATCCTCCTCCGATACAACAATGGCGCGATCTTTGACCATCTCGGGACCGAAGACTGCGGTCATGAATACAAGGCATATTTTCCTCGACCAAGTTGCGTGGAAGAGGCCAGATGTCCCTGACAGCAAGCAAGATGAGGATGTTAGCACAACAAGTTACCGACCAAACCATGCCGGCGACTCGGCAGAAAACTTCCAATACTATCGCACGAAACTTGTCGGACCATTTTCCAAGAAGCTCAAAAAACATCTATTGATCGAAAAGATCGCGAGGAACAGGGACCGCGTGAGCGTGCAGTCTGGACCCGGTAGTGAGCTCGTGCTCATCGGCAGGCGGGCGCGCATCGAAGAAGTACTGCAGCGTCTTGCGCAAAGGGCAACGGAAATTTGTGAGACGCACAACTTTGGAACACACGAACTCCAGTCAACCTCGAGTGCCATCAAAGAGGTCGTAGGCAGACGGCCCCAAGACTGCAGTCTCGAGGTGTTTGTGCATGGGCCTAATGCAAAGGATCTTTGGCCAAAGATCATGGAGGGCTACGTCGAAGGATGTAGGATTTACGGCAACACAGCTGTTCTCGTTCAGAAAACAGAGCGGACAATACTCTTCACTGGGGCTCATGATGGTACGTCCTTGGCAAGGGAAAGGTTCGAACAGAGGGTCAAAGACTTGTGCAACCATTACGGCTACGAAATACATGAAGTAACCTCGGAAGAGGGGCCAGCACGTCCAGATTTAAAAGCCGAGAGTTTGATGGACAGATTTCGGAGTACCTTGCGAACATTGACCCATCCCGTTGTACTCATAACCTCGGGCCGCTTCAATGAAGCCACAAAAGGTTCCAAACACGAGCGGATTCTAGGAGCACGTGGAGTGACCGTCTCCTCATTCAACACGGTCACATTGAATCCACACCCCGTTGTGAGCTTCAATCTCAAGCTGCCTTCTCGCACTTGGGACGCCATACACGAGACCCAGCAGTTCGTTGTACATGTATTGGCGTCAAATTCAAGAGGTGCGGCGATCGCTGAAACATTCACTCGCCCTTACGAGCAGCCTCATGCGGGATTCCTTAGGTTAAAGGAGATGGGTGTTCAGATTGGAGACGTGGCTGCGGGCAGTCGTCCCGGAAAGCTCCTCGACTTGGTGGGCGGCGGCATCGAGACCTGGCTCAGGTTCGATTTGTTACCGGACAAGTGCATTGAAATTGAAGATCACATCATCGTGGTCGGCAAGCTTCTAAACATGTCGATGCATGAACGTGATGAGAACCGACTGGCGCTAAGCTATGCGATGAGAGGCTTCCGCAGCGGAGAAGGCAAGATCGAGCCCGATTACTCGCCCTCAGGTAAGCGGCGGTCTGATCACGCAGCCAGCGATCATCAAGCATCACCAAACCAGGTCATGCCTGCCGAAATCGAACGAGATCCTCTCAAGCTGGGCGAGGAAATTGATTCCGATGGAGCTGTTTCCCCTGATGGGGCTTCACAGAGCCAAAAGCGCAGGCAAGAAAGCAAGACAGACGAGCAATTTGCTGGCGATTCTGTCTACGAGGCACTTGCTAGAACAAGAGAAACGATCAGACACGAAGAAGCAGCAGATGCAGGCGAGGAACACAATGATGACAACATGGAGAATGATCACACTCCTTCGCATCCCCAGTCTGAGACAAGAAATGAAGGAAACTCAGACTCGACAGTGACATCGGCCTCGACTCTCCACCCCACACCCGCTGTCCCTCACACTCAAATTAAACGCCCCTTCTCAACTTTCGCCCGCCGGCCTATGGACATCCTGCGCATACCACAACAAACCCGCCGTTTCGCTTCCACCTTCACATTCTCTGACGCAAACGATCTCTCCGCAATCCTCGACCCCTCTACCGCCCAATCAACCGTATCCGACTATCTCTCGACCCGCGACGAAAAGTACAAACCCGACGGCAAATTCGATCTCTACGTGTACCAAAGCCGCGTCATGCACCTGATTAAAAATCAAAAGGATATCATCCGTCTCCGCGAGCTCCTCGACCGTGGCTACAAGGTTCTCGATAACGGAAAAGAAATACCCCTCACCGAGTCCGAAATTTCATCCATGAATGAAAAAGTCATATCACTTGAACGCCACGTCGACATCGTCCTCGCTATCAATGCTCATCGCATGCTGAGAGAAATGCTCGACAAAGCTCGGTATGGTGAGATTTTCTGGAGACAAGTGCCGGAATTCGAGAGGATGGTGGAGAAGGGGATGAAAGTTTTGATGGATGTTGCGAAGGAACTGAGACAGGAGTTAGAGGAGGGGAAAGTTAGTGCTGAGGATTTCAAGAAGATTAGTGTCAAGTTGAAGGGAAGGTACGAGGGATTGGAGAGAGAAATTTTGAGGTTGAGGAGTGTAACGGAAGAGGAGGGTGATGAGGTCTTTGGTGATGATGATGACTAATTATGGCAGCTGGTAGGGATAAGAAGGGTATCCTGGCTGTCTGTCTGTATATCCCGTTGTACATTCTGTGTACTATATCATGTCACGAGAGAATGAGATGATGTTCTCGACTCTGCCCGGATTCTCGTAAAGGACAAAAAAAACTGGCTTCAAGATGCCCTGCTATTGAGGCTCACCCACCAAGCATCGCGGCAAGGCCTACGACCTCGAGGCACCGAGAAAAGGATCGAAGGCGCCTCGTAGTGGCAAGGCGATGAGTGTTCCTTCCATTCGGGTCAAGCCTGTCCAAGACAGCACCAGGATCTTCATGTCAAAGAACAAGTTCCCTCATTCATCTCACGCTTGGCAGCTCGTGTCTTCTCAATCACGCCGATCTCTCAGTCGACATCGGCTTCAAGTAGAAACGACTGCAACGCAACCAGCGTACAATCCCTCTACAGCAGACTGTCGAGGACGCGTAGAACGCCGCAGCGAGCAGACCCCGAGTTTCGGTCGGCCATCGAAACAGTCGCTGAAACATCGCAATCGGTATTGAAGCGGCAATATACAGAACACGTGCATTTCTCATGAATCGTGAGTCGTGAGGACGACGGTGTTGCGGGCCGCGGATCCACGGGCATTTCGACGGCCGCTCGAGCGGTATAGAGATCGGAGCCAGGAGTCCCAGCATAGCGCCTCTGGGCTAGCATATCGCGGTCTCCCGAAGTTTGGAATGCCGCAGTTCTGCCCGATTGTGAATTTCGGTGTCTCAATCCCATTAGGGCACGCTTTCTGGTTTGAGGCATTGCACCTGCGGTCGTGTCGTGAGGCGACTCAAGATGCTGCCGTTGGTCTCGCAGACGATAGCGGTGGAGGTAGGAATGTTTTCCTGGAATGGATTTCGACCTTCGGAAACGTGCTGCAGAACTGTGTTCAATGTTTCGATCTGGCATTTTCGCTCATGAAGAACTCTCTAAGACTGTACTGGGCGCTCTTGTGGCTGCTGTGACTGTTGTGGCTCCTACTGGTCATGGTATCCTGCGGGTGCTCGATAATAACTCTCTCGTCGCTGTCTAAAGAGCCTACTTGACCCTTGGACTTCCATCGGGCCATTTCTACGCCATAGGGACTGTCAATGGACTGCCTGTTTTCGGAGCGGTAGACGTCCACGGACCTTGAAACTGTAATCTGGCCATCGAATTTGCTGCCGGGATTTGGTGTATCCTTTTTCGAGAACGGCAGATAGTGGCTACCATCTGGTGTAGCAGCTTTGTCGCGGGACCTGGATCCGTTCGATCGATACCACCTCGAAGTGCTGAACAATGGCTTAATCCCTGGAGCGCAAGCCACGATGGTTCCGATGCAAGTTTCTCGGCTCGTCCAGCCCAGCGCCACTGAGAGCGTTTCTAGGGAAAGTAGCGAGTAATACGCTCGTAATATCGTCGCGATGATGCAGAAAAAGCCTAGTGAGAACAGCAGGACCAGAACCAGCTTTCGTGATAGTTGAACCTTGACCCGGAACAGTATTGGCATGGGAACAGCGATGATTGCCAGATCGCTGACTCCATTCATGATAGCAATGACAATATAATTCATCCTTCGCATGGTGCAAGAGTCTACGAGGGCAAATGGTCAGCATTGGCATGCGCAGAATAGCAAAGTGTGGGCTCACCTCCTGGATATGGTTTGACCTGCCAGCCTTTCCACGGCGGCGTGCAAACAAGAGTGTGGCAAAGTATGGAGGCCACATAGGATATAATTGCGGACGCGCAGACACCTCGCACAACCCACTCTTGTCGATCGATTCCGGTGCCGAGTTTGACGTATACCATGAGAAGTACGCCTTTGAGGGACCAAAGCAGAGTGATATACCAGTACCAGTTGATGACGCTGCTTTGACATGAGTAAGAGCGCAGGATGTCCCTCGAACTACTACTCACGCCAATTTCGATCCAAGAATCATCCTCGGGAGTTTGTCGTCAGGCACCTGCATCGCGGTCGCCTCGTCCAGACCAATGTTGTTGCCAAACAGCGCTGCAGATGTTCATTTAGCGCCAGTCCGGAAGAAGTTGCCACGTCCCCACATACTGACAAGATATATCCCTACAGTACCGAGTGAGTACATGACCTGTAATTCAAGTTTCAGCAAGTTGCCTACCAACAGCAGCAAGAGTATAACATACCATGGCGAGCCCAGCAAAGGCATCACCAAGGTCGAAATTCTTGAGTCCGAACATTCTCCACCGGGAAAAGAAGCGCAAAGCCAAAGCGAGCATGGCAATGGCATACTCTATCCACAATTCAGTGAATAGAGCACTGTCAGTCGGCTTTGCCATGCCCATCTTGCCGTCACGTCTTCTTTCTTGCCCGGGTATGAAGACGTTGGCTGGAAGAGAGACGACATTGACGCTGATGATGATGAAGAGATTTCGCGTGAACCCGTGGACGATCGCGTATCGCGTGAGACACACAATCTCGTGCTATCTCAGGACCGATGGCATCTAGCCAGATAAGGTCAGCGCCAACCAGAGGCATTTCTTGCCTATTTTGACAGGGTGCACGGCCAGTGATGAGAATCCGTTGTGAGTTCCCCGACGCGTCGGCGCTGGCGAAGCAGTGTCCTTCCGCTGGAGCGCACTCTGTTCCGTCGGGGCCATAGCGAAGGGCGGCTAGCTCGATGTGACATTAGGTCGATGATGAGGCATCAAAGACGGCGGCGCGTTCACTCGCAGATGGTATCCTGGCCTGCTGCCAAGGTGGAAGGTGGGTCCCGTGCCTGGTGACTAGGTCCGGCATTGCGGGCAGGGCAGCTGAGAGCCGATGTGGTCAGCATTGATCAACCACATGGACGTCCACTTGGACCTCGCGAGGGGAAAGCGAAACACCGAGACGATGCTGATGCGTGCTTCGATGCTTTCTTAATTTCTGCAGCGTCTGATCGTGCAGAGAAGCAGCCACTTCGATATTGACCCATTACTGAGGAAACTGCAAGACATCTGGAGCAGAATCCGAATGCGAAGATGATGTTGTGCAGACTAGGCCAGGATAGCTTGTCCTTGTCCAACAAGATCTCCTCGGCTAAACATGCCCGCGAACTCAAGCAAATTCACATGTGTGACCTACTACGATCATCGAGAGCTAAGCCAAGAACCGTCTTTGGTGGCGCAGTCAAACATTTTAAGAGACAGTAGCTGTATTGACGTGTGCGGTACACCTCACAGACTCGAACAGGAAGCCTAGTCTGCTGTACGTGATAGAAAATACTAAGGCCGAAATCAGCAATCATGGCACAGGACCGCAAAGTTGCCATAATCACTGGAGGCGGCAAGTAACCACAATGAATCAGCTCATAACAAAGCCATATGCTGACGGTACCTGACAGCCAGCGGCATGGGCTTCGCAGTCACCCAAGCCTTGGCCTCCCGGGATTCATGGGCAGTCCACATCATCGACGTCAACCAGACACGTCTCTTGGAAGTCTCGAACTCGTCAGCCAATATCACAGCCCACCAAGCCGATGTGACAGACTACGCCCAGCTCTCTGCCGTCTTCGACAAAGTCCACGCGTCCCATCAACGCCTCGACTTCGTCTTCGCCAATGCCGGCATCGTCGAAGCACAAGACTTCTACAAGCGTCAGGAGACCACGCCTCCTCCCCCACCAAACCTCAAGGTCCTCGACGTGAACCTCAATGCAGTCCTTTTGACTTCTCACCTTGCTCAGCACTACTTCCGACAGAGCTCTCATTATGGAAAGGACACTCAAAGCCTTGTCTTGACAGCCAGCTGCGGAGATCTATATCCTAGCCATCAATTACCCCTGTACACAGCCTCCAAACATGGCGTTCTAGGCTTCGGTCGTGCAGTCGCAAAGACTCTCTTCCGCGAAGGCATTCGTGTAAACGTCATATGTCCGGGCGTCGTCGATACCAATTTGACAGACTGGAAAGGGTTTCCAGCTCAGCTGTTTACTCCGGTGGAAGGAATCAGCAAGGCGGTTGTGCAGCTTGTTGATGCGAGTGAAGATTTGGTCGATGCTAAAGGCAAGCGGGTTCCGGCTGACAAATTGTGTGGCTTGGCCGTGGAGGTCAACGTGGACAAGATGTATGTGAGGGAGATTCCCGAGTTCTGTGATGAGAAGATGAAGACCATTATGGACTTTACGGATCCGGAGAATCGGAAGCAGCAGTAGTCGAATACCGCCATCGGATGATGATGAGAGACCTCGCAAAAGACCTAGAACTGATTATAAGTTGTTCTTCGGCATGTCTTACTGCTCTCACATCCTCCAAGTCTCGAGCGCTGTGAACTCCTTGGGTATCAAATTTTACGGGATAGCATTGTCCAATCCGGATTCCACCCCATGCATCATCTTGAAGAGTGGCTCCCAGACGGTCACTGGCCTCATCGTTTTGTGCCCGTTCTTGGGCTCCGGTAGCTCATACCAGCACAACTTATCCACCGAAGCCTCCAGAACCTTTCCCACTTCTCCAGTCTGATCGTGGATGAAAACATCATGTGCTGCAACGACAGTGGAAACAGGCGTCAAGCTATCAGTCTGTTAGCGCTTTCTCTCATATGGACTGTTCACAGTGATCCTCGGAAGAAGGAATAACATATGCCATCAGACTCAACTCACCACTCCTCACTGACCGCATCAATGCACTCTTGGGGCATGATCGGCGTAGCGACGATCCCAGGCAAAACGCAATTCAGCCAGACCCCTTCTTTTCGCTTGTACAGCTCTGCCGTTGTCCTCACGAAGTGGATCACAGCCGCCTTCGCACCACAATACTCCGGATAGTTAGGATGCGGAAATATGCCTCCAATCGAAGCATTGACGATTATCCTTCCTCTCGGCGCAGGTGTTCCATCCTGTCCAGAAAGCGGGCCCTTCGGATTGAACCGCATGAAGTGCGTCGCCAACCTCACACCATATACCACTCCTTTGTAGCACACATCTGTGGCACTGAGATCCGGCTCGGCAGGCACATCCTCAACTTTGCCTTCCACTTCACCATCTTTCCGGAAGTTGTACTGATCTCCCATATCCACAATCCCCGCATTCAGGCAGCATACATCGATTCTTCCCCATGTCTTCCATACTGACAGGAACATCTCTTTCTGGGAATCGTAGGATGCCACATCGCATTGGAAGAACTGGACCGAGGAGGGATCGTTGAACGAAGAGGATATCTTTATGCCTCTCTCGACATTGCGGCCTACCAAAGCCACTCGATACTTCTGATTGCGGTGGAGGTGCTGGGCGAGAGCGAGGCCTATGCCGGACTGTGCGGCAGTGAAAGCAGGGCGTTAGTGACACACTGCGAGGATCGAGTTGAGGAAGACGGGAATGACGAACAGTAGCTCCAGTAACAATCGCGACTTTGCGATTATCCTCGTTGGCCCCTCCATTCGCAAGTCCCGTGCCATTGGCAAGGAAACCATTTCCGTTGCTGCCGTTGACAATGTCGCCGTGTTCGATCGGGTTTCCGTTTTCTCCACCCATGGCGAACGATTTCTCAATATCGACGAACGTGAACTGGCGAGTCAACTGCCTCGAGGCTCTTTTATGCGGTCCTGCCGCAGCAGCGACGGAAAGACCTCCTTCACCATTGCGACTTGCATCGCGACTGTCTCCGCCCATTGAACTTCATTCGCTACTGCCAGTTCCATTCTTTCCCATCAGAGGGATCGGAAGGTGCGACTTGTCTCCAGAACTGTGGGCACTTCATTCACTACCATCAGCACAGGCAGCAGGGCATTATATTAGCAGGACGCTTTTTCCGAGTTCCTGGAGCAGCTCCCTGGGAAATGCTGACGCAGGGCCGTACATCTTGTGCAGTTTTCCAACTTGTGATTCGATAAAAGGAGAAAGATGCCAATGCACGACACTATTCACTATAGTGCTCACATCGTCTTGACACTTGAAGAAGATCATGTTGAAAGACAAACATCAGAAGCGTGGAGAAATATCGGCAGCTGATAACACTCATCCACGTGCACTATCATAGGCGAGTCCTCGCCTCTAATCCCTGTCCACCCAAAAACCGCTTCCGTCAAACCAAATCGCCCGCTCAGAGTCCAAAAAGTGGAACCCAGACTTCGGCTTGCCAAACTTAGTCAAAGTGAAGTTCGTTTCCTACCGCACCGTTTCCTCGTTCAGCAGCCCTGTCGCGGAACGGCGTTTGCTCGTGCAGAGTCGCACAAGGACGACGTCAGAAGTGCAGTGGTCAAGTTTCATGGCGCACGAGCGCTTAACAGAACATCATCCGTCACCGGACAAGGCTACCCCCGTAGGCTCTCGACACAATATTGTTCCGACTTTCACGCAAGCCTCGAGACGCGGACTCCGAATGTGTGTTCACATTTGATCCCAGAAAGAGAGACAGAGACACAATCTAGACCTCGAGTGAGCTGCCTATCTGGGCAATCCCACAGTCAGCTTCGCCGTACGCACACCGCTGTTCAACTACGATTCCGGACCCGAGACATAAAGCCCACCACATCCCACTCGTTCCCATGGCGAACCCTTTCAGCTCCATGATCAGGAAATACAAACACCGCCGCAATGAGAGCCATACGCGGCGAGAGGAAACGCTCCGCAAGCGAGATGAAGAACGCACTTCCGGCACAGGCGACGGACTTCTTCGCATCGCACTGAGACGACACAACTCCGTCAACAGTTTCACGGCGGCGGACCCTGCGCAGTACTACCGGAAGGGCAGAGCTTGGAACAACATGTGATGGGTGTACAAGAGGAGCTCGCGGTTCATGTGCCTTCGCAGTAACAGAAGGGAATTGATGAAGGTCTCTTTTGTGTGCAATCGACAGAGGGATTCGAGACAGGGAGTTAGAGACAGAAAAAGCTTGAGACAGGAAGGACAAGTGGGCATGTTCGAGCGCGAGTTGCAAAGTTGCACGCAGAAGTAGCGCGCAGAGCGGGACATCAGTCGTTTTCGATTTCTGCAGGAGGTCTCGGGTTGCCAGCAGGCACATTGAAGAATTCAGAGAATAGCAGTATCATATTCGCAAAGCGAAGGATGATCCGAGCTCCAGCAGATTGGCAGGTCTCAAGAATGAGCCCAAGGGCACAAGCAGTGCAGGAAAAAGGACGCAGGTCGTTGCTATCAAGCATCAGTACCGGAACAGAGATCGGGATTAACTCACCAGTAGCAAAGTCTCATTTGTTGAACAGTTTGAGAAACAACAGCGAGAGTATCACAGCAACAGGAGCGGCTCGCCGTCCATCGCACCAGAGCACACGAGTAACGAAATGAATGTACCGATCCTCCTGCGCAGCATCGCGTCCATGAAGATACGGTGCATCCAACAGGATTCATCGGCCTTCCCATCCCTCACTCGACTCTCAGTTGACCGTAGTCAGCAGAGTAGCGAGTGCCCGAACCCCTTACACCACTTCCCTCGTTTGACGGAGGTTACGGTTCTTCGAAGGACAGAGGCGGAACGGGAGTTTTGCTTTTCCGCGTGTAATACTGAGCGAGGTCTCATTGTCCTTGAGGAAGTGCTCCACCTTGCCACGCGAATGGTATCATGTGTGATTGGGGTGGGTGAGGAGAGAAAGAGGGCCTAAGAAAGCAGTGGATGTCGTAGGAGCGCAGAAGCGCTGGGTATCGTTAGTTGGTACACGTCTAATGTACATGCTTTTCTTTTGTCATGTCTTTCGCTGGCATTTATCCGAGCGCGGCGGCAAATCCGACACGTCTGCCGGTGGGAGCGGGTGCTTCGCCCGCCATGTTGTCGAGCATGCGATCCATCCCGTCGATGTCGAGCACGCCGGCATCGAGCATTCGCTGATCACGATCGACAGGTTGGCGCTCCGCAAGCTGTTGCTGGAATAGCTGTCGGGACGGAGTCGTAGTCCGCAGTGCTTGCAGTATGATAGCGCGATACTCGGCTGATATCAGAAGATCACGCTGGGTGTTCATCTGGCCGATACCGGCGCTCGAAGATTTCGAACTGAATTGCGAGATCGAGGTGATACTTTCGCTGAATAGTTTGACGTCCGTGATGTGTGTCAGGCCGGGTGAGTAGAGTGAGCCAAGTCCGCCGCTATTGCTCGTGCTGCGCTGGTAAAAGGACTGCAGACTGTTGATCGAATAGATGTCGCTGTTGTACCACAGGACTGCACTTTCGTCCCCAGGACCTGTTCGATTGTGATGCGCTGAGATGGAGATGCCGCCTTGAGGGGCCACACCTGGGATCTTCGGCGCACCTGAAAAAAGCTGCTCGGCTTTGGCTTGTCTGGTATTGGGTGTCATGGGAGCGAGTTTCGATGATCCTTTGCGCTTTGAAGCTGGCTCTGCCGCCTCCGTATGGCCTGCCGTGCCGAGGAAGCCACGTATAGCGAACTCCTCGACGCGCTTCCCAGTTGAGGCAGATGCAATGTCCCAAAGACCCCACTCGCCATCTTCGAGCAGGACGAGGACAGCTTTGCCAGACAGTGCCCACCTCGCGTCCAAGATTGACTTACGCTGAGCGAAAGCGGCGCTCGCATGCGCATGCTTCTCATCAGCGTGGAATGGTGTGAGATACGCCATCACCCATTTTCCTGTTCCCGCCGGGGTGGTTGGGTTGCTGAGCATAGAGTCGCTCGAGCCAGGGCGCCTGCGAGGAGCGGTGGAAGCATATGGGTCGTAGATGCGGGCCGCACCAGAAGTGTCGGTGACTAGGACCTGAGAAAGTCGAGGCGAAGGGTGAAATCGAACTTTTCTCCCGATCGCGGGTAGGGATGCTCGTCCCAGCAGCTTATTGCCGGATAGTGCCAGGAAGACATCGCCAGTCACCTCGAGCGACCAGATCTGTAGTACATGAGACACGCTGGCGATGTGCAGACTTCCGTCGACGCCGTCCGGTGGTCCTGTGGTTATTGGGAGATGCTCAGCAGCCACGTATTTGATGCTCAAGTCTGCAGGGATTGGGCCAGATTCCTGTAGCTTGACAGTCGACTCGGCGATCTCTTGCAACAGCTGCTCCTTCTCTTCATCGATGGGCGGCGCCAGAGGTATGCTGAGGACGGCGATGCTGCCATCCGTGGATGCCACAGCTACCAAGGCTGTGGTCTGCAACAGCTTGACAGGCACCGCGGTGGGATTCAGAGTCGGGATGGCCACGCGCATCGCCCCTTGAGGCTTGTCCCCACTCCCTAGCTCGATGTCCAGATGTTGAATGATGCCGGGGAAAGGACAGTCGGGGTCCTGCTCCTCCTCTTCCACCTCGTAGACATCCTCGATGGAGGTCTGGTCGTCTCCATTCCCACGTGCCAGTGGTGTCTGCTTCCGCCTTCTCCCTCCCCGCCACAGCACTCTTAGACCTCGGGCGTGTCCATAGATCACCACCGTCGAGCCATTCGGAGCGGTGATAGGGTAAATGTGCGCGGTGTGGATGCGGTGCGGGAGCTCGTAGCTATGCCAGGTCAGAATATCGCCGAGAGTCATGTGAGCGCAGTATGGACGACTTTGAACTTACCTGAGATGCAGCTTGCGCTCACGCTTGGTTATTCGCGGCTCCATCCTGATGTTGCTGCTGCAGCTGCAGGGGTGCAGGTTGTTTTGCTGATTGTTGTGTCTCGCATTCGAGCTTCGTCTCAGACTTTCGCGTCAGGCACGCGTTTCCTTCCCAATCGAGCTTCCACCCACAGCACCTCACCTTCCGCAAACAATTGTCGCCCTCCGCGCAGTCACGCCGCACCGCCTCGGAATTGGTCGGCAAACATGCTGAACGGCGGGCTCTTCAAATTCCACTGTCATGGCCGCCGTCACCTCGCTCGGCGTGCACACTCCGGTGGCGCTGCCATATCTGGTTGCTGAAGGTCTTCTGCCGCGTGACCCCAGCAAGGATCTTTACCAATGGGAGACATATGTCACCGAGGCCGATGGCCTCGAAATCGAAGAAGAAGTACTTGCCACTAAGACCGTTGTCGTTTGGTCACAGGGACGCTCTGTTCGCAATATCTATCGATTCGATCTCGAAGGCGAAAATGTTTCTCAGGCACTTCTTACTGCATTTCCCACTTCTTCGAAACTTTACGGCAAGGCGGATCGCATCTCAGGAACACAAAGAACCCCTAGGAAACGACGCAAGTTGTCTAGCGATGCCTTGGCCGACCATCTGAAACCCACTCGGCCAACTCTGGAACGAGCGTTGGTCGTGCTGCTGAAGACCAAAGCCCACATTCATTTCCTTCGCGGCGCCAGCCATATAGTCAATCTACCATTTGAGATCGACAGGGCGTTTGCAGCACCCCGTGGACTTCTACTGCAACGCAAAGCGACAAGCAGCTCGTTAACTCAAGCATCGCCACCAATACCTCTCGCCCCTCCCAACTCGTTTTTGTCTACACAACATCGGATGTCGCAGCAGTCATACTTGCAGTCTCCAACTTTTCCGAAAAGCATTGCTAGCACGAAACCCGCTCAGCCAAGTCCGCTCGGCGGCGACACCAAACTAGAGTCTTTGTTCAACAGCCTCACTTCTGCATCTCAGAAAGAGGGCGATGAAGATGTCACGAACATATATTCTCTGACAGGTGCGTTGTCAGACCTTGGCGTTGTGACCTACTCGATACAGCGCCACAGACCAATCCGGTCCGGACGACAAACCAGCCTAAATGTGGAGTTCGAAGGGCTCGAACCTTCGGAGAGGATCATCTACGTCTCCTCTAAGGATGAGCTATGCAGCTACGCAACCTCTGAAAGGGATCCCTTGATACTGCTTGCAACAGTGAACCCCAACTTGAACGTCGTTTCGATATGGCACGCCTGGTATCTGGAGCAGAAGTCGTTGAACACATTGCTCAAATTGCGAACCGAGAATAAAGCCGCGAAGGCGCGACGTCGGAGTTCGTTCCTAAGCGCAAGTGCTGCCACAGGAACTGCAACTCCAGCTGTGCGCCGTCGTGATGCCCCACGGGAGAGCTTTGGTGTGAATCTCCAAGCAGACGCAACGCAGGCCAACCCCACGTCGCGAAAGCCCACCAGGAAAGAAGAAGAGGAGACCATGGCCGCCCAGATGGATCCAGATTATAGAGCTACAGGTTCCCAACAACCGGCGCGAGAAGGAAATCGCAGGGTCAGCAGCATGAACGCAGATGTCCGTGCCAGTCAGACCACTGTCGGTGCTAGTTTCGCTGGTACTGCAGGCCGACGACACACATCCTTTGGCGGTCAGAAAGCTGGCCGGCGCTCCTTGAGCCAACGCAAGAGTCGAGGATCAACTGCAAGCAATGTTTTCAGTCAAAGCATAGGAACGGACGACGACACTATGGATCTCGATTCCACCATTGAACTCGATCCGGAGGAGAATTTTGATGCAATTCTACAGCATATCCGGAACACCTACGAGATTTCTGGAGTGGACACTGTTTTCGGAAGCACTGATGAAGGCTTCAAGCGCGATATCGTGGTACGAAAGTTGCATTCCTTCTCCGTTGGCCAGCAGAGCTTGCCTCGCGGCAACAACCGCAGCGACTTAGCTGCAGACAACTATACTATTGCGACGCTGTCTGAGGTCCCTTCTATCAACGGGCCAGACGATCCTCGCATCAGGATATACCTGCACGATCGACGGAACAGTGAAGTTCAATACTTGGCGCTCAAAGTCAAGTATCGTCCACTATATCCTGACATGCCTGGAGGCCCAGTAATACCATTGCCGACACTCACTAGTGAATCTAGAATGGCATCGTGCGACGACATGACGAAGTTGCGAGACGGCAGCTTACGAGCCATCTTGTTCGCGAACAGAGGCGTACAATTCTCTCTGGATGAGCAGGTGCCGTGTCCTTTGCTCTTCGATGCGCCGTTTCGAGCGCACAGCGGGCTTGGCTTTGCGTTGCCAGCAGATCAAGGCACAGAGATTGGCAGGAATCGCCTGCTTGCATCACCGCAAACCCCACTGTCTCTACGACATGTCGGCCCTGGCGGCACTTTCGACATTGTGGGCTTGGATGGCATACACCACCGCAGGGCGCTGCGCTTGCGACCTTCCGATCCTGAGATCGACCGACTCATCACTTTGTGTAATATAATGCTGCCCAAATCGTACGCACGTGCAGTACGAAAGACGTGGTGCATGGCGTACGCCTGGCTCAGCCAGAACCCATCAAGCCTGGACAACACGGCTGGAAGCAAAGAGTTCGTCGCTTTGGTCGCAGCCATCTTTACATTTGTTTTTGGACTGCTCGATGACAAAGCCAGAGCGTCCATCAAGCTGGCGAAAGTCGCAACTGGCAAAACTTCGATGAGCACTGGTCACTCTGGTCACTCGTTCGATGCGAGACATCTCCAGATATCCTCTACATGGTCCTGGCTTCCTTCGTCGCAACATCTGTCGCACTTATCGTCGCCCCGAAGTCGAGAGAAGCGGAAGGACCAGCTACTTGTCACGGCTGCAGTTGTCGCGGACGAGCTGGCGTCAAGTGTGGTGCAGGATACCAAGCACCACGAGACCATCACCTCAACTGCTGTGAAAATCATGCTTGGGCTTTATGTCTTTCGCGAAGAGCTTTCCCTCACCACGCTTGCTACTGATGCACATGTGACCAACCATCTCGCGCCTGTCATCGCTCAACTTGGGTCATGGTTAGGGCTTCATGACTGGGGATTCTCGACGGCAAGCACTTACAGTCCCGTTGATGCCAGGGATGAAGACTGGGCCATGATCAAGTCGAGGCCTGTAAGCACGCCGCGGCTGAAACTGATGGAACGACCAATCAGTGCATATCGGTGGTTCGAGAATGCCCTAAGGACAACAAGTCCAGGCCGCTTCCCTTCGCTCTACTCGATCGCGCACCTTGATGTTGATGGTATCAATGTGAAAGTGTCAGAGGCTGTAGCCAATATGCTCACACCGAATCTGGTGGCATTGTCCGAATTGCTGATCTCAAGCAATGGTTTGATCGCAAGTCCAACGAGGATAGTCCAACTTCTGGCAGAGAAGGAGTTCACAATCACTAACTTGGAGGCTTTGCCAGAGTCTATAGCTGCACCCCTCATGGAAGCTATCGTGCACTGTGAGAGAGAGCCGCCCACGACATGGCGCAACGACTTACTGGAACTGGTCGGCAGGGCTGACCTCATTGTATGCGACCATGGAACATCAGCCTCTCCCCATCGCTCGGCAATAGCTCCTGCAGCGGGCACACGCGATGTCCTCTTGGCTTGTAACGCGATCGAACACCCCCATGCACCCGCTAAGACTAAAGAAGCTGGCAGGCATGCGATCACACAGCTCATCTTCAGTGATGATCGAAGAATGGTCGAGGCCACGAGCTTGATGCATTTCAACACCGTCCAAGTTGGTTGGTGCGCGAAGGAAGATGAATGGGATGAGCAGAAGCACTTTGACATGCAGCGCAAGGTCATGCATCATGTCACTACCCGCATGATCGCGTTACCGGCTGGAGATGGGATGGTTCACTACGACAGCCAGACTCCGTTGCTGACAGAAAAATTCCAGTTGCCCGGCTTCAGTTCCTCATGTCTCATGCAGCCAATGGGACATACGCTCACAGCCGATCGGAGTGGCCTGTCTGAAGAAAAGGTGAATTGGGCGTACTTCCACGCAGGCGTGTCTGTGGGCATACGGATATCCAAGAGCGTCAAGGGTATTGATACCTCGTGGATTGCATTCAACAAGCCCAACGAGCTCACCAATCGCCACGCCGGTCTCCTGCTAGCTCTTGGTCTGGGCGGCCATCTGCGGCATCTGGCCAAGTGGCTTTCGTTCAAGTATCTCACACCAAAGCACACGATGACATCGGTCGGCCTTCTCCTTGGCCTATCGGCGTCCTACATTGGCACAATGGACGCACTCATCACGAAGATGCTCTCTGTTCACATCACAAAGATGTTGCCTCCCGGCGCGGCAGACGTGAATGTCTCACCAGCAACGCAGACTGCGGGGTTGCTGGGCATTGGCCTGCTTTACTACAACACCCAGCATCGCCGCATGTCAGAAATAATGCTCTCGGAGATAGAGTATATGGAAGTTGAGGACCCTGACAGTGGCCCAGATCCATTGCGTGACGAGAGCTATCGTCTAGCTGCAGGATTTGCCTTGGGTCTGATCAACTTGGGCAAAGGTAACAACCTGCGAGGTCTGCACGGCATGCAGCTAGCAGAGCGTCTACTTGCTATGGCTGTAGGGCCACGTCCAATCCATGCTGTGCATGTCTTTGACCGTGCCACTGCTGGTTCTGTCTTGGCCCTGGCCCTAGTCTACATGAAGTCTGGCGAGAATTCAGTGGCAACGAAGGTCGACATCCCAGATACGGAGACGCAATTCGATCACGTTAGACCTGATATCCTCATGCTGCGCGCCATGGCCCGAAACATAATCCTGTGGGACTCGATCGTAGTTCGAACAGACCTCAAGCCCGGGACCGTGCAAGAAACGCTCAATGGAGGCATGGGCTTCGCCAATTCAACTGTTCACACCTTCGAAAAAGGCTGGATTGGTGCAAACTTGCCTCGATGTTACAATGAGGATCGCATCCAGAGGATATATCAGATCAACTCCCGCAAGCATCAACATGACAGCGCACACATTCCTCTGTACTACGTTCTTGCTGGGCTTGCTTGGGCACTAGGTCTGAAATATGCTGGCTCCGGCAATCTGTCTGCTCGAGACGAGCTTCTCAGCCTTCTCGAGTGGTACGAAAGCATGAATACGGGTGCATTCTTGTACGATGCCAAAATCACTCGGGCTGCCCTGTGTCGCTGTCAAGATGTCGTTGGTGTCGCGGCAGCTGTGGTGATGGCTGGCACCGGGGACTTGGACGTGTATCGTTTCTTGCGGCCACTGCATGCACGTCTTGATGCTCAGACTCCGTATGGCTCGCATATGGCAGCACATACCGCAATCGGTATCTTATTCCTTGCTGGCGGCACGTACACCTTTGGCACGAGCGATCTGGCGATTGCAGCTCTCATGATATCTCTGCACCCGATCTGGCCTGTCGAGGTCAACGATAATCGTGTTCATCTGCAAGCTTTCCGGCACTTGTGGGTTCTGGCTGCTGAGGCACGATGCATCGTCATCGAAGATGTCGACACACAGCGACCCATCCACTTGCCGATTAAGATCACATTGAAGACTGGCGAAGTGAAAGAAATGCGAGCGCCTTGCCTGCTTCCGGAACTGGACAGCATCGCCACTGTTCAGACTGCTGACCCAGCTTACTGGCGAGTTACACTGGACTTCGTCAGCAATCCTCAACACCTCGATTCTTTCCGCAAAGACCAACGCGTCTACGTCCGGCGATGCCCTGCCTCTGAAGCGCATGACTCGGTCTTCTCCGCTGCACTGGCCGCTTTGACTGACATGAGTCTATCTACCAAGCCATCCTTCCCATCATCAACTGCAAACTCTCATGCTGTGACTGGTAATCAAGCTCACTGGCACGATCTTCTATCTCTACCAGCTTTCCAGAATCTTGATCACGCAGATAAGGATCTTTTGCTTCCTGCTGATGTCCATTCGTCCGTGTATACCGACGAGAGGACGACGGCAGTGGATGATAGATTGGTTTTAGGCAATGCGGTCGGGAGTCGCAAAGTGGAGGATTTGTGGAATCTGAGGACTTTGTTTGCTTGGGCGGAGAGGGAGGAGGAGAGGTTGGGAGAGGGGTCAAGCGGGCATGAGGAGGAGGAGGACGGGATGAAGTGGCTAGGCAGAGAGGTCTTACAGGATCTGAGGGCGGGAATTGAGGAGAGAGCGAGAGGTGGGTGAAATGAAAAATGAGCCGGGCAAAGCATCGGTAGGGAGTTTGCTTCACAATGGCCCCATGATACAGCAGCATACATATGCATAGCGATTAGACGCCAAAGAAATAGATGAAGGAGTGAACTGGTCGACTCGCTACTCTCCAGCCTCAATCTGATAGAATAGACATGATCGTCATTTTCTTCGCAATCAAATCCTTCCTGCGACTTCCCCCCCCCCCCCCCCCCCCCCCCCCCCCCATTGTTCCTGCAAACTTTTATGTTCCCTCTCCTCGCCCTGCCAACCAATTGCGATTGGTCTTGAAGTTGATGATTCACTGCACCACGCACTTCGGTCCCAAAACATATGTTCCATGATTATCCGCCCCCAGAATCATTTCGTCGCCATCATCGCCATTGTGAGAGAGCTTGCGCAACATTTTTGATAGCTGGATTTCAATTGGTCTCTTCTTAATTTGATGAAGTTGAGGTTCTTTGAGAAAGTTAGAGATGGGGAGAGGAAAGTGGGATTCCGAATGGAAGTTGAACGACATTATATGGATATTTTGAGGGTTCTGGTCATGATGCAACGTGGTATGATTTGATAAAAGACATACGGCAAATCGGCATGGTATTTTGTGGGAGGTGAGTGAGGTGATTGGAAGGGCTTAGCGTTGGTATTGTTCTTGGCTTTCGGAGGATGTGAGGTTCCGTGGAGTGGAGGTTGGGGAAAGTTTCTTTGTTCGAGATTAGCAAGAAAACTACGAACATTGGGCGTGGTGCGGTACGGACTGAGTCGGAAGATCATGGGCAGTGCGTTTCCGTTGGATTTGAAGAGGCCGGTCTGCAAGGGCGAATGTGACTTGACCTGGAACGGAAAATTTGATGTTATCTTGTGAGCAATTTTGTGTATTTCATATCAATTAGATACTCCATGTTCTCAGGTGATCAATTGGAGCAGCAGAGCAAGCTTAGGCATCGAGCCCGCTGTCCAATCTCATGCATAGCACTTAGGGTGCGTGTCATGACTATATGCTGGTTCCATGTTGATAGTTCAGGTCATCATGCTCGGAAGTGTATTGCTGTCGTCTTGCTGCTTGCCACTTGGGCCGGCATCCCACTCCACAGGGCCACCTAGTCCCACGACTCTACTGCCTTCTCGATGATTGGCCTGATCACCTTTCTTCCGGCATCTTCTCTCTCGTGATACCACACCATCTGCCTCCTTCCAAGCTCGTCAGCGCGGTGCCAGGGCTTGGCGTTCAGCGTCGGCTCCTCCTCAATAGCTTTCGAAACAGTACGGAACAGGTCATCGGCCTGATCTTCATCGATACGCACGTCACTGCGGACCACAAGAACGATCTCTCGGATTTTCTGCTTGTTTCCGTGCTTGTCTTTCACTTTGTACTTGTTCAATGCGACGCTGATATCCATGCCGACTTGTGCTGTCCAGGCAGCTTCAATGGCGAACCAATCGAAGAGAGCTTGGAATTCGGTTTTCTCGATTTGTTCATCCAGTGAGAAGGGAATTGAAGCGAATCCTAGGCTGACGGTCGGTGTGCGTGGAGATGGCGTGTCGACAAGATCTCCTTTGTAGTCTCGTCGGAGCAAGTCGCGGACACTGAGATGATCGAGATCTTTCTTGGCATCTTTGAGGACTTCTGCCACTTCTTGCATTTTCTCATCGAGATCACTTTTGTGCCAGTTGCTGCGTTCTAGCACGCGTTGGGCGGTTTTGCGGTCTTCTTCGGTGGCGTCTTCTAGGCCACCGGAGTCGATTGCGATGGCGCCGAGGATCAGCTCGAGCAGTTCGTGAGGCATGTGATACTCTTCAGGAAGAGCTTCGAGCTCATCCAGCATTTGGCGAGCCACGAGAGTTGTGCAGCTTGCGACTTTCTCGAAGATGCGTGGCTTTGCATCTGGTCCGGCTCCGCTGTCTACGTGATGATCGAAGATGGAGAGGATCGGGGCTTGGCTCCATTTTCGCAGAGGAACAGGGTGGTCGACGATAATGATACCCTTCAAGTCACGGGCCAGGGTCTCAGGATCCTCAGGAAGTTCATCAATGGTGAGCAGATCGCTATGTCCAGAACTCATCAACGAATTCTTCAACGCGACCTTGTTCTCCGGCCTCAAATCCAAAGCATCAGTAGGAGTTTGCAGCAATGCGATGGCTTTCTGAGGGTGCGAAGTATTCTGTGTCGAATGCTCAAGATGGTAAGCCCAGGCTAGAGCAGCGGTCATGCTGTCGAGATCCCCGCCCTCGTTTCCTTGCACGAAGATCCATTCTGAGGCCTTGCCGGCTTGCCAGTCGATGAGGAACTCCTTCTTTGTTGCTCGACTCCATTCGCTGAAGTGGCCCACGCCGGTTTGGATGCTGTTGTAGGGAACGACGGAGGTCGGTGTAAGTCGGAGAAGTGCTTGCTCGGGTGGAGGCGCTGCAAGCGCTGCCGTAGCGAGCATGCTGGTGAGCAGAGCTCCAGCTGCAGGGTAAGACCACATTTTGATGCAAATGTCCTTTCTCCAGTGCCGTAATGATGGTGTTTCCTGCTCAGCGATGTCCGCGCTCAGGCTCAGGAGACACGGCGGAGGAGCTGAAGCGGCGGCGAGTCGCTGACTTGGCGGTGGCTGTCGTCTTGTCGCCGTGAACAACACAGCGATGACGTTTGTCGCGTGACGGCGGCCCGAATGTCGTCTTGTCCGCTAACGTCGACGCAGATGACCTTGATGACCTTGCAACAACGCGCATTTTCACCTGGCACACACACGTGCATTGCAGCTCCGACATGGTTGGCTCGATGCTATACACCTTCACTGCAAGATCGCGATGAGCACGCGACACCTTCACTTCTCGACAAGCCGCTAGTCGTACCGGTCTTCTCCTTCACCTGCATCTGTGCTCGATTACTGGCCACGCTTCTTGGTCGGCGTGCTCGAGAGCTCCAGGTCTCATGTACTTCTTAATCCGCTGAGGATTTCGAGGAAGAGTCGCGCTGGAAGCAGTGAACAGAATGCCCATACATGCTCCATACAGACCTTCAATCAGCGGAGGAACTCAGCGACTGCAATAGCTACGTTACGGCTCCTATTATTCAAGTAAGACTTGTCATGCTTCGATGAGCCGTCGTTCGCATGGTCAGATGAACTTGTCGCTACCATGAAAGCCTCATCGACACTGCTTTGCAACTGCGTACACAATGTTACCAATTGCACAGGTTGGGCTTCAATGTACTGATGTGAATCACAGAGAGCATGGCAGATATGGTACTGTCGGCATCATTCCCGAATATGATGCACACATTAGCCGCACAGGATTCCAAACAATAACAAGAGCCGCCTCCCAAGCGCGTCCCTTGCTTCACAGCCGCAATGACGACCCAGTATCTCAAGCCGGGCACCCATACTCGCCACCTCCAAGGCGCTAAGGCTTGAGGGGCCCGAAAAAACATGGCCTCACTACTCCTGGCGCCTCGAATAGAGAGACGAATATCCCGCCACAGCTGAAGGACATTCGTAAATAGTGATCGCATCCGGACACTACTACTACAGCTGCCAGAATAGCCTGTGAAGCGTGAGCAGCAGGGAAGCGTCATGCAGTCGACCGCAACACAATGAACACGCTTCCACCATGTTGTCCCCAAGAAGTTCTCTGTAGGGATTCGGATCTCTTGAGCCGTCCGGAATGAGACCCACGACGGCACGGCAGACAGTTATGGGCGTTGCCACGCATTGTCCTCTTGGCCGTGCCTGGTACTAGACGTCGGTCTATCGCGCGCGGTCCTTCAGATTTGAAGTCTTGCACGAAAGATGCGGGGCACCTATGGTTGTTGGCTAGGGTTCTGTGCCTTATCAATTGCGGCCGTAAGCGACGATCTTGGACATGAAGCAAACCGTGCATATCCTCCAGGCCCACGATCCAACCAGGCGTCAGGACAAAGCTCGTCGAACGATGCAAGCTATGAACTGAACACTGGAACGATGAGAGATGAGCCATCAGCAGCAGACAATACCCTTGACACTGTACAAACTGCAGGTCGGACGGAGACTGTATTCGAAGATGGAGAGTATCTGATTGCCGCTGTGCAAAGCGCTCACAATGGCAAAAGACAAGCTGGTTTAGTGAGTAGTTCTCGCTGTCACAATGATACACCACGCTCACCATGACTCAGACGCAATGGGCTACTGTCAATGGCGAGATCAGCAACGACTGCACCACGGCTCCGGTATATCGATTATTCAATGAAACATTGACTACAATGCTTGCTGGCGCTGAAGCTATATACTCGACAGAGCCTGGCGTGCCAAACAAGCTTTTCATCCCCACGTATACCTCCTCCACCATCAACACGACGTGCACCATGGGCCCTCAAGGAACGATCACTTGGCGGCATCCGTCATTCTTCGGCGGGCAGGCCCAATTCTGCGCCATGATCGGGCGAGGCATCATATACGCCGTGTTCACGCAGAATGGATTCCCGGATGGCTGCTTCCTCGTACAATTGTCATTAATTTCAATTGCCTCTTGCAGAGATATGCAAAGTTCGATGCAGACACAGATTGATGCTCTCAGTCGCGCAGTGAATAGTATTCAGCTGAATACGTATACTGCGTATGTCCCGACAACAGTAGTACAGCGAGTCGTGGTCACCAATACTCCTCCTGCTCAAACTCGGGCGTATTTGCCAATAATCAGCCTGCCCACGTGAACGGAGATGCCTACAGTGCCTACGACCCAACGTATCTCAAAGCCCGAGGCTCTGCTGGCTCCAACAGCACCTGGACGACAATCTACTACAACAGCACGATACCCAGCATTGGAGGATATCAGAACAACTGTGGTGCGACTACAGTAACCCTCTACTCCGGTGCACCACGAACCGTGCCCTGCCAACAATTCTCAGCAGATTATCGCGGTTACCTGTACGTCTACATGGCTGGGCAATGGTCTTTCGTCGCATCTGGCGTTGATGACGCATTTGTGCTATGGTTGGGTCCCCTCGCCCAGAGAGGTTGGACGAAAGCTAATGCGAATTTATCTTTGGCTTTCGCATATAGTACAGGTGCGCCCACTGGAACTTTCACGACATTTCTCGAGGCTGGAACATATGTGCCCATGAGAGTTGTCCATGGGCAAGGTGTTGGCGGTTATGGTTATCAGTTTACGATACAAGATCCTAATGGTGCTATTGCACTGACTACGGCGAGTCAAGGGTCTGGGTACATCGTGCAGAACTCTTGCGATAGAACTACTGCTCCGCCGTTTGTCGGTGCTTTTGGTCAAGAGGTGTAATCAACGTTGAGGCGGAGACCAGAGGGTGAAGCTCCTTCTCGAGCCACAGCATGTCAACATTGATTATTGGAGAAGCTCAACATCGCTGTTTATGTACTTAAGCATTCATTACACAACTACTTCATCTCCAGCTGAGGCCCGATCTCATTACTGGTGAACAACTCCCTTTCAATCCTCTCCCGCCTCTCTTGCTCCGCAATCGAACTATTATCCCCGAAAATCTCATCCATCTCCTCCAAACTCTTCCCTTTTGTCTCCGGGACACAGAAGTATATCCAGACACCACCAATGACGCAGAAGCTTGCGAAGAAGACATAAGTCCCATACCCCGTCTTCTGAACAAGCGGAGGGGTGATCAAGCCACTGCTCTCACTGCATCAGCGCAAGTCCAAACCCATCACGGTACGGAACACATGCAAAACATTTTACGCATGAGCTACACTCACATCACAAAATTCCAAACCCACTTCGAACCAACCGAAACTCCCAACCCTTTCGCTCGCAACGATAGAGGGAAAATTTCTGCTGGGATTGTCCAAGCACAGGGACCCCATGATGCACCGAAAGCTACCATGTATAATAGAAGCATTGCTACGGCGGTCCAGCCTTGAGGTTTGTGGGAAGACCAATCGTGAGAGTAGAGGCCTACGAGGATTGCGATTGTGAGGAGGGAGGTGAAGATGAAGAATGTTCCGAGTAGGAGGAGGGAACGGCGGCCGTAGCGGTCTGGTGGAGAAGGAGGAGTTAGTTAAGTGTGGGTCAGAGGGTTGTTTGTTGGAGGTGGGTTGAGAGTGGGTTGGAGGTGGTTGGACTTACCCATTGTGTAGACTGTACTGCCGACACCTAGAAGGTTGATGGTGTTTAAGACGCCGGCCATTATGAGGGTTGTGTTGAAGTCGAGGGACATGGATTTTAGGAGGGTGGGGGAGTAGTAGATTAGGGCGTTGATGCCGACCTGGGTAGGTAAGTTAGCAGGTCAGTGGGTACTGAGAGGGTTGTGTTTCGTACAAATTGTTGGAAAAAGAACAGCATGACGCCGATGTGAGTACGCTTGATACAGCCTTTGCGGAAGAGATCACCCCATGAGGCGAGCTCGAGTTTGATTTTGCTTTTGCGTGATCCGTCTTGGAGGTGTGGGTGTCTCTCAGCGCTGATCTCCTTGTGCAACGCGACTTCAGCTCGAATTTCGAGCCATTCCAATTGCACTCTCTGGTCGATCGTCGGCAGCTGTCTCAATTTCGACAGAGTCGACAGCGCCTCTTGATCTCGGCCTTTGCTCACCAGCCACCTTGGCGAGAATGGCAGGAAACAGATCCCCAACCCCACCATGATCGCTGGCACCATCTGCAGCAAGAACGGCAATCTCCAAGCCCATTCATTCTCCATATGATACGTTCCATACGTTGTCCAGAACGCAATGACGACGCCAACAACGATGCTAAACTCTTCGCAAACCAACAATGACCCTCGAACTTCAGCAGGCGAGATTTCAGAAATGTACAATGGAGTCACCATACTGAACATCCCGACTCCAGTCCCACCAATAAATCTCGCGACGACAAGCATATCGTAACTGATCGCCGCAGTTTGTATCGAAGAACCAATAATGAATATCCCAACAGCGATGACGATTGAGTACTTTCGAGAGTAAACATCCGCGATCCAGCCTTGATTTAAGGATCCTACGAGGGCACCAAGCACCAATGAGGCAGTAAGTAGCCCTTTCCAGAAACTTGCACTAGCGCCATCGGAGTTGGGATGGGTTTTCTGGTCGATGCGGTGGAAGCGCGAGAGGAATTGGGGTTCCACGAGGACGACGCTTAGAAGACCTTGATCGTAGCCGTAGGTCAGACTGCCGAGGCAGGCTATGAGGGCGCAGAAGAGGGCGTAGCGGGAACTTGTGAGGCCAAGGAGGCCTGGTGGGCAGTACGGTTCGCGGGCGAGGAGGGTCGTGCGCGTTCTTTGGGAACGTGACCGGTGTGTGTCGAAGGACATCTTCTTGGCTTCCTGGGAGGGGATGAGTGGTGGAGGAGGTTGTTGTGGTCAGCGCGAAGGAATATGAGGTGAGAGCGATATGGTGGTGTGAAGAATCATTGCAACGTTCCGAATGACAGCGTCTTGTCCGAGGCCTGGGCCATGTTGTGGTCACGATCGATCTACCTGCCTCGTGGAAATGCTCCGAGTCCTGGTACAGCTTTTTCCAAGGTTGTCCCTCTCCTGCGTTATTCGGAGAATATTGCATGTCCTGTGAGTTCCCAGCGTATTCCGTATTGAAGTCGAGACCACGTACCGCATCATGCCACGACATCGCTCATAAAAGCTAAGTAGACCCAAGCAGGTCGGTAGATCCAACTTACCTTTCCGTCGGACCTGTCAAACCTGTCAGACTAAGTTTCGACCCCGAGCGGACTGGGAACTCTCGTTGAATATCTGATCTTTACTCCAGGGTCCCATTCCCAAGATTGATGCAACAATGTTACAGATCTGTATCAGCGTGTCTATGCAGCTCGCAAGATGCGCACTGAGAAAATGTAAGCAGATATCGCAAGGCACTGCAATCTTTCGACACATCGATGTTGTGCAGCGATTGTCGAATCCATGCCCACAGCTGCCCATTGCGACTGCGGTGTTAAAATTGTCTGCGCGAAGTCAACACAGAGTCTGCGCGTATTGCCTCATGTGTCTAGAGCTTCGACCGCACGCTTTTGTGTCTCGCTACTGTGACCTTTGGTGAACTGTCTGGTGAGAGCGACTTTGCAATTTGCCACCAGTGAAAGCGATGATTGAAGGCGACACTGGTGCGACTGATGTTGCTGCCGTCTTCGAGTACAAGCTGTTCGAGCCACTGTGTTGATTGTGTGTCAACCAAGATGAGAGCTTGCGCAAATGGAAGCCTGACGTTGCTGCGCCCCTTGAGGCAGTGGTCACATTCACTTCATTTTATGATGCTCCCGGACTATTGCTATCTTCAACTTTAATGGGTTTGTCGTGACGCTCTGGTTGCGCAGCGGCCGATACTTCTTCAGTCGTGCCGTTCTCCGGAGCGCGAATGTTATTCGGAGCTTGGTGCTCCTCGATCTCGTTCTTTTGTTCCTCGGCGTCTTCGTTGGCTTCTTCATCATGCTCATTGGCGCCTTCTGTGTCTTTGGCAGTCTTGAGCGTTCCACCTTTGCGCTTTGGCATCACCTTGAAGAACGCCTCGCCCCAGTCTCCACATTCAAGCCATCTCACCAAAATCTCATTGACGTGATTCGTTGCCAAGACTTTTCGACTCGACATGTCCATATATTGCCCGATGGGCAGCCTCGCAGTCTTGACGCCAGCGTTCGTTGCGCGTCGATGACATATGCCTTTTTCTCGATTTTTGTCCACGAGACCTCCGATGATATACGTGCTGTATGGCTTGAGTTCAAGCAAGTCCTCTGTGCCTTCAGAAGACAGATAAACCACCTCGCCTTCGTCTTTCAATTTCTGTCGGGCTTCCTCGTCCAGGTCTTGGTACTTGGAAAAGACGCCTTCCAGCTTGCCACCTTGCTCATCGGACATCCACTCCTTGGCCTTCTGTGCCGTATCAACAAAATTCTCGTCGAAAGTGCGCACGCCTCTCCAGGCTTTGAATTGTCCTGCCAAGACAGTTTCGAAGCGTTCTCTGAGTTTGCCACCAAAAGAGCAGATTGTCAAGTGCGCTCGAAATGGAGCATTCTTGTTGTCGGAATAACTTCTAGTCACCTGTGTCGCCAAAGAGTTCCGCTCGCCGTCGTGCATCAGATCATCAAAGTCACAGTCGATCATAATCGTGATGGGTAGTTGTGCCGCCTTCTTGTAAATGGCTTTAGTCGGCTCAGGAATGGGAATGCCTTGTTCGATGGCTTGCTGCTTCGCTTCACGTTTACGCTCCCGTTTGGCCTGCACTTTCGCTTTCCGTACGTGCTTGCGGTCTTCTCGCTTGGCTTCCCATTCTGCTTTTCTCTTGAGCTTTTTCTGCTGTGATTTCGAGAGAGGTGGATCAGCGGAATTGCCATTTGTCGATGCGCCGGCCGTTTGAACTTCGATCTCAGACAAGGGGATGTTCTCTGCCGCACGTGATTCTTCTGCGACTCCATCTCCATCGCTGTGCTGTGAATTTATGCCTCCGGCCGCTTGCGCCTGAAGGTCCGCATTTCTACCAGACGTGGACTTCGTCACATCTGCTTTCTCAGCACCTGCGTCATGCGAGAGTTTTCTGATCTTTGCCGGCCGTTCTTCTGTTTCCATGGCTGCAAGTTTGTGCAATAGTTGGTGGTCAGTGACAACGTAGTTGTTGAACTTTTTTGAATGCAGGCACGGTGGGGCCGACACGTGATCGCGCGATCAGGCATTCATTGAGGCACATCCACGACGCGTCCCACTTCGACCGACGCGAACAACAACACTTCATAGCGTCGCCATCGCACACGATCCAATGCTCGCAGGCATTGCTGTTACGCCGCACGAACCGAGCAATGTCTGCCGGCGATGACGACAAACAACCTGCAGGAGCACTTGCGCTGGTTGTTCAGCGAAAAGCCCTCGATCCCGCCCGATACCATCGATTTGCCGCCAGCTTCCATATCGTTCACCACGCCCAGCGAGAATCAAATTGAGACGGATGCAGGCCCCGGTGCCGTACGGGCGACCTCGAACTCTTTGAGCAGAGCAGCGACAACACGATCCGGGGATAGTGGGATTCATCAGAGCATAATTGGTTTGCCCACAACCGCTACGGGGTCTGGGATCGGAAGGAGCGGCGAGCAGCAAGCGGGGCGAGACATCGTCAGTACAGCAACGGCGGTGAATGCGAATATACTGCAAGTGGAGAGTGCCACACGAGACCCACAGGACCTACCTTCAAAGGCAGAGATGGTTCGACGGGCGACTGCCCCAACATCGGCCACCAAGTCGAATACTTCATTCGGACCCCGACAACCCAATGTCACACCCACGAAGTCCAGAAATGTTGTAAGGACTGATGCGAAGAATGCGCCTTCTGCAAGTTTCCGAACGCCAATTCCTTCGCAACACAAGAACGTCGAGCAGATGGACTTGACCGAAGAATTTGCGAAAATGTGCAGCCCGACCGCGAAAAAATCGGCTCCTCCATCAGTCGTTGGCAGGAAACGCAAAAGTGACGAATTCGAGTCTGATTTGCGACACAATTCTGCTTCTATCAAGCGAACCAACCACGCCCCTATCATTGTGCCACGGCCTTCGCAAGAGTTCCCGTCCATTGACGAGGATGACGAATTCGACGAAATCCCGACTGGCCCGCCGCCTCCGTACTCCACGATTCCGCCTAGGCCAGGAAAAGCTACAGCGGAGGCTGCGGCACAACCTGCGAGGCCGCTGCTGTCGAATGCTCGATCCAATTCGTACGTCGAGGATTCTGAAGACGATGAAGATGATCTCATGAACTTTTACGATGAACATGTAAACCCTGCTAAGCCACCGGCGAGAGGGAGCGGCAAGAACGCCATCTCTGTCCAGCATGAGGCTGTGCTTATCAGCTCTCCGATCGCTGAAGCCCCACCGGTTACTAACAAGCGGTCTGCATTTCCTGTTCGCGATGAGGTGAGCGCAAGCTCTCCCATACCAAGCCCGCCCCCGATTCCATCTCAGTCGAAAGCGCCAGCTGCAGCAAAGGGCTCGAGCACTGTTCGTAGCCTCAAAGCCAATGAAGCATCCAATGCCGAAGGCACTCCAGTACCACAGCCATCCAACGCCACGCAAGCACAAGCACCGGAAGACGAAGAACTCAAAAGCCTGATGTTGCGTGTTTTCGAGTCGTTTGGACCACTGTACGAGCGGGCCTTGTTCAACATAGACGAGCGATACAATATTGTCGTAGATGAAATGACCGAATGGATGGACACTGGCCACGACGATGTTTCGACATTTGAGGCTGAGCAGGATGAACTAGATCTCAAGAGAAAGAATTTGGCCACGCTCAAAGCGAAGTGCAAATCCTATCAGAAAGCACAAGAGAACAGGAATCAAGCCAAAGAGGACCTGAGGCAAGCACTGCGAACTCGCCAAGGGCGTGACGAAGCCAATGCACAGAATCGCGCTGCACAGGAGCGCCTTGCCAATATCGAAAAAGAATGCATTGCTCTTCTCAGACCATGCGCAGATGACCTCCGCCCTCTCCTCTCGCAGCGCGTCGCCGTCGAATCGACACAAGTCATGCCAGGAGCGATGACCGAGCGGGCGCGTGCTCCTGGAAGTTCGAGTCGCATCGCTCAAACGCAAATGCAGCCTGTAATGCCACCACCAGCAAGACCTGCGCTGCAGGTTAGCAAGTCCGCCCCTGTGCACCAAGCTTCGCATGTCCGGTTCGAGAATGCTACGAGGCAGCAGGACAGTCTAATATTCAGTGACAACGCTTTCGACGACGACATTGACGACCTTGACATGATCGGCACGGGACATGACATGTACACGACACGCATGGGCACCCCGCCTGCGGATCATGGCAACGAAGATGATTATGGCATGATGGACGACGAGATGCTGAACATGGTGGAAGACTATGATAGTGCAGGTCAGTGGGCTTCTGGAAACACCGGCAGAACGGCCTTCGCTGAGATGTCAGCCAATGTTCAAGGGCGTCAAGCACAACCAAAAGCAAAAAAGACCAAGACCATGAAGTCTGCTGCCGAACTGGCCGCGATCCACCGTGAGAATATGGGTTTCCCATGGTCAGATGAGGTCTGTGATGTTCTCAAGCAAAAGTTCAGGATGCAAGGTTTCAGAGAAAATCAGTTTCAGGCGATCAATGCGACTCTTAGCGGCAAAGATTGTTTTGTCCTGATGCCTACAGGCGGCGGCAAGTCTCTCACATACCAGCTTCCTGCTGTGATCCAGTCTGGCAAGACAAGGGGCGTGACAATCGTCGTGTCTCCGTTGCTGAGCTTGATGGAAGATCAAGTACAGCATCTCAACAAAATCGGAGTCTTCGCGTTCTTGATCAATGGCGAGACCAGCCGCGAAGACAAACAGAGGATTATGGATGGACTCTGGAAGAGCAATGTCGAGGACTTCATCCAGCTTCTGTACGTCACACCCGAAATGCTTGGCAAGAGTGAGAACATGCTGCGCACTTTCGACGGCCTGCACCGCCGCGGGAAGTTTGCAAGGCTGGTCATCGATGAAGCGCACTGTGTCAGCCAGTGGGGACACGACTTCCGGCCTGACTACAAGAACCTTGGTGAGGTGAGGAAAAGATACCCCGGAGTTCCAGTGATGGCTCTGACTGCTACCGCAACTTCGAGAGTCAAAGATGACACCATTCACAATCTTGGTATGAAGAAGGACGGTCCGAACAAATGTCAAGTCTTTACTCAAAGCTTCAATCGGGACAACTTATACTACGAAGTTCGTCCAAAACCGAAAGGCAGCCAAGACGTCGCCGCCATCGCAGGCCTGATCAAAGAGTCCCATGCCAAGGAGACCGGCATTGTCTATTGCTTGTCCCGAAAGAACTGCGAGGATATTGCACAGTCGCTTGCCAAAAACCATGGTATCCGGGCCAAACATTATCACGCTGGACTCGAAGGACCTGCAAAAGCTGAAGTCCAGCAAGCATGGCAAGCCGGCCAGATCAAGGTCATCGTTGCTACCATTGCATTTGGCATGGGCATCGATAAGAGCAATGTACGCTTTGTGATTCATCACACTATCCCCAAATCGCTTGAAGGATACTATCAAGAGACCGGCAGAGCTGGTCGTGATGGAAATCCTTCCCGTTGCTATCTCTTTTATGGGTATGGAGATGCTGGCAAGCTACGCCGTATGATTGATGACCCGAAGAATGAAGGTAGCCGAGAAGTCAAAGACATGCAACATCAGATGCTTCGCAAGATGGTCCAGTATTGCGAGAATCGAAGCGATTGTCGACGAGTCCAAGTGCTGGCATATTTCGACGAGCGATTCAATCAAGAGGACTGCAACGGGAGCTGCGACAACTGCCTTTCCGAGACAACGTACGAGGAGATTGACCTGACCGCAGAAGCCAAGAAAGCGGTGGACTTGGTCAGAAAGATCAAAGGCGACAAGGTCACGCTCCTGCACTGCATCGACGTCTTCCGTGGAGCCAGCAATTCGAAAGCCAAAGCGAAAGAACACACGGAGCTGGACGAGGCTGGTGCTGGCTCGCACCTTAATCGGGGTGATGTCGAGCGCCTGTTCTACCAGCTGATTGGCGAAGAGGCCCTCGTTGAGGAGAATCACATGAACAAGAGGGGTTTTGCGCAGCAATACGTCAATCTAGGCTGGCGATGCAACGAGTTCCAGCCTGGCCGCTCCAAGCTCAAGATGATGATCAGTACCTCGCCTCAAAAGGCGAAGCCTAGCAAGCCCGCAGCGAAGAAGTCGAAGAACGCGAAAGCACCAAAGGAGCTGCCCATGTCCACCAACGTCCCGTCACCACTTCAGGGCCCATCTAAACGCCGACAAGCCAGTGTTCAGACTAAGCTCAAACGCCGACAGATTAATGGATACGAAGATGACGGCTTTGTCGTTGAGGACGAAAGTGACGATGGGTTCGCACCCATTCGTGTTGCTAAACCAGCCAACTCTGTCCGCAAAGCTCCTGCAAGAGGACTAACAGCGCCAATTGCCACTGACGAAATGATGGACAAGCTGGACCCTGTACATCGCGATGTCGTCGATCATTTCGTGGCCGAAGCAGAAAAGAAACTCAAGGTCATCATGAAGAAACAAAAGCTGAATTGGTTGCCCTTCAACAGAACAATGCTTCGGACGATGTTCATCAATATCACCGATACACCCGAGAAGCTGCGTGCCATTCCCGGCATTGATAGCGAGCGCGTCGACCTACACGGCAAGCACATGATCAAATTGGTCAAAGAGGCTCGCGCCAGACTCGATGAAGTGGGGGTCGCGATGGACGATGAAGATTCGAACCCTGCTGAAGATGACCTGGACGATGAGCCAGCTGACAATCACCAGCATGATCGAAACGTCATCGTCATCGACAGTGATGGCGAACAGGATGATGACGATGAGGACTATGATCTGGATGATGAAGCAGATGACGAACCGGGCGAGCAAAGTCGTCACTTCCAACAGCAATCTGTCAGCAAAGAAGTCGCAGAATGGCACGCCGGGTTCTCGCAAAGTGCCAAGAAGTTCAAATACACCGCTCCAGAATCACAGGCGTCCCGCAAAGGTCCTACGAAGAAGAAGAGTTATGTGGCGCGCGAGAAGTCGACAGCCAAATCGCGTGGCGGCAAGATAGGCGGCCGCAGGTCGAATAGTGCTGGCTATGCGTCCGGTGCTGGTGTGAGCAAGAAGAGAGCTGGAGCAGGCAATAGCAGAGCTGGTGCAAGCGCAGGACCTTCGAGGAACGAGAGTGCCTTTAGTGGCATAAGAGCTATGCCGACATGAGGTTGAGAGGCATTTACCTGTGAAAAACTGCACTCTTGCCTTGTTCGCTGCGTCTAGATTGCGGATACTACACTCACGAGGAATGAGTAATGGCTTGCGAGCATTTGCTTCGCTATGAACTGGACGATAGCAGCGCAGTAGTATTATTGTTCATAGCATACGGATCAATGGACACAAGTCCACGCCTCCAAATTTCGTCCGGGCTGCTCGCGTGGCGTCACGCTGTGAAGATCGTGATTAGGCTATCCTGGTCGACGCGAGTTGCAAGGATGCTAGGGAGATGAGATCTGGAGTGCGTCCGGGGATGGCTCGGAAGTGATGCGGTGTCATTTGCGGATGTCTCAGTTGGTGCTCGCTGTAAAGCACGGGTTGGGCTTTCGTGCTTCCATCACTCATCAGATGGGTTTCATTATCGATGGTATCGCGACGATCTGTCTTCGGAGAAAAATCAAGAGCAAGATATAGCGACGGACTTGCAATGTCGTGGAATTGAATGCGTGCCAAGCGAAACCCCAGCATTCCATGTTGGTGGTCCCGTTCGCGACTTCAGGCTCTTCCTCTTCCCCAACTTTCACGCGCCTCGCGGGTCAGCAACACTTCCATGCATCTGCGGTGACTAAACGCGGACGACCTCCCTTGACAGACATCGCATAGCGGCAGAGACAGCAACGATGGCCACGCTGATTTCGTGGAATCTATGCCATAACTCGGCCTCGCTCGGCGAAGGACTTCATCACGAAGAAATCATCGCGGCCGTGCTCGATCCTGAACAAAACGACGGACCGAACGGCGGCTTCAGAGGTGACACAAGCGCACGTGAATTCTCATGTGCTAAAATGCTTGATGGCATTTAGGCTGTGGCGTGCACGTGTTGGTGGCGGAAGAGGAGAAATCCATTCCACAGACAGCCCACAGAACCGGTATTCTTGCGCCACGGCAAGCGCGTGGGTTTCGGTGACGGAGCTCTTTTCGGTTCACCTTACGGGCATTGCAGGCATCGTACACCTAGACGCGGACACCACTCGTGGCATAGAGCCATTTACGTGTCGGCCGCGGCAGTGCAAGTCGCTTCAAGGTTGGTGTTCTTCTTTATTCACTTTGCATTGTGGCTGTCTATTTCGCTCACGGACCTTTGCTTGCTTGAGCAAAGCAGAAGGCGGCTACCATGCCATCACTGATCAAGATCGCGGCGGCATTGTCGCTCGCTGGCTTCGTTCATGCGAGGCCTTCGAATGTCGAGTCTCGCGATGTTGACCACTCAAACTCGACTGAGCTGCCGATTGTTGACCTAGGCTATGTGCTTCAACGAGCGACGGTCTTCAACGACACTGGAAACTACTACAACTTCTCGAACATCCGATACGCGCAGCCTCCAGTCGGTGACCTGAGATTCCGAGCACCATTGCCACCTGTCGAGGTCCGTACGGCTGTCGAGACAGGAGAGGTCGACCGAATCTGTCCTCAAGCGAATCCAGCCTGGCTACTGACTGCTACGCAATTTGTTCCTGCGTACCTAGCAGGCAAGACGAACTTTACTGCCGCCGACTTCAATACCAGCAGTTCCGGTAGTGCCAGCTTGCCCGAGCAGGATCATCGAACTACAGAGGACTGTTTGTTCCTCGATGTACAGGTTCCAAAGGAAATATTCGACCAAGCCGGCAAGGAGGACTTCGCAGGTGCGCCTGTCCTTGTATGGATCTATGGAGGTGGTTTCACAGGTGGCTCAAAGCAGGGCGCTGGCAACCCAGCAGGTCTTCTCGCGAGGGCACAGAATGAGAAGAACAAGGGTGTGGTTTATGTCGCAATGAACTATCGCTTGGGCGCTTTTGGCTGGCTTTCCGGACCAGATCTGCAGCAGGACGGTACCGCTAATGCTGGTCTGTACGATCAACGGCTCGCATTGGAATGGATTCAGGACAACATTCACAAGTTCGGAGGTATGATCGAAGCGCTTTCTCTGCAACCACCATATCATCGCTAACATATTGTGTTCACACAGGTGACCCGAAGCGTGTCACACTTGTTGGAGAGAGTGCAGGTGGGTCATCGATCATGCACCAGATTACTGCTTTCGGTGGATCGAAGCGAGTGCCCTTTCAGCAAGTCGTGGCCCAGTCTCCAGGATTCCAGCCAATGCCTTCAAACATCGAGCAAGACAGCACGTTCAATGCTTTCCTCGGTCTAGCGGGCGCCAGAACTATCGGCGAGGCTCGCCAGCTTTCATACGAGAAACTGCAAACTGCAAACATCATTCAGACAGCGCTTTCTCAATACGGCCAGTACACGTGGGGTCCAACTGTGGACGGCATCTTCGCTCCACAACTTCCTGGTCAACTCCTTGCCAAGGGACAATTCGCCAAAGACGTCAAAGTCATGGTTGGCCACAACCAGAACGAAGGATTGCTATTCGTGAATCCTCTCGCCGCAAACGCAAGCGGTTTCGAAGACAATATCGACAGCCTTCAGCCGTCCATCAAAGCTTTCCCGCTGTACAAGAACTACCTCGCCAACACACTTTACCCAGCCGATGCCTACCCCAGCCAGATCGAGCGATACGCAGCGATTGTAGCCGACTCAGCCTTCGTCTGCAATACTTTCTACCTCGACAAGGCATTCAAGAACGAGACTTACGCTTACTTCTTCGTCGTGCCTCCTGCGCTCCACGGCACTGATATTGCTTACACTTTCTACAACGATGGCGGACCAAGCAGCGATGTTATCAACGTGGACGTTGCTATTGCACTCCAGGAATACATTACACATTTTGCGGAATTCGGATACCCGAGCGAGACTGGTGTGCCACATTTCCCGATATATGGCGAGAATGCGACCGTGACAGTGTTGAACGCTACGAGTATTACGCAGGCTGTTGATCCGGCTGCGAATGAGAGGTGCAATTGGTGGCAGAAGGCGTTGTACTACTAGGCGAAAGGTATTGATTCCAGAGCTCTTGACCGAGCTGCCAGGCTCTAGTGATCTTCGACAACACTGAGAAAAGTAGGCTGTCAGCGCATCTGGGATTCCTGTCACCTGAATACAGTCTACTTGGTACAGCGCGGGTCGCCTGTTCGCTTCTTAAACTCTTCCGAATGGAGACACTTCCGTGTGCGCTCATGCACTTGCGTCACAGCAACTGCCTGTAAAAGACTGTCACAGCGACTGTCACTTTATCGTCCACAGCCGTCTCTAACAACAAGCGGCAATTATACAGCCCTGAGTGCTGCGCTAACAATCAGTGCTCTTGTCTGGCTCGATGCTTCCATATCATTGGCTGAGAAGCGCCACTTCGAGCGCAGCCAACGCCACATGGTGTGAGGCCTTGAAGCTGAGCCTTGCGCCCGCAAGCATTGACTTGTACATCATGCCCCGATATCACGGGCTGTTCACAGTCCAACACTTCCAATATTGTGGCCGGTAATCATAGCAAGGACTGTTCTGGTCTTACTCTCAGTGTACCACATGACCTGACATGGCGCCACTATACAAGACGCTCCCTCCCGTCAGCCGACAAATCCGTCTTCTGAGAGCCAAAACTACTGGAAGAGTCAAAGCAGTCGAGGCCTCATGCGATCAGAAATGCCCTCAATTTCAACTAGAGACATTTTTGCTCGATCTGCTACCCTCATACAAAGCATTGTCGTATTGTTGGGGAACTGAAAAGGCCGACCAAGTCATCCATGTCAATGGGGAACCATTTCTCGTGAATCCCAACCTCTTCGAGTTCTTGAAGCTCATCGACACCGACAAAGACGACGGAACGGGGAACGAATGTGTAGGATGGATATTCATCGATGCGATCTGCATCAATCAAACTAATCTGGACGAGAGAAGTTCACAGGTTACGCTAATGGGAGACGTCTACAAGCAAGCGGAAGAGGTCATCGTTTGGTTGGGTGTCCAAGAAACAATGGTCGACGCGTCCACTGCTTTGGACCCAGATGCATGGCAGGATTGTTGCGATATAGTGGAGCTACACTTCGTCACAATGGCAACGATGCGGGTGATTGGCACGCCAGTGCAAGAGATCGCAAGTGACTTCCTGGACGCGCATTTGGGCATAGAGACTGCCCGTGCACTTGTCATGCCTCTCGTGCGGCACTCGTTCTGGTCACGACTTTGGATTGTACAGGAGATCGTTCTCGCGCGAAATTTGTGGATCTGGTACCAAGGCTTGCGTATCTCCTGGTTCACCCTGTACGAATGTCTCAAGTACGGATGGAAGAATGTGATAGACCCTTTATCCACTGTCAAAATGGTGGATGGATCGCCCTTCCGACCCGAGCAAGGCTTAAGGCTCATGCCTGGCGACTATCACGAACGGTTCAAGGGTTGGAGTGATGCGCTCCAGACTTTTAGCCTCCTCCAAGACAAAATTCGGTCGACCGATTTGGCTCGGGCGCGCAAAATGGACCTCAGTACTGCCATCTCGAACTTTGTCAGGCGAGACGCTTCCGTGAAGAATGACAAAGTTTATGGCTTGCTCGGCATGACTTCTAGCGTTGTCCCAGTCGACTATCAGAGCGATGCGAGTGAAGTATACTTCTTTGCACTACTAGAGGGTCTGTTGGAGATAAACGATCGTTACGAAGACAAGGCTGATCAGTATACGCAAATGAGTGCGACAGTGACTCAGTTCACAATTCATCTTGCCGAAGCACTCGGAGTGGATCTGCACGACCCAAAAGCCGTTATCTACCGTGGTACAAAGTACTGCCTAGGCCTAATTGGCCACGATATTGGACGCATCAATCAAGTCTGGGTCTTCAGAAAACAAGTGAGCCTTGCGGCATTCTCAAAATTTGGAGCATTGAGTCGGACCTTTTATGGAATCGTGGTCAGCATTTTGTGCCTCGTTGCTTCACTAACAGCAAGACTGTACGATTTCCTACTGCCGATCACCGACTTGAAGGACACCTTGCTCCATTTCCAACAACCTCTTCTGAAAGCACGTCGATTTCCACATTGGCGCTTCAAACTTCTGGTCAACGAAATCTCACAACTACCGAACAAGGACTTGGCGACTGCAACGGACATCGTACACCAAATGGGCATATTTGCTCTGCGAGATCAAGGAATCTTGGTAGTGGAGGAAGCGATCTTGCGTATCGAGACATATTTGGCAACGTTAGAACCCGCTCACAGCCCCCAGGATCGAGCTCACATTCAACTACTCGAAGAGCATGTCGCAACTCTCCGAAAGCGCATTGAAACACAGCAAATGGCAGACCAGGAGGCACGCAACCCGATGTGGCCAGAGAGAATCCAACGACAGCATGACATCCGTTCCATCGCCCATTTCTTGAGTGGACACAAATTTATTGACAAGTTGCGGAAAGTTCATCTGACACCAGCCCTTTTCAAGATTCTCGAACATAATCTCTATAAAGCTCTTGTGCTGGGACTGGAAAGCTCAGAGGATATGGAATCTAACAGTCCGTACATCTCGTCCAATTCGGACTTTCGCACATGGGTTGCTAAGATGCAAATGGAATATTCGGAGCTAGGACGCCGCCTAATAGATATTTTGGAAGGGGTCGATAACATGCAGCGAAATACCGATGTTCCGAAAGGCGATCGGTCGCTCAGCTAGACCTTTCACGATGCTTAACATACTTCGTACTGCAAACGGCGGAAGCATCGATGCAGCTGCAACGTACTGCTTGATATTCGTAACCACCAGGGCGCATTTGAATGATTCGCACTGCCCGGTACAACAGCCCGAAGCCCTATGTGTCACATAATCAGCAGACCTTCGAGTCAGGTCCGTTTCTTCCGCCAAGGAGGCGCAGAAATCCAGACGCCTCCCGCATAAACAGGAACCAGCCGGATCAATATCGGAACATCTGAATAGCGTTCCAGCCAAGCTGTATTCACGAGTGACACGACAAGGGATTTATCAAAAGATCAGTAATCATGCCGTTTTTGTTTCGTGCCATGGGGAAACGCAAAAGCACACGGACCGTCTTGCGCAAAGAGAAGAATGTCGCGGTGGCCTTGCAAACATGATTGTCTTTGTGGCAACGACGTGAATCGTCAGTGTTAAGCTTGCTAAAGAACGTGAACCCACCCAGCAGGCATCACACAGACATCTAAGTGTGCATTCGGCAATACCGAATAGTAAATTTGGAGTTTACAAGCTACGCCAGGATCCCATGCCACCACAATTCGAAACCGGAGGACTCGGGCACGCTGGACGAGGTCTATGTATACATTTGAGTTGTGCTCACGCAACTTCTCATTGCTACACCTTCCTTGTTCAATGTTCATTCGCTCTTTTGCATAACACATATGATTCGAGACTTTCGTTAACATGCCGTCCCTTTTATTTTATTCGTTATCTCTGTTGACTGCACTCCAGAGTACTTTTGCTTCTCCACTGCTCAGCATCAATGGCCTTCAGCAATGGCCCAACGCGACTGGACCACAGGTAAGTCACAGTGGTGTTCGCGATGTTTTGTCATAGACTGACAATTGCTCTCAGTACGGCGAAACTCCGGATCCAAAATGCCAGTACTGGATGGAAGACATTAAGCACCAGGGAATTGCTGCGTTCAATCGCAATCCCTCAAACTACACAGTTTTCCGAAATGTGAAAGATTACGGCGCGAAGGGCGACGGTGTCACGGATGACTCCAAAGCGATCAATGCAGCCATAACCGAAGGAGACCGCTGTGCGCCAGGCGTCTGCAACACCACCACGACTACCCCAGCAGTCGTCTACTTCCCTGCTGGAACTTATATGGTCAACGCGAGCATTGTTTCTTACTACTACACTCAGCTCATTGGAAACCCGAACTGCCCACCTGTCATTCGCGCAACGCCCAGCTTTCCCGCCGGCAGCTTTGTAGTGGATGGCAATCAGTACACCGAGAAGGGTCTGGGCTACAAGCCGATCGACACCTTCTGGAGACAAGTTCGTAACTTGATCATCGATACCACGCTGATTCCGGCCAATACCTCTGTCACAGCCCTGCACTGGCCAACAGGACAAGTCAACCAGGTGTCGAACCTAGTCGTCAACCTCAGTGACGCGCCTGGAACACAGCACATTGGTATGCTGATCGAGGAAGGCAGTGGTGGACTGCTCACCGACCTGGTCTTCTACGGAGGTCTCATTGGCGCAAATATTGGAAACCAACAGTACACTGCTCGTAACCTGACATTCAAGAATACCGTTACTGCTATCAATCAACTATGGGATTGGGGCTGGACCTACAAATCGATCACGATCGACAACTGTACTGTTGGCCTCAATCTTTCGAACACCGATTCATTTGGTCTCACTACAGGCTCCATCAACTTCATCGACTCTTCGATCAGCAATACGGCTACTGGGTTCATTACTGGCCGCAACGAGACATCTTCGCCTGCGAGTGCGAACACTCTGATCCTCGAGAACTTGCAGCTGGACAATGTTTCTGTCGTAGTTCAAGGACCTTCGGGGCCACGACTCCAGAATACTAACTACGTTGCTGGCTGGATCGACGGAAACGCATATCTTCCAAGTGGACCCAACAGACTCGAACAAACCTTCCAACCAGATGCACGACCTGGCGTTCTTGTCCAGTCAGATGGCAAATACTTCGAACGTTCGAAGCCGCAGTACGGAGAGTACCCTCTATCTTCGTTTATCAGCGCTCGAGACGCTGGAGCCAAGGGAGATGGAAAAGCTGACGACACGGTCGCTCTCCAAAATGCAATCAATCGTGCTGTGAATGAGCGAAAGATCCTCTACATTGATCACGGAGACTACTTGGTCTCTAGCACGCTTTACATTCCCGCAGGCTCGAAAATTGTTGGAGAGACATATTCTGTGATTCTCTCGTATGGGCCGTACTTTGACGATATGGAGAACCCAAAGCCGGTCATCCAAATTGGCGCAAGAGGCGAGGCGGGTAGTATCGAGTGGAGTGATACTGTGATCAGTACGCAGGGCAGACAGCGTGGTGCTATTATGTTCGAGTACAATTTGAACGCGCCTGCAGGCACACCAAGTGGTAAGTGGAGCGAAGAGTCGAGATTTTCAGAGACCATGGAAAGTCACTAATGCAGATATTCAGGTCTCTGGGACGTGCACGTTCGCATCGGAGGCTTCGCAGGCTCCAAGCTCCTCAAAGAAGACTGTCCTACGACTCCAAACACAACCGTGACCATCGATACCGTCGAAAACAACTGCATCTCGGGCTATCTTTCCATACACATCACGCCAGAATCTTCTGGTCTCTACCTCGAGAACGTCTGGGTGTGGATCGCCGATCATGATCTTGAAGACAATGCCAAAACTCGCGTGACAGTCTACGCCGGACGTGGACTTCTCGATGAATCGCAAGGTCCAGTCTGGATGATCGGAACAGGCGTCGAACACCACGTCTTGTACGAATACCAGTTCGTCAATGCACGAAATGTCTGGGCAGGATTGATTCAAACGGAGACGGCATACTATCAGCCAAATCCGAATGCGATCATTCCGTTCCCAGTAGTGGAAGAGCTGTACGATCCAGTGTTCAAGCAGCTCACTGTCCGAGACCCAATCTTGGAACGCAAGAACTCTTCCCTGCCAACTGGACTCAACTCTACTACGAGCTGGAACAACACCACCCCTGCCACTCGCAACAGCACTGCGATCAACATTCCAGCAGCAAATGGCTGGGGTCTTCGTGTCGTCGATTCTCACGATATCCTCATCTACGGAGCTGGATTATACTCTTTCTTCAACAACTACAACACTTCTTGCTCGGACCGCGGTAACGACTCCACATGCCAGAGCCGAGTGGTCAGCATCGAAGGCAGTTGCGACGTGTTGGTATACGGTTTGGCTACTGTGGGTGTTCATTGGCCGATCACAGTCGATGGTGAGGATGTTGCGTATTATGCGGACAATCAAGCTGGTTTCCCGCAGACTATTGCGATGTTTCAGAAACGCTCCAGTGACGTGAGTATTGAGATAAGCATTGGAAAATGATTAGTTCATTGTGATCTCGCTGAAGGGCAGCCGTGGCAGTGGCGCTGGCAATAGCAACCGGACGCAATAAGCTAATCAAGAGACGTAAAAGAGCGAGACTAGCCTATGAGGATGATAGGCGTGGTAGATGCGAATGGTTGTTGAACGCTTGCCCATTGCTATGAGTTGCTAGGCTGACCATTTCAATCTGAAGAGTCACCATTCAATCTTTCTTCACAGAAGCACGGCTCCTATCCTTATACATCTCGCTCGTCACCTTATCCTCGATCATACCAGTAAGATTGAACACCACAAATGTCCAGATCGCCAGAACAAGTCCCGCAGGTTTTGCTGTCCAAATGGCACTGCCCAAGTAGGAGATGGCCTTGCCATTGTACACCGGCGATGCAATGAAGCCATAGGGGAACGACTCCACGTATTCGAGAGGCCCGAAGAAATGATCGCCATGGTAGATGCCCTTCCAGCCCAAGGCCCACATGGCAGAGAAGTGAATTATATTTCCGCCAATCCAGCAGCACATGGCGATCAATCGGAAGAAGGCGTGGTCCATGAAAGTCGAAGATGGTTGACGACGAAGTGCGTATTCAAGACTGAAACACTGGTCAGCATTCTGCTGTACATGGTAGTGCGATATCTGGCTACGCGTGGAAGAGACGTACCTTGAATCACGAACGACAGCCGTCAAAAGACAAGTCAACGCCCAAGCAATATAGGCGCGTGTAGCATTGCCATTGGCAAGTTTAGTCAAGGTCTTGTTCCGACGCTCTTCTGCTGCTCAGCAAAATGTTTGAGGCTGGAGAAATGACATCGTGGGAGCTCACCTAGCCTCGAGACGAAACTGAGAAGGCGATCGTCTCAGCACTGAAGTGTGCTGTAATGTGCTCAGATGTACTCACATCCAACACGCTGGCACGGACGCTATTGCGATGAATGAGACTGTCGATGGAGATTAGCTTATCGGTGCACAAGCAGGAAGAAGTTAAAGGCGGACGGACGCCAGAAGGATTGCTCGCTGAACTCAATAGTAGACATGTTGCGAGTCAATACTGCAACGGAACAGCACTGAGTTCCTCTACGCAGCCATCGTTGAGTACATATTTGTACAGGATAATATTGAGAGCCTCGGGCAGCAACTTGGGATTCTTGGCAATTACATGTAGACGGAGACGTTCGCACTTCGCGCCATCGGGTCCGCCTCGACACACCACACCTCCCACGCGCATCACCTTCCTGGCGGCATATCATAGCGCCCGCAGCTCAGTCTCGGGTGATTGTGCATCACACTGCGGGTCTTCGTCATCCACAAGTGGATCGTTCGAGATGCATACGCTGCCGACGACACCCAAAATGGCGAATGCAGTATACATCATCCACACGCGATCCAGGCTGCGGGCCATCGAAGTTCGGAGGGCGTGGGCCTGCTCCGCAGACCCGGAGAAGCTCAGAATTGTTGTCACGTCATGGCTCAAGCTGTGTGCCGTCTCAGCGGGGATGCCTTGTGCCACCAGCGCCCGAGTCCGCGCCTCCAGAGCGCTCTGTAGGACGACTTGTCCGAGCGTCAGACTGATCGCCGAGCTCAAGGTGCGGAGGAAGACGTAGAATCCATAGGCGCGCGGGATATCTGCGTGCGATATGGACGTCTGCAAGCCCATTAATGGCGCCTGGAACAGAGGCGAAATGCCGATGGCAACACTCAGTTGCGATACCACCAGCCGCCACACGACGATCTTGATCGGTAGGCCAATGAACAAGCCTGTGCCCAGCGTAAGTGCGGCTGCTGCCACGATGACCACAGTACGGACGCGCTGCGTTCGCTGGATGATGAGAGCGGCGCAGACGCCAGCAACAGTTGTCGGCACCGCGATGACTAGTGTCCAGCATCCCACAGCAAAGGCATCCAGGCCGAGCACCAGCGACAGATACACGGGAAGGTAGAATATGCAACCAATGTACGTGATGCCGTGCGATGCACACACGCCGAGGCACGCCGCGCTGGGCCGCGCACAAAACAGTGCGAGTGGGACGATGGGATGGCGGACCCGGGTCTGCTCAACAGCAAACATCGCCAGAGCCGCAAGACCGCCGAGCAAGAGCGTCAATGTCCTTGCCGATTGCCATGTGGTGGAGCCACCGGACTGGAGCCCGAGCAGCAAGAGCAGTGTACCACCAGTGATCAGCAGCATCCCGAGCCAGTCCACTGTGCGCAGCCTCGACCAGTCCGAGCCATTTCCAGCTCCTTGATAACCCACCATGAGCAATACGAGTGCAACCGCACACACGGGAAGGTTGATCCAGAAACACCAGCGCCAGTTGGCATACTGCGTGAGCACCCCACCGAGAAGCGGCCCAAAGGCAGCACCCATGCAGCTGGCGCCCGAGTACATGGCAATGTAGAGGCCTCGCTCGCGAATGTTGAACAGATCTGCCATGCTGACGTTGGTCACCACCGTGAATGCGCCTTCACCGATGCCTTGTATCGCCTGCCCCATGATGAGGGTCATGGAGTTGCGGGCGCACGCCGAGATTAGACTGCCAGCGAGAAAGAGGCCAAGACCAGCAAGAATCACACTCTTTCTTCCCAAGACCTCTGACACAGGCTCCCACACAGGCATTAGGCACGCACATCCCAGCAGATATGACGAACCGACCCATGCATATTCCGTCGCTGTCATCGCAAAGCTGTCCGAGACGAAAGGAAGAGCGACACCGATGATCACCGAGTCCATCGATACCAGAGCTCCACCAGCACAAATCGCCAGCATGATCATCCAAATGCGGTTTTGTCCCGATTTTGGACCAGGTCTCGACGCTTTCTTCAGCCTAAGGCGGGTCATCTTGCAGGGCGTATGGCGCTCAGAGCTGATCGTGGCAATGGTAGTCTTCAGAGATATTTGGTTTTCCGCCGCCTGAGTTGTGGCTATGTGCGATGTTGAGCACAATTCGAGCGATGTGCACAGCCTGTGATGTGCAACACTGAAATATTGTTCGTACGGGAACGATGTGTTGCATCGACCTCAATAACCAAACTTCAAAACATATATACAGGATCAACATTCTACAGCAACAACCTCTGGATCTCGGCCTACATTGTGCGACAGAGCTTGAATACCAAGATGCCGATGCAATGGAACTCAAGCAACTCCATGCAATGAATCGAACGATTTTGTCAACCCTGGAGCCTCACATCCTAGCATCGAGATTCGGAATGACATGTCGACTCTGCGTACATTGGTTGGCGAAGCAAGCTCTGGCCCTTGGAGCTGACCTGATCAAGACACATGGTGGATGATCTCGAACAGTGTGCCCGACGGATCCCGGAAATCTGCATCATGAAGGAGACCCTCGGGCGTCTCTTCAAGCAACCCATCGTATGCGAGATCCTCTGCTCTGGTGACTTCCCTCACCACTTGCAAGCCATTTGCCTGATGATTTTGATGTGCTGCTGTTCCATAATACGCTGTTGCTTGGACGCGAGCGACTGCGCTTCCGTGAACCGTGTTACTCAGTCCCAGCAACTCTTGCGTCCGCGCATTCGCAAATGCCTCCAACGCACGATTTAGGCACTTTGTAGCCTCGGTGCTACGATGATGTGGTTTGATGTAGAGCCGACCGGCGATCCATCGTGTCTCAATTCGTCCATCCATTGGCGCCAAAGCGGCATCTCCGAAGAAGTTGTACTGTTTGGCTGAAAGCGGTCCGTGCATGGCGCAAATCCCAACCCATTGACCTTCTTCTAGGCTATTACTGCCGCTGATCGCATTCGGTGCCACCAAAATCCAGAAATTTGATTTTCCATTGGTGATCTCAGAAGTCCAGTCCTCTGTGCTTTTCAAAAACTGGGGAGCATACAGGAGTATGCGTTCCTGAATTGCACAAATAGCTTCGACATTGATTAGTGCGAATTTGCGGACCATAGCTGCATCCATTCGGCGGGGGACTTGAACGGCGGTGTATTGTGTCGTCAAGAATGTCTTCATTATGAATGCTGCTCAGAACTGCTAATTGTGTTCTAAAGAAATCTCGGTACGGAGCACTTTATGTAGCCGGTTGAAGGGTCCGTGGCGTCTTGCGGGATGCATGCACGACATATTGTGTGCACACCACAGTCGGCTTGATTGGAAATTGTCGATATCAGGAAGCGAACATGTCCTTGCTTCGCAGTTGCGTTCCGCCGTGTGCACCCGAACCGCGTATGTGTGCTATGCTGGAGTTGTCGTACCTGTGGCGACAAAAAGGCAAGCCTCAATGTCATTGATTCGCTTTTGTAACTATGACGGACATTTGCTGTGGTCCGCCTTCTGAAGAGTCTTGAGCCCATCGCTGCACCAGAACTTGCTACCGATCGACATCGATTCTGCAACTATGGATCGTACAAACAACGAACGAGTTGCCATTATTGGCATGTCCTGCACTCTACCAGAGGATATCAACGATGCCGATGGTCTATGGGATTACTGTGCCCGTGGTCAATGTTCAGCCTCAGAGATTCCAGCTTCGAGATTCGAGAGCAAGAACTTCTACCACGAGGACCACTCCAAGAGGGGACACTTTAATATCACAGCAGGCAGCTTTCTCAATCAAGATGTCTCTGCCTTTGATGCTCGCTTCTTCAATCTCAACGAAGCAGAATCCAGAGCCATGGATCCGCAACAGCGGCTCCTCCTTGAGTGTACGTATCGAGCGCTTGAGAATGCTGGTCTGGACCTCGATCAGCTGGCCGGCCGTTCAGATGTTGGCGTCTTTGCTGGCGCGTCCAAAAGCGACTACGAAGACAGAATGAATCAAGATCCGAACACTTCTTCCCGGTACGCAGCAACAGGCAATGCGATGACCATGTTCGCCAATCGACTTTCGTACTTTCTGAATGTACATGGCCCCTCAATTAAAGTCGACACAGCGTGTTCGTCCAGCCTGACAGCGCTTCATCTGGCTGTACAAAGTCTCCAACGCGGAGAGTGCTCATACGCAATCGTCGGTGGTTCCTTCTTGCAGCTGTCGCCAACTATGTTGAGCAATATGGGAAACCTTGGTACGCTGAGCAGGGATGGAAAAAGCTACTCATTTGATCACCGAGCACGAGGTTACGGACGAGGAGAAGCCGTCAGTTGCATTGTGTTGCGAACTGAAGCACAAGCAAAAAGTTCAGGCGACCGCATTCGAGCCATTGTTACGGCTACTGGGGTCAATCACGGCGGTAGATCTCCTGGAATTACGTATCCTAATGGCAAAGCACAGGAGTCACTCATACGTGATTTGTATGAGTCGATTGGCTTAGATGCGGCAGACACAGACTATGTTGAAGGCCATGGTACGCATCACACGATCTATGCTGTCTCGCGCAGATGCTTAACTAACTACCCTTTTAGGCACTGGCACTGAACGTGGTGACCCTATCGAAGCCAACGCAGTCCTTTCCGTCTTTCGCGGCGAGGACTACGCTCGCAGCCGCCCTCTCTTCCTCGGGAGCATCAAGTCGAACTTTGGTATGATTCAGAGTCTGCTTGCCTCTTGTTCTGAGCTAAATCACCAGCACAGGCCACTCTGAAGGAGCCAGCGGCATCCTATCAGTCATCAAATGTGTTCTCATGCTCGAGAGATCTGTCATTCTACCCAATGCAAATTTCGAGAAGCTCAATCCGGGTGTAGAGCAAAATGGCTATGCTCTGGAAGTTCCAACCCAGTGTGTGCCTTGGCCGATAGACGCGCTTCGCAGAACATCGATCAACAACTTCGGCTTTGGCGGCTCCAATGCACATGTGATCTTGGAGCAAGCTGCAGGTTTACCGTTGACTGCAGTTGATGCTGACGTAGAGCATGCGCCAGCCCTGTTCGTCCTCTCTGCTAAGGATGCAGAATGCCTGAAGTCGTGCATGTCAGAGCTCAGGCAGTATCTCCTTGAGAGAGAAGACTACGGCGATCATACTGGCTTCCTGCGACGCTTGAGCTACACTCTTTGTCAAAGGCGAACGAAGTTCTCATGCCAATGGGCTACTTGTACTTCGACGAAAGCACGACTGATCAAGCTGCTTGAAGCTCCGCCGACCTTCAATCCAGCATCCAAGACACTGCCAATTGCATTCGTATTCACAGGTCAAGGATCACAGTGGGCACGCATGGGCATGACTTTGATGCGATGGCCAGCGTACTCGGCATCCATGCGAGAGTCGGATAGATTCATTCAGGCGGTTCTGGGAGCGTCATGGTCGCTGATCGATGAAATTTCCCTGCTAGCCGACGAAAGCAACATCAATTCGCCTGAAATCAGCCAACCCGCTGTGACTGCACTTCAGATCGCGATACTTGAAGTGCTTCGCAGCTGGAACATCAAGCCTACTGCCGTTTGCGGCCACTCGAGCGGCGAGATTGCTGCAGCGTATGCCGCCGGTTTGGTCAACAGTAGGGCAGCACTGGCACTTGCTTTCTATCGAGGGAAAGCGGCTGCGACATTGCACACAGGCCCGACATCACAGTCCAAGGGTGCAATGCTGGCTGTTGGAGCGTCCCCGTTGGAAGTCAGTCCTCTGATCGACAGTCTGACAGCGGGGGTCGCTTCGATAGCATGCTTCAACAGTCCTAGAAGCTTGACGGTCTCCGGCGATCATGCGGCAATAGTCGAGCTAGCAGAGAGACTAGATGGAAAGTCAATTTTCAATCGAATACTCAAGGTGAATGTCGCATATCACTCTTTGCAGGTGGTACCTTGCGCGCGGCAACATTTGAAGGACGTTGAGCCGTGGCTCAAAGGGTGCGACTCTGTGGAAGACGCATCTATCGCGTTCTACTCCTCGGTCACCGGTAACAAGGAAGTTAGCAGCGCTGTACGGTCGCCTTGGTACTGGACGACCAACTTGATTTGCCCTGTGCAATTCGCCAAAGCGAGCCAGTTCATGATGCAGGATGTTGTCAGCGAAAATCATGGCAAAGGCGTGTCTGTCATCGAGATCGGACCACATGCGACACTTTCAGGGCCGCTACGAGAGACGGGGAAGGAGATACTTCCCCAAGGTTTCACCTTCTGGTATCACGCTTCCATGCGAAGAAACAGCACCAGCACGGACGGGCTTCTGGAACTCGCTGCGTCACTGATCAATAGTGGCGTCCGGTTAGATGAAGGCTTCTGGAGGTCGGTGCCCCCTGTGTTCGAGAAACGATTACTGACGGATCTGCCGCCTTACCCTTTCTCTCACAGCCAGCGCTTCTGGCACAGCGGTAGGCTTGCAGACTCTCATGCATTTGGAGGCTCTCCATGGAATGTCTTACTTGGCCATCGAATCACAAGCAGCGTCGGAGACTCAAAAGAATATCGCAACGTGTTCACACTTCAAGAGATTCCTTGGTTGAGGGATCATTGTATACATGGAGCTGTAATTTTCCCCATGGCAGGGTATGTCTCTGTCGCTCTCGAGGCTGTCGCTCTGGAGAATGGTGATAGAAAGCAAGCAGTGGAAGGCTACCGCATCAGAGAAATGGTCATTGGGAAAGCTCTGATTTTGTCTGACGAGCAGGATAATGAGCTTTTCACTGTCTTGCGCCCACGAAGATTTGGAACCAGCGTGACGAGCCAGACCGGAGACTTTGACTTCACGATTTCTTCTTGGAATAAGGCTGCAGGCTTTGTGGAACATTGCTCAGGAATTGTTTCTGTCCTAGAGAAGAAAGCGGCGAATGCCGTGGACAATGCTGCACAACGGTCCCAGACTCATTCTCACAATCTGCGCCATTTAATCGAAACGAAGACCAACAGGAAAATCGATGTCAATGCTATATATCGGCAAGCGAAGCAGAAAGGCATGGAATATGGGCCAGCTTTTCGTTTGATGTCAAGCTTCTGGACAGGTAGCGATGCTGCAAGAGGGATGATCACGACCGCGACGTCGATGGAGCCCGAAAACCAGTTGATCATAAACCCCACAATGCTGGACGCAGCGCTTCATGTCGGTCTCTGCAATCTAAACAGCAATCCAGGCCGATTGGCGAAACTGGTGGCACATGTGCCTACCTTCGTGGAAGAAGTGTATATCTCGACAGTCGCGCCATCTATTCCTCAATCATTGCAAGTGTATTTCCATGACTCTTGCACTGAGGATATGGGTGAATCGACAGTGGGCAATATCAGCTGCTTCGCAGGATCCGATTCCGTTATCAGGATTCGAAAGTTGCGAATGAAGAAGATGCAACAAGCCAAGGAGGATCTCAGTGATGTGGAAAGTGTCAATCCGATGGAGTATCAGTGGTTGGAGCATCCAGAATTTTGGTCAGACGATGTTTTGAAAAAGATGCGGGACCAACTGCCGATGATGGGAACTGGTGTCCTAGAAGAAGAGCTAGAAAATGTTGAAAAAGTGGCGTTGTGCTACATCAAGAGGGCTCTCCAACAGTCTTCTACGCCTCCGAAGGAACCTCACATTGGGAAGATGAAGAGCTGGATGAGCACGATCCCCGGAGAGGATGCCCTCGCTGGGGAACACGACGACAAAATTGACATCTTTGCAACAACATATAGCTCACCAGACATACATTTCATCAGCAGCGTAGGGCAAGAACTTCCCTCGATCCTAGCCGGAGAAGTCGACGGCCTCTCACTCCTGAAGCAAGCTGGCCTCGACACCATCTACGAAGAAAGCAAAATCTTCTCGCATAGTGCAGTACTACTTGCCCATATCATCTCTCAACTAGCTCTCCACAAACCCGACATGAAAATTCTAGAAGTCGGAGCCGGAACAGGAGGTTTCACCAAACGCATCCTCGATGAACTAACAGATGCTCTTCCTCGAGTTCCCAGTCGATTTGCGGAGTACTGGTATACAGACATTTCTCCAGCATTCATAGGCCCCGCACAAACCAGATTCGAGAAATGGTCGTCAAAGATGAAATACCAAACATTAGACATTTGCTCCGAATTATCTGTACAAGGAATCGATGGAGGCCATTTCGACCTAGTCATTGCGGCAGATGTCATCCATGCAACCCCTTCGGTGCAAGCATCTCTGTGGAACATCCGAAAACTGCTGAGACCAGGAGGTACGCTGGCTCTCGTGGAGCTATCTCGCTTTTCGCCGTTCTTTATGCCATTCGCTATGCTGCCTGGATGGTGGGCAAGACCTGAAGGGCCGATACTTTCAAGACAAGAATGGCATGATGAGTTGCTGGAGGCCGGGCTTGCGGGATGTGAAGCACATGTGGAAGATCTGGAAGCCAGTGGCACTCATTGTTTGATATGGAGCCATGCAAGACACGAAATTCCGGATTCTCCCTCGGGCAAAACTTCAATTGTCTCTGAAGACACAAATGCCGCGCTTCTCTGCGAACAAGAGCTTGCTCGTCTGGAACCAAACCCCGATCCGACCATCTACTCTTCTCTGGCGCAGATTATCGACACAGATATGCGGCTATCGATCGTGATCGAAGAAGCATCAAAAAGCAGCCTACTGAATCTGGAACCTGGACAACTTGAAGCGATACAATACATGTGTGCCAAAGCTGAAGGCATATTATGGGTGATCCGGTCTTCCGCGGGGGCAGTAGAGGATTCTGCTGTCGCGGGTCTGGCCTTTGGCTTTGCGAGGACAATGCGTCTGGAGTACCGGCAACTGAAATTTGTCGTGCTGAATATTATCGACACTGAGGAGCTGAATGCCATGGCCGTCGTGGGCAAAATCTTTCGGCACACCTTCATCGACAAGCCGGGTAGACAAGAGACGGACGTTGACCTTGTATGGGACATGGACAGCTTGCTTTGTCCTCGATTGTTGTCATGCGAGTCTGCGAGGAGCGCATTGAGTGCTTCTGACGATCCTTCATCGCCGCAGTTAGGGGAGTTCTGGCGGGACAGCAGGCCGCTACAGCTGACGATGGGCCGTATCGGATTGCTTGACTCCTTGCATTTTTCAGTAGCTCCGCGGATGCTTCTAGAGGATCCACTTGGAGATGACGAGGTCATCATCGAGATCAAGGCCACTGGCCTCAATTTTCGAGATGTGCTTATAGCTCTCGGCAGAGTACCCTGGACCACTCCTGGTAAAGAGTGCAGTGGCGTTGTCGTTGCTGCAGGCTGTAAAGCAGGACTTCGATACCAGAATGGTGACCGTGTAGTCCACCTGGGCGATGGATTATTCGCGACGCATGCACGTTGTAACGCAACCACCATCGCCAAGATTCCTGATGGGACAAGTCTTGATTTCAGCGAAGCAGCATCAATACCAGTAATTTTCTGCACGGCATACGAATCATTGGTCTGCCGTGCGAACCTGCAGCCGAAAGAGAAAATTTTGATCCATGCAGCAGCAGGTGGTGTAGGACAGGCTGCAATTCAGATCGCCCAGCAGCTTGGGGCAGAAATTTACTGCACTATTGGATCACCGGAGAAGAAGAAATTCTTAATCGATCACTACAACATCGATCCTAGCAGGATATTCTCGAGTCGTTCCACGGATTTCGTGGAGGGACTTCAGTTCTCCACCAACAGCGGAGTAGATGTCGTTTTAAATTCTCTGTCCGAAGACCTTCACCAAGCTAGCTGGAGATGTCTTGCACCGCTTGGAAGATTCATTGACATTGGTAAGCGAGATGCGTTGGCTAACAGTGCACTGGAAATGGCACCGTTTGACAAAGGAGTCACCTACTCGGCTGTGCAACTCGATGTGTTGATGCTGCAACGACCAGACAAGACCAAACAGCTGTTAGACACGGTGATGCAGAGATTCGCGCAAGGCACGTGGAAACCTGTCCACCTTGCAGAGAAGTTCTCAGTAGAGCACCTTGAGAGCGCCATGCGTCTCATGCAATCTGGAAAACACATTGGCAAGATTGTCATTAACAATGGTTACAATGCACGAGTGCCCTTGCGTGCCACAAACGAGACGAGAGCGTCGGGTATACGAGGGGATGGAACATACCTCATCACTGGCAGCACCAGTGGTCTAGCAAGCTCTCTTTCGAGATGGCTCATCGAAAAGGGGGCCAAGCATATCGTGCTGGCATCGCGGAGTGGAGATGCACAGTCCACGAGTGGTCAAAAGTTGATCGACTTCGGTCGATCTAGAGGTGCGAGGGTTTCGATAGAGAAGTGTGATGTCGGATGCAAAGCTCAGGTCGCTGCTCTATTCACACGCCTGGAAAAGGATGAGTGTCCAGAAGTACGAGGCGTCATACACGGTGCCATGGTTCTCAAAGTGAGTCTGTTCAATCTCCGAATCGTAGTCAGATCTGTGCTGATTGTCCGTCTGCCTCCAGGACGCCATGTTCTCGTCCTTGACAGCGGAAGACTGGAACTCTGTGCTTCGGCCCAAAGTCCAAGGTGTTCTGAATCTCTACCACTCCCTACTATCCCGCAGACTCGACTTTTTCGTCTGCCTCTCTTCCATCGCTGCCGTAGTGGGCAACGCGGGCCAAGCCCCATACTCTGCTGCGAATGGTTTCATGGATCACTTCTGCGCATGGAGGAGACAACGACATGGCCTGAAAGCCATCTCAATCAACCTTCCGTCCATATCGGATGTAGGCTATGTTGCTGAGGCTATTGAGGCGGGTACTACGATCTTTTCGGACAAGGTCTACGCTGCCTCACTATCCGAGTTAGTGTGGAAGGTGATGGACGTTGCACTCCAGGGCAACGACGAAGAGCGTGAAAGCTACGAACGTGGAAGCAGGAATAATATGGTCGTGGGGATTCCTGAAATTCCTGCTGTAAGGCCAATCATTGAGGAGATTGGACCGACGTTCTCCATGATGAAGCACGGTATGGAAGCATCGTCTGGAAAACAAAACCACGCAAACCATACGTCAAGCGCTGGTGCCACAAGACAATCAGTAGCATCTCAGCTTGCCAATACTCTGGATCCGGAAGAAAGAACGTCCGTGATTCGAGTAAATCTGAGCAGAAGGATTGCGGCAATCACACTGAGGGACTTGGAGAGCATTGCACCTGAAAGTGCCATCGCGGATCTTGGACTGGATTCGCTGGTCACTGTGGAGCTGCACAGCTGGATCTTGAAGGAGCTCGATGCCAGTGTCACGATTATGGAGATCATCGGATTTCAGACGTTTCAACAGCTGGTGGATGTGGTGTGCGAGCGGTCACCTCTGATGAACAACGGTCCACACTAACATTATCGAATTCTTGTGCGTAGAGACTAGTTCGTTATTCAGAATTCAAGGTGTGACTAAGACTGACTGTTTCTCTTTACGAGGCGCGATGATGTTTCTCGCCTTCTCGATACTGCCAATGATCACAAGGCTCGCGGGGGCCCGACAGCTGCGTATGAGGACTATTTGGCTGGGTACATGAGGGGTTTTCCAAGTCCTCGGTCCTGTAGTACTCCGCTGGCGGTAAATCAGAGCCTTTCGTGTCAATTGCCTGTGACAATTACCTCAACGAGGGCAGAAGGTCACGAAACGCCGGTCTTGTCTCCCCGCCCACCGATTCGATGAGGAGTCCCAACTGGTGCGCTCTCGACCTTTTCTCTTTCCAGGCGAGCGGTCAGATGCTCCGTTGAGCCTTCCAAACCTCGGCGAGAGGTCGCAATCAGAGATAAGACATCAGGTCATCAGAGAGCCTGTCTGGAGGCTGTCCTTCATCCTACTAGCAGACGCTGTGACGCGATTGAAATTCGTCATATGCTGATATCCACGTGTTCTGCTTCGCTGATCATGGAGGCGACGGGGTAGAATTGGAGTGAGGCAATGCCAAGCAATCGGGGCGAAGCACGTGTTTGCGGCGAAAGCCTTCGGCCCGCACACGTGGGTGCTGGCGGCGAGGGAGGATTGATCAGAGAGATAAGCTCCACATTCCCAAGACGAGGTCAAAGGACACATCGACGAGCCAATCAGTGTTCTGCACCAGCCGATAGTGAGGAAGAATAGGATCCCCGTGCCGACGGCGCCCGGCGGCAGGGTTTCCGCATGGATTCAGTTCGCGCACGATTGTTGTAACTACAGTATCTACGCTGTCTCATGGCTTCGAGCGGAGGCAGGCGATGAATGGTGGCAGTACGCAATTCAACGGACAAGTAACAGATAGCTCGTGAGGTCTTTCCGTGACATTATATGCCCTTTCCCCTCCCTCCCGGAGACGAAGCAGTGACATCGGGTTGTTCATAGCGCGACAGACCATTGACGCCATGGAGCGGCCGCTGACGATTCCGGATTGGCTTGAAGTCCAACGCAAAAAAGATGCTGCCGGTGCCCTGCAGAGAATCCTGGACCTGGTAGCCACGCTGTCGTCGTCATCCGACAGCGCATGGATCTCGCTGGCTTCGTCCCGTCACATTCGACGGCAATGGAGCCATGTGCAGAGGTTGCGATCCCGTGGTCAGCAGCTCCCGCTCTACGGTGTCCCGTTCGCGATCAAAGATAACATCGACGCTGAGGGACTCACCACAACCGCGGGTTGTCCAGACTTCGCATATGCAGCCCGGGGGAATGCCGCGGTGATAACCTTGCTACAGCGCGCGGGTGCAGTGCTGGTGGGGAAGACCAACTTGGACCAATTCGCGACAGGCTTGAACGGCACGCGATCTCCCTATGGAGCCGTACCGAACACATTCAATCCCGCGTATATCAGTGGAGGCTCCAGCTCGGGTTCTGCCTCGGTCGTCGCTCGAGCGATTGTCCCTTTTGCGCTGGGCACCGATACTGCCGGATCGGGCCGGGTGCCCGCAGGTTTGAACAACTTGGTTGGTCTCAAGCCCACGTTTGGCGCTCTGAGCTCGAGGGGCGTGGTGCCTGCATGCAAAACCCTGGACTGCGTTTCGATTCTGGCGTTGACGTTGAACGACGCACGACGGGTCTGGACCATTTTGTGCGAGTACGACGCGGAGGATCCTAATTCCCGTCAGGCTCCTCCCTTGTCGCAATCCTGCTCCTCGATCTTGCCAGTACAACCTCGTTGGGCTATATGTGATGTCCCCGACTTCTTCGGCGACGATGCTCAGAGCGAAGCGTACGAGCGGGCCATCAGTGATGCCCGGTCCCTGGACTGGCAGCTCGTGCCGGCCTCTTTTGAGAACCTTTTCGAGCTTGCCCGACTGCTTTATGAGGGGCCGTGGGTGGCGGAGCGGTATCATGTCGTTAAAGACCGCATTCAGGACCCTGCATTTGATATGGATTCCACCGTGCGCCAGATTCTGGGCAATGCGAAGACCTTCAGTGCAGTCGACGTGTTCGATTACGAGTATAAGAGACAAGCTCTGGTCAGAAAAATTGAGACACAATTCGGAGACTTTGAAGGTCTTCTGGTACCTACGACACCAGTGTTCCCGACTCAACGGCAGATGTTTGAAGAACCCATCCGTCAAAACAGTCTTCTGGGCACGTACACGAATTTCGTGAATTTCTTAGGATGGTCAGCGCTCTCGATACCTGCTGGTTTCCGGAAAGATGAACTACCATTTGGCATCACACTGATCGCACGTGGCTGGAAAGAAGAGCGATTGCTGGCGTGGGCGAATGAATACAGCTCCGCGCGGCCCTTTTCCCTCGGAGCTACGCGGGCAGCAGCAAAAGCGCGCGACCTGATCCCACTCGTGACTTCCCCAGAGGCGCTGTCATCGGCGCCAATGGTCGACCTCGCTGTCGTCGGAGCTCATCTTCGAGGTCAGCCACTGAACTCCCAACTAACCGAAGCAGGCTCCACCTACAAAGAGACCACCACGACTTCGTCGAATTATCGTCTCTACAGCCTGACATCACCTGAAATCAGCAAACCAGGTCTCGTCCGTCAGGCTGGGACCAATCAGGGAGTTCCCATCGAGGTCGAGGTCTGGCAGATTCCCTTGCATAGGCTCGGAGAAATCGTGGTCAACATCCCACCGCCCCTCGGGATAGGCAAGGTTGAATTGGCGAATGGAGCGTGGGTGTCATGTTTCACGTGCGAATCTCACATCACTTCAACCGCGGAAGACATCAGTTATTTTGGCGGGTGGCGAGGCTTCCTCACGGCCCGCACTCAGCTCAACCCCCCTGGACGAAGATTCAAAAAAATCCTGGTCGCAAATAGAGGTGAAATCGCGGTGCGCCTGATCGCAACCATCCAAAAATTGGACATTGAAGCGATCTCTGTATATTCTTCTCAAGACTGCCGAAGCCCACACGTGAGTCGTGCGGACACTGCCGTCCACCTAGAAGGTGGCACTGTGGCAGAAACGTACCTCAACATCGGCGCCATCATCCAGATCGCCGAAGCTCACGGCGCGGACGCAATTATTCCAGGGTACGGCATGCTTTCGGAGAATGCAGATTTTGTTGATGCGTGTGAAGCAGCGAACATTGTTTTCATTGGTCCCACAGCAGAGCAGATTCGAGTGCTCGGCTCGAAGCATCGGGCTCGCGAATTGGCGCTGCGGGCAAATGTTCCTTTGGTGCCAGGATCTGGTCTTTTGCACACAGTCGAGGAGGCCCTTCGAGAAGCAGATCAAATCGGGTATCCGGTTATGATCAAGAGTTCAGCCGGAGGAGGCGGAATTGGATTGCTCGAATGTCGTACGGCCGAGGAGTTGCCTTCCAAATTTGAACAAGTAGTCGGTCTGGGCAAATCCTATTTCGGCGACGGTGCAGTGTTTCTCGAGCGATGTGTGGACCGAGCCCGTCACATCGAGATTCAAATCATTGGAGACGGTCGTGGCCGAGTTAAGCACATCAGCGATCGGGATTGTTCCCTGCAACGGCGCCATCAAAAGGTGATTGAGGAAGCACCCGCGAGTCTCGTCTCGGATTCTCTGAGGAAAGCTATGCGCGAAGCTGCTTTGTCGCTAGCAGCAAAGGTCGCCTATACTGGACTAGGAACCGTGGAATTCATTGTCGACCTGGCCCATGACAAGTTCTACTTTCTCGAGGTCAATACGAGGCTACAGGTGGAGCATCCCGTGACAGAGACTGTGAGCGGTATGGATTTGGTTGAAATCATGATCCGAATCGCCCAGGGTGACGTTGATCCCCTGTTTTCCACAGAGTCAACAGGGTTTGAGACTGAAGGCTGTGCCTTGGAAGCTCGAATATACGCAGAGTGCCCTTTGAAACACTTCATGCCCAGCGCCGGTAGGATTGCCCATGTATCCTTTCCCACCGCCATAGCCCGAGTGGACACTTGGATCGAGACCGGCACCTGCGTGTCCGAGCTGTACGATCCTCTTCTCGCCAAGATCATTGTGCGAGGCTCCGATAGAAGGGAGGCCGTAAAGCTACTGCGCGTAGCGCTGCAGGAGACAGAAATCCTTGGCATTGAGACAAATCTCGACTATTTAGTCTATCTCCTCAGTGACCCAGCATTCATGGAAGGAAGCTTCACAACGCGAACGTTAGATCAGCTACCTTATACTCCCGCGGTCGCTGAGGTCATCGAAGTTGGTCCTCTGGCATCTATCCAAGATTGGCCTGGAAGGCTCGGGTTGTGGCACGTTGGGATACCGCCATCGGGGCCGTTCGACAGCTACGCGATGCGATTGGCCAATAAAATCCTGGGAAACGATGAAGACGCTGCGGTCATCGAGAACAGCCCGAACGGGATTACACTTCTTTTCCACCAGGAGACCGAAGTAGTGGTCGTGGGTCCTCGCTGTACGATTGAGCTGGATGGCCATCAATACGCATGTGAACAGCGCATCGCCATCACTGGAGGTCAAAAGTTGAAAGTCGGCCGGCCAGAAGCGGGTGCCAGGACTTACATTGCCGTGGGAGGTGGTATTTCCAGTGCGAAAATTATGTCCAGCCGCTCAACATTTCCACTGGGAAAACTTGGGGGTTGCAATGGTGGAAACCTCCAGCCTGGCACGTTGATACCATTCGCTCCACAGAAAAGGGCGTCATCACGCCAGCAACCTTCATCCATGGTCTACCCACAATGTCCCGAGGTATGGCGTTTCCGCGTCATCACCGGACCGCACGCCTACCCCGAGTACTTCACGGAGTCTAGCTTTCGCCAGTTCTTTTCTGAGTCATGGACTGTCGACTACAATATCGGCCGCACGGGGCTGAGAATCAAGGGCCCTAAGCCGGAGTGGGCATGCCCGGACGGTGGCTCCGCCGGGTTACATGCTTCCAATATCCACGATTCTCCGTATGCGATTGGGTCAATTAGTTTCACTGGCGACCACGGGATCATTCTGGGACCAGATGGTCCAAGTCTAGGAGGATTCGTAGTCTTCTGCACTGTAATCCAAGCCGACATTTGGAAGCTGGGTCAATTATCCCCCGGTGACACCGTGCGACTGGTCCCGGTAGACCTCACAGTGGCCCGACATGCCGACCGAGAGCTTGCGAGGTCACTTGAACATCTGACGCCACTAGATCCACAACAACAGCACGACGCACTTTCAACCGATGCTATAATGCCTTGGAGCCCCTTGACCATGGATGGGGAGGACAAGTTATGCACTGTTTCATGTATGGGTGACAGCGGCCTGCTTTTTGAATTTGGCATTGACGACTTCGACATGCGCCAATCATTTCTGATGGCTGCGGTGCTGGATCTCCATCGCGAGCACGCGCTGGAAGGCGTGCTTGAGCTCACACCAGGCGTTCGTTCATTGTATGCCCGGACTGCATCGGATTCAAACCCAGCAGAGGTTGCGACGAGCATGATCTCTGCGGTTCATTCGATGCTCCAGAAGCTTCCAACGCGACTGCCGTCAAGAATCGTCCATCTGCCTCTCGCCTTTGAGGACTCCTCCACTCTCGACACGATTCGACATTATGCGGAGTCAATCTCCGCGTCTGCTCCTTACGTCCCAAGCAACGCATCCTTCCTTGCAGACTTGAACGGTCTACACTCCGCAGAGAGCATTGATGAGCTCCTCCAGAGAACAACTTATCTCGTCGTTGGCTTGGGAGATGTTTATCTGGGTTCGCCACTCGCGATACCTCTAGATCCTCGGCAGCGGCTCTCTGGTACGAAATACTCACCCCCAAGAAACTTCACTGAAGAGGGCACCGTCGGATTTGGTGGCCAGTACCTTTGCATTTATGCTGCAGAGTCTCCGGGAGGTTACCAGATTGTCGGACGCACCGTACCCATCTGGAGTGAGAACGCCCTGCACGTCGATGGAGAAGAGACACCATGGCGCTTTCACATGTATGATCAAATCCGATTCTACAGCATTACTGAGGCAGCACTCGATGAAGCAAGGAGATCATATGGGCCCGATGCTTGGACACACTTGGTTCGTATTGAGCAAACAGAACTCGATCTCGAGGCCTACGAGGCCTGGATGTCGCAGCACGAAGTCGCCGTTCGCACCCACAAGGAGGATCGAGCGAAGACGGTGGAAAACAGCGCCCTCTTGAAGAAGCTGTCGCAGTTAGATGAAGCGGAGATCACGACTCACAGCGCTTTTGCAGATCTGAGGTCTGTCGAAAATCAAAGTAAGAACTGGGTTCGCTCCGGCCTTGCGGGCAAATGCTGCGACGTTCGCATCCAAAAAGACGAAGAGGTCGAACCGGGACAAATCTTGGTCGTTGTGGAGTCTATGAAAATGCAGGTGGACATTCAGGCGTCCGTAAGAGGCCGATGCAAAGAAGTCTTGGTGAAGAAGGGGGACGTTGTCCGACCAGGACAAGAGCTTGTATTGGTTGAACAAGGCTCTCTTCCTGATTCTCCATAAAAAGCCACAGACACCGTAATTGTATGCGTATCAGCAGTGAGGTGATTTTGAGTGCGTTAGAGTATATCCTCCATCGCGTTCGATGTCTTGCTAAGTTGTTCGATGCACTATAAGTTACTACTTGAGACTGATCCATAGATCTTGTCAACCTCGATAATGCAGCGATTCACAGTTTGCTGACAGCTGCTCAAGAGCATGCCACAATTCGGTATACTCTGTGTGCCAGCAGGCACAGGCAGAGTTGTATCGTGTTAGAGGGAGCCGCTTTCTTGAATGTAGCAAAATTGAAGCAGCGGTAGCGGCGATGGACAGCGAAGCGAGGCGGCAGCGATGAGGCCTGAGGCCGAGACGTATCGCCCACAAATGGCAGTAGGAGTCAATGAAGTCACCATCAAAATTGCGTTGACTCACATCGAATAGAGCGTTAAATATCGATTGAGCTTGAACAGCCGGGCACAGAATCCCGAGTCCCCCGCTCTGCTCGAACGCCATGCCGTGTTCTCTCCTCACTTCGTCAACTCTACCACTCCCATCAGCTAAGTGCATCACAAGCAGTAGGCTTTCCACTGAGGACTCGACTGTTCCATAAAAACCAGCCATGGCGGACAACAACGGTGATGAATACACCGACTTTCGCAGCGCACAAGAAGAGAACATCCCATACTTCACTCCAAAACAATCAACACCAGTCGGTGCCGCACTCCTAGATCCAGAACATGGAATCTCAGAAACCACTATCAGTCCCATCTTCCGCCCACTGACAATCCGCGGCATAACCTTCTGCAACCGCATCTTCGTCTCGCCCATGTGCATGTACAGCTGCGCAGGCGACGGCATGATGACCGACTTCCACGTAGTTCATGCCGGCCAATTCGCCTTACGCGGCGCAGCTTTAGTAACCTTGGAAGCAACAGCCGTGCTGCCATCGGTAGGCCGCTGAGTGGCACCCATGAAGGCCCAGCAACTAACCAGGTCTCTCCCCATTAGGGCCTCAATTCTGTTCAAGATGCCGGCTTATGGTCTGACGAACACATTGCGCCAGTGAAGCGGGTCATAGACTTCATCCACTCACAATCTAAACATGCAGCGATTCAACTTCAACACGCAGGTCGAAAAGCAAGTATCTGCCCTCCATGGCTTGGTCTACGCACAGTTCCAGAAAAGTATGGAGGTTTTCCAGATGGTGTTCTGGCGCCGACTGCGGAGTCTTGGAACGATAATTATGCGACACCAAAGGAAATGACTGAGGAAGAAATTTGGCAAGTCATCGAGGCTTTTGGGCAAGCTGCGAAGAGGGCAGTCAAAGCTGGATGCCGGATCGTTGCTATACATGGCGCCCATGGCTACTTGATCCATTCCTTTGCCAGTCCAGCGAGCAATAAGCGCACTGATCAATGGGGAGGCAGCTTTGAGAACCGGATTCGTTTCGCTGTAGAAGTTATCAGGAGCATCAGGCGCAATGTGCCTCCGGAGACGCTTCTCTTCTGGAAAATCTCTGCGGTAAGAATGGCTTATGAACAGTGGCTGCAGACTGACCGAGTGGGTTAGGTGGACTGGCTACCTCCTGGTGAAGGCTGGGAGCTGAGCGATACTCTCCGCTTCGCACCTATTCTCGCAGCCGAAGGCATTGATATGCTGGACGTCTCAAGCGGCGGTACCGATCGAAGGCAAAAGGTCGAAATGGGACCACAATACCAAGTCAAGTTCGCCAAAGCAGTGAAAGATTTGAAAATTCCAGGTCTCTACATCGGCGCTGTAGGTTGGATTCGAGATGGGGCGACTGTTGCTGACGTAGGTCTACACGTCCCAAACTCACCAACGAACGGCCTTGGCCGTGTTGCTGACCTCGCACAAAGATCATCGAAAATGAAAAAGCAGACTTCTGCTCGGTCGCACGAGAATTCCTGCGAGACCCGAACTTCGTGCAACGTGTAGCATTGGAGGTCGGTACAAAGATCGCTTGGCCAGACCAGTATCATCGCGCCTCAAGTACAACTCCTGCCTCCTTGAGCGCAATTGCAATATCTGACATTTTCATAGTGGCAGGAAGTTACGTCGAATCAACAACGAGCATATCTACAGACGCCAAAGCCCACGTGCACATTACCAAAGACAACACTCTGGATAATGCAAAAGCACCGTCTGCGCTGGATTCTAATGAACCTAGATCGAGCAGATAGTGTATCAGGCGTTGATGAAGACAAGATTCCGTGGTCGATAAGAGTCAGGTGAGTAGCCATAGCACTGCACCGGGACAAGCTTCTACCAGAGATCCGTATTGCAGTAAAATTATAAGTTAGACTCATAAGCTTTCACTTGCGCCACAGCACGACGTCCTTAGGAAGGTACTGTGGATCCTCCCGAACGCCACTGCCACTCTTTTCCGTCGTCGCTACTATATCCTTGCTTCTCCTCTGCCTTTCTTCCTCACAAATAGCAAGACATCCAGCCTAGCGTCAAGCATCACCGCAACCACTGGCGCAATGGAATCCGCGATGACTCTCGATGATTGTGCTTTCGTCAAGCTGCCTACAGAGCTACGACTCCAGATCGCCGGATACCTGGAGGATAGCGACCTGATCACGCTACGTACACTCTGCTCGACTTTCGCCCACGACACCATCGATAGATTTGCCGATCGCTTCTTTCGGACTCGACGCCACCGATATGTCCCCTCTTCGCTAGGAGCCTTGCTTGACATAAGTGCCTCCCGCTTCGCTAGTCGCATCCAACTCCTCGAAATTGAAAGTCGCCGACTCGACTTTCTCATCCCACGCCTTCCGCCAACGCTTTTTGCAGACATGCAGGGACAGCTTCGGGCTATACTGAAGAATTTGGCAACGACAAGCACATGCAAGCGAATCAATGTAATGGCTGGGCCGCGCTCCACTCACCATAACATGGCCTTGAGCGCAGTCCTTCTGGCCCTCATCGAAAATAACTACGACATCGATACCCTTGGCTGCGCTTTCTGGGGACCTGAGCACTACCCACCAAACTCGGACACTCTGAGCCAAGATCAGCTTCCGTTCAACCCTCGTATCCGAATAGATGGATTGGTACGATTCCTGTCCTCGTTGCCATGCCTGGAACTTACGGTTCCTCCATTTAAACAACATACTTTTGACAACGCAAAGACCTCCTGTAATGAGCTCCAAAAGGCTCTCGCTTTGTGCGAAACTACTCCAAAGCTCATCTTCCATGGATACAGCAGGAGAGAATTGGAGTGGGCGCGAGAGGACATGTGGAGGCTGCCTCTACATACCATAATACTGGAAGGTATTACGATCGAGCTAAAGGATGATCTCACGTCTTTACTCGAGGCCATGGAAGGTTCACTCCGGGTCTTGAGGCTGGATCGAATAAGATGTCGTGGTGAATTCGGCTGGCAACTTATTCTGCTTCGGATAGGACAGCTTCTGGCACTCGACCATGTCAAATTCGAGGGACTCGTCAATATTGACTCCAGTGACCATCCTACCAATCCGCAAGAGCTTACCAGCAAGCCATACAGCTACGAAGAATCCGGTCGGGAACGAATCCGCGCTCATCTGCTTCAGCTCGACCTAGACAGCGAGCACTGGGGACCACGTCTATGGTCAGACGAAGAACAGGGCTGAACAGCAATTGTGCCGCATGTGACATCCACGTTGGGTAGCTACGTTGGAAAAAAAGGTTTCAACATAGGTCGGTCGGACGTCCGAGGACTCAAATCATCTCACTGAGCAGAAGCTGCACGCTCGATTGCGGAATTGAGCATTCCAGATGGTTTGGAACAGGAGATTGGGGTGAATAGTGGCAGGCGAGAACATGTGGTACCGCACGGGGTAATCTTGTTATGGGTGTTTTTCATCAGCACAACAAAACCATTCATGCATCTTGCCAGCCCTTCTTATCCTTGCTGATCGAGAACTTTCCAGGCATCTCAGTTGCAGTAAACACCTCCACTGGAGGCATGTCATCCAAGCACGTGAGTGCACAACAAACTCAAATTGGAAGTATATGCATGAACTTTGAAGCACAGAGGTCATGGGAGTTCCAACAGATGGGACGACCTTCGAAAGCAAGATCATTCAAATGATAACATCAGATTGGGCTCATCGTGCCACAAAAGCTTTGTCGCCCGAGATGATCCATACGGTGTTTCAACTACACCGGTAGTATTCGTGGCGTCAGTTCCATATTCCGCAGTAGCTCGACTACCCATCTCGTCCATTTGCCGCTTTACTGATGCAGCTGAATTGGAACACAACTTGCGATATCACATACTGACTGCGCATATCTGTAGCCCGGTCGGATGTATTGTGAGGCTGAGAAGCACGACTTCGCGAGCCCGGATTTCAGAGAGCCTATTCTGGAGTGGATGCAGCATCGCGTCGCCACAAGTGTTTCAGGAGATGTTCTGTGTTCCTGTTGTACCTATAATGGCTGAGTTTCACGATGCAGTGCAAGCCCATCACAGGTAGGTAGGTGTTCATCGTCGGTGGCATAGTCAGCTGCCGTACCGAATGAGAGTCTCATCTGTGTGTATATATTGCTTGAGTTTAACCTTGCTATTGTCCATCCAGGATATGCAGTACAATCCAACATCAAGACACCTTCATCCTCCGTTCGACACAGATACCAGTTATAATGCGTGTGGTATCCTACATCTTCTCTGCAGCCGCTCTGGCTTCGCAAGCTTCTGTCGCTCTGCCACAAGCCAACACGTCAGATTCAATAGTCTTTCAACGTGACGAAGACTATTGCGCGCCGCCGAGCGACCGCTGGAATGGCTATAAGTGGACTCTTTACGATGAATCCGAGACGTGTGGATGGTCAGATTGGTGCGACTAGGCATGTGTCACGATGATGATGGCTCGGGGCAGGACGTGCCCTGTCGCATATGCAGCTCAAGATCTCAATGATATCATGTATGTGCTCGATAGTACAAACAAAAGACTGAGCAAAGATCGTTGACAACTCAGTAGGTATGCCGTGGCCGCGCAAGCCAAGAGAGAATGGCCCCGAAGATGTTTCACAGGCCGGTATGTGGACCGCGAGCTGGGTCAGCGGGTAATCAACACAGGTCAAGAGCCCCAACATTCTCCAACAATGGTTCCACGCTATTCAATGGATCCAAGACATCTACGAAAGAGGTGGAACTCAAACATTTTCCGGCACGATGTACTTCATGAGCGATGCTGGGTTTATACAAGTTGACGCGAGCTGTTAGACGTATCAGGAGCATTACCTGTGAGAATTCAATGATTATCTAGAGAAGCGATACTCATCACGGTGTTACGTACAGAGGAGATCATTCTTTAGTCCCTGAACGACATTCGACACTCCTAATCATACCGGCCAAGTCAAAGAGTGACATGTGGAACTCCATTGGTATTCACACTCGCAGTGTATATCCTCAATCAAGCCACGCAAAGTGAATGCTCCTCTTGTGTGCAGCACCCATGCACCCAGAGATTGCGACGGTTCAGACATCTGTGCACCTTTCTTGATTCATCTCAGAATTGACAGCCTGACCGAATCTAGAAACCATCAGCCTCCATAGCTATATCGTGCTTCGCTATATCCGCGATAGCAGTAATCTCATCAGGAGCACTTACCACGGACACTTCCCAACCTCCGCCCATCTTCCCCCGACACAACTCAAACAAGGATGAGCATTAACCACTGCACCCGGGCGGGGCGAGCAATAGCATTTCGAGACACATCCGCCGATACCGCAGACATGCCCGTCGGAATAATAGCATAGCGAGCAACCCGAGGCGCAGTACTTGGCGGCTACAGGCTGTGAAGCCAGAGCCCAAAAGAGGAAAAGAACTGCAAGAAGCATCTTCGATTGAACGATGGTGTTTTTCGGTCGTGGAAAGGATCTTGTGGCGGGTAACTTTGAACATTCTGAGGTAGGTTCTTGCAAGCTCTATAAATCCGTTTCACTCACGGGCAGAGAGTATACCTAAGTAGCCTGGGTCCCATTCGGAGTCCGCTTCTTTAGTCCAAAACAGGTTCTGGTTGTAAGACAACAGAATACGAGCAGCTAGCATTATGGAACCAAAATAATACGATCTCTCGTAAGAATTCAATCGAAAGAACGACTGCGGCAGATCCATATCTCTCAACATGAAAAATCTCAAAGGTAGCAGCAAGCAGCAGAGGAACGACAAACTTCTTCGATTCATAGTCCTGGGATCATGATCAATTTCGAATCAGCAAATCGCTGGTCGACAAGCCCACATAGAGATTCAAAGAGAGAAGTCCATCGTGAACGTCAGCTTCCCTTCCAATAGGCAAGTGCACCTTTTCGGTTGAAATCGGAAAGGCGCCTTCTAGGCCTTGCCCTAGGGCTAGCTAGGCAAAAGCAGGAATTGCACTTTGCATGTCCCAAGGGTCGGGCCGTGAGAGTGAGAGTGAAGTCCAGTTTCCTACAGCAAGGAAACGCTGCGCGAGCCCTATCGCGAGCCCTAGAGCCTCCAAACAGGGGGTGAGACGACACGCCCAATTTGATTCGGGATCGATGTGTATTGAATGGGTGTCGTTCCGTATTTAATTAAACTTTTTGTCATTTATCTTATGGCTCGAGGAAAGCGTCAATGCCAATTTTTTCCCTCGTCAAACCTGGTGGCTCGAGAATGGGATTCAATGGTTCTCGTTGGCCCAAGACAGATGATTTCCTCTTCCGAAAGAGCGGGCTTCTGCACACGACCTGAAAGCATTGCTAATGGAGTGACGGAAAGAAAATGCACTGTTTACACAGCTGGACGTCCACGGTGAATTGTTTTGGATTCGATTCATCGTGCGACATCTACGCTCCGTCATCCAAGCGCCATCGCTAATGCGTTCCTTGTCACATGTAACCTTCATGCGTACTGGTCATCACAAGTCGTAAGCATCGTAAGCTGTCCTCTGTTGGTCCAGCGCATCCATATCCCATGCTCAAGTTCCAACAATCAGTCCACGACCTTCAACATCCGGTAAGCCTCGTGTCCGATCGCCTTCTTCATCATCGCAATCGGATCATCTCCCTTCTTCTCCTTCACTTCTCCATCTTCCCCGACCTCGACCATCTCCTCATCCTCTCCACCATCGAACTGCCCATTGTCCAAAAATATCTTCAACTGTCCCTGGCTGTAACCAGAAACTAACGCCGTGCCCTCTTCAGCAGCAGTGACTGGCTTTGGAGCCGTAGGATCCCCACCTCCAACCTCTCCAGCACCGTCATCATATCCCGCACGTCCACCCGCCAAGTTCCAGAAGATGAGCTTTGGCATCTCGTACCCATACTTCTTGAACTTCTTTTGAATCCGCTCATACGAGGTCGTCCAACGATCCTCCTGCGCATATCCGCAACTCGCAGAATCAAACTGCATGTCCGAGAAGACAAAGACCTGCTTGACCATATCCTCAGGCTTGACCTTGCACTCAACAGCCCTCGGCAGGATCAGTTCCTCAAAAACAGCGACGAAGTCTGTGTTCATTCCCCAGGGCATAGATTGAATGTAATCGATCTTTTCCATGAAGCTTCTCTCGTCATCTACTCCACCGACGTGGAAGACCTGCGGATGAGCATCGAAAGTGATTATCGCACCGTCGAAAGGAGGTTCTGTAATTTCGGCGATGAGAAGCGAGAGGCCAATTGCGCTATCCATGGGGCAGGTTCCGTCGCGGAAGACTGGGGAGGACATGCTACCTGAGACATCGCAGACTGCAATGGAAGAAGAGAGGGTTCCGGAGTCTTTGATGCGTTGAACGAGTGTGTTCCATTGAGCTCCGACGGATTTGGCAGTGATTTCGCGGATCTTCTCAGCGACGAGAGCGTCAGCTGGTGAGGGCCTCGAACGGCGGCCACCGGAGTAACCAGCGCGCGAGACCTCTTTGACAAGCGCGGAAGGGAGGAGAACGGCGCCGGAGATCTTGGCTTGGCCTTGAGCGACTTTTTCGATGTAAGCATCGAAGTGGTCCAAGTCCTTGCGAGCGAAGAGCGGGGTATATTGCTTCATGGCGAGAGATGGCACGCGGTCATACTTGATCTGGTCGAAGGTTTCGGCGGTCAAGTTGCGTTCAACGATCTCGAGCTGCTTGCGCAGTTTTGACAAGGTCTTGACCTGGTAGGCATTGCGCGCGTGCTTGATGTATAGCTCACGGTCTGCAGGATCCACATCTGGGCAGACGCTCTCGAGAGGGTGAAGCAGCTCTGCGATGCTGGTGACTATGGTCGTGTGCTGATCGTGCATGCCTTTGTTCGAAGGTGCCCACTTTCCCGCAAGAGTGACCTTCTTGATCTCTTTCTTGTCGTTGGATTCGAGACGCGCAATATCGAGCTCAAGCTGCTCAGCGAAGAGACGTGCAACGCAGAGATGCAACGCCTTGTACTTCTGGTCTGATCCGAGCTTGGCCAAGACAGTATCGTGGCGTGTCTTGTTGATCTCCTTCTTGCGGCCCTCAGTCCAGTTGCGCTTGTACTTCTTCGCGTTGGGCATCTCGGTGTTGAGGATGCTGCTAGGGTTACCATCGGCCTTCAGCTGATCGTTTGCGGCAAGGGCCAGCACATTCAGAAGGTCTTTCCAGTAACCATGTGCGACACCATACTTGACGTCGAACTCAGCATCGGCAGACTCGAGTTCAAAGAGCTTGCGCTTCTTGGGGTCTGCCGTGCTTGTAGATGCCGTCTCGCCATCCACCATTTCAAAGTCACTGTCTGCGTCCTTCTCGTTGACGTTGTCGACTGCCTGCTCCTCGGTAGCTTTCTCGCCGTCCTCAGGCATTTCCTTCTGGGCAGACTTCTCGTCCTTCTTTGGTACTTTCTTCTGGATGACTGGTCGCACGAGCCACTGCAAGTTGGACAGCAGAGTGCCTGGATGGTTCTCGTACAGCCAGCCCAAAGCTCGGTAGAAAGCATTGCGGTTGCTCTTGCCGAGATGGATGGAGCGCGCGTTCCAGATGATCTTCAGTGTGGCATCCTTGTCCTCCGCCCATGCCTTCTCCAGTCGCGTCCGCAACGCAGTTGCGGAGATGACCTCCTCGAGTTCGTAGAAGAGGTCAACGAGTGCGCTGCCGGAACGACTGTAGGTGACGTCGGCATTCTCAGTGAGCATCTTGCCGTCGTGCTCATCGAAGGAGGGCACAGCGTTCTTGTCAGAGAGTAGAGCGTCCATGAAGGCAGACTGTGGCGCTTTTGTCTCATCCGCGGCTTGCCTCGAGTCGGTCTTGTCGGCCTCGATTGGGATCTTTCCAGGCGCGCTAGGTTGCTCCGCGCTCAATGTTTGAACGTAGGCGGCGAAGTCGTCCTTTGACAGCTTGAGTTGAGGCATGTCCGGCAGGAAGACGGGGAACTTGGACTGCAGCAGCGAGTGTGGGACTTGCATTGCGTCGGCCATGATTGCGGTGGTTCTGTACGATGTGATTGAGGTTTTTGCAATGAATGTCGTCTGTGGGGGACGTCTGTGAAGCAGGTGTTGATGGTCGGTGAGGAAAGGGCAAAGGAGTGGAAGTGGATGGAAGAAGGGAGAGGAGAGAGGGGAGAGGGGCTCTGTGTCGCGCTCCGTTTGTCAAATGAAGCGCGAGCTGCAGACAACTGCGTTTGCTTGCAGGAAGTTGCAGCAATTGTTATACCTACGCCGTATCTTGAACTTGACTCATGTTCGCGGAAGTTGGTGAACCAATCGAGACACCGCCACTGCATCTGCTTGACCGGTTCTACCAAAGGTCGCCAGACCGAGCGATACACTGCTTGAATATCAAGAAAGGTGCAGATTCAAGGCGGAGACCTACCTGCGGCGAATACGTGGTCGCGTGAAAGGTGAAGGGGGAAGCCATGCAATCTGCCACGGGACTCGCCACATCGCGCAACCCGACACCGCTTCTTCATCCGTTTGCCGTGATCTTCATTGCCATAGCATCATCAGACGCGTGAAAGACGCGTTGACATGCAGTCTACCGCCGCTGTTGTCGGATAGATGCATGAAGTGGTGTCGGAAGCCGCGTCGCAAAAGCGGTGGTGTTGGGTGGCGAATCTGGTTGACCTTGGCGCGCAAAAGACGAAAAGAAAAGGCAAAATTGCATCGCGTGCACAACTGATGATGTACAAATGTTGTAGAAGATGTACTGGAAGAGTAAGAGTGTTGTGACAAAAAGTGCAAAAATTTGGCAAAAGGTTCGATTTCTCGAACTGTGGTGTTTCCAAAGATTGAGAATGCGGCATAGTGCGCTAGCCCACGGATTCATCTGGTAAAAGGCAAGGTGAATGGTAGGTAGACTAAGCGCGCCGTCATGGGAATCGAAAGTTTAACAATATATATATGCTCAACCCTGCCTCGCTCCGCACGTCGCTGCGGCAGGCCTTCCCACTCACCTCTTCCGTCCTCCATCCGACTTCCACCTCTGCAACGTCAAGGCCATCCCGCGATTGTCACGCCCTCTGCCAAGAGAACTCGCAAATGCGACGTTGCGCGCCGACGATAGCTGAAATGCATGCACATCGAATCCTTCGGCCTGTGGTCGCAATCGCCATTGGCCCTCTGCCTGCTCTAAATCTCCAATGCCTTTGTCGCCTAAGATGCTAGGATGCTCCGCAAATACTGGCCCACTGTCACTCATCAGAACATAGCAGACACTTCGCATCGGACTCATTGCAGCTTCTTCGAACAGCCACTGCCCCTCCTGCTCGCCGAATCGACATCACAGCCACTTGACCACGTCTACCTTTGGCAATGGGCTACTCGGAAATCCTTTGTACCATCTGCGGTGTATCCTTCAACATCGCCCGTATCCGGCGCGAGGGCGAGCGAAAATCAGCTGCATGGGGCTACTACAAGCATTCCGACTCGTACGTTCGTGCAGAAGAACCAGACGCATTCGAATACTGCGGCAACAAGTCTGGTTGCACCTACTATTCTCGTGAACTCGATGATGGTATCTACATATCTCCCTGGCAAGAGACCGAGAAGGATGAGCATGCAGGTGATGAGGATGGGGATGAGAATGCGGGCCTGGTTTCTCAGTATCAGGATGGCATTGACGAAAGTAAGTGAGACACAGCTCCAGCAAGACAATCGATTTGCATGAGGGGCAAGTAATGACCATTGCACAGACGTCGAACACATCGCAGGACCAGGCTGCAACTCCGACAATGGCTACAGTGGATGGTCAATCTCCATGGAAGAAATGCAAGGCTGCACGACATTCCAATGCCTTGTACGAAAAAGAAAAGACTGGAAGCCCGCCTCTGATGACCAAGACTTCGAAAAAGACTCCAACTTCCCCATGTATCTCTCTGGTCTCTGCGATGCCATGCCAGATCGGGAACTCGGAAACATAGACGTAATGCACCCCATGCGACACGACATGCAAAGCCATGCTCCAGACGATATCTGCTGGGGCGGCGGATCAGGCGAAAACGACCATTTCTATAGCATGCCTTTTCACCCCTCGTGCCTAGAAATCTACAAGCGAGCTTCGCGTACTTGGTTCGACGGGAAGCAAGAGCACATGCAAGGACTTCTTGATTGGTGGAGAACAGGAGCATCAGACGAGACGTTTGGCGAAAACTCACCTTCCACAGGGCGTTGCGGTGGTATTGGTCGTCTCCATCAACAATGGTGGTGCCACGAGACCGGTACAGAATACATCGCCGCCAATCCACTCTTCATCCCCAATTTGGCAAAAGTCATCGCAGATGCCACAACACCTAATCCCATCGACGGAAACTCCGGAGCCTTCGACTTACCAGCAAACACAAATTTCTCCCCCTCTCCAGGAGATTCTTTCGCCACATTACCTGCAGAACTCCGACTCAACGTCCTCACAGAACTGTCCAGCGAGGATATCTGTAACCTCCGCCTCGTATCCCGAAGTTTCAGACAACTCCCTCTCAGCCTCTATCACGAAATGCTGATGAAGAACATGGATTTCTTCTGGGAAGCTTGGCCTGCGAAAGATCAAACGCCTTATCCGTATCTGGCGACGACGACAGCGGAGAAATTCCAAAATGGTCCTGCTTCTTTTCGAGATCCTGTGCCAGTTCCGAATCAACTTGATTTGACTAGGACTAATTGGTATAAACTGTACTACGGCCTTCGACGCGGAATTCATAATGGGGAGCTCAAAGGATTGGCGAATCGGTCGAGGATTTGGGAGGACTGCGAGTCCATTTTGGAGTCGATTGTGGAGCATTGGGATGAGTGGGAAGAAGAGAGGAAAGCGCGAAAGGCAAATTCGTGAAGATATTACATCGCAGTGTCTATGTATCTGGTGTCTATTACGAAGCCTTCGGCAGCGCTCCATCACACATCGCTTCTGTGGCTTTCACATCGATGTCCTTTACTGCAACGCCTTCACCGAATTCACGCACAGTCGCACTTCCCAGTTCCTCATACGGCTGCCATTCAACACTCGCCAATCCATTCACCGGGTTGTTCGCGAAAGCTACCCAAGCATCTTGCATCGCATGACTGGTTTCATACTCCAGTTCCGTGCTGTTGCCACGATAATTTGGATGTGTGCCAAAAATCAATGGCAACTCAGCTGAGTGCCAGGCACCCATCCAGCCTCTCGGAGAGATGTTGGTGAAGTTGCCGCTATACAAGTAGCGATACGTCAGGCGATCGGTTTCTTGTCGAAGTCTGGTTGTCTCGGTGGCTGGGCAGAAGAATGCTGCCAATGTGACACCATTCGCTGTGGCAACATTGACTCCATCCGGATTGTATGGTGCAAATGGCACGCCGTCTTGGGCGTTAGTTCCGATTATCGCAGGCTAGAATCAATAAAGTCAGTAAAAATGCTTGCAACACCTCAGGTGATACTCACAATCTTCGCCTGTCCCCCTTCCAGCGCCCTCTCCGTATAATTCCCAAACACCACCACCCCATCCGCCGCAGCACCAAACGTCAAAGCCGGCTGCGCTCCACTTCGTGAATAATTCGCCACAAAATTCTCCAACACCTTCCAATCCACCCCTCTCATACACTCCACCATCTCCTCTCCCTCCGCTGCATTGCCGCATCCCACACCCTCCGCCACAGTCGTAAAGTTCGTCCCAGTATTATCCCCCGGCAAGGGCGCATTTCTCCCCGCCTGCACACTCAAAAAACTCGTCCCAGAATCCATAATCAACCCCTTCACAATCGGATCTTCCGCATACGTGAAACCATAAAAGTCAACACTCACAGCACCGGCAGATTGGCCCCAAAGAACCATCTTCTCGGGATCGCCGCCAAAGGCGCGGATGTTTTGTTGTACCCATTGAATTGCGAGACGTTGGTCCAAGAGGCCGAGGTTTTGGTCTGGGAGGGAGGAAGCGAAGGGGAAACCGAAGAGGTTTACGCGGTAGTTGAAGGAGACGACGAGGTGGGAGGAAGTACGGGAGACGAATTGAGTGGGGATTTGGTAGGGGACGTTTTGGCCGCCGGTTTTGAAAGAGCCGCCGTAGATGTAGATTAGGACGGGAAGGAGATTTTCATCTTTTGGTTCTTTGTCTTCGGTGCAGTCGGGGTCCTGGTGAGAGGTTTTGGCTTCGCCTTCAAGAGTGGGTGTCCAGATGCTGAGTGTGAGGCAATCTTCGGATGTAGGACCAGTTTCATTCAGGCCTGCGAGGTTGAATTCGAGGACGTCGTTTGTGTAGATGTCTGTTCCGCTTGGAGTGAGGAATTGTGGACAGCTGGGTCGGAGCTCGGTGGCCTCGATGCGTCTCTTCGGTTGAGAGTCCTCTTGAGGAGCAAGCCATCTGCGGGCCCCTACCGGTGGTTTGGCGAACGGTATGCCGAGGAATTGTCTGACATTGGGGTATGCTGAATCGATCTTGCCGTGAACGCGGCCTGATGTCGTCGACACAGAAAGTTGGTCGTGCTTGTGCGCCTTTGCTGGAGGATTGAGAGCAACGGCGTTGACTGCTGTTGCTGCCGCTGTCAGTAGTAGGCCACAGCCAGCAGCTGTGAGTTGAACCATCTTGTCCAATGTTTGGAGCAAGTAAGAGAGGCGAAAGAAAGAACGAAACGTCCTGCTCAGATACCCACGGCACTCGCTCCTACCTCGAAAGAGCGGCTTGGCCATTACTTTACTTCGTGGCTACACTGCTAAGGTACTTGCCCGAACCCTCGGTACACGACGACGAATATGTCGCCTCGAAAGGACGCAGAACCAGAACCGGACATGCGAAGTGCTGCCGACCCCTCATTCTAGCCATTGGGGTGCGACGTCCGGATTCTCCGGCAGGGATGCTGGTATGGGGCAAGTTGGGCAACTTTGGCGCGTCGTGATCTCGCTTCGGTGTCGCGGGGCCCCAGATCAAAAGGCGAAGAGAGCAATTTTGTTCAGACTCGGGATGTGGAGAATGGAGCGAGTTGTTGTGGCTCTCGGCCATCTTTCGGTGTTGAATTAGTGGTGGCAGTCAGTGCACAGTGGTCAAATCTGCCGTCAAATACCCCAAGCCGTCAGATCCCGCGATGGTCAAGCCACAAACACTGGTATCGTAGGAAACTCGATCGCGGCGGTAGTGATAGTGTTAGCATAGGTGGGAAGTGAAAAGTCGAAGTCCTAGGAGGAGGGAAGTGTGTGAAGTCGAAATGTCAGGATGGGGAAGAAGAGCAGAGTTTGATGACAGTTGGAAGGCCAAGGCATCTGCGCCGACTGGCCGTTGTGCTCCTGCTCGGACATCTCACCTTTTTCTCTTTCTCTTCCTCTAGCGATGTACAAGCTGCGCCTTTAGGTCTGGGGATTGTGAACTGGAGCTGCTTCCCACTGGCAACGACAGCGGTTGTGTCGACCCGCGCAGAGTGCCAAAACCACCCCAAAGCAGATATCGGCAAGCCACTTCGGAGCAGTCCAGGTCCTCCCAGCCGGACTCCAGTCAAGGATAAGGAGCACATCAGAGACGACATCAAAGCTCATCGCTTGAACATACTATCTTGCTTGAAGGAAAAGACGCTGTGTCGCAGGCAGACGCTTCTCATAATGCTTCATTATCAGGTCTGTATTCCACAAGTATCATCTCGATGGCATTCATTCATGTTTTTGGCGTCCTCGATGGCACCACTGCTGCAGGCTCGTATTCAGAAGATTCTCCCATCTACTGCTTCACCTTGTCCTTCGCATCCTCCGCAGTCCTCGCTGCCTGGTCCTTGACGTCCTCGGCCTTTCGCTGGGCCTCCTTCGCACCCTCCGCGGCTTGCTCTTTGGCGCGGCCGGTCAATTGTTCTGCGAAGCAACGAATGTCAGCAACTCGTACGAATAACATCAATGGCTTTCCCATTGGGAGGGAGGTAGCTCATCGATGGATGTGGTGGTGTCAATGGACGTGGATGTGTAGATGACGACAACGACTTACCGCCCTTCTCAATACCTGCGACAATAGTCGAAGAGACATTCTTGTCGACCTCCTTCAAGGTGTCTTTGGCGGCCTCGACTGGGCCCTTCTGGACGCGGACGGAGGTGCTGAAGAGGCGGACGTTGCGGGCGATCTGTTGGCGGAACATTTTTGCTGATGGTGTGTGTACTTTCGTGGTGATCAAGGTGAGTCTCAGTGCGTTTTCGTTGGTTGCAGTTGTTGATGAGAAGAAAGAAAGAGCTTGAAGATGGTTGCTGTTTGTTGTGCAGTGAACAGCTCCGTACGTCACTTCCACGCCAGAGCGTGGAGCTCCTCTTTCCTGTTCAGGCGCCTGCTACGCAATTGCCTCGGGACCGTTTGCCGAAGGAGCCAAAATGAAGGAAACCACAAGCGACCGTTGCACACTGCACGTGTTGGTCGGTTCTGTACACATGGCATTGTTCTACGAATGATCTCGAGAACTCCCTTTCCAGATGAAGATGGCTGTCCCGACTCCAGATCGTCTCCGCACGACCAGAATCTCGGTTCCCACTCCAGCCTTGCAGTCAGTACCTCCACCTTGATGCTTTGAGAAGAGATGTGGGGAATTGAATCGCGCATATCACAAAGTCGGGCCAGGCGATACTGGTCGTGCTGGATACTCCAAATGCTATCAACCAGACGATCGTACCGAGTGAGAGGCATCAAGATATGGCAGTCGCCGTTTACCTCCGTGCCAAACGGGGAAGATACTCTCTCATGAATGCGTGCGAATCCATAAGGTGAAGTCCTTCGCAACCATGATGACGGAACAGGCCATTTCCGTCGAGCCGTCGGCACTTACATTGGTCCTGACAACCGCGGAGAAGCTTTCATAGGTCAGCGCAGCGATCAAGCAACCGAGTCGACTCTTCGCTATGCTTCTACTTTGCATGCTCTTGATGTCAGCATGGACTTCTCGTTGGTACTTCTTGACTTCCTTTCAACATGTCATCTGCATACGCAGAATCAAGAAGTACAAGCTCAAGTACCTCATGAGGCTCTCCTGCCAATGGAACGTCATAAACCGGCTGCCAAAACGGTCGCAGATTGCCAGAGAGCGAGATACACCTTGCTATCCGATTGCCGAATGTAGGTGGTAGACTGTGCAATAGATTGGCAAGAACCTTGTACTTGTGACGGCGATAAAGTTCTGTCTACCTTGTAAAGAAGCTTGGAGATCCCGATCACGACAGTCAGTACCCGGAGGCTCTCGTCAAACGCCACAGGCTCTTCACACAGGACCGGAGGCCTTTCAGCCATGAAGCTCCTAAGCTATATCATCACTTCTGTGCAGTGCGAGCGGAGTTGAGCACTGAGTACAGTTGCGACGGTGGTCCCGAAGAGTACCTCGCGCGTCTGCTTCAAGACAGCACAGCTCACAAATCCGATCAACATGATTCCAACAATCAGTATCATAGCGCTCGATCCAACAACCGCTCTGACCATTGGAACCATCTCACTCGCTCTCTATTACCTCTCCTGCCATCTTTTCACAGCCAACAATTGGGCCCACAACATCCCTCATGCTCCCCAAGGACCCTTCTATCTCCGCCTCCTCCAGGAACCTTCGCATTACAAATTGAGAAAGTGGGCAGAAACCGTCCCCAACTCTGGTCTTATCCTCTACCGCGGCCTGTTTAACAGGCTAAAGGTGCTCCTGATCAACACAGCAGCGCTCCAAGAAGTCCATCTGAAGAAACATCAAGCAAGCGGTAGCGGCTACAAGTACGAGAAAGAAAGCATCACGAGCAAAAGTCTTTCTTCGCTGCTCGGTGAAGGACTCGTGACGGCTGTTGGCGAAGAACACAAATTTCAGCGGAAATTGCTACAGCCTGTGTTCAAGTTGACGAATATCAAAAATCAGTATCCGTTGTTCTGGTCCAAGACGCGAGAACTGGTGGCAGCTTTGCAAGAACATGCGAGGAAAGACAGCGGTGGCAAAGTCGAAATCACCGAACTCGTGAACCGCGCAACGTTGGATATCATTGGGCGAGCAGGCTTTGGTCTCGACTTTGACTGTCTTGCGAATCCGAACAATGAGCTTTGGAGGGAGTATGCTGCTGCCTTCCGCGACGCGGGAAACGGGGCGCAGCATACCGGTTTATTGTGGAACACCTGTGCACACTTTTTGCCGAGAAGAGTATTGGAAATGTTACCGAGCCGACGGAATGAGCAGACGAAGAAGGCAGTAGGGGCTGTGAGGCGGAGGATTGGAGATGTGATTGTGAGGAAGAAGAAGGATGTGGAAGAGCTGCCGAAGGTGAGGAAAGACAGTGTAGTCGTCCACGACGCAGAAGAAAAGAGATTGGAACCCGTGGACGCGGACGAAGACGAGAACAACAATGACATAATCTCGCAGTGTATCCGTTCAGGAATCACAGACTTCGAAATGCTAATCGATCAATCTCTCGCGATTCTTGGAGCCGGACACGAGACGATCGCTCAGACACTCTGCGTGGCCATCTTTGAACTGAGCAAAGATAAAGGCCTTCAGGATCGACTTCGCACTGAAGTTAATCAGAAGCTGCCCTGGATACGACCTGGAGCAGAGAACCCTACGGCATCTGAACTCGATCTTATCGAAACACTGCCGCTGTTGAATGCAGTCTGCAACGAGACCCTCCGAATGTACCCCATCATCCCATCTCTAGCACGCGAAGCGGCATGTGACGTCGAACTCCTCGGCCACAGAATCCCCAAAGGAACTGTGACAATGACTATTCTCCCAATTTTCAGTCGCCATCCGGATTTATGGGACCAGGATCCGAATCTCTTCAATCCGGATCGCTGGGTGAGGAGTGCAAATGGCGGAGCGAAAGAGAGGTTAGCGTTTATGACATTTGGCCATGGGCCTTCGGCTTGTATTGGGGAGAGAATGGCGAGAGCGGAAATGGCGATTTTGTTGGCGGGCTTGGTGGGGGCATTTGAGGTGGAGTTTGTTGGGCAGAGAGATGATGTTGTTGATGGGAAGGAGAATCGGGAGGAATTGGAGTTTGAGTGGGGGGTTGTGTACATGATTAAGGGTGGGTTGTGGGTGAGATTGAAGCCTGTTGGCTTGGAGTGCGAGGATTGAGACTTTCCTCGTCAGGCAAGGAGCTTGGAGAATGGGATGTAGTGATTCTAGTTGACCACAGGTATATGTCTGGAGGAGTAAGAGCAAGTCTTGGTCCCTGGGCCTCAGGCACTAGCTTGGCATTTACTTCCCTGACTGCGACTGCGCCTTTCGTGGTTTCGTCCTTTCCCGACACACAACATCGATCCCATCAACTTAATACTGCTCGAGTTTGTGCCATGACATTCGGCTCGCAAAAAAATGTTTCGATCTGACACTTCCGGTGCCGTCATTAGGATGTCGCTGTATCGAGCGCCGACGCGTAGGACTTACCCGGAGGATCTGGTATACACCTTCAGCAACCTGAATCCAAGCATGGCAAGTTGCAGCGCAAAACGCGTTGTTCAGTGCAGCATCCATGCATCCAGTAGGTCTTTGGAAGCGCTCAGCTCATGAGAAATGTTACAGGTACATCGGCAGGCTCAGCACTAGTTATGCTGCATTGCGTCTGAGGCGCGCAGTTGCGGCTGCCAACAAGGCTGAGTCGATAGCACTATGCGCCTCTCAACTGCGCCTGTCTAGGATCGCATCTTGAGGATATGCTGGAAACGCCCCCTCCCGCCCCCTCCCGCCCCGCCTACCACGGACGTGGCTAAATGTACTCGGACGGCGAACAGTCACGTCCAGCACGACCAAGCACTCAGCGTCCAGCTTTCCAGCCCAACATCCAAGCGAGGCGCAAAGCTGTGCCTCCGACCTCCGCAGAGTATTCCCAGTTTCACGAAGAGCCGAGACCGACAGACAAGGCACGGTCGCATTCTACTTCGGATGCGCGACGGCCGAAGCATCGCCCTTCCGCGCGTCATCCGCCTATCTCCCTCGACAATCACGCTCCGCGAGGGCGACGTGTGCGCCCTCAGTCTAGAGAACCACCTGCGCAACCATCTCCCTCTCGATCGCATAGACGTCACAGTGAAGAGCCACGATACGTGCATACTTCCTCAAGACGCAGCTCAACAGCTCGAAATGAGGGCCGACAGTGGTATGACAGCTCGGCTCAGACGAGCGACGCAGCTTCGGGACGGCGTACGTCGAGAGATTCGAGCAGGTTCACGCGTTCAAGCCATGCTGGGAATCCAGGTGCACGCAAACGAGATTTGTCATACTGGCCATTGAATCATCAGAGGGACGAAATCAGACTCATGCGAGTCGATCTTTCCGGGTCTGGTCGCTACGAGTATGAATTGAAATCCAACATATCCTTGCAAATGAGCAAGCCACGGTACACCGCGCTATCGTATCCTTGGGGAGACAGTCGTCGAAAGCATATCGAGGTGGACGGTTGTGTGCTGTCTATTTCGCGAAACCTCTACTATGCACTGAAGGAGGTGAAGAGAAGCTGGAAGTCTGGACGCACTATGGAAGAGGAACGTTATGTGTGGATCGATCAGATCTGCATAGACCAAAGACACGATGCGGAGAAAAATCACCAAGTGGCGTTCATGGGAAGTATTTATGAGATGGCGGAGCAGGTAATAATTTGGCTACCGGTGCCCATGAAGATTCGATCGATGTTCAAAACGTGGCAGACCTGGCGAGACTGGCATCTTCTACACTCATCGCACGACCAATGGATACATGACTTTGAGACTCTGACGAGGTCACTGAAGGACCCGAAAGCAGGCCAACGTGTAACTGCGCCGGAACAGGAAAAGTCATTGCTCGCGTGGCAAAATGCGAATTGCATCGTCGAGAGTCCCTGGTGGAACAGGGCTTGGGTCTACCAGGAATTCATGCTGTCCACGCGTGCGGTATTCCTGTTGGATGGCATGACCATTCCTTGGCTCGACCTGCACCGATTTCTAGGCCACTTCTACTCAAGGCTGCCGAACCATGCCGCTGACTGCAAAGAAGCAATCACCGAACTACGCCTGCAGCAGAGTCGGTTGCAGGCTGTGGGCAAGGAGAAGGTATCCTTGTGGGAACGGATACTCCGGGGGAGCATACGGTTGAGGGGGTTCTCAAGAATCGAAGAATCCGATGCGCGCTACAATCTCGCCCTGGTCAAACGGCAGATGCGGAAGTTGGATGATTACAACCAAGAAAGGGCGAAAGCCGAGATGGCGTGGGAACTTGCAAGCTTCGTCATGCGCAGTCGAGCAAATCGATCAGACTCCGTGGGGCGCTCGTTTCAACCACTTTCGACACTAATCCCTCCGCTTACGGACTGATTTTTCAACGCGAATTAGCGTAGACCTTAATCCGCGGAAAGGACCTTCCGGTGGATTATTTAGTAGGGGTTTACAGCCAATTAGATCGTGTTCGAGGTCCACCTTATTATTGTCGTATCTTAAGTAGTATCTAGCGTAAAATCGTCGCTACTATAGAAGGTAGTCGTCGCTATAGCGCTACTAGTATTCTCGCCGTTCGGTATATTCTAGCTACCTTCTTATACGCCTTCTAACCCCGTAGAGGTTATTAATACGCCTAATTACTACTATATAATAGACCTAAATAATATCTATAATAGTATTAGTAACTCTACTACTATATAGCTTATTAGTAATAGTATAACTAGTACTAATAAGAAAGCTATTAAAAAGTTAGAATTAGATAATAAGATAGTATATAAATATATAAATACTATAGTAGAAGTATATTTAGTAGAGGTATTAGTAGAAATAGCGCTATAGAAAATAAAGTAGTTTAATAAATAAATAGTACTTAGAATAGATAACCTTAAAGGCTATAAACTACTTAAAGAGCTTTATTATAAGTATATTATTAACCTACTATCTAGTTTCTTTATATAGGCGTATTACCTATCTATTATAAAGTATTTAGAGAGATATTAAAGTATCTATATTAAGAACTATACTACTAATAATACTATTTTTAAGAAATAGTACTATAACTTACTTCTATTATTCTTCTAACTTTTCTTTACTAATAGAGTATTCTAGATAATCGCGATATTTATAAAGATATATATAGTAGTATAGAGAATATTAATTAAAGTAAAGATAATAGATATTAATATTTAGCTAGAGTTAGTAATTTATATATTAGTAGTATACTTATTTAATACTTTTAAGTACTAGTAGAAAGCTAGTATTATAGTTCTTACTACTACGACTTCTCTTAACTAATTATTTACTAGAGATATATAACTATATTTAGTTATAGAATAAAAGAAATCTTTCTAACTTTAAAAGATTCCTCTATATATAAAGAAATAAATCTTTTACTTTCTTAATAGAGTAGTAGACTAAGTCTCTCTTATATATAATAAATCTAAAGAAATATATAGAATTCTTCTTTATATATATCGAGTAATAAATATCGCCTCTCTAAATAGTTATTATATATAACTTACTATTCTATTTTACTAATTAGAATTAAGTAAATATTTCTACTTTATTACTTCTACTCTAGACTACCTAATAAGGTTAAACTCTAATCGAGCTTAAGCTTCTATTTAGTAAAATTTTAGGTTATCTATCTTTAGATAAACTTAATAGCTTTATATACTTTTAAGAATATCTACTATAGAAAGCTCTAAAGAGAATCCTATCTCTAGTAAAGTAGAATCTAGCTATAGTAAGCTAGTTTAAGCTCTAAGGCTAACTCTACTAAATAACTCTAATAATAAGGATAATAGACTAAAACTAAGAAGCTTTAAACTAGCGAAGCCTAACTACTTCTATAGAAATCGAAATAAGTTTAATAACTAGGTTAACTAAATAAATATATTTCTTATATTTAACTCTATTAAAGAGAACCTTAAGACTATTTTTACTAGTATATACCTTAGGAGTAGTACTTAAAACTAGATTAAACTCTATTTTAAGGTCTATCTAAATAGTAAGAGACGTTAGAACTCTACTAGTATATTTAGAGACTATATAACTTTTAAAATTAAACTTAAGGAGATCTTTAGATCTTCTAATAAAGTAACCTAAGCGATTAGAGTTATCTAGTATTTTAAATAATAAACTTTAGTATCTAAATATATAGCTAAGTTCGAAGAATACTTCTAGATAACTAGATAGGACTAATAGGCGTTAATAACGATATTTAGACGTAGTCTTAAAGACTTAGTTAAGAACTAGTTAATAAACTATAGAGAAATACTTAATACTCTAAAGGATTTAATTCAAGTAGCTATTAAGATTAATAACTAGCTCTATAAGAGAGCTCTAGAACGTAAGTATAACTCTAAAGTTAGAGGAATAGCTAGGTTTACTCTAGACTATAGAAGGAACTATAGATACTATTCTAAAATAAGTAACTAGTCTAATAAACTATACTATAAACTCTAACTAATAGAACTTAATATAATTTAGAAAAGTCGTCAAATTAAAGAAAAAAGTAAGCTAAGAAGTAAGTCTAAGAAGAAATAAAGTAATAATAAAACCTATTATAAAATAATACTCTACTAGGTTTATCTATAAGTTATATATATTAGTTCTAATATACTTTAGATTCTAGACTATATATACCGGCCCCTATATAGTTCTATTTAATAGTATAGATAGTTTTATATTCTCTTTTATTCGATAATATAAAAGAGAGTCCCTTAGTACTCTCTAATAATATATAACGATACGCGACTTCGTTATAGATTATAAGCTCGAGTTAGTACTATTATACTCCGAGCTCCGATAGAAGGCAAGGCGCGGTTTACCGATAGAGTACGGAAGCCGAAGGTAGAATAATAGGAACGCTACTAGTAATAGTAAGATACCGAGCTAGAAGAGTAAGAAAATAGCCCGAGCTATAGCTATATAAATAGAGATAGTAGTAGTAGAGACTACGCTAGGAGCCTATAAATAAAAATAGGTATATAGAGAAAGGACTATACTCTTTATACTTAGAGATAAAGAATAATATATCTCTATATAAAGAAGAAGTAGAACTCTTTCTATAGTTAAATATAAGTTCTAGATTATAACTAGATATAGAACTCTATAGACTCTAGCTAAGAGATTAAAAATAGTAATATAGCTATATATAGAACTATAGCTAGCTAACCTATAGCTAAGAATAAATATAGAAGAGAGAAGAGTATTAAGGAATAATAGCTAGAATAAGAATACTAAAATAAATAATAAAAGAAAAGAATATTATAATAGAGAGCTATAGAAAGTATAATAGTAACCTATAGTATACTAAACCTACTATTAGTAGAGTAATACTTTAGAGACTATACTCTAAAATATCTAGACTAGTAACTTATCTCTAGTACTAGAAGAATTTACTAACTCTTAAAGGAAGATCTTATAGTAACTAAAAGCTTAGTTTATACTAGATATATTATATTTAGTAAGAAATAGTTATAAGGTGGTTCTAATATAGACTACTATTAGCTAGTAATACTTTAGAGACTTACTAAACCTCTTACTATCTCTAGAAGCTAATAGTAAATCTAGAATTAAAAGAAGTTATAAATCTATTTTTATTTTATAGAATAGCTATAGAAAGTTCTAAGCTAGAGAGTACTAAAGTAATATACTTCCTTAATTCCTATATACTAGTAAGAAAGTATAGCTACTTAATAGCCGGATTATTCTAATAGAAGACTCTAATCTAAAAAGAAATAGAAAGTAATCTATATATAGAAAGAACTCTATAATTATTTAACTTTTCTTTTCTCTAATTCTTTTTAGAATAGAAGAATAACTTTCTATCTAACCTAATACTAATTCTATAAGACTATAATAGATACTTAAGATAAATTCTCTAGACTTTAGAAAAGACTATATCTAATTCTATATAAAGATAATATAGAAAAATAGTTTAGAAGAATAGAAATTTTTTTAAAAGAAGAAAACCTATACTATATAATCTTCTATAAGACCTATATATCTATTACTCTAAAGTTATAGTATAAAGTAATCTAGTAGATATCTTTATATATAGAAGAGGATAATAAAGAGCTAGTCTTAGAACTCTAAACTATAAAGAAAGTTTAGTAAAAGCTAAAAAAGAAGTATATAGATAACTAAATAATAGAAAGAAAACTTATAAAGTAGTACTTTAGTTTCTAAAAGATAGAGAATATAAGTATTAATAGAGTATAGATATATCTTTAGATACTTAGTAAAAGGATTAAAGTTACCTAACCTAAAATAGCTACTACTATAAATATAAAAGCAAATGTATAATGTTAGGTTTATCTGCGCTGGGCTAATAACCTAAGATCTCACTAAGCAGAAGCTTAAGCTCGATCGGGGTTTGAGCTTATCGGGTAGTCTAGAGGAAGGTAACGAAGTAGGAAGATTTACTTAATTCTAATTAGTAAGATAGAATAGTGAGTTATACGCGATAACTATCTAGAGGGCGATACTTATCGCTCGATATATATAAAGGAGAATCCTATATATTCCTTTAGGTCTGTCGTATATAAGAGAGACCTAGTCTACTACTCTGTCGAGAGAGTAAGAGATCCGTTCCTTCCTATATAGAGGGATCTCTCGAAGTTAGAGAGATCCCCTTTATCCTATAACTAGGCGCAGTCGTGCGTCCCTGGGAAATAATTAGTTGGGAGGAGTCGTAGCGGTAAGAACTATAACACCATCCCCCTCTTAGCTTAGCTCGTCCCGAGCTTCTGTGCTTATTAGCCTTAGGGCCCCCTCGTTATACTTAGTAGTAAAGATATCTCTTTCTTTCTCTTGTAATATTAATCCTTCCGACGCGCTGTCTACGAAAAAACGCAAATGCTGCGCTATTCGAATCTACTAGTTTAGTAAATACGCTATAAAGCCTTGTTCTTACTATTAGGAGAACAATCTAGTATGCCGGATCTATATTTCGTCGGAGAAGTATTCCTACTATTATACTAGTAACGCGAAGAGGTGCGATGCGTAGATAACAGATTCTAAGTAGGAGCGTTTGGGGAAGTAATATAAGAAGTTGCTATCGGAGTTAGATTAGGCGAAGGATACTCTTATAAAAGCGTATACGAAAGAGATATATCTACGGCGGCAGCTAGATGCCTTAGATTAGAAGGTAGAGGCTAGCTGTGCTCTTAAGGAGCGAGAGCTCGAGGAGATAGAGGAAGAGGAGCGTACTATAGAGCAGGCGGGTGTCCTCCTTACTCCTAGGGACTCGTCTAGCCTTGCGCTTAGTCCTTTAACTTAGAGCGCTATAGACAGTTCTGCAGACTCTGCCTTTTGGGGTTTTCTTAATAGCGTCGTAGTAGAGCCTATTAATAGAACCGTATAAGGAGCGGCTAGCAATTCGTAAGGTTCGCTTTTGGTTCCTAGGTATTATCTAATTCCGGATATCCTTTCTATTTAATAAGGTATTTCTAATCCTTGTAGTCTAGGATTTTTTCGACTTCGAACTCGTCTTTCTCTTTAGGCTAGAAGTAAAACGTTTCTTAGTATAGAGTTTCGGCGTTAGCGGGTTCTAGTAATAATATATAGAACACTGGGTAGATCTTTGTATCTTTTAGTAGTTTCAGTCGGTAGTTAACTAGTCCCCTAACCTCGTTAATCAAAAATAGTCCGACCTTAATATAATCTAGTTTCTTAGTCTTCTTTCTTGTTTTTAGATTTTTAGTAAGAAGGTAGACCTTATCCCCCTTTTTAAGCTAAGGTACTATTTTTCTTTTGTCTTGTCTAGATTTAGTAATTGTTTTTTGTAAGTTCTAGATATAGCTGTTTAGGTCGTTATAAACTTTTTTTATGTTTTCTGCTACAACTATAGCTCGTTTAGCTTAGGGATAACTATATAGGTCTCCGAATAGGTTCGGATTTCGTCTATAATTTAAGAAGAATAGCGTAGCCTACGTAGTCTCTAACTTATAGTTGTTAAGTGCTATTTGTACTATAGGGAGTAATATAACCTAATTGTCTTGTGCGTAGTTAATATAATATCGTAGGTACTGTTCTAGGGTCTAGTTCGTTCTTTCTGTTTGTCTATCTGTTTCTAGGTAATAGGCTATAGATAGTTTGTGTTTAATTCCGACGGTCCCGACTAGCGTTCTCTAATAATTTAATATAAATAGCTTGTCTCTGTCGGTAATAAAGATTTTTAGGAATCTATAGTATCGTATAAGCCTGTCTATTACGAGGTATCCGAGTTGTTCTGCTATGTATTTTTCGCTTATAGGTATAAAGTATGCATATCTAGTAAGTCTATCGACTATAACTATAATTATATCGAATATAATGTCTATAACCTTATCCTTAGAGGATAGGAGTTTTATAATAAAGTCTATTATAACTTCGTCCTATAGTTGTTATAGTAGAGTTCTAAATTATATATATCTATATTTAGTATATTGTTCTACTTTGTTCCTTTAGCAATGCTTATAGCGCTTAATATACTTAAGCACTTTCTGTCGTATTTATAGAAAGCTAAAACTTCTCTAGATAAGTTCTATAGTCTTAGTTACTCCTGGGTGTCCTCTCGTAGGGTTATTATAATGTTGTCGTATGCATTCTTCTTCTCGGTCTTTTAGTACTTAGTATTTTCCTTATAGTATTAGAAATTGTTCCTCGGTATCGCTAAGGATTCGTACAATATTGTTAAATTCCTAAGTATTGGTACTAAGGCTTCTGTCTAGGTTGGCCTTAAGAACTCGTTGCTGTATAGGTTCCTTTCCTTCTATATAGTCGACTCTTCGACTTAGGGTGTCTGCTCTACTATTCTCTTTCCCTAGAGTATAGCAGATTTCGAACTTGTACTGCCCGAGCAGTTCCGACTAGCGGGCCTGCCTGCGGGTTAGTACTTTAGTTATAGTAAAGTAGGTTAAATTCTTGTAATTAGAAAGAATCGTTAGTCCTGGTGCTCCTTCTGCGTAATAGTTCTAGTATTGCAGTGCTGCAACGATAGCTAGTAGTTCCTTATCGTATACGTCGTAGTTTTGTTCTGCGGGTAATATCTTTCTTAAATAGTAAGCTACTAAGTGTCTTTTCCCATTATGTATCTGTATAAGGCATGCTCCTATAGCTAGATCCAATACGTTAGTCTCGATAAAGACTAGTTTCCTTATATCGAACATTATTAGTACCGGTGCTTTACAGCATATCTATACTAGCTTATTAAATGCCTTTTTATATTATTATTCCCATTTCTATCTAAGGTCCTTCTTCGTAAGGTCTAACAGCAGAGTAGCGATTTTCGAGTAATCTCTAATGAATTTCCGATTGTAGTTAGCTAGTCTAAGGAATAACTATATATCCTTAACTGTCTTCGGAGTTGGCTACGTTTTAATAGATTCGATTTTTTCCGGGTCGATCGCGATTCCTCTAGTGTTTATAATAAAGCTAAGGAATTTAACTTCCTTCTTATAGAATTTATATTTCTCTAGTACAGTCCGGAATCCTACCCGGGAGAGCCTTCCGAATACGCCTTATACTTGTCGCTTATATTTCTCGAGAGATCCTTTAGTATAGACGAGAATATCGTCTATATATACGATTACGCATATGTCGAGTAGGTCTCTAAGAATGTCGTTTACTATCTCCTAACAGGAGGCGGGTACGTTAGTTAACCCTATTAGTATAACTATAAATTCGTACAATCTATAGCGTATCCGAAATACTATCTTCTATTCTTCTCCTTCTGCTATATAGATAGTATAGAATGTGTCTTATAGATCGATCTTTATATACTAGTCTAATCCGGTAAGTCTGTCCTATAATTCCTCGATATTAGGTAATGGATATCGGTTCTTAATTATAATGTTATTGAGTTTCCTATAGTTAACGACGATTCGTATCTTCCTATTAGGCTTTAGAACACCGAAGATAGGTACGCCTATACTAGACCTAGACTTGTATATCCAGCCCTTAGCTAGTATCTTACGTAGCTACTTATCTTCTTCTTAGAGCGCGTGTTCGGATTTCTTAAATAGTAGCACGAATAGGGGCTCTGTTCCGGGTTTTAGGTTAATCCGGTAATCCTATATCTAGTGTTTAGGTAAAGCGGTAATGTCTTCTACCTCTTTAAAGAGTTTCGCCTATTTTTAATACTCTTTAGGGATAGCGAGTTCTGAATTCGTATCCTTTATCGGTACGTTAGTTCCGATCTTGTCTATAACCTTTTTAACCTCCTTGCTATCGTAAGTATCGGTCCGGTTAGCAGAGTTGTCTAGTTCCTCCTGTCCCTTCGACTAGGGGTACTAATCTTCTACCCAATTAAATTCCTGCCTAGTCTTATCTATTAGCAAACGCTATCGCTATATAGGGTTAATGTCGATAACGTAATCGCATTGTTTAAACCTAAGTACTCCTCGTCTCTAATCGATAATTAGATTATGCTTTCTTAACTAAGGTATGCCTAATACGACGTTATAACTAGCTATATTAGTAATGTCTAAGACAATTTCCTCGTAGTACCGTTAGATAGTAAGTAGCAATAGAATAGTTTCTCGTTCTATACTTAGTAACGATAATCTGTCGACTACGATTAATTTATACCCTTCGTCCTTCGATTAGGTAGCTATCCTATATCGCTTTACGAATAATTTAGAGGCAAAGTTCCTGCTCGCTCTAGAATTAATTATAGCCTGGACCTTATATCCGTTAACAGTAATATTAGTACGAAAGACTAATATTAATACTTAAGCGCTTTCTATGTTATAGAACTCTCTAGGGACGCTTATTCCCCGAGAGTGGATCCTTTTCCCGACTAGGTCTTAATAGTAGGTGTTCTGTACTATTCTCGGATCTAATATAATGTATATCTAATTATTTCGTATATAGCCTTTTCCTCTAGGGTCTCGATATAGGTATATATCGACTAATATTATTATAGCTTAGCGTATTATTCGGAGATTCGGCGTATACTTTCTCGTGCTAAATTTAGCACGATTTCTTCGCTTAGTATAATATATCTAAATAGTATAATCGTGCTTCCGATAGGAACGAGTTCCTATATAAGTAACCTAAAGTCGTACTTTACTAAGATTCTCGGCTAGTTCTAGAGCTTAATACGAAGCTCTTTAAGTGTACGATCGAACTTAGTAGGGTATAAGTATCGTTTTCTACTAATTTTTAGGAATATATCCTCCTGTCGTATAGCTAGGAATAGTATAACCTTGCGTATAATTCCTACTTAGGTATACGTAAATATTGTAATCTCGTTATCTAGGTCTGATTCTTTATCGGATAATTCTTTAGATATATCTTCTTCGTCTGTAGACGAGTCTTGTTCTTCCTCCTCGGAGTCGATTTTAGGAGGGATATTCTCTTAGTTTTCATAACAAGGTTCGTTAGTTTCTTCCTCGGCAAGTCTAAGGTATAGTGCTAGTTCTTATAGCTCCTCTAGAATAGGCAAGGGCCTACTTCTATTATTATATCGCCGGATTAGAGGATCTTCTTCTCGAATTAGTTCGATTAGGAAGAAGTTATTCTCCCTCTTAGAAGAGATGTATATTTGGTATATATCGTTATAACAGAATTGCTAGTAAAGGTTTCTATGTCTGTAACGTTCTTCCTAGCAGATCTGTATCGGGATGCTTCGTCGCTATATTATTCTGAAAGTCTGTTTAGTTATAGGTTCTTCGACTATTATATTCCTTAGTACCTCGAGTTCGTTAGTAATTCTTTTATGTTATGGGATTAGTTCCTTAAATCGCTCGTATTCCTAGTCTAACTATAGCCTGTCCTTCGAAGTAAGGGGGTGCATTTCGTTCTTAACCTCGCCTATCTATTAGTTAAGTCGATCGAGCAGTATAAGTTAGTTGTCCTCCGAGGTTGTTCCCTCGTTCTTTCGCTTCTAGGTTATTATGCCTAGAAGTCGGGCCTCCTAAGGCGAGTTATTATTGTTATAACCTCCTCGTCCTTCTTCTTTTCGTTATATTATATTAATAGATTGTTGCTATACTATGTTCCTAGAACGACAATCCCTCGCAAAGTAGCCTAGTTTGCTATAGTTGTAATAAGTCTTATCGTTACTTTGTTTTTTCTTAGGCTTGCCCTTTAGCTTGCCCTTTCCTTTAATCCTTCGACCTTTCTAGGTTGTATCGAGTTCTATTAGTTAGGGTCTATAGTATAGTTTGTTAGACTAGTTGCTTGTCTTAGAGTAGTATCTGTAGTTCCTCCTATAGTCTGGGGTAAACCCGGCCGTTCCCCTAACCTTGGAGTCGTACTTGCGTTCTAGGGCTCTCTTGTAGAGCCGGTCGTCGATTTCGATAGCTGCTTCGGTTAAATCTTTTAGGGTGTTAAGTGTTCCCCTATAGTTTATTAACTAGTCCTTAACCGAGTCTTTAAGACTACGTCTAAACATTATTATTAACGCCTATTAGTCCTATCTAGTTACCTAAGAGTATTCTTCGAACTTAGCTATATATTCGGACGCTAAAGTTCGTTATTTAAGGTGCTGGATAACCCTAATCGCTTAGGTTACCTCGTTCGAAGATCTGAAGATTTCCTTAAGCTTAATCTTAAAGGTTATATAGTCCTTAAATATACTAGTAGGGTCTTAACGTCCCTCGCTATCTAGATAGACCTTAAGGTAGGGTTTGATCTAGTTCTAAGCACTACCCCTAAGGTACGTACTAGCAAAGATAGTCTTAAGGTTTCCTTCGACAGGGTTAAATATAAGGAATATATCTATCTAGTTAACCTAGTCGTCGAACTTGTTTCGATCTCTATAGTAGTAGTTAGGCTTCGCTAGTTTAAAGCTTCTTAGTCTTAGTCTACTATCTTCGTCGTCGGAGTCGTCTAGTAGGGTTAGTCTCGGGGCTTGGACTGGCTTGCTACGGCTAGATCCTGCTTCGCTAGGGGCAGGATTCCCCCTAGAGCTTCCTATAGTAGACATCCTTAAGGGCGTACAAAGCTATTAGGTTTATCTACGCTAGGCTAATAACCTAAGATCTTACTAAGTAGAAGCTTAAGCTCGATCGGGGTTTAAGCTTGTCGGGTAGTCTAGAGGAAGGTAACGAAGTAGGAAGATTTACTTAATTCTAATTAGTAAGATAGAATAGTAAGTTGTATACGATAACTATCTAGAGGGCGATACTTATCGCTCGATATATATAAAGGAGAATCCTATATATTCCTTTAGGTCTGTCGTATATAAGAGAGACCCGGTCTACTACTCTGTCGAGAGAGTAAAACATCCGTTCCTTCCTATATAGAGGGATCTCTCGAGGTTGGAGAGATCCCCTTTATCCCGTAACCGGGCGCAGTCGTGCGTCCCTGGGAAATAATTGGTCGGGAGGAGTCGTGGCGGTAAGAACCGTAATATATAAGTTCTTTTATTTAAACTTCTAGACTAATAGTTAACTATTAGAGATATAATAGATAGTTAACTCTTACTATTACCTAAGAGTATACTCTTAATTCTTTAGAAGAAAGAGATAAGTATACTTATAAGTAGTATATCTATTATTTTTATAGCTCGAGTTATATTATTAAAAAGATTATTATTTTAGAAAGAAAGAAAATTAGATAGTAAAATATCTAATAAATAAGGAATAAGATATAAGCTATATAATTAGAATAGGTACTATATTACGATTTATCTATACTTAGAAATAGCCTAAAGTATAATTAAAGTAGTTTCTAAAAGTAAAGTCTTAGACTTAAGAGCCTTAGCCTTAGTTATATAAGATTAGAATAATAATTAGAATAAGGAGATAGACTAAATAACTCTAGTATACTATTAAGGAGAGTATTATAAAATAATACTCTACTAGGTTTATCTACGAGTTATATATATTAGTTCTAATATACTTTAGATCCTAGACTATATATACCGGCCTCTATATAGTTCTATTTAATAGTATAGATAGTTTTATATTCTCTTTTATCTAATAATATAAAAGAGAGTCCCTTAGTACTCTCTAATAATATATAACGATACGCGACTTCGTTATAAAACCTATTATAACTATAGTAAACCGAGCTACTTCGTAAGAGATTATTATTTAAAGAATATAGTATAGTAATAATCTATTAATATAATATAATAAAAAGAAGAAGAATAAGAAGATTATAATAATAATAACTTCTTTTAGAAGATCCGACTTCTAAATATAATAACTTAAAAACGAAAAAATAAAAGAATAATCTCGGAAGATAACTAACTTATACTACTCGATCGACTTAACTAATAAATAAGCGAGATTAAGAACGAAATATATCCTCTTACTTTAAAGACTAGACTATAGTTAGACTAGAAATATAAATAATTTAAGGAACTAGTCTAGTAATATAGTAGAATAACTAGCGAACTTAAAATACTAAAAAATATAATAGTCGAAGAACCTATAACGAAATAGACTTTCGAGATAATATAATAATAAAGTATCTCGATATAAATCTACTAGAAAGAACGTTACGAATATAGAAGTCTTTACTAGCGATTCTATTACGATAATATATACTAAAAATATATTTTTTTCTAAAAAGAAAAATAACTTCTTTCTAATTAAACTAATTCGAGAAGAAGATTCTCTAATCTAGTAATATAATAATAGAAGTAGACTCTTATCTATTCTAGAGGAACTATAAGAAATAGTACTATACTTTAAACTTACTAAGAAAGAAACTAACGAATCTTATTATAAAAACTAAGAAAATATCTCTTCTAAAATCGACTCTAAAAAGAAAGAATAAAACTTATTTATAAACGAAAAAAATATATCTAAAGAATTATTTAACGAAGAATTAGACCTAAATAATAAGATTATAATATTTATATATATCTAAGTAGGAATTATATATAAGGTTATACTATTCCTAGCTATATAATAAGAGAATATATTCCTAAGAATTAGTAAAAAATAATACTTATACTCTACTAAGTTCGACTATATACTTAAGAAGCTCTATATTAAGCTCTAGAACTAACTAAAAGTCTTAGTATAGTACGACTTTAGGTCGCTTATATAAGAACTCGTTCCTATTAGAAGTATAATTATACTATTTAAATATATTATACTAAGTAAAGAAATTATACTAAACTTAGTATAAGAAAGTATATACTAAATCTCTAAATAATATACTAAGATATAGTAATATTAATCGATATATACTTATATTAAAACTCTAGAGAAGAAAGCTATATACGAAATAATTAGATATACGTTATATTAGATTCGAGAATAGTACTAAATATCTACTATTAAGACCTAGTTAAGAAAAGAATCGACTTTTAAGAAATAAACGTTTAAGAAGAGTTCTATAATACTAAAAGTACTTAAGTATTAATATTAGTCTTTTATACTAATATTATTATTAATATATATAAGGTCTAAGCTATAATTAATTCTAGAGTAAGTAGGAACTTTACCTTTAAATTATTTATAAAGCGATATAGAATAGCTATCTAATCGAAGGATAAAGAGTACGAATTAATTATAGTCGACGGATTATTATTACTAAGTATAGAATAAGAAACTATTCCGTTACTACTAGCTATCTAATAGTACTATAAGGAAATTATCTTAGATATTACTAATATAGCTAGTTATAATATCGTACTAGGTATATCTTAGTTAAAATAGTATAATCTAATTATTAATTAGAAATAAGAAGTACTTAAGTTTAAATAATACGATTACGTTATCGATATTAACTCTATATAGCGATAGCGTTTACTAATAGATAAAGCTAGAAGATAGATTAATAAAATAATACTCTAGCTATCTAGAGCTACGAAATAATCGAGCCTAACTCGGATAGTTACTTATAATAGTAAGGAGGATAACTAAGTTATAAGAATAGATAGAAGTAATATACTATTAAAGAATATAGCCTTAGAACTCGCTATTTCTAAAAAGTATTAAAAATAGGCGAAACTTTTTAAAGAAATAGAAAATATTACTACTTTACCTAAGTACTAAATATAGAACTACTAGATTAACCTAAAACCTAGAATAAAGCCTCTATTCGTACTACTATTTAAGAAATCTAAATATACGCTCTAGAAGAAAAATAAGTAGCTATATAAGATACTAGCTAAGAGCTAGATATATAAATCTAGGTCTAGTATAGGCGTATCTATTTTCGGTATTCTAAAGCTTAATAGGAAGATACGAATAGTTATTAACTATAGGAAGCTTAATAATATTATAATTAAGAACCGATATCTATTATCTAATATTAAGGAATTATAGAATAGACTTACTAGATTAAACTAGTATATAAAGATCGATCTATAAGATATATTTTATACTATCTATATAGTAGAAAGTAAAGAATAGAAAATATCGTTCGGAGGCGTCGGATAGGCTCGTATTATAGATATAATATATAGTAGAAGTAGAGGCGATAAGTAGGAACTAACCGAGTTAATTATATTAGTTAGTTAGTTATAGGTTATATTTTACTTCTAAGATAGATATTAGCTAAGTTATATAATATAGTATTATATAATCTATATTACCTAATCCTAATTCCTAAAGTATTTCTTAGAATATCTAACTAGACTATACTTTCTAATACTTCTACTTAGGCTAGATAGTCTTCTATTTATATTTCTATATTTAAATCTATCTCTAAATTATAATAAGTTATTAGGTACTATAGTTATATAGTTAGAGCTATATATCTAATCTATTTTAGTTTAACTCCTTAGTCTAGTATTATATATATTATAGTATTGTTAATACTCTAGTATATATCTTTTATTTTTCTTTTAGCTCTCTTTTTCTAAACTATATATAGATTCTTAAATCCTAATTACTTATTAAGTATAGTAAGCTACTTCTTCTATAGTATAACTTCTAGGCTTAGTATCTATCTATTCTATTATAACTACTATTATAATTAGAGTAGATATAATCTTTTACTCTTCTAAGGTCTAGAGTTTAATCTATAGTTAGAGTAGAAATCTTTTATTTTTTCTTATATAAGTTAGAGCTACTTTATAAACTTCTAAAACTATAGCTTATTCTTTAGTTTAGTTAGACTATTAGTAACTATTGTTGGAAAGTATAGTCTAGTTAGACATTCTGAGAGATACTTTGGGGATTAGGATTAGATAACATAGGTTATATAACACTAGGTTACATAACTTAGCTAATGCCTATCTTAGGAGTGAGATACAACCTGTAACACAATTAACTCGGTTGGTTCCTACTTATCGCCTCTACTTCTACTGCGTGTTATACCTATAATACGAGCCTGTTCGACGCCCCTGCGCGATAGGTTATAAGCCCGGGTTTGCAGAGAGGCCCTAAGTAGAAAGAGTTAGCCTTCTTATCCTTAAAGTAATACCTATTACCTCTTATAGGACCTATAGTATTAACTAGATAGAGAAGTAGGAAAAGAGTATAAGGGAGACTAGAGGTATATCCTATCTATACTACCTAGAAGCTTTAGAAGATCCTAGTTATAGGCTAGTAGTTCCTAAAGGGCAGGTAAGACAGAGAAAAGCCTAGTAAGGTATACTCTGCTTTAAAAGAGAGGTATACTAAAGGAGTATAAAGAGGAAAGGATTAGCCTTAGACTATAGTACCTAAGTAGATAAGACTAGGCCTAAGCACTAAGTACTACTAATACCTTAGAACTAGCTAGCAGTGCCCTTCTAAGAAGGTAGATCTTTTAGAGGTTCTCTACCTAAGAACCTAGCTAACTCCCCTAAGAGAGAAGAGTCCTTAGATACCTTAGCTAAGAGAGAAGAGTCTTAGTAACTAGGGAAGGCAGAAATCTAGAAGCTACTAATTAGATTGAAAGAGCTTATATTTTCTAGAGTTAGATTTGTTTGTTTAATTTTGCAGAAATAGATTTAACAAGTAGGGTTAGAAAGAAAAGAGCTATACTAGTACTATATAAGGAGAACTAGAGATAATAGTTTAGCCTACTATAGGACTACCTTAAGTTAAAGGATATATTTTGGGTTATCTTAGAAATAATACCCAACTTATCTGTTAAGTTATTACTATCTGTCTTTAGCCTAAGATATTCAAGAAATAACCTAGTATAGATTAAGGCTAATATAACTACTAGGTATAAGATAACAATCTGCCTGTTAGAAGATAACTAGGAAGAGGTCCTTAAGGAAAGACAAGCCTTAAAGATATAGGAGAAAATAAAAGCTAAGTATAGCAAGGTGTATACTATACATATAATAGTATATATCTAGGAGTTTGTAAACTTTTAAATAACTAAAGATATAACAATTAGAAAAGCATGGGTACAGCTAGCTAGCATAGCTAGGAGGATTGCAGAGGTAGACCCTTAGGAAGTATACTATAAGGAGCTAGAGAGGAGACTTAAGCATCTCCTTAATAGCTTGCCTAAGGCATACTAAAGCACAAAGGACACAATCCTTGCCTAGTAGTCTATAACATATAAAAGTATACTGCAGCTGCTAAAATCCTATAAGGCTAGATTAAACTAGTCCTAAGAGATAGTAATGTTTGCTAAGGGAAGAGGGATCCAAGGTATAAAGCTAAAATGTTACCTGTGTAATTAGGAATACTTTAGTAGTATTGCTAAGTGTCTACACCTTAATAAAGCTAAGAGATCTATTAACCCAAGATAGGCTAGTAGGGTAGAGAAGAGGAGATTACTACCTAGAGAGAGCACCTTTAGGAGGAGGTCTTTACTAGATAAAGAAGTACTAAAAGAAATAGTAAAGAAACTTAACTTGAAAGTCTAATCCCTTAAAAAGAGACAAAGCTTAAGGAAGTTTTCTAAGAAGGTATATACTACCTAAGAAGATATAGAACCTTCTATAATATCTAAGGTATCTTAATCCCTATTAGAGGATAATAATATTAATAAAGTTATATACTAAACTATAGAAGCAAAAGGCAAGTATATACTATTAAGATAGCTGCTTAACTCCTGTGCTTTATTATATATAACTAACTAAGAATTACTCTTTAGGGAACTAAAGCCTCTATAGAGGAAAAAGTAGATTAAGGTTGGGGGTAGCTATCTAATAGCTATATATATAGGAGATATAGTAATAGGTAGGAGAAGAGGAAAACAGATTATACTTAAGAATATTCTCTTTGTGCCTAGGTTAGGAGTAAATGTTGTTTCTTAGAGCTAATTTAGCTAGTAGTATAGTGTTTAACCACTAAAATTCACACTTGTTTTATTGTTTAGGAAACTAGTTGTCTAGACTAAATTGTTAGGAGGAGTGCTATTTATTAAGGAGATTAATAATATATTAAAGGAACTTGTAATGTTATACTTTAATTAAGACTAAGAGAATAAAGCCTATGCCTTTAAAGCCCAGGAGAAGCCCTAAGAATAGTAGGAGCTCTAGTATAGAAGACTTATACATTTTAGAGAGGGTCTTCTTAGGAACCTATATAAGGTATCTAACTTAAAGGCTTAGATTCCTATTCTAAAGGAGCACTAGCCCTATAGGGTATATTCCTTAGCAAAGATAAAGAAGCATAGAGGAAAAGAAACTAAGAGGAAGCCTTAAAGGCTATCTCTTGTTTCTATTAATATCTATAGTCCTTTGCCTATCTTAAGACTAGAATATAAATAGTAGCTTGAGATTATTAACAACTTCTTAAGGAAGAAATAGACTTTCCTAATAAAGTCTAGAGAAGATATACTAAGTATCCTAAGAGACTAGAAGGTAAAAGCTAAGCTGTAATTAGGAAATTCCCTCTAGATTATAAGGAGTAATAGAGCAAGAGAGCTTCTTGCTATACTAAAGCAGTAGGAGAAGGAATATAGAATTTCCTTCTATACAACTAAGGTATATAACTCTATCTAGAATAGAGTAGTTAAGAGGTTAATCTAAACCTCTAAAGACTATATAAGAGCAATACTAGAAGATACTTATATACCTATTAAATTCTGGCTAGAAGCATTAGTAGCCTATATAGTTATTAGAAATTCTCTTCCTAATAGCCTAGAAATTAATAGATTTAAGGTATTACCTAAGGAAGCCTTTTTAGGTATTCAACCCTCTATGTCCCACTTTAGAGTTTGGGGTTGCAAAGTAGTAGTCTATATAGATCCTAAGTCCTAGCTAGCTAGGACGAGATTAGACAAACTAATAAACAGAGGTAAGGATACTATATTTATTGGGTATATCCCTAATACTACTAAAATATAGCTCTTCTAGGAGCCTAATATAAGGGCTATTAAAGCCTATAATACTACAACTTAGTTTAAGTATAAGAAAGGAGGAGATATAGAGCTAAATGTTCCTAAGCTTAATTAAGCAAGTAGTATACCTATTAGAAACCTAGTTAGCAGACCTCTAAAGAAGCTAATAGCAGTTGTACCTTCTATAGCTGCTATACCTATAGCTATAGTAACTAAACCTATAGGTCCTAGCTAAATACTCTTTGTATAGTTACTACCTCTACTAAAGGATAAGGAGGAGTACTAGAGGATAGAGGATCTAAAAGAAGAAAACTCTAGGGAACTATAACCCTAGTAGGAGAAAATTGGAACTACTAAACTACCTAAGTTAAGCTAGGAAATTAATAGACAAGCTAATCCTAGTACTAGTAGGAGACTATATTCTAAAGTAAAAGGATTAACTATTGTATAGCAGGACCTATAAGGATATAGGGATTAGGAGGGGAACTAAGACTAGACCTATAGCTAAAAGAGAAGGAGATCTGTCTTAGATAAAGGACTAGGCCTAGAGCTAAAAGCTTATAGTATAGTAATAAGATAAGTACTTTAGAAGAGATAGAGAGAACATAGATAGGAGGAGGAGCTAAGTACTAAGCATTATAGAGCATTCCTTAGCTAAGTCTAGGGCTAAGAATAGGAGTAGATTTAGGAAGCCCTATTAGAGGTTTAAGAGTCTATATATATAGTAATTGCTCCTTAAGTCTCTATATAGAGATAAGAGGTGCCTATTCTAAAGTCCTATAAGGAGGCAATCCAGGATCCTAAATAGGGATATATATAGGAAGATATAGTCTAAAAGGAACTAACTATATTAAGAAGTAATAATACCTAGATAGAGGTTGTTCTACCTAAAGGAGCAAACCTTGTTATATCTAAGTAGGTATTTAATATAAAGAGATTAATTAGTAGAGCTATTAAAAAGTTTAAGGCAAGACTAGTTATAAGAGGTTTCTCTTAGAAATTTAGAGTTAATTTCTAAGAGACTTTTGCACTAATAGTTAGGCATAATACCTTAAGAGTGTTTATAGCTATAGTTTGTAAGAAGGATCTAGAACTTTACTAAGTTAATATAAACAATACTTTTACTAAGAGTAAGCTTTAGGAAGAAATCTTTATAATTCTACTACTAGGAGTTAAGATTCTACCCAATATAGTCCTGTAGATTCTAAAAAGCTTATATAGACTAAAGCAAGTAGTAAGAGACTAGAACAAACTCTATATCTCAAAGTTAAAACAGATTAGGTTAATACAATTAGAAGTAGACCTATACCTTCTTATCTACTAGGAAAGGAGTATTCTAATCCTAATACATGTAGATAATATTCTAATTATAGTACTAAAGCTAGAAGATATACTTTGGTTTAAGGAATAGCTAGGCAAGGTGTTTAAGATTAAGGATCTTAGAGAACTAGAGAAAATCCTAGGGATAAGGTTAATAAGAGATAGACAAGCTAGAACTTTAAAGCTTAATTAAGAATACTTTATCTAGGAGAACCTTATAAAGCTAGGAATAACTAAGGAGATAGCTAACCTAACTCTCTTACTAATAGACAGTTATAATAGTCTAAGACTAATAGGCTTATATAATAAGAGAGGGAACAGGACAGAGTACTAAAGCCAAACTAGTACCTGGATATAGCCTATAGTTATAACAAGACCAGATATTACTTTCTCTCTTAGAAGGCTAAGCTTATATATCTTAGACCTAGCTAAGAGATACCTACAAGCTCTAAAGAAACTAGTAAGGTACCTAAGGTTATCCTAAGACTTAGGGTTGATGTTTAGGAGAGGTAGAGGAAAGCTAATAGGATATTTAGACTCTAACTATATAATAGACAAGGCAGATAGAGTCTTAATCCTTAGAAGCATTTTCTTCCTTTATAGAGCCCTAGTTTCTTAGATAAGCAGAAAGCAGAAGTCTATTGCAATATTAATAATAGAAGCTAAGTATATAGCTATAAATATATATATAAAGCAATCTCAATTCTTAGTAGTACTCTTAAGAGAGATAGACTATATAGGGTCGGTAGGAGAATACCTATTCTAGCCAACTGTTAAAGCCTATCCTAATATAGTAAAAGAGCTAAGGCTAGTACAAATCGTAGAGGACAATTAGGTAGCTTTAACCCTTATTAAGGATGTATATACCTATAAGAGATCCAAATATATTAATATTATATATAACTATATTAGACATCTCTAGTAGCAAAGGAAGGTTATAGTAGAATATATTCTAACAAAAGAGATAGTTGCTAATAGCCTAACTAAACTAAAGAATGGGCCACAGTTCTAGGAGTTTGTAAAACAACTCTAACTTATATAAGGAAAGGCAAAAGATTCCTACCCTAACTATAGATTAAACTCTAGACCTTAGGAAAGTAGGCAAAAGAGGACACCTAATTAAGAGATATTGCGTCGTAATATTCTTAATTAAGATACTAAGCCTAGGAGTTATATTATAGAAGAGTAGCTTACTATACTTAATAAGTAATTAGGATCTGAGACTCTATATATAGCTTAAGGAAAAGGCTAGAAAAGAGTAAAAGGTATTAAATTCTACCCTAATAGGGCGAATTCAATACTATACTAGGTTAAGGAGTTAAACTAAGATAGATTGGGTATACAGCTCTAACTATATAACTACAGTACCTAATAACTTATTATAATTTAGGGATAGATTTAAATATAGGAATATAGGTAGAAGACTATCTAGCCTAAGTAGGAGTATTAGAAAGTATAGTCTAGTTAGACATTCTAAGAGACACTTTAGGGATTAGGATTAGATAACATAGGTTATGTAACACTAGGTTACATAACTCAGCTAATGCCCATCTTAGGAGTGAGATACAACCTGTAACAAAACAATATAATTAACTCGGTTCGTTCCTACTTATCGTCTCTACTTCTACTGCGTGTTATACCTACAATACGAGCCTGTTCGACGCCCCCGCGCGACAACTATCTCTTTTATTAGAATATATTCTACTATAACTTTCCTCTACTACTAGAGATATCTAATATAGTTATATATAATATTAATATATTTAGATTTCTTATAGGTATATATATTCTTAATAAAAGTTAAGGCTACTTAGTTATTTTCTATAATTTATACTAGTCTTAGCTCTTTTACTATATTAGAATAGGCTTTAATAGTTAGCTAGAATAGATATTCTTCTACTAGCTCTATATAGTCTATCTTTTTTAAGAGTACTACTAGGAACTAAAACTACTTTATATATATATTTATAGCTATATACTTAGCTTCTATTATTAATATTATAATAGACTTTTGCTTTCTACTTATCTAGAAAACTAGAGCTCTATAAAGAAAGAAAATACTTCTAAGAATTAAGACTCTATCTACTTTATCTATTATATAGTTAGAGTCTAAATATTCTATTAGCTTTTCTCTATTTTTTCTAAATATTAACTCTAGGTCTTAGAATAATTTTAGGTACCTTACTAGTTTCTTTAGAGCTTATAAGTATCTTTTAGCTAGGTCTAAAATATATAAGCTTAGCCTACTAAAAGAGAAAGTAATATCTAGTCTTATTATAACTATAGGCTATATCTAGATACTAGTTTCGCTTTAGTACTTTATTCTATTCTCTCTTTTATTATATAAGTCTATTAGTCTTAGACTATTATATCTATCTATTAGTAAAAGAGTTAGGTTAGCTATTTTTTTAGTTATTTCTAGCTTTATAAGGTTTTTCTAGATATAGTATTTCTAATTAAGCTTTAAGGTTCTAGCTTATCTATTTCTTATTAACTTTATCTCTAGGATTTTCTCTAGTTCTCTAAGATTCTTAATCTTAAATATTTTACCTAGCTATTCCTTAAACTAAAGTATATCTTCTAGCTTTAGTACTATAATTAGAATATTATCTATATATATTAGAATTAAAATATTTCTTTCTCTATAAATAAAAAGATATAGGTCTACTTCTAATTATATAAATCTAATCTATTTTAACTTTAAGATATAGAGTTTATTCTAGTCTCTTACTACTTACTTTAGTCTATATAAGCTTTTTAGAATTTATAGAACTATATTAGATAGAATCTTAACTTCTAGTAGTAGAATTATAAAGATTTCTTTCTAAAGCTTACTTTTAGTAAATATATTATTTATATCTACTTAGTAAAGTTCTAGATCCTTTTTATAAACTATAGCTATAAATACTCTTAAAGTATTATATCTAACTATTAGTATAAAGGTCTCTTAGAAGTTAACTCTAAATTTTTAAAAGAGATCTCTTATAACTAGTTTTACTTTAAACTTTTTAATAGCTCTACTAATTAATCTCTTTATATTAAATATCTACTTAGATATAATAAGGTTTACTTCTTTAAGTAGAATAATTTCTATCTAGATATTATTACTTTTTAATATAGTTAGTTTCTTTTAGACTATATCTTTCTATATATATTTCTATTTAGAATTCTAAATTACTTTCTTATAGGACTTTAGAATAGGTATATTACAGTTCATGTAATAGAAGGCTTAGACCAAGCAGACGCTAAGGCCTGAGGCATACGCCAAGGATCTAATAATCAGAGGTGCTCGGACCAGCACTATCCTGATTACACTAATTACACTAATTATACTAATTATACTTAGTGTCGCGCGGGGGCGTCGAACAGGCTCGTATTATAGGTATAAGACGCAGTAGAAGTAGAGGCGATAAGTAGGAACCAACCGAGTTAATTATGTTATAGGTTGCATCTCACTCCTGAGATAGGCATTAGCTAAGTTATGTAACCTAGTGTTATATAACCTATGTTATCTAATCCTAATCCCTAAAGTGTCTCTTAGAATGTCTAACTAGACTGTACTTTCTAATACTCCTACTTAGGCTAGATAGTCTTCTACCTATATTCCTATATTTAAATCTATCTCTAAATTATAATAAGTTATTAGGTACTGTAGTTATATAGTTAGAGCTGTGTACCCAATCCATCTTAGTTTAACTCCTTAACCTAGTATAGTATTGAATTCGCCCTATTAGGGTAGAATTTAATACCTTTTGCTCTTTTCTAGCCTTTTCCTTAAGCTATATATAGAGTCTTAGATCCTAATTACTTATTAAGTATAGTAAGCTACTCTTCTATAATATAACTCCTAGGCTTAGTATCTTAATTAAGAATATTGCGACGCAATATTTCTTAATTAGGTGTCCTCTTTTGCCTGCTTTCCTAAGGTCTAGAGTTTAATCTATAGTTAGGGTAGGAATCTTTTGCCTTTCCTTATATAAGTTAGAGTTGTTTTACAAACTCCTAGAACTGTAGCCCATTCTTTAGTTTAGTTAGGCTATTAGTAACTATCTCTTTTGTTAGAATATATTCTACTATAACCTTCCTTTGCTACTAGAGATGTCTAATATAGTTATATATAATATTAATGTATTTAGATCTCTTATAGGTATATATATCCTTAATAAGGGTTAAAGCTACCTAATTGTCCCCTACGATTTGTACTGGCCTTAGCTCTTTTACTATATTAGGATAGGCTTTAATAGTTGGCTAGAATAGGCATTCTCCTACCGACCCTATATAGTCTATCTCTCTTAAGAGTACTACTAAGAATTGAGATTGCTTTATATATATATTTATAGCTATATACTTAGCTTCTATTATTAATATTATAATAGACTTCTGCTTTCTACTTATCTAAGAAACTAGGGCTCTATAAAGGAAGAAAATGCTTCTAAGGATTAAGACTCTATCTGCCTTGTCTATTATATAGTTAGAGTCTAAATATCCTATTAGCTTTCCTCTACCTCTCCTAAACATTAACCCTAAGTCTTAGGATAACCTTAGGTACCTTACTAGTTTCTTTAGAGCTTGTAGGTGTCTCTTAGCTAGGTCTAAGATATATAAGCTTAGCCTTCTAAGAGAGAAAGTAATGTCTAGTCTTGTTATAACTATAGGCTATATCTAGGTACTAGTTTGGCTTTAGTACTCTGTCCTGTTCCCTCTCTTATTATATAAGCCTATTAGTCTTAGACTATTATAACTGTCTATTAGTAAGAGAGTTGGGTTAGCTATCTCCTTAGTTATTCCTAGCTTTATAAGGTTCTCCTAGATAAAGTATTCTTAATTAAGCTTTAAAGTTCTAGCTTGTCTATCTCTTATTAACCTTATCCCTAGGATTTTCTCTAGTTCTCTAAGATCCTTAATCTTGAATACCTTGCCTAGCTATTCCTTAAACCAAAGTATATCTTCTAGCTTTAGTACTATAATTAGAATATTATCTACATGTGTTAGGATTAGAATACTCCTTTCCTAGTAGATAAGAAGGTATAGGTCTACTTCTAATTATATAAACCTAATCTGTTTTAACTTTGAGATATAGAGTTTGTTCTAGTCTCTTACTACTTACTTTAGTCTATATAAGCTTTTTAGAATCTATAGGACTATATTAGGTAGAATCTTAACTCCTAGTAGTAGAATTATAAAGATTTCTTCCTAAAGCTTACTCTTAGTAAAAGTATTGTTTATATTAACTTAGTAAAGTTCTAGATCCTTCTTACAAACTATAGCTATAAATACTCTTAAGGTATTATGCCTAACTATTAGTGCAAAAGTCTCTTAGAAATTAACTCTAAATTTCTAAGAGAAACCTCTTATAACTAGTCTTGCCTTAAACTTTTTAATAGCTCTACTAATTAATCTCTTTATATTAAACACCTACTTAGATATAACAAGGTTTGCTCCTTTAGGTAGAACAACCTCTATCTAGGTATTATTACTTCTTAATATAGTTAGTTCCTTTTAGACTATATCTTCCTATATATATCCCTATTTAGGATCCTGGATTGCCTCCTTATAGGACTTTAGAATAGGCACCTCTTATCTCTATATAGAGACTTAAGGAGCAATTGCTATATATATAGACTCTTAAACCTCTAATAGGGCTTCCTAAATCTACTCCTATTCTTAGCCCTAGACTTAGCTAAGGAATGCTCTATAATGCTTAGTACTTAGCTCCTCCTCCTATCTATGTTCTCTCTATCTCTTCTAAAGTACTTATCTTATTACTATACTATAAGCTTTTAGCTCTAGGCCTAGTCCTTTATCTAAGACAGATCTCCTTCTCTTTTAGCTATAGGTCTAGTCTTGGTTCCCCTCCTAATCCCTATATCCTTATAGGTCCTGCTATATAATAGTTAATCCTTTTACTTTAGAATATAGTCTCCTACTAGTACTAGGATTAGCTTGTCTATTAATTTCCTAGCTTAACTTAGGTAGTTTAGTAGTTCCAATTTTCTCCTACTAGGGTTATAGTTCCCTAGAGTTTTCTTCTTTTAGATCCTCTATCCTCTAGTACTCCTCCTTATCCTTTAGTAGAGGTAGTAACTATACAAAGAGTATTTAGCTAGGACCTATAGGTTTAGTTGCTATAGCTATAGGTATAGTAGCTATAGAAGGTATAACTACTATTAGCTTCTTTAGAGGTCTACTAACTAGGTTTCTAATAGGTATACTACTTGCTTAATTAAGCTTAGGAATATTTAGCTCTATATCTCCTCCTTTCTTATACTTAAACTAAGTTGTAGTGTTATAGGCTTTAATAGCCCTTATATTAGGCTCCTAGAAGAGCTATATTTTAGTAGTATTAGGGATATACCCAATAAATATAGTATCCTTGCCTCTGTTTATTAGTTTGTCTAATCTCGTCCTAGCTAGCTGGGACTTGGGATCTATATAGACTACTGCTTTGTAACTCTAAACTCTAAAGTGGGATATAGAGGGTTGAATACCTAAAAAGGCTTCCTTAGGTAATACCTTAAATCTATTAATTTCTAGGCTATTAGGAAGAGAATTTCTAATAACTATATAGGCTACTAATGCTTCTAGCCAGAATTCAATAGGTATATAAGTATCTTCTAGTATTGCTCTTATATAGTCTTTAGAGGTTTAGATTAACCTCTTAACTACTCTATTCTAGATAGAGTTATATACCTTAGTTGTGTAGAAGGAAATTCTATATTCCTTCTCCTACTGCTTTAGTATAGCAAGAAGCTCTCTTGCTCTATTACTCCTTATAATCTAGAGGGAATTTCCTAATTATAGCTTAGCTTTCACCTTCTAGTCTCTTAGGATACTTAGTATATCTTCTCTAGACTTTATTAGGAAAGTCTATTTCTTCCTTAAGAAGTTGTTAGCAATCTTAAGCTACTATTTATATCCTAGTCTTAAGATAGGCAAAGGACTACAGATATTAATAGAAACAAGAGATAGCCTTTAAGGCTTCCTCTTAGTTTCTTTTCCTCTATACTTCTTTATCTTTACTAAGGAATATACCCTGTAGGGCTAGTGCTCCTTTAGAATAGGAATCTAAGCCTTTAAGTTAGATACCTTGTATAGGTTCCTAAGAAGACCCTCTCTAAAATATACAAGTCTCCTATACTAGAGCTCCTACTGTTCTTAGGGCTTCTTCTAGGCTTTAAAGGTATAGGCTTTATTCTCTTAGTCTTAATTAAAGTATAATATTACAAGTTCCTTTAATATATTATTAATCTCCTTAATAAATAGCACTCCTCCTAACAATTTAGTCTAGATAACTAGTTTCCTAAACAATAAAACAAGTGTGAATTTTGGTAGTTAAACACTATACTACTAGCTAAATTAGCTCTAAGAAACAAGATTTACTCCTAACCCAGGCACAAAGAGAACATTCTTAAGTACAATCTGTTTTCCTCTTCTCCTACCTATTACTATATCTCCTATATATATAGCTATTAGATAGCTACCCCCAACCTTAATCTACTTTTTCCTCTATAGAGGCTTTAGTTCCCTAAAGAGTAATTCTTAGTTAGTTATATATAATAAAGCACAGGAGTTAAGCAGCTATCTTAATAGTATATACTTGCCTTTTGCTTCTATAGTTTAGTATATAACTTTATTAACATTATTATCCTCTAATAGGGATTGAGATACCTTAGATATTATAGAAGGTTCTATATCTTCTTAGGTAGTATATACCTTCTTAGAAAACTTCCTTAAGCTTTGTCTCTTCTTAAGGGATTAGACTTTTAAGTTAAGTTTCTTTACTATTTCTTTTAGTACTTCTTTATCTAGTAAAGACCTCCTCCTAAAAGTACTCTCTCTAGGTAGTAATCTCCTCTTCTCTACCCTACTAGCCTATCTTGGGTTAATAGATCTCTTAGCTTTATTAAGGTGTAGACACTTAGCAATACTACTAAAGTGTTCCTAATTACATAGGTAACATTTTAGCTTTGTACCTTAGATCCCTCTTCCCTTAGTAAATATTGCTATCTCTTAGGACTAGTTCAATCTAGCCTTATAGGATTCTAGTAGCTATAGTATACTTTTATATATTATAGACTACTAGGTAAGGATTGTGTCCTTTATACTTTAGTATACCTTAGGCAAGCTATTAAGGAGATACTTAAGTCTCCTCTCTAGCTCCTTATAGTATGCTTCCTAAGGGTCTACCTCTACAATCCTCCTAGCTATACTAGCTAGCTGTACCCATGCTTTTCTAATTATTATATCTTTAGTTATTTAAAAGTTTATAAACTCCTAGATATATACTATTATATATGTAGTATATACCTTACTATACTTGGCTTTTATCTTCTCCTATATCTTTAAGGCTTGTCTTTCCTTAAGGACCTCTTCCTAGTTATCTTCTAACAGGCAGATTGTTATCTTATACCTAGCAGTTGTATTAGCCTTAATCTATACTAGGTTGTTTCTTAAATGTCTTAGGCTAAAGATAGATAGTAATAACTTAATAGATAAGTTGGGTGTTATTTCTAAGATAACCCAAAATACATCCTTTAACTTAAGGTAGTCCTATAGCAGGCTAAACTATTGTCTCTAGTTCTCCTTATATAGTACTAGTATAGCTCTTTTCTTTCTAACCCTACTTGTTAAATCTATTTCTATAAAATTAAACAAATAAATCTAACTCTAGAAAATATAAGCTCTTTCAATCTAATTAGTAGCTTCTAGATTTCTGCCTTCCCTAGTTACTAAGACTCTTCTCTCTTAGCTAAGGTGTCTAAGGACTCTTCTCTCTTAGGGGAGTTAGCTAGGTTCTTAGATAGAGAACCTCTAAAAGATCTACCTTCTTAGAAGGGTACTACTAGCTAGTTCTAAGGTATTAGTAGTACTTAGTACTTGGGCCCAGTCTTATCTACTTGGGTGCTATAGTCTAAGGCTAATCCTTTCCTCTTTATACTCCTTTAGTATACCTCTCTTTTAAAGTAGAGTATACCTTACTAGGCTTTTCTCTGTCTTACCTGCCCTTTAGGAACTACTAGCCTATAACTAGGATCTTCTAAAGCTTCTAGGTAGTATAGATAGGATATGCCTCTAGTCTCCCTTGTGCTCTTTTCCTGCTTCTCTATCTAGTTAATACTATAGGTCCTATAAGAGGTAATAGGTATTACTTTAAGGATAAGAAGGCTAACTCTTTCTACTTAGGGCCTCTCTGCAAACCCGGGCTTATAACCTGTCGTATAGGGGCGTCGAACAGGCTCGTATTATAGGTATAACACGTAGTAGAAGTAGAGGCGATAAGTAGGAACTAACCGAGTTAATTGTGTTATAGGTTGCATCTCACTCCTAAGATAGGCATTAGCTAAGTTATGTAACCTAGTGTTACATAACCTATGTTATCTAATCCTGATCCCCAAAGTGTCTCTTAGAATGTCTAACTAGACTGTACTTTCCAACACTTAGCAGAATAATTAGGACTATAATTAGTACGATTAGTATACTTAGAGATATAAGCAGAATCTCCTTTGTATTTAGTAGCGATTAGTATCGCCTCTCTAGATAATTATCGCGTACAACTTACTATTCTATCTTACTAATTAGAATTAAGTAACTCTTCCTACTTCGTTACCTTCCTCTAGACTACCCGACAAGCTTAAACCCCGATCGAGCTTAAGCTTCTGCTTAGTGAGATCTTAGGTTATTAGCCTCTATTAATTAAACCTAATAGCTTTATACGCTCTTAAGGATGTCTACTATAGGAAGCTCTAGGGGGAATCCCGCCCCTAGCGAAGCAGGATCTAGCTGTAGTAAGCTAGTCTAAGCCCCGAGACTAACCCTACCGGACGACTCCGACGACGAAGATAGTAGACCAAGACTAAGAAGCTTTAAACCAGCAAAGCTAGACTACTTCTATAGAGATCGAAATAAGTTTAACGATTAGGTTAACTAGATAGATATATTCCTTATATTTAACCCCGTCGAAGGAAACCTTAAGACTATCTTTGCTAGTACGTACCTTAGAGGTAGTACTTAGAACTAGATTAAACCCTACCTTAAGGTCTACCTAGACAGTAAGGGACGTTAGGACCCTACCGGTATATTTAGAGACTATACGACTTTTAAGATTAAACTTAAGGAGATCTTCGGATCTTTAAACGAGGTAACCCAAGCGATTAGGGTTATCTAGTACCTTAAGCAACGAACTTCGGCGTCCGAATACGTAGCTAAGTTCGAAGAATACTCCTAGGTAACTAGATAGGACTAACAGGTGTTAATAACGATGTTTAGATATAGACTTAAAGACTCGGTTAAGGACTAGTTAATAAACTATAGAGGAATACTCGATACCCTAAAGGATTTAACCGAAGCGGCGATCGAGATCGACGACTAGCTCTATAAGAGAGCCCTAGAACGCAAGTATAACTCTAAAGTTAGAGGAATAGCCGGGTTTACCCCTAACTATAGAAGGAACTATAGATACTATTCTAAGCTAGACAACTAGTCCAACAGACCGTACTATAGACCCCAACCTATAGAACTTAACGCTACCTAGAAAGGTTATAAGATTAAGGGCAAAGGAAAGCCTAAGAAGAAACAGAGTAGCGAGAAGACTTATTATAGCTATAGCAAACTAGGCTACTTCGCGAGGGATTACTATTCTAAGAATATAGTACAACGACAATCTTTTAACACGATATAATAGAGAGAGGAAGGACGAGGAGGTTACTACGATAATAACGCTCCTAAGGAGGTCCGACTTCTAGGTATAATATCCCGAGTATAAGATTAAGTCTACTAGGAAGAACGTCTCGGATACGGAAGCCTTTACTAGCGATTCTATTACGATAACGCATACTAAATATACTACTCTTCCAAGAGGGACGCAGGCTTTTAGCCCTCTACTCTATAGAAAGGTATAAGCCTGCCTCTAATCCGACGATACGAGGATAGGAGCAGGCTATTACCTGTTCTAGAGGAGCTACAAGAACTAGTACTATACCTTAGAATCGCCGAAGAAGAGACTAACGAATATTATTATAAGAATAAAGAGAATATCCCTCCTAAAATCGACTCCGAGAAGGAAGAACAAGACTCGCCTATAGACAAAGAAGATATATCTAAAGGGTTATCCGACGAAGAATTAGACCCGGATAACGAAATTACGACATTTACGTATACCCAAGCAGGAATAATACGCAAGGTTATACTATTCCTAGCTATACGACAAGAAGATATATTCCCTAGAATTGGTAGAAAACGATACCTATACCCTACCAAGTTCGATTAAGTACTCCGAGAACTCCAGACAAAGTTCTAGAACTAACTAAGAGTCTCTATACGATACGACTTTAGGTTACTTATATAGGAACTCGTTCCTATCGGGAGTACGATTATACTATTTAGATATATTACCCTAAGCGAAGAAATTATACTAAACTTAGTACGAGAAAGTATACGCCGAATCTCCGAATAATACGCTAAGATATAGTAATACTAATCGATATATACTTATATCGAGACCCTAGAGGAGAAGGCTATATACGAAACAATTAGATATATATTACACTAGATCTAAGAATAGTATAAGACACCTACTATCGAGACCTAGCTAGGAAAAGGATCGACTCTTAAGGAATAAGCGTCCGAAGAGAGTTCTACGATACCGAAAGCGCTTAAGTATTAACATTAGTCTTTCGTACCAACATTACTATTAACGGACATAAGGTCTAAGCTATAATTAATTCTAGAGCGAGCAGGAACTTTGCCTCTAAATTATTTGTAAAGCGATATAGGATAGCTACCCAATCGAAGGACGAAGGGTACAAATTAATCGCAGTCGACAGATTATTATTACTAAGCGTAGAACGAGAAACTATTCTGTTACTACTTACTATCTAATAGCACTACGAGGAAATTGTCCTAGATATTACTAATATAGCTAGTTATAATATCGTACTAGGCATAACTTAGTTAAGATAGTATAATCTAATTATCGATTAGAGATAAGGAGTACTTAGGTTTAAACAATGCGATTACGTTATCGATATTAACCCTATATAGCGACAGAGTTTACTAATAGATAAGACTAGGAGACAGATTAACGAAATAACACTCTAGTCGCCCAGAGCTATAAAACATTCGAGCCCAACTCAGATAGTTACTTACAATAGTAAGGAGAATAATTAAGTTACGAGAACAGATAGAAGTAATATACTATCGAAGGATACAGCCTCGGAAACTGCTATCCCCAAGGAGTATTAAAAATAGGCGAAACTCTTTAAAGAGGTAGAAGACATTACTGCTTTACCTAAACACTAGATATAGGATTACTAGATTAACCTAAAACCCGGAACAGAGCCCCTATTCGTACTACTATTTAAGAAATCCGAACACGCGCTCTAAGAAGAAGATAAGTAGCTACGCAAGATACTAGCTAAGGGCTAGATACACAAATCCAGATCTAGTACAGGCGTACCTATCTTCGGTATTCTAAAGCCTAACAGGAAGATACGAATCGTCGTTAACTATAGGAAGCTTAACGATATTACAATTAAGAACCGATATCCATTACCTAATATTAAGGAATTATAGAACAGACTTACTAGATTAGACTAGTATATAAAGATCGACCTACGAGACGCATTCTATACTATCTATATAGCGGAAGGCGAGGAGTAGAAGATAGTATTCCGAACACGCTACATATTATATAAATTTATAGTTATACTAATAGGATTAACTAACGTACTAGCCTCCTACTAGGAGATAGTAAACGATATTCTTAGAGACCTGCTCGATATATATATTATCGTATATATAGACGACATCCTTGTCTATACTAAAGGATCTCTCGAGAAATATAAGCGATAAGTATAAAGCGTATTCGAAAGACTCTCCCGAGTAGGATTTCGGACTATACTAGAGAAATACGAATTCTATAAGAAAGAAGTTAAATTCCTTAGCTTCGTTATTAATATAAGAGGAATCGCAATCGACCTAGAAAAGATCGAATCTATTAAGATATAGCTAAATCCGAAAACAGTTAAGGATATATAATTATTCCTTAGGCTAGCTAACTATAATCGGAAGTTTATTAAAGATTATTCGAAGATTGCTATACTACTATTAGACCTTATAAGGAAGGACCTTAAATAGAAATAGGAATAATAATATTAAAAAGTATTCGATAAGCTAGTATAGATATACTACGAAGCACTAGTACTAATAATGTTCGATATAAAGAAGCTAGTCTTTATCGAGACTAACGCATCGGACCTAGCTATAGGAGCATGCCTTACATAGATATATAACAGGAAAAGATACCTAGTAGCTTACTACTTAAGAAAAATATTACCCGCGGAACAAAACTACGATATCTATAATAAGGAACTACTAGCTATTATTACAGCCCTATAATACTAGAACTATTATGCGGAAGGAGTACCAGGACTAACGATTCTTTCTAATTACAAGAATCTAACCTACTTTACTATAACTAAAGTACTAACCTATAGACAGGCCCGCTAGTCGGAACTACTCGGATAATATAAGTTCGAAATCCGCTATACTCTAGGAAAGGAAAACAGTAGAGTAGATACCTTAAGCCGAAGAATCGACTATATAGAAGGAAAAGAACCTGTTTAATAACGAGTTCTTAAGGCTAATCTAGATAGAAGCCTTAGTACCAACACTTAGGAATTCAACAATATTGTGCGAATCCTTAACGACACCGAGGAGCAGTTTCTAATACTATAAGGAAAATACTAGGTACTAAAGGACCGAGAAGACGAATATATACGATAATATTATAATAATCCTTCGAGGGGATATCTAGGAGTAACTAAAACTATAGAACTTATCTAAAGAAGCTTTAGCTTTCTATAAATACAATAGAAAGTACTTAAGTATATTAAGCGCTACGAGCATTACTAAAGAAACAAAGCCGAACAATATACGAAGTATAGACATATATAGTTTAGGACTCTACTATAACAACTATAGGACGAGGTTATAATAGACTTTATTACTAAGCTCCTACCCTCTAAGGACAAAGTTACAGAAACTATATTCGATATAATTATAGTTATAGTCGACAGACTTACTAAATATATATACTTTATACCTATAAGCGAAAAGTATATAGCAGAGCAACTCAGACACCTCGTAATAGATAGGCTAGTACGATACTATAGATTCCCAAAAATCTTTATTACCGATAGAGATAAGCTATTTATATCTAACTACTAGAGAACGCTAGTCGGGACTATCGGAATTAAACACAAACTATCTACAGCCTATTACCTAGAAACGGATAGACAAACAGAAAGAACGAACTAGACCCTAGAACAATATCTATAACACTATATTAACTACGTATAAGATAATTAGGTTACATTGCTCCCTATAGTATAAATAGCACTTAATAATTACAAGTTAGAGACTACGCAGGCTATACTATTCTTCTCGAATTATAGGCGAAATCCGAACCTATTTAGAAACCTATATAGTTATCCCCAAGCTAAACGAGCTATAGTTCTAGTAGAAGATATAAGGAACGTTTATAAGGAACTCGAGAACTATATCCAGGACTCGCAAAAGATAATCGCTAGGTCTAGACAAAACAAAACAAAAATAGCACCTTAGCTTAAGAAGGGGGATAAGGTCTACCTTCTTACTAAAAATCTAAAGATAAGAAAGAAAACTAAGAAACTAGATTACGTTAAAGTCAGACTATTTTTGATTAACGAGGTTAGGGGACTAGTTAACTACCGACTCAAACTGCTAAAAGATACAAAGATTTACCCGGTATTCTATATATTATTACTAGAACCTGCCGACGCCGGAACTCTATACTAAAAAACATTCTACTTCTAGCTAGAAGAGGAAGACAAATTCGAAGTCGAAAAAATCCTAGACTAGAGGGGACAAAGGTTCCTAGTTAAGTAGAAAGGATATAATAAATCCGAAAGCACCTAGGAACCTCGGAAGAACCTTACAAACTATAAGAAACTTATTAGCGCTTTCCTCGGGAAGGCGTAAAAAACGAACTAACCTTACGAACTACTACTAGCCTCTAGTATAGTTCTACTAGGATTAGCAAGAGAACCAAGGTCCTAATACTTATTCGAGAGACCCTCGATAGCACCCTATATACCCGGAGACAAATACAACGCAAGACTAGAGGACGACTTAGAGAAGTCTAGAGTCTTAGCCTCCGCCCGCTCCTCGGCCTCTAGCTCCTCGATATTCGTAATCTCTACTACGATAGTATTATCTACGCGACGATCTATTAAATCTATTTGTTAGCGAAGTCTTATCTCCTAGGTAAAGGCAACTCGAGAAGCCTCGTAGGCAGCCTTAAGAGCACGTCGAGCGTCCTCCTAAGCGCGCCTCGCATCCTCTATTCCCTTTAAGAGCTTCTCTTTCTTAGTACGAAGATAGTCGAACTCCGACTTAGTAACCTTAATATTATATCTCTAACTACGATGCACACACTTATTACACTTCCCCGAGCGAGTATAGACCTTATATACGCGTTTGTGTTTTACGCAAGTCGAGTAGGTACGAACTATAATAGTACCCTAAAGATCTAGAAAATCTACGAGACGGTAACGGCGCGAGGTAGAAGATTCAGGAGGGATACAAGGCATCGCGGAAGAAGGCTATAACTCTAGAAAGCGGGAACATAACGAGCTTATAAGTAAGCTTCGGGACGAAGCTAGGCTAAAAGGGGGATAGTGTTACAGTTTATATAACAGAAGGCTCAGACCAAGCAGACGCTAAGGCCTAAGGCATACGCTAAGGATCTAATAATTAGAGGTGCTCGGACCAGCACTATCCTAATTACACTAATTATACTAATTATACTAATTACACTGAGCAGAATAATTAGGACTATAATTAGTATAATTAGTATACTTAGAGACATAAGCAGAATCTCCTTTGTATTTAGTAGCGATAAGTATCGCCTCTCTAGATAATTATTACGTACAACTTACTATTCTATCTTACTAATTAGAATTAAGTAACTCTTCCTACTTCGTTGCCTTCCTCTAGACTACCCGACAAGCTTAAACCCCGATCGAGCTTAAGCTTCTGCTTAGTAAGATCTTAGGTTATTAGCCTCTATTAATTAAACCTAATAAGGTACCTCTTATCTCTATATAGAGACTTAAGAAGTAATTACTATAAATATAGACTTTTAAATCTCTAATAGGACTTCCTAAATCTACTTCTATTCTTAGCTTTAGACTTAGCTAAGAAATACTTTATAATACTTAGTACTTAGCTTCTTCTTTTACTTATATTTTTTCTATTTCTTCTAAAGTACTTATTTTATTACTATACTATAGGCTTTTAGCTCTAGGCCTAGTTTTTTATCTAAAATAGATCTTCTTCTCTTTTAGTTATAAGTTTAGTTTTAGTTTCTCTTCTAATCTCTATATTCTTATAGGTTCTACTATATAATAGTTAATCCTTTTACTTTAGAATATAGTCTCCTACTAGTACTAGAACTAGCTTATCTATTAGTTTCCTAGCTTAACTTAGATAGTTTAGTAGTTCTACTTTTCTTCTACTAGAGTTATAGTTCTCTAAAGTTTTCTTTTTCTAGATTCTCTATTCTCTAGTACTTCTTTTTATTCTTTAGTAGAGATAGTAACTATATAAAGAGTATTTAGCTAGGACCTATAGGTTTAGTTACTATAGCTATAGATATAGTAGCTATAGAAAGTATAACTACTATTAGCTTCTTTAGAGGTCTACTAACTAGGTTTCTAATAGGTATACTACTTACTTAATTAAGCTTAGAAATATTTGGCTCTATATCTTCTTCTTTCTTATACTTAAACTAAGTTATAGTATTATAGGCTTTAATAGTTCTTATGTTAGACTTCTAGAAGAGCTATATTTTAATAGTATTAGAGATATATCTAATAAATATAGTATTTTTACTTCTATTTATTAGTTTATCTAATTTTATTCTAGCTAGCTAGAATTTAGGATCTATATAGACTACTACTTTATAACTCTAAACTCTAAAGTATAATATAGAGAGTTAAATATCTAAAAAGACTTCCTTAGGTAATACTTTAAATCTATTAATTTCTAGGCTATTAGAAAGAGAATTTCTAATAACTATATAGGCTACTAAGGCTTCTAGCTAGAATTTAATAGATATATAATTATCTTCTAGTATTACTTTTATATAATCTTTAGAGGTTTAGATTAACCTCTTAACTACTCTATTCTAGATAGAGTTATATATTTTAGTTATATAGAAGGAAATTCTATATTTCTTTTTCTACTACTTTAGTATAGTAAGGAGCTCTTTTACTCTATTACTTCTTATAGTCTAGAGAGGATTTCCTAATTATAGCTTAGCTTTTATTTTCTAGTCTCTAAGAATACTTAGTATATCTTCTTTAGACTTTATTAGAAAAGTCTATTTCTTTCTTAAAAAGTTATTAATAATTTTAAGCTACTATTTATATCCTAGTTTTAAGATAAGTAAAGGACTATAGATATTAATAGAAATAAAAGATAGCCTTTAAAGCTTTCTTTTAGTTTTTTTTTCTTTATATTTCTTTATTTTTACTAAGAAATATATTCTATAAAGTTAGTATTCCTTTAGAATAGAAATCTAAGCTTTTAAGTTAGATACTTTATATAGGTTTCTAAGAAGACTTTTTCTAAAATATATAAGTTTTCTATACTAGAGCTTCTACTATTCTTAGAATTTCTTTTAGACTTTAAAAATATAGACTTTATTCTTTTAGTTTTAACTAAAGTATAATATTATAAGCTTTTATAATATATTATTAATTTTCTTAATAAATAGTACTTCTTCTAATAGTTTAGTCTAAATAACTAGTTTTCTAGATAATAAAATAAGTATAAATTTTAGTAGTTAAATACTATACTACTAGCTAAATTAGCTCTAAGAAATAAGATTTACTTCTAATCTAGATATAAAGAGAATATTCTTAAGTATAATCTATTTTTCTCTTTTTCTACCTATTACTATATCTTCTATATATATAGCTATTAGATAGCTACTTCTAACCTTAATCTACTTTTTTCTTTATAGAGACTTTAGTTCTCTAAAAAGTAATTCTTAGTTAGTTATATATAATAAAGTATAGGAGTTAAGTAGCTATCTTAATAGTATATACTTACCTTTTACTTCTATAGTTAAGTATATAACTTTATTAATATTATTATTCTCTAATAGAGATTAAAATACTTTAAATATTATAAAAGGTTCTATATTTTCTTAGATAGTATATACTTTCTTAGAAAACTTCCTTAAGCTTTATTTCTTCTTAAAAGATTAGACTTTTAAGTTAAGTTTCTTTACTATTTCTTTTAGTACTTCTTTATTTAGTAAAAACCTTCTTCTAAAGATACTTTCTCTAAGTAGTAATCTTCTCTTTTCTATTCTACTAGTCTACTTTAGATTAATAGATCTCTTAGCTTTATTAAGATATAGATATTTAGTAATACTTCTAAAATATTCTTAATTATATAAGTAATATTTTAGCTTTATACTTTAGATTTCTTTTTCTTTAGTAAATATTACTATTTTTTAGAACTAGTTTAGTCTAGCCTTATAGGATTCTAGTAGCTATAGTATACTTTTATATATTATAAACTACTAGGTAAGGATTATATTCTTTATACTTTAGTATACTTTAGATAAGCTATTAAGAAGATACTTAAGTCTTCTTTCTAGCTCTTTATAGTATACTTTCTAGAAATTTATCTCTATAATCCTTCTAGCTATACTAGCTAGCTATACCTATACTTTTCTAATTATTATATCTTTAGTTATCTAAAAGTTTATAAACTTCTAGATATATACTATTATATATATAGTATATATTTTACTATACTTAGCTCTTATTCTTTTCTATATCTTTAAAACTTATTTTTTCTTAAGAATCTCTTTCTAGTTATTCTCTAATAGGTAGATTATTATTTTATACCTAGTAGTTATATTAGTTTTAATCTATACTAGATTAGTTCTTAAATACTTTAGGCTAAATATAGATAGTAATAACTTAATAGATAAGTTAAATATTAATTCTAAAATAACTTAGAATATATTCTTTAACTTAAGATAGTTTTATAGTATACTAAACTATTATTTCTAGTTCTTCTTATATAGTACTAGTATAGCTCTTTTCTTTCTAACTCTATTTATTAAATCTATTTCTATAAAATTAAATAAATAAACCTAACTCTAGAAAAATATAAGCTCTTTTAATCTAATTAGTAGCTTCTAGATTTCTATTTTCTCTAGTTACTAAAACTCTTCTTTTTTAGCTAAAGTATCTAAGAACTTTTCTCTTTTAGAGAAGTTAGTTAGGTTTTTAGATAGAGAATCTCTAAAAGATCTATTTTCTTAGAAAAGTACTACTAGCTAGTTCTAAGATATTAGTAGTACTTAGTACTTAGGCCTAGTCTTATTCTTTTAGGTACTATAGTCTAAAGCTAATTCTTTTCTTTTTATACTTCTTTAGTATACTTCTTTTTTAAAGTAAAGTATATTTTACTAGACTTTTCTCTATCTTATCTACTTTTTAGAAACTTCTAGTTATTAGAATCTTCTAAAGCTTCTAGGTAGTATAGATAGAATATATCTCTAGTCTCTCTTATACTCTTTTTCTACTTCTTTATCTAGTTAATACTATAGGTTCTATAAAAGGTAATAGGTATTACTTTAAGAATAAGAAAACTAACTCTTTCTACTTAGGACCTCTCTATAAACCTAAGCTTATAACCTATCGTTCGGGAGCGTCGGATAGGCTCGTATTATAGGTATAATATATAGTAGAAGTAGAGATAATAAGTAGGAACTAATCGAGTTAATTATATTAGTTAGTTAGTTATAGATTATATCTTACTTCTAAGATAGGTATTAGCTAAGTTATATAATATAGTATTATATAATCTATATTACCTAATTCTAATCTCTAAAGTATCTTTTAGAATATTTAACTAGACTATACTCTCTAATAATATTAAGTAATAAGTATCGCCTCTCTAGATAGTTATTATATATAACTTACTATTCTATTTTACTAATTAGAATTAAGTAAATATTCCTACTTCGTTACTTCTACTCTAGACTACTTAATAAGCTTAAACTTCGATCGAGCTTAAGCTTCTACTTAGTAAAATCTTAGGTTATCTATCTTTAGATAATCCTAATAGCTAGTAGTAAGTAGCCGAGTTATCTAATCGTCTAGTTTATAAAGCGTAATCGCTAGCTTTTAATTAAGTAATACCTCTATATTATACTACTAATTAAGGACTTATTTAAGAAGTAGTTTTTTAAGAAAATAAAGCTTCTAGTAAACGAGTTAAAGTCGTTATTTAAAGCGTATATAACGCCGGCTACTTAAGTTAGTATTAACGAGATTATAGTATAATTTACTAGAAGATCTAGCTATATAATTATAGTTCGTAGTTAGCTAATTCTAGTTAGATATTATATTCTATTACTATTAGAAGAAGGTTATTATTACTTCTTTACTTTTAAGAGCTCTATTACTAGTTATATCGACTATAATATTACTAGAATAGTCGCTAGATTAAGTATAGTAATAAAGGTTATTATTAATAAACTATCTAATATATTATATATAGTAGTATAGTTTGTATTATAACTTCTATCTAATTACTTCTTCTAATTCTTCTATAATAATCTATTTACTATCTATAAGCTATTCTACGTTCTAAGAGCTATAGACTAAATAATAATAGGTATAGTAAAAGTAGTTAGTAGCGACTAGCTAAAGAACCTATTTTTAGTATATAATAAAGCGACGACGTAGCTACCTTATAACTAGTAACTTTAGAAAGTTATTTATAGCGATACTATAGCTATTTACTAGTAAAATAAGAATCTTATTTAAGTAGTTACTACTACTTTCTAGCTAGGCTAAATAGTAGAGAGAAACTATAAAAAACTTCGAGAAACGAGTATATTAGCTAAATAATTAAGAACGACTATATAGAAAGAATTAGCTATAATACGCCTACTAGTTTCTATATAGTCTATCTACTATAACTTCTATATAGATAGCGTCGATATTTATAACTAGCTATATAGCTATACTTTTATATAACTAGTATCTATTCGATTATAGTACTTTCTATTCTTTAATATACTAGATATAGCTATTATTAACGCGTTTATTATCTATAGATAACTCTTTAAGTATACTTATACGATTCTAGTACTACTCTATTCTAAATATACTAAAAATAAGCTACTATTCTTATAATACTAGTTCTAAATATACCTTATATAGTATTTTATTTTATTAGGCTATAAAAAGAAATACTCTACTACTAATATAATAATTAAGAAACTAGTAAAGAAGTATATAAATAGATAGTATTTATTAGAATAACGAGATAGTAATAATAGTAGTAATTTACGCTTAAAAAGCTATATTATATCGGTAGCTATACTACTACTTTATAGATAGTTTCTAGGCGAATATAGAATAACTACTACCTTCTAAAATAAACGTAGAGAGTACTAGTTCTACTACTATAATAAGAATACTTTAAGTATAACTAAAAAGCGCCTAGCTTCTACTATTTATTCTTATATAAAGTATAGACTAGAATACCTCTTATATACTAGTTATTAGCGTAGATTCTATATAGTACAAGCGGCGTATTTACTTTATTCTTTATTTATTTAAATACTTATATAAGCTAATCTTTAAAAGTAGTAATATATTACTATATAGCTCTAAACTTAGTTATATTTACTTTATTCGAAGGCTCTACCTTCTTAACTTATAACGATTTAGCGTAGTAATTGCTATAATTATATAGAATAATTATCTATTTAATTCGAGATAGTAAAAATAGAAATATAGTAGAAGAATTATTATACTAATTACTATAGTTAGAAGCTACTTAATCTATTATTTAGTTACTTATAATACTTATTCTAATAATACTAACTACCTCTAATACCTCTATAATAATTAGAGGTAGCGATTAAGATACGAATAGTATTAAGCGACTAAACGATATTAGATATAGTAATATAGTAGCTATAGAGTTAAGTAATTAGAGTTAACGCGTTAAATAACAGCGAAGGGATAGATTACGGACGCAACTATAAAAGCACTAACCCTCGCGATAAGGTTTATGCTTTTTTAGGCCTTTCCGACCCCCGATACAAAATCGTGGCAGATTATAGCAAAGCTCGAACGCTAAATGCAGTATTGACTGAAGTGGCCGCTCGAATCATCGTTATCGAACAACGCCTAGACATCCTGGCCATCGCAATGGACGACAGGAATAATGTATATAATGGAGACGATGTCTTACCGACCTGGGTCCCCAACTGGTCGAGAGCTCACAATCCCAATTCCGAGTACAAAAGGTTCTTGCGTGGGATCAGATTCCCGCTCGCAAATGAATGCAATCCAAGACCTTGCCGTGCATCGATGGATCTACAGCCACAAGTCAAGATTCTTCCTGACCACTATGGCAACCCTGGAAAGGTCCTTTGCGCCCAGGCGATCTTCGTGGCGACACTAGGCAAAGTGGTCAAAGATGATCACGCTAAGCCATGGCGCTCGTTCAAGAGCAAAGACACTGAGCTTCGAATCACGACCTCACAGCTGGCTCGACCAGGTGACGAGGTTTTTATCATACTGGGAGCCGACGAGCCGTTTGTCTTGAGCCGTCATCCCAATCAAGTTCCTCAAATTTCCTTCCTTGTAGGACATGCTATGCTATGGGAGCGGAAGCAGCCTTCGCCTATTCTGCAAGGGCACATGATCGGTGAATTGCAGCGCCAAAGGGTCTCGGTGGAAACGGTCTATATCGCTTGAAATCTATCCCATTCGCCTTCAATCCTTTTCAACGAGTCTTACAACATCTCCCTCGCATGTGCGTCTGACGTCCTACGCAAAGATCCTGGAAAGCACATCAGAAACCCTCTTTCTGATCTGGAGCCCTGCCACCGAGCCGTCTACTCCGGCTCCGGCTTCCGCTCCTACGCCTACAGAAGCTGGAATAGGCACAACAATCTGTGTCACAACGGCCGGGCTCGTTTCGCTTGCTGGAGTCTCCTCCACAGGAGCAGCTGGCGTTGCGACGTCCCCATCAGTTGGCGCTGCGACGTCTCCATCAGCTGGTAATATGCTCGGCTGAGCTGGGTCCTCGATTGTGTCTCCAGGGAAAGGGAACGGAAGGATAGACATGGTCGGGTCCTCTGCTGTTTCTTCGGGACTTGGAGTAGTCTCAGCTGGGGCATCGGCGTCGTCGGTTGGCGTAGCTGGGGTTGCAATATCTCCATCCGCTGGCAAAATGCTTGGCTGAGCTGAGTCTTCTGTTGTGTCCCCAGGGAAAGGGAAGGGAAGTATGGACATGGTAGGCTCATCCGCTGTCTCCTCGGGAGTTGGAAGAGTCGTCTCAGCTGGGGCTTCGGCGTCATCGGTTGGCGTAGCTGTTTCCGATGGCAATGGGCTTCCTTCCTCTGGTTCTGCAGTCGGTTGCCCGATTGGCTCTCCGCTTGGATCCTCCGGATTCGTGGCAGTCGGGTCCGCTGGTTGCTCGGTTTCCCCTACAGGCGTAGGTGTTTCTGCAGGCAAAGTGCTGGGCGTGGGCTCTGCAAGAATTGGCGCGGTTGTTTCCTCTGCTGGCTCCTCGGGATTCGAGACGACTGGCTCATGTGGATTTGTCGGCTCGACCGTCTCTGCAGGCTCCTCTGCCGGCGCGGGCGTCTCTACTGGCGGGCTGCTCTCATCATCTGGAATAGGGTCCGAAGATTCACTGGGCACTTCTGTTGCTTCTTCTGGAACTGTGGGTGCTGGAGCTGCGGTCTCTTCGGGCTCCTCGGAGGGGGTCGAGGGCTCTGTCGGCACGCTATCTCCCTCTTCCTGGGCCGGGGTTGTCGATTCAGCCGGCAATTCTGATGTCTCTTCAGGGTCTATCGGTGTCGTCTCAGCTGGCAATTCGGCTGCTTGAGTTGTTGTAGGTCCTTCCGGATCAACAGGGGTTGGCTCGGCGGCTGCCGGAGTCGTAGCAACATCTGGCGCGATGGTGCTCGAAACATCTTCTACCAACGTAGTTTCCTGTTCAGGGAAACCTCCCGTGCTAGTGGTCACCACTTCCTCGCCCTCTTCGGCATCAGGGCTAGTAGTTGGGGTTGCCTCAACGGGAACCTCTGTATTGGTCCCAGTCGGCTCGACATCGTCGCCGGGTGCGGTTGCAGTCGGCTCTGCTTCCGCTGGTGCAGATTCAGTCACGGGAAGCGGTTCCGTATTGGTCGGCACAATCTCAGTGAATGTCCGGACAGAGGACTGCGGAGAGTTCGCCGTCTCAGTGACTGTGACAGTGTTGTCGACAGTCACAGTCTCGGTTGGGGCAGTTCCGAAAACGGTGGTCGTGGACACCTCTCCGTCTTCTGTGACGGTCTGAGCCGGAGCCGTTCCAAAGATCGTGGTCGTGGATATCTCGCCGTCCGCAGTAATGGTCTCAGTAACAGCCGGCTGAGTTACGACTCGAGTGACAGTTGCAGTGGACTGTTCCTCCGGTTCCAGAGTAACCGTCTGGGTTCCAGCTGGAAGAGTCTGGTAAATCGTAGAGGGTTCGCCATCCACAGTGACCGTAGCCACCCGCGTCACAACAGAAGTATCGTACACTGTTGTCACTTCCCCGTCTTCAGTGACTGTTTGGGCGGGAAGAGTTCTGGTGCGTGTAATCGTCCTCGGCGTTGAAGCTGGCTGAGTGTAGGTGACAGTGGTAGGAACGCCAGCACGAGTCACAGTGCTCACTCGTGTTACAGTTGTACGAGCGACAGTGGAATACTCGGTCTCGGTCGAAACTCTCGTGGATGTTCGGACAGATGTGGTCAGTACCGTAACGGTAGTTCTTCGTTGTCGTTAGCTTCGACACAGGATCATTCCTTCCAACTTGCTTACCTGGCAACAGTCGTCGTCTGCCTTATCGTGACAGTACGAGTGGGTTGCGGAGGTGGGCCACGACCACCTCCTCGTGCAATGTCATCTGGATCATCTTGACGCGCGACATGGAAGCGAGAGATGTTCCATGGAAAAGCAAATGTCGTCAAGAAAAGCAAGCACCAAATTGCAACGATGTGTTGCAGCCTGCCTGCCATCCTGGCCGATTTTCGTGAACGGTAGGAATGATCGTGGTATGCTGGCCTGCAAACAGACAGCTGCACTTTGATTGATATAGTACTCCATATCCTCGACCATGTCTAGGCCGCGATCGTGCCGCTCCTCCTGCCACTGTGCGACCAGCGGCTCAGATCTAGGTCTGGGGGTGGGGAAGAATGCACATTCCAGCATTCATGGAGGAGCATCTATTGGTGATGCCAAGCCTTTCCAGCCGTCAAGGAGGTCGTTCTACATTCTGATCATGCAAGAACGCGAATGGAGCGTGGACAGGTTTCGTGACAGCAGTTTTGTAAGTGCTATTTCTGTCAAGTCAGTGAACACATGTTGCTTGTCACTCCTTTTGAGGTGGCCTTCCCGGTCTACTGTGGCATCCCAAGAGAGGCTATTGGCTTTTCGATCGTCCTCTCTGTTGGCATTCTGATACATTCAGTATCTCAAATCACTACCGTCGTCTGGAATCGGCTCATTGCCGTGCATCAGTACGTAGGTACTCGGTGCTGTTATACTGAACTTGAGCCCCTCCATGGGATTACTTGACTCTCGCGCCACTATGAAAGTCGGTCAAGAGATGGAATCTCCTCTTTCTCGTTCAAGAAGACCACAAAAATGTCCCACGGGAAAGAGGCGGGAGACTTGTCGACGCATAGCGGTCGTTTCATAACATTCTATTCACGTGGTTGTACAGAAACAGCACTGTTGAAACAAGTTTCACATCTCTCAGGGCGATGAAACATTCCTCATGAGTTGTTCAACAGCTTTATGCTAATCAGATAGAAATATCAGCATTATTTGCACTTCGATCTACTCAATTGATCACCTGCATAACATTAGCAATGAGCAGAAGCATGAATCGTGGATCGTAAGAAACCATTCCCGAATAGCAAAGCACAAAATCTGACATTCGACAGCAACATCGAAAACAAAATCTCTCCGCAGCCGAATTGCAGTCCCATCATCTGTCAACCAGACTCCTGCATCCTACTCTCGAAACTTCCTCGCGAATTACGAGACGAGATCTGGCGATACCTCGTCGTTCGAGCGCGCGACATCACAATCTTCAAGCCCAAATCCAACGATGTCAGCTGCGAGACAGAGCGACCTAATTGCTGTTACACGATCCCACAACCATTCACTATCACGACAGATGCGCACGGAAGTGTCTCAAGCCTACTACGCCTTCAACACCTTCCGCTGCCCGATCGACGACAAATGTAATATGAAACTTATCTACTGGATCAGGTCACTATGCGCGAACGACAGACGAGCTCTCAGAAAGATTGTTGTGGAGCTGCGGTTGAGCTATGGAACAACGCCTCGGGAAGAGAAGCAGTTGCGGATGCTAGCAGATTTGCGTGACTACTCAAGTCTGAGTGTCTTTATGGAGTCGATGGCAAGTATTGATTTTGATCATGGCAAGCTGCGTTATGAGAACGGCTCGTCGGGATCGCAAGACAAGTCTGTTGTGCAGAAGTGGTTGGTGAAGATGGAGACTCTCAAAGAAGAGGTACTCGAGGCTGCTGCGTGGAAGGCAACTGAAGAACGCTTCTGGGCAGTCGTCAAATTTGACGTAGATCTGGTGGGATCAAAGTGATACGGGGTGCCCGCTGTGGAAAAATCGGCATAGTTTTGCATATGGCAATCGCATCAAGTCAGAAATCAATGGTGTTGTTAATGGTGTTGAATGAGCTTCGGAAAGTCGAACGTTAGCCGCAGTCGGCCATATCCGTTGCCACCTGACGAGGCCGAGCAGGTGTCCGAAGATCTCAAGGAGCGTTGCATGCCGCCTGAAACTATTGTTTCGTAGCAGTGCGGGGCGGTCGCGCAATAGCACTGTAGGAAGCTGTTCGTGATATGACAACATGTTGCAGAGAGCAGAAGTTGAGGGCTTGTAAGACAGCGAAAGTGGCCTCGCTTAACGAGCAGGGGAAGAGGGATTTGAGTCGGAAGTCTTGCTAGCGATGCGAAGCGGGCATGTTTTGCGGCACATGTCGGATGCCTCAGGGAATACAGATGAGCAACATCACAATTTCGCTCGCATATAACCCGGCCTGCTTGCATCTGCTTCATCAATCGCAGATCCATCGACACCGACATCAACGACAATCCCTTCGCCGTTGTCAGCATCGATCTCACATTCTTGGCAATCCTCAATCCCAACACCATTCGCATATTGTACGACAACAAACTCAATCTCTTTCGCACCCAACACCACCATCGGAGCATGCCACGTTCCAGGACCATAGGTCACAGCCTGATCTCCACTCGCTATGAAAGCTTGCAGATTCTCCAGGTCGGGCAAACCAGTTCCTTTGGGACGCTGCGATGGAGGTAACGCAGCTACGGAGCGCGTGGTGGAAGGCACATAGTCGTTTGCAAAAGGATTGGGCCTTGCACCAAGCAATCTCTCTTTCAAACCTCTCTTTCTCCTCGGCGCATCGACCGGATATGCCTTCTCCGATCTCTCGCCCTTAGCTCTCGCCTTCGCAGACAAGGTAGGAGCCACGATGACCAGATACTTTGTCCTCTTATCCTCTTTCCCCAGCCCCATAGGCACGAATGTCTGGGGGGTGAACGGGTGTCTCTCCAGGATTCCCACCTTGAACACTTCTTTCCCATCCGATCTCCTCTTCGACAAAGTCCTCGGCTTACACACAAACATATTCATTGCCACCTTCGCTGCCTTTCGACTCGCTGCCCGATCATAATGGTTCGCCATATGCGTGACATCTAGCCATTTGGTCGCGCTCCCTTGATTTGCAGTTTGGTGTTGTAGCCTCCATTCCCCATTGCCGTCTAATTCATCGTGTGTTGCAGGATTCTGTATGACTTCACCAAAAGGTGCGAAAGCTTCGGGCGTGAGGGTTGAGACAGTGACGAGGCGATTTGGAGCTTGAGATCGCATGTTTGTGGAGCTACGAGAAGGTGCTACTAATGCGACTTGAAGCGAGGATGCCGGGGCTCGAGATTGTCGGATTGACTGTTGGGGCTGTAGCCGTCGCCAGGTGGTCGGATGAAGGTCTTCTTTAGCCACGCGATGATTTTGGAGGATGTCGATTCTGGATTTGATGGAGACATGTTCGGACAGGTGAGAGGTGAGGGAAGCAAGGTGGGGTCTCCGATAGGCGAGGGCTTTATGCTTGTTAAGCTTATCGGCTAGCGCGGTGGCAGGGATGAGCTCATCGACGCGTGAACTCTCGACGCGTCGTGAGGACTTCGACTGGTCAACATTCAGATACAATGCATCGATCATGGGCTCGACACCACCGCGCGCGTCTAGCCAACCGGCCATCTTCAGCGACTCCGCTGCCAATGGAGTCAGCAGTCCGCCAAGCAGTCCTCCAGATGCCTTTCCCTGGGAACGTAAGCAAGACGAGTCCTCGTCTACCAGCAACAACAAGTTCGTCTCCAAACCATCAACAACAGCAGGACCTTTCAAGAACGTATTCTCAATCCTTGGCAAGCGCAAACCTTTGACACCTTCCACCGACAACCCTCGTCCATCTAAGGCCTCCAAATCTTCTACATCTGCCAACGATGGTCTGCAACAGATGCAGATGAGCCTTGGGCAGAAAGTTCAAAAGAAATGTCTCACATGTGGAATGGAATATGTCGCGTCCTCGTCGGAAGACAGGAAACTGCACGACAAGTATCATAAGCAGAATGTGGATGGATACGATGTGGGCAAGGACTTTGTGGTGAAAGTAAGGCAAGAAGGCAAGAGATTGTGTGTTTTCAAGGGAGTGAAAGAGGGAGATGCGATTGTGTATGTGGACTGTGGAAACTCTGTCCATCGGAAAAGAAAGGCACAGGAGGTGTTGGAGATTGTGCAGAGGGAGCTGGGGGCTGTGGAGATTCCAGAAAAGGAGATTTGGGATGGCACAACGAAGAGCGGTGGAAAAGCTCTGAAAGACCCGATATACCGGAGTTTCCTATATGTCCGAGGGACGAAGTGTTTGGGGTTCTTGCTGGTCAAGAGAACTACGCAAGCATCGGAGGTGGTAAGGCCGAAGGCTCTGGAGAAAGACAAGAGGTTGACAACGCCAGCGGGGGGAAAAGCGGAAGCTGGGACGAGAACGCAGTCTGCACTGGAGAAACTCAGAGCACGGAAGCAGCAAGAAGCAGATGCTGCAAAAGCTATTCAAGACGAGATTGAAGAAGCAGCGGCACATCCAATCGAGCTCTCCGAGCCCAAACACTCTGCTGTCATGGGTATCTCGAGGATCTGGACTTCTTCTTCCGTGAGAGGACAAGGCATAGCTCGATGTCTCTTGAACACTGCGATCAACCGGCACAATTCCACGATCGGGTCTCGAGAGGATGGGAAACAACCTACGACAAGTGATTCTCCGAGGAAGATTGGGAGGAAACAGGACATCGCCTTCTCTCAACCCACAGCGGCTGGAGCACAATTGGCGAGAAAGTGGTTTGGAAGGGCATATGGATGGCGAGTCTATGTGGACTGAATAAGCTCGACAGATTCTACAAAGAGATATCAATCAGACGGATGTCCAGCTGCACACTTTCGCCGCTCCTGTTGCAAGATGTGCCTTTGAACATCCTCATGTCATTCTGACTTGTCCTGGTAAAATTCAGAGATCAAGAGGAAAAGCGGCAATCGTAGCAGAACCTGATGGTCGGCTTCGCCATACACAAGTACGACACAGTTCCGACTTGTACGGCATTCTCCTCTATTGGAATCGAATCGATGACTTCCATCATAGGACCTGCGGATTGAATCGCCTAGCTACCTGCCAAACTCATCGTTGCGTGCCATACTCGTCTATTGCAGGACAGCATGATGGACTAAACAACGAGGGAAAATGTTAATTACCGAAAGAGCAACTCGAGCACGGCGGTACACCGAGTTCAGATCCGTGCAAGCGGTCTTTAAGCTTGAAGTAAGCCTTCGGGCACGGCTAAATCAGATGCAGAGATTGGGTACATGTCGTCAGAGCCGAAGAAAAGGCACCGAATGCAAGCGACAAAAATTTATACACGCATAGAACAGGGGTCATCTTCTCGGAGCCGCTAAAGTCGCAAAAGAATCACAAGCAACTCGTGGTGCGAGCCTCGTTGAGGGCCTTGTGAGCTCTGGCAGCCTACAGATTATGGCTTTCGGTCAGCATTCGCCAGATGAAGCATGACTTACGACCTATACCACTAGGCCACTGATGATCGTCAGAACAATATGGGTAGGGCTTTAATTTATTGTCTCACTTGCTCGTCCAGGCTAGAAAAGAGGGCAAATCGATCCGATTTTGAGCTCGAGCATTAGAGGAGCCTGATACCGATTTGCGACCCACGGCATGAGAAGGATGAATACGAGGCCCGTACCTCATGTAAAAGAGCAAAACAATCAGCACTTGCGGAGCGGTCGCGCGAAATATCGACCTCACCGGGGAAGCCTATCAGGCGTCGCCTCAGATCCACGTTCGACTATCATTGGCTAGCGCCCAGGCTCGAGCGACCTATAACCATACCACTCGACCAAGACTGATCGTTCGAAAGTCATTCAATAGAAGTTACCTATGGATGTCACGTCACCCCGAGAGCAGCGCAAAGATGGCGCCCGCCGGCCTGCAACATGGGGATGGTTGCGATGTCGAACATAGCAACAAAGTGGCTTTTGGAAGGGCAAAATGAATGTTGCAAAACAATAGAAATGGCCAAGCTTGTTGGGACAGATTGGAACACTGGGAATCGCAGATGATCTCGATCGAGGTGCTCTCACTGCTACCCAAGATGATCGGCGTACTTGGATGTCGACTTACGATCATACCGCTAGGCCAAGACCGACCGTTGGATTGAAGCAGCACGTCAGCCACTTATAGAACCTAGTCGGAGAACCTGAGAGCCAGTAGCATACAAGACAGGTGAATGGATCTCCCCGAAATGGAAGTTGGCTAGCTGCATGGAGCAAAAAAAAAGCAAAACAATTGACAATGATCAAGCAGTGGCCGAAGGCGAAGGAGTATGTGGAGACGTTATGAGGCGTCTCCAGATCCCCACCGCTGTCGATCATCCTGATCAGCGTACAAACTTGCCCGACTTATGATCGCACCGCTCGACCAAGACCGATTGGTTGATGGATGCAAGATGAGTATCAGCTATAATGACCAGTCTTCACCAAGAATGCTGAAGGCAAGAGGAAGATCATGGCATCCCGCGAGACAAGGATAGACGAGACACAAAAAGATGGGAGAAGAAGAAGAAGTGCAAAACAATCAGCAATGGCCAAGCAGTTCATGATGAATGGAAGAACCGAACGAAGAATTGAAGAAACCTCTTCGTTTTAGTCTTCTCGATCATCGAACTCAACAGCGTACGAATGGCAGGACCTCCAACTGTACCGCTGAGCCAATGATGATTGTTGGGGACGTTCAGAATGCGGGCCAATTATCAAGGCTGGTCCACAGTGAAGCCGATGGGGATCTGGTGACGGCACAAGACGGACAGGATACTTTTCTCCCAAAGTCCCTGCAGCGAGATACTGAGTTCTCAAGGCAAAAAGGGGCAAAACATTCGACAATAGTCTAGCGTTTTCGAACTACTACAGCAGGGCGAAATGAAGACTTCAACATCGTTTCGTATCATCACCCCGGCAATCCAATTCAGCGGCGTACATGATTGCGCGGCTTGTGCTGGAACCGCTAGACCAAGACCGATCGTTGGACGGCCGCGGGTGAGATCCAAATATAAATATTGTCAGGGGGAAAGCATGGCTTGAGACAGATTGTCATTGATGAGTTCGATATGGTGGAAGCAAAAGGTAGTTTCAGAAGGACAAAAAGGGCCGGATATCTGCCAACGCAAAGCAAAACAATCAGCCTTGACCATGTGACGACCATCACAAACATGTGGGTATACGCCAGTTTGGCATTATGAGGAATCTGTCTGGGCCAAGTAATTCCAGCGACGTCTAAAGGTCGACTTAGGGGATTTACCAGTAACGAGACCAAGGCTGGTTGTTGAACAGTGGCTCCAAGATCCACGTACGGACTCCGCTTTCGTCTGTGGTCTGTAGGCATCGGCGGTCACTTCAGTTTCAATCTGTGGATTCAAGGCAAAATTTGTCCCAAGGGGAAGGACACACGCGAACGTTCCAAAAGCGCAATAAAGGAGGCTTTGATTGCGAATCCGGTGCAAGTTTCAAAGTATTGCTCAAAGTTGCATCTCCTTTCTCATCCGTCGGTCAACGTTCTCCTCCACTGCACGTCTCGGAACCGCCGTACCTTGCTCCAGACTCCCTCTGTGTGTACTTCAGAGCCTCCGATCAGCCAGACAGCCTTGAAGTCAACTGTAGGGCGGACAGGGTGGGTGGGAAAAGGCAAACATATAGCACATATGTGCTGTCGGGCCTCCCGGCGTCCATTTCATTCGTGAGGCCACATCGCCTTCTGCCAAACAGAATCAACGGATCTATTCCAAGCTCTCAGAATCGAGCGCATTGGCCACTGGACTCTCTGACGAAGAGGTACAGTTGAGAAGGAGTTTCATGTGCGTCACGCCGGGCCATGTAAGCTGGTGCGGCCGTTCTCCGGTGTCGGGCGTGCGCGTCCTTGGAGTGTGAAGGCAGGTCCATCGGGATTTTAAGCATGTTATAGGAGTGACAGCGGAAGGTCCGATGACACTGCCCGTGCCAGGCGTAGACCAAATGGATCCCTGGCTTCGATGTGCAGACGGCGCAACATTGAGTATCGTCCGCCCCGTTGCTCATTCGCTCTCAGCCGGTTGAGTCTTCACTTCTCACGACGTCCTGCAGCAAAGCCTTCGCCTCTTGCACAAGCTCAGCCTCCTTCTCAGCGCCGACTTTGTTGCCGCGACTATTCAGCCAGCCTATATCCAGATGTCCTAATCCACCATTCTTGATCCTCTCCGAATCCAGCTGCTGCTCTTTCGGAACCGGCGCGAACCCTCTCGGCGTCGACTGAACCGGCGCCTGTACTGGTTTCGGCTGCTCAGGTAACGCGAGAGGGTCGGGCGTGATTATGCCAGCTTCTTCCAGGGCATAGGTCTGTCGGCGAAGCATGACGAAGATGGACTGCAAGTGAGTGAAGAAGGCCTCAGTGTTGTCCTTGAATTGAGCCTTTCGATCTTCGACGGTGTCGTCATTCGTGCCCGCCATTTGCTCGTCTCCATCGTCTTCGGAAGCGTGTAGATTCAATGGTCGGTTCGTGAGCGCATGAATGGCCTGGCCTGCTGAGGTGACGAGTTTCGAGACATCTTGGTTGATCTCCGAGAGCTCGTCGATGCGCTCCTCCGGCGTGAAGGTCCGTTGTTGTTGCGCCATCGCGATCTTCAATTCCCCAGCATCGTGGACAAGCGCGCAGCTTCGCGATGCAGCGAGGACGAAAAGGAGGCGACGGCTGCAGCTGCAGGTACCGCTTAGCGGCGGAGTGAGCCGAGCCGCTTGAACCCTGCACAGCTTCACTTCGAGCCTCCATTTCCACTACAACTTCACATCACTCGCGGGATCATCTTTATTCATCTTCCAACTTCACATGTGAAGGCCGTTGAGTACTTATCATGGCCTCGCAGCCGTTACCGCCGTCGCGCACAACAAGCGTTGGACCTTCCAGTGCAGGCGGCATGGGCGCTCCTCCGCCAAATGCGCCAGGCGGCGCGGGCGGCCAGAACAACCAACAGCAGAATCTGAATCAAATAGTAAGTGTGCCTTTATTGTCGCGTTGATTTTCACGATTTATCCTCTGTCGGATGCGCCCCCGTCAAGCGTCGCGCATCGTACGAACCTATCATACTGGCGTCGAAGGACCGCGCGAGCCCATATGCATCCGGCGGCGGCGCTCCATCGAATTGGAGCTGGACGAGCTCGGATTGAGAATGCCATGCGAGAGATTGCTATTGAGAAAAGACCGGAAATTACTCGTATGCGCCTTCCGATCTGTCGCCACTGCCGCTGGGAACACTCGATCGTTCCTCGCCAGAAGGCACCCACTAGAGCTCAATCCGATATCCGTCTTGCTGGATTTCTCACGACATCGACATCGACATCGAAGAGATTTCACGTCAGTCCTCACGAGCCCGGCAGCGCGCGTCCTCCCGTCAACACGATGCAGCCGTCTTCCTCCGCACAACGCAATCCCGTTTACTCGGATTCTGCACTTCGTCAACTAGTTCATCACTGCGTGTCAAACATCTTCCACCGGCGTGATGGCTGACCTCATTCCTCAGGTACTTGAATATCTCTCTAAGAAAGGGTACAGCCGTACCGAGGCCATGCTCCGCAAAGAGAGTGCAAACACTGACGCCAACGGCAACATTGTCGCCACTTCTATCGATGAGATTGGCGGCAAGAAGTATGGGCGCGCCTTTGACCTCGTTATGAACTGGATCGACAACGTTTTGGACATCTACAAGCCAGAGCTGAAGCGTTTACTTTGGCCGCTCTTTGTGTACTCCTACCTGCAGTGCATCGGCGAGTTTTATTCGCGAGATGCAGAGGAGTTCTTTACCCGATTTCGGAGTCACTTCGAGCGCGAAAACCTAGATGATTTGCGCGCGCTCTCCAAGTTGTACGAGCCGGAGCACGCGCAGGATAACGCGGTCGCGGACCTGTATCGCAATAACAGGTACCGCCTGACACTTAGCAACTTGGCTTTCCAAACGCTCATGATGCACTTGGAGAGCAAAGATAACGAAGGCGGCAAAGTCATCACGCATATCATCTCACAGAATTTGGATGTGCGCGTAGTGGATCGCGCCGCTGCCGGCACTGAGCGGAGTCTGGCGAAAATGCTAGCGACCCGAGATGGGCAAGAAGACGTGCCGGCAGAGGACGAAGGCATCCCTGGTCACAATCCCGGATCTGCCAATCTCGACCCCAAGGCACCTTCAGTGCTGTCGAAGCTTGCCCTTGGCCCACTACCCATGGAAAATGACTTGTTAGAGGACGTCAAGGCTGAACTGCAAGAACATGACGCAGCACATCCGCCCGCGGCAGGCCAGAACTCTCTAATTGATGAGTTTGAGCAGCGCATAAAGCGCGAAGAGACTGATGACGCGGCCCCATCTCGAGATGCACTCCCTTTCCCACCTTCCACGGCACGAGACGTGGCTATGGAGGTGCAGAGAGTCAAAGAGAACCGTGACCGCTTCCGCATCGAAGGCAAGACTGGTGGCGTTGGGCCTGGTGTGAGTGTGACAATGTTCACGTTCCACAACACTTATGACAGCGTCAACTGCATCGAATTCTCCGGCGACAATTGCCTCGTCGCCATCGGATCGGCAGAGTCGTACATCAGAGTCTGGTCGCTGGATGGGCAGACTCTGACTTCGCCTACTGACCCTCCGAACTTCCAGCCATCTTCATCACGGCGGTTGATCGGACACTCTGGACCAGTCTATGGGCTTTCATTTTCGCCATCGATCGCTATTCCAGAACCACAAACGAATGGGCATACGAACAACTCGACTTCAACAGACTCGCGACCAAGATATTTACTATCCTGCTCAGCAGACTGCACCATCCGACTGTGGTCGTTAGACACATGGACGAACTTGGTGGTCTACAAATCGCACAATCTGCCTGTCTGGGATGTCCGATTCTCACCGTACGGCCACTACTTCACATCATGCTCTGCAGACCGAACAGCTCGACTCTGGAGTACACCACAGATCGCGCCACTGCGGCTCTTCGTAGGGCACGACTCGGATGTAGACACAGTGGCATGGCATCCAAATAGCGCGTACATTTTCACAGGATCGGGGGCGCCAGACAAGACGGTGCGCATGTGGGACATCTCAAGAGGACAAGCTGTGCGTATCTTCACCGGCCACATTGGCAACGTCACTGCTCTTGCGTGCTCGCCGAGCGGGAAGATTCTCGCCAGTGCGGACGATAGAGGAGAGATTCTGCTCTGGGACCTAGCCCGTGGTCGCTTGGTGAAGCGCATGCGTGGACACGGTCGAGGCGGAATCTGGAGCTTGGATTGGAGCATCGAGTCCAGCGTGCTCGTCTCTGGCGGCGCGGATGGAACTGTCCGTGTCTGGGACGTGCAGCCCAACAAGGAAGGCCAAGGCAAGGTCGTAGGCGAAGGTGGAGCGGGCGCCAAGATCGATGGCGCGGCAACAGGAGGTGCGGTCGCGAAGGGCAAATCCAAGAAGGATGTTGTGGTATCACCCGACCAGATCTCGGCTTTCCCGACCAAGAAGAGCCCAGTCTACAAGGTCGGCTTCACACAGATGAATCTAGTCGTTGCAGGCGGCGCTTACTTGCCTTGAGCCGAGTTCCAAGACGAGCATACAGAAGCTGGCATGAAAGACAATTGAGGTATTAGCAAGGCGTTATCGGGATGGGTAAAACTACGATACCATTGACAAAAATGGTCAGACAGTGGACTTGAATTGATACCAGCCACACCTCTACTCACGTCACTGCTCGTCAAGACTTACTCTCATGCTGATTTTCGCTCGCGTAGCCACTTCGATTTAGAGACTTTCCGCATATGTGGCTGTGATCATGATTGCACCAAATGTGGCTCAGCAACCACATCAGATAACGGTTTATCCGCATTTTGCACACCATCCCAAGTCAAGCTGACGCTGTTCTCTATTTCCATTCGCAATGATCTAACGGGTTTGGTATAGAGATCTACTCGACATCAAGCCTTGTGTCAGGTTTCAAGCATGAGTGGCATGGTATGACGTTGTTCGACAGCGAGGAATTCGGACCCTGATTTCGCTTTCCAGCAATCCTTTGGCCAGGATTCCAACTTCGCGTCCACACCACCACGACACCCGCGCAGCCCTGTCTCCACATTTGCGCCTCTGAATCGGGAGAATTGACGTCGTTCTAGAAGTGCTCAGTAGGGCTATTGCAGGCTACGCGAACTGTTGTGGCACGGTGTGAAGTGGACGATGATGTAGTTTGGCAATCTCGTGAGCTCGGTTGCCCTTGTCGCTGAAAGCAGGTATTCTGGACATGATTCACGAATGGAATAGATATATGTGATGCCTCCGCGGACGACTTTGGGATTTCCTTCTTATCCTTCACAGCAGAGTACAACGCTACAACCTACTTTTACAGAGTATTACCTCGAGAAGAGACGTGACAAGAAGAACAAAAGGCTACAACCACAACCAGAAGACCAAGAAGACACAATGGCCATCACTCGCAAACACAACACCACAACCCGCACCTCGCGCACCACCGCAACAGGCAAAAAGCCCTCTCTACTCTCTCGTCTGCGAAACAAGAATCAAGCCAAAGTCACTACTTCGCAGTCGACAAACCCTATAACGGGCACCACGACCACAACGCAAAAGACTACAACTCATCCCAACGGCATCGGCTACAGAGGTCACGGAGGTCGTGGACCAATGGCTAGCAACCACACCACACACTACACAACTGGCACTTCGGGCCCGGTGCACCACCATAAGAGGAAAACGAGCATGGGAGACAAGATTTCTGGGGCCTTGTTGAAGTTGAAGGGTAGTGCGACGGGCAGAAGTGGACAGAAGGTGAGTTCTTGTTCTTGAGCTTTAAGTGGAGTGGACTAGTTGGCTGACCCATCTCCAACAGGCTGCTGGTACCCGAAGAATGCATGGTACAGATGGACGTGGAGCGAGAAGGACCTATGTCTAAGGAAGGCCCTCTGTTGCTCGAATGTCATGAGGGCATGGAACTGAGCATGTGATGACGAAGTAATGATTGACGGAAGCGATTACTGTACGATTCGTGCGTTTTGTATGATTAGGCGATACCCTTGTTTCTCGTTTGTCCTCTGTTTGGCCAGTGAAGTATGAAATGAACAATGTCATTGAATGAAGCTATGTCTTATTCTCAAGATGGGTACCCCATCGCTTCCTCCCTTGTGCACAAAAACTCCGCATAAACTGCCGAAAGATGTGATGAATAATGAGTAACTCGTCAAGGCCAATTCCGACACGCTCCAATCAAGCTCTCCAAAAGTAGTGATAAAATGCTGCCAGCGACCCAGCATGACTGAGCGAATCAAGATATCTTCAATCCCGTCACATCAATGCCTTCCACCTCATCCGGCTCGCGTCCATACTCGTCATAATATCTCTTTCTTTCTGGATGTGTGAGAACGTCGTAGGCTTTGTTGATTGCGATCTATTTGATGCAAAAGATCAGTACTTTGATCAAAATGAATGTGAGAAGAGGAGCGATGAGCTTTTGCTTACCCATCTCGCAGGAGCATCGGGATCTTCGGGGTTCCGATTCGGATTGTGGCGGAGGGAGAGACGTTCGAGTTGCCTATGAGTGAGTTTTTATCAGTTCTGTAGTCCGCGCCCATTCCATGGTGCATATCTAACGACTAGTCATACCTCTTCGCAAGAAGCAGAAGAACATCCGGATCAGTCGAGGGGTTGATGTCCAGGATTCGATACAGCAAAGGCCAATCCGTCTTGCTCCATTCTGCATGGATCGCTTCATCATCGCTGTCGTCGTAGTCGGCATACGAGTAGAACTGATACTCGCCTGTCCCACTTGCAGAAGCACGCTTATTGCTGCTGCTTCGGCGGGCTGGCTCTGGGGGAGCGGCGAAGGGTGGATGTACGGCCGGGGCGAAAGGCGATGGCATGCTTCTGAAAGATCTTGGAGTGGGCGGAGTCGGTGGGGTAGAGCTCATTGGAGCAGAGGCTGGCATGATCGGTGAAGTTGGAGGAAGCGGAAATCTTGGGCTCGTGGATGCTATTGGTGGCATGAAGACTGCTGGTCGAGCGCGTTCCATGCTTTTCCGACTGCGACCTTGGCTGCTGTCTACTCGCTCTAGTGAATGGTTGCTGGAGCGTGGTGATCGAGATGAGGGCGGCGTTAATGTTGGATCGCTGCTGCTCGGGCTGTATGTCGGTGTGTACGGCGGAGGTGGAGGTAAATTTACGTTCGGTCGAATTGGTATTGTATGAGGAATCTCGGCTGGTGTGTATCTTGCGCTGGCCTTACTGATTCTTCGAGGTGTGCCGCCTAGAGGTAGAGTATCTTTGTAACCAGAGTCTCGTCTTCTGCGCTGGAGCTCCTCTTCCAAATCTCGCAATTCTGCCAATTTCATTCCTGACTGGTCGCACTTAGCAAGTTGAGCATTGAGCGCTTGAAGGAGTTCGCGATCAGTGGTCGTGAGAGCATCTTGCGATTCTATCTTCTCGATTTTTTGTACCAGCTCCCTCGTCATGTCTTTATTGAGATCTTCCATCATTTCTACGGTCTTCTCTGGCAACACTCCTCCGTTTTTCAAATCCCTTCTGAGCTTGTCTGTACGTGACTGAAGCTCTTTTGTCGCTTCTCTGTCCAATTTGATAATCTGTCTCAATTCACACACATTCAGCCCGGCCGCTTGTAGTGCTGCTGTGGTAGGCATTTTGTCCTACTTTCTGGCAAACTGCAGTGATATCGCAAACGCTGATTGTTACAGAGAGTTAGAAAGTGATGAGCAGGCGCGGAGGATCTTTTTGCGAGTCGTGTTCGCTAGATCGTCAACCAGGAACATCCTCGTACAGTCGCATTCCTGCCAACAAAGCCGACATACACGTCAGCTGCGAGGGTGCTTCGCGCATACAGGGCGAGATACCACACTCCTGCCACCTTACACCACCCGACGACCCGTTGCTTGGATGGTGTGCGCAGTAGAATGCTCGGCGTGGGCTCCGCAGCGCCTTAGGGCGTCTGATACTTCCACGCGAACGTTGTGGAACCAGTGGATGCTGGGGTACACCGCCATTGTGACCCGACGATTGGCCACTGAGTATGTGCTCCTCGGCACTTATGGTGCGCGCAATATGGAGCAAAGGCAAGTTCGTCGTAGTCGAATGCACTGCTGCTGCCTGGGTGGCGGACGGACCTACCACTTTGAGCGCAGTATCTTGGGCGCTCGTCCATAGTATTGGGGTATCCCGGTACGAGGAGTTTCTATGCGTGCAAGTCCGAATCTTCACTGGAACGTTATCTATCACAAACACGTATCACGTCTCACCTGATGAGTCTTGTACTACGCACTTTCGTGATGTAGCCGAGGGTCCGGAACGGGCAAGGCGTTCTAGGCGCGGATTTAGTGAAGGATCGTAGGTATATCTGTGAGAGCATCCTGGCTACGCTTCCTCCTGGAACATGTTTCGCCACTGCAGGATTTGTCAAAAGCCATGTGGTACAGGGACCTCTTCGAAGATGCGTAGAGACTGACCAGCGACGCGATTTCTGCTAAGGCTTATCGTGGTGGCAGTCTCCCGAAGTGGTTGCTGCATGCGCTTGTTCATGCGAGCGGAGATGGCCGATCAGTATGGCGTGCAGCAGAGAGCCTGATCCAACATCGCAGCGGAATGCCTGCCACTCACGCCTTCGATAGGCATTGATCTCCAGTACCTGTCAGGATCGATGCGCTCGCATCGCCGTGAAGGCTTGTCCGGGCTTCAGGTGTCCAGCGCTGTATTCCTGTTGGCATCCAAAAGGTACAGAGACACTCGTATCTGCACTATATCAAAAGGTGCCGTGTTCGTATGCCCTGCAAGACTCTGCGTTAACATCGAGCAGAACTCGAAAATCCAGTGCTTAACCAAATTTGAACGCCTCAGTAATCTGGAGAAGCGAGGAACGAGTCAACGACATGCATGAGAACTTGACATCACCAGCCAAATCTTCGACGGCAGACATGACAGTGCCTCCTTCAGTACTCCCGCGATTTCCAGATGCGTAGCTTGCGACTTGCGAGGATATTGCGACTGGTAAAGCTGAGATCTGGTTTGCATCGTTTCGTCAGATGAGCTGAATAGCCCATGTCGGTTTCGTAGCACTGGATGTCACTCTGTGGAGGAAAATCTAGCAGGAAGCCCTGAGCCTGCAGGTCCTTCATGCTCTTGAGATGTGCCTTCCTCGACTGTGCGAAGTTAACCTTGACATAACGTCCTCTTCGAGGCACATTCACACTTCCAACCAGATATGGTTAGCAAGACCTTGCTTCGAAAACAATCAAGAAGACGAACATCCATAAGCAAAACGCAAGAAACTTGCACGTGCAAGTCAGCGTACAACACGGCAGGCCGCCAAGTGTCAGGCATCCCCAGGGCACCGAGAGATCACAGGCACAGTCAGGTCTTCAAGTATCGATGCTCAGGATGGTATTGCATATATCTGATATGCCTCACTACCTCACGATGATGCTATTGTTGTGCCGAACTGCTTTCGACCGGGAATATGCGGACGCTAAACACACGCATGCACGTGCGGAGCCGCTAGAATCGAGTGCCAAGTATTTCACATGGCAACGGAACTTGTGGCTCCGCGGCAGCGTCTGCGACTTCGGCGATTTCGTGTCGGCGAGGACTGTCTCACATCGTGGTGTGCAGATGTTCAAGGCACCTAGCCTGTAGCCTATAGCGGTCGGTGTGCGTTGTCATGGTATATGTCCCAAAAGTTGTGGCAGAGCATGACAATCTCGGTGCTGTGGGTGGACGGCCGGAGTGCACCAGAAATTTTGTGGGTCCGGTCCAGGTCCTGGGAATTTGCAAATTTATGCAATTGTGCATGAGCGCAAGAGAAAATCGCAGGACTCTCGGAATGGGTGATAGACGTCCAGGAAGAGGCTCCTCTCGAGGTCCAGAGACGCATGTTGACGCCGTAGATTGATGGCCGATCAGCGAAACAGTATACCTTGAGCAGCAGGATCCAACAGCAGGAATACGTTGACAGGTCGCGGCTAAAGAGCACATTGTGCTGAACCCGACGCGTAGGGAACCGAGAGTGCTTTCAGTCTCTGTGGTGGCTGGTGAGACTGAACTTTCATCGAATGTCTTCATCCGTAACGTCCTCCATGTCCTCCTCCACGATCTTCTTGTCGGTGTCTGTCCGCAACCCAATTGCCGCTTCTGCCGCCTTCTGTGTATGTGGTTCCTCCTTCAACTGCTTGACACGTCTCTTGTGTGGCTTGCCCTTGCTATGGCGCTGGTAGTTGGTCTCTGACTCGAACCATTTTGCGCATTCCGTGCAATACCACTCGCCGAACCCGGGCAGATCCTCCAACGCTTTGGTGTCCTTGAACTGCTGAAGGTGCTTCTGGTCCTGCTTGTCGGCGTAGATCTGATCGATGTCACGGATCGCGGCATACCGCCTCGCCTTCCTCTTGCTGTTTGCACCTCTGATTGCAGGCATGGCGTGCGATTGTCAGCGCTGCGCCGCGCCGGTGTCGGTCTCGAAAGGAGTCTGTCGTGGTCGAGCGCCTGTGTCGGTGCTGCGAGAGGAGTTCTGATTGTGTCTGGAAACTTTGGTTCGCATTCAGTGCAGCGCACACAGCGAGATCGGACCGCTTCCTCGTCTCGGCTGGGCGCGACGCAAATTCTTCTTGACCTGGAGACCACGCCGTGCCGGGGGGTGTAGCCGAGGAAAGGAACGACGGAAGAGCGCTAGCCAATCACATTTGCTTACTTTTGAGCTCCATTTCTCTACTCTTTGCCGGCGTCTTGTTACGTCTTCTCTTGATATCCGCACCTCTCGCACTTCAGGTCTGCCCTCCGACCTGACAGTCCTCTCCTCTCTTGCAGCTTTGTTGGGACACTGCCTCTCAGCTGAGCGTTTTTCAGGATGTTGGCGCAACGACTCGCAGCGCGACAGCTGGTATGTTTGCTTCTGATAAGAGCTTGCGCACCCGCAGAACGCGCCATTGAACGCAGAAGGAGAGACTGACACTCGCTCACTACAGCCGCGGCTGGGTCGCCGGACCTTCGCTACCGTCAATGACTCCCCTCTCACCAAGAAGGTCGAAATGACCAACTGGGAGAAGGGCCACTACATCAACTATGCGGGCATGAACGAGAACCTGAACATTGTGCGAAAGCGACTGAACAAGCCTCTCACATACGCCGAGAAGATCCTGTACTCGCACTTGGACGATCCGCATGGACAGGAGATTGAGCGTGGAAAGAGCTATCTCAAGCTGCGCCCAGACAGAGTTGCTTGCCAAGATGCCACTGCTCAGATGGCCATCCTGCAGTTCATGAGCTCGGGTATGGATGCTGTTGCCACACCCACCACTGTGCACTGCGACCACTTGATCGAGGCACAAGTTGGTGGCGAGAAAGATTTGGCGCGTGCATACGACATCAATCGCGAGGTGTACGACTTCTTGAGCTCTTCATGTGCCAAGTACAACATTGGTTTCTGGAAGCCAGGTTCTGGTATCATTCACCAGATCGTGCTCGAAAACTATGCTTTCCCAGGTGGTCTCATGATCGGTACCGACTCTCACACTCCAAACGCTGGTGGTCTTGGTATGGCCGCTATCGGTGTTGGTGGTGCTGATGCCGTCGATGTCATGGCTAGCTTGCCATGGGAGCTCAAGGCACCGAAGGTCATCGGTGTCAGGCTTACCGGAAAGATGAGCGGCTGGACTGCACCAAAGGGTGAGTTATAATCATCAAAGCGGGCTGCATTGAACGTGTACTAACCTTTTGTAGACATTATTTGCAAGGTCGCTGGTATCCTCACTGTCAAGGGTGGAACTGGTGCCATCGTCGAGTACCACGGACCTGGAACTGAGAACCTGAGCTGCACTGGAATGGCCACTATTTGTGAGTTCAGAGGTTATGAGCTGTTGCAGTAATGTGCGCTAACAAGGGAAACAGGCAACATGGGTGCTGAAATTGGTGCCACTACCTCGCTCTTCCCATTCAACGACCGCATGTACGACTACCTCGCCGCCACCAAGCGCCAGCACATTGGTGACTTCGCTCGCGGTTACGCTGCTGAGCTCCGCGAGGACGAGGGCGCCGAGTACGATGAGCTCATCGAGATCAACTTGAGCGAGCTTGAGCCACAAATCAACGGTCCCTTCACCCCAGATCTTGCTACACCAATCAGCAAGTTCGCAGACGCTGTCAAGGAGAACAAGTGGCCACAAGAGCTGAAGGTCGGTCTGATCGGATCCTGCACAAACTCCTCGTACGAGGACATGAGCAGAGCTGCGGCCATTGCTCAGGATGCGCTTGACCACGGTATCAAGGCAAAGGCCCTTTTCACAATCACACCTGGTTCTGAGCAGATCCGCGCTACTTGCGAGCGTGACGGTCAGCTCAAGACTCTCGAGGAATTCGGTGGCATGGTTCTTGGTTCGTAAATCGCTTTCTCTGGATGTATGCGGCTTTCCAAGCTAACAGGTGTGCAGCTAACGCATGTGGTCCATGTATCGGACAGTGGGATGTGAGTTTACTCCACCATTTGTGCAGTCTGAGAACTACTGCTGACCTTTTCACAGCGCCGCGACGTCAAGAAGGGCGAAGCCAACTCGATCATCTGCTCGTACAACCGAAACTTCACTGGTCGTAACGACGCCAACCCAGCCACACACTCCTTCGTTGCCTCTCCTGACATGGTCGTTGCCATGACCCTCGCTGGCGACCTTACCTTCAACCCGCTTACCGACACACTCAAGGACAAGGATGGCAAGGACTTCAAGCTCAAGGAGCCAACTGGTGATGGACTGCCAACCCGTGGCTATGACCCAGGTACGTTGTCACTCACACCAAAGCATTGAACACTTGTACTGACAGCATGAAAGGAATGGATACCTACCAACATCCACCGCAAGATCGCGCCGCTGTCAAGGTGGCGGTCTCGCCAACCTCCGATCGTCTGCAGTTGCTCGAGCCTTTCGAGCCATGGAATGGCCAGGACGCGAAGTAAGAGCTTCATCCTCATTCACCAAGCGCCTCATACTGATCACGATTCGCAGGAACGTCCCAATCCTGATCAAGGCTCAAGGCAAGACCACAACTGACCACATCTCTATGGCTGGTCCATGGTTGAAGTACCGTGGCCACTTGGACAACATCTCGAACAACTTGCTCATCGGTGCCATCAACGAGGCCAACGGTGAGGCCAACAAGGTCAAGAACCAGGACACGGACAACTGGGACGCCGTTCCAGCAGTGGCCCGTCAATATAAGAAGGAGGGTGTCAAGTGGGTCGTCATTGGTGACTGGAACTACGGAGAGGGCTCATCCCGTGAGCACGCTGCTCTCGAGCCTCGCCACCTTGGTGGCCTTGCCATCATTACCCGATCGTTCGCCCGTATTCACGAGACCAACTTGAAGAAGCAGGGTATGCTTCCTTTGACCTTCCAGAACCCAGAGGACTACGACAAGATCAAGCCAGATGATCGTATCGACCTCAAGCTCACCGATATCGGTGTTGGCAAGCCTGTTACCATGACTGTGCACCCAGCTGCTGGTGGTCAAGCTTTCGATATCACACTTGTGCACACATTCAACGAAGGACAACTGGAATGGTTCAGGAACGGCAGTGCGCTGAACACCATGGCCAAGAAGGCGGCTCAGAAATAAGTTGTTGACCTTGAACGAGGAACAGGATGAGAAAGAGGAGTGAATGACAAGAGGTATGAAAGCAACGACTTTCGGATCGTCGTAATGATACACAGAACGGGCGGCATTCGTCGCCTCGTGCATTACATGCGTGGGAGGCAGTGGCCAGCGCGGTCAGCGACGAGACTGTAGCATTGTGCATATTTATTTCAGGCGCGTTTGGTCGTTCCGGAGGGGATTATGTATTGTGACAATGAACTTTTTAAGACCAAAATTTTCCCTGGCAGTCCGACTGCGATGTACCGGATTTGTCGCCATGTTGCCATGTTGATTGGTGTTTACACGTGAAGAAGTCAGTGCTGAATAAGTGCAGCAATGCCGACCTGAGATGTGCCTCCGAGCGTGAAGATGTTCAATCTCGTGTGTTATGCCTGAGGCCGACATTTCGGCGAGACGGCCACCGACTTGGCGCCAAGTGGAAAATCAAGCGCACCTGCCGCAATCACACAGCCAAAGCTCACCTCCGACGACAGAACCTCGCAGCACGTTCGCACAAATACCGTCGCCATGGCCAGTATGTGCGCCGACAGAGCTGTAGTCTTGGGATTATACTGACCAGATGCGCAGAGTCAAAGAACTCGTCTCAGCACAACCAGGCTAAGAAGAACCACAAGAACGGGTACGACTGAACCACACCGAACGAACGATGATGCATCGAGCATACGAGCGCCGTTGAGAGGAGGAATGAATGAGCTGGGAACGAGAGAATTGCGCTGACGGAGGAACGTGAACAGTATCAAGAAGCCAAAGACCAACCGATACCCTTCGCTCAAGGGAACCGACCCTAAGTTCCGGAGAAACCACAGACATGCTCTTCACGGCACCATGAAGGCATTGGTGCGTGCAGATCCTTCGCACTTGGACAACAATGGATAGCGCTGACAACTGGAACAGAAGGAAGTCAAGGAGGGCAAGCGCGATGCGGCATAGACGAATTCTGTCCATTGAGTTTTGCTTTTCACTACTGCTGGGACCTGGAGCATATCGAACGGCGGTCTGACATTATGGCTTCGACACGAGAGCATGCCATGGCGCAAAAGCGAGAGAAGGGATGGAAATGGCATCGCGAGAAGGGAGATACCTGCCTGCTTGAGAAAGGCCTCATGACGAAGGTAGCTGAATTGCATGCCTGAACTGACAAGTCCGCCTTCTCCACGAAAAGATCTCACCAATAGGTAAGCTGAGGCGGCACCAGGCGCGTCTGCCATTCGGCCCTGGAGGCCGCGTCCACGGTGGTGTTCCTCCCATTTCCTTCTTTGTTTCATCATACGGCAGCAGTGTGTACAACGCCTCGCACAATCTCCATGCTTCAGCGTTGAAGGAAAATCTATCATGCCAAGATTGAGTCTTTTCGGAGCATACCATGTCATTACCAAACACGGGCGCTGTTTCTGTCGGCGTTTGTGCATGAAGACTGTGGTTACAGACATTTTGATACGACACTTCATTCTCTTTGAAGAGGACGAACTCGATCGAGAAGAGTAGGTAGCTACGCAATTCAAATTTGTTGAGCTCACGCTTTGCTGGTGCTATTGGTTCGTTTCGTCGGGCCACCCTCTCTACTGAAGCGCCCTTTGCATGAATATCTGCGGTCCAAGTGAGCGCCTAACGCTCGGATGGCTAGACACCTAAAGTACTACTGATATGAGGCACAGAGAATTGCGTCGCCGCCGACAGGAAGGGCGAGCTCGCTCTCCCCGCCACCGTTGAGAATGCAGCACACGTTACGACAATCTTCACGTCTGGCTTGCACCGGCATCTAGAATAGGCGCGACTGTCTGCTCAGTTGCTGTGCCGCGTTCATACTGGTTTCCTCGCCATTTCAGCGGACACTCCCCTCCCAGGCAACGTTCTTTCCCTCCATGCGCGAGACACACTAGCGCGCTTCACGCTTGCCTCTTCTGTAAGCAAACAACAGCAGCGACGAGACGCACCCAACGTCGCTTCGTCGCCCTAACATCACCTCGTTGCTCGCCATGCCTTCCCTCTTTGTCTCCGCTCCTCCACCACCATCCTGCACCACCGGAAGCACGTGCAAGACGACGACACAAGTCGATCTGACCACCGCCATGGCCGACATTCAGCAATGGCGACGCAAGATCCAGCCGGCGAGATCTCGCACTCCAGCCACGCCCTTTCCCGATCACGAAGAACCCGATGACTACTTCAGCACCACGACGCCCAAGAAGCGCATCAAACCAAAGTTGTCGTCCTACTTTGGCCACAACCAGAAACCATCGTTGCAGGGAGACGTGGCGACATCTACGGAGCTGCCAGCTTGGCCTCCAGACCAGTTCTATCCTGATCCAAAGCCGGAGGAAGTGTTGGATGAGATGATGTGTACCCTCATGACATCTCTCTACAAGCCACTCGACCCCCGCCACAACAGCTCGCTCATGTTGGTTTTCGAAGCATACAGAGACTTGATCGACGAAAAGGCTCGACTTCAGCAGCGCCTTGGAGCTGAAGTTGCATCGAACAAGGCTTTGGTCGCGAAGCTCAACATGGCCGAGAAGGACTGGGAAGACGAGAGGCAAGACTACAAAGACGAAGTCAAGCGACTCGAAGTGCTCCTGGCAAAAGCTAGCAAGCGTGGTGTCGCGGAAGTCACGCTTGCACGTCAAGAGAGCAGGCTCCATTGGCATCAGTCCCGTGGACTCCACAAAAAGGAGACCATTTTCGAGCTCCTCGAAAAATCAAACTTGTACGATGACAAGACTTGGGATAGTCAGCGAGGTGAGTCGCAGATCAGCATTCCGACATACGCATGCTAACAGAATTGCAGCAACGATGAAGCCCATTGTTCAATCTTCTTCCAACAAAGATATTCAGGCTTCGCAACAATTGGCACAGAAGAAGTCCATGACACACCTTCACGCAGAGCTCCCGTTCGGCACGCCACCAACGAGCGACATTCGTTTCTCGTTGACAAATCCATCGCTGGAACAGGATTTGCGCAAGCTTACCAGCCGAAATCGTGCGGACACCGGGTCGACAACTCAAAGCGACTCGGAGGACACCTTCTCCACATTCAGTTGCGAAGAGCTCGTATCTCTGGAACAACCAGCACGACAATTGCTGTCGCATGACGAAGACTATGTGTCCATTGCGAAGATCGCCGAATCACTCGCTCGCCGCCGCAAAATGGATCCTGCCCAAATCATGCCCCAGCTTTTAACAATGTTCAACGCACGGGTTCTTGACAGCGGCAAAGCAGTCAGTATGCCAACAGATCTTTCGCATGCTAACAACCCCTGGCCAGCGCGGACGACATCGATGCTGGCGGCGACAAATTCCGCACCATCAAGACATCGCACTGTGATGTCGAAAGCGTCAGGCTTTCTGCAGAAACTCGTGCCCCAGCTTAGCATGGACCCAAGCACTGGCCCTGAAGCAATTCGCAGATTCTCCTTTGAGCCCGGAGACGACTCTGTTCTCGCTGGCAATCAGCTCCAGGCTTCGTGCTCGGATCACAAAGATCGCATCCTCCGTAAAACTGTTTCAGCATATGCGTTGAGAGGGCCTGACATGGTCAACGCAACCCGCTCTTTGTCGCCTGTTGCTCAGAGCCCAACGCCGTCTACGTTGGGTGATGTGCGAGTTGGTCCACCTTCGAGAATTCCAACACCAGTCTTCAGCTCTGGCTCACTCGCCAGGCCAAGACAGGAACGAGAGGACTCAGCAGCCAGTTTATTGACCGTCATTCAACAGAACGATGAGAAGTGTCGTGCCAGATCGATGAGCAGCTCTAGTTACAGCTCACCATCAGGCAGTCGTCTCAATCTTGCTCGTGCAGCGCACGAATCGCTCCCCATAAAGAGCCCCGTGCCTCGACCTATCTCCGATGGAAGTGACATTTTACGGGGTCACTCCAACTCGCTACGTGGCTCTGGTCTGACTGCAGGCACAGCCCGTTCTACTCACATCGGGCCAGACATCTCTCCGCGAGGGCAGTCCGTCAAGAGACCAAGTACACAGTACCTTCGCGGTAGTCACACCGCGTCTTCGGTCAGCATCGATGTTCGACAGGAGAATACGCGACCCGCAAATTGAGTTCTAGGCCACTGAAGTGCACAGCGCTGCTGCCGACAGGACCCGGATTTGATCGATGGTATGCAAGTCCACGAGGCTTTGTGGCTTTGCTCATTGGCATATGCGGTAGTTGCCACTCGCATACCAGGCGAAATAAATCACCCGCATTAGCTCTCGACCGCAACAACCAATAATCTTGACAGCGCCGCTCCAATAGTTCGCAGCGCGGCAAGTCTGGGGCAGCAAGTGCCAAGTCTGCAAAACGGTATGTGTTACAGTTGGCCGTCCGGCTCACACTCGAGGAATTTCTCAGCCACTATGGCTCGGCGCACATGCACATGCAGCATTACAGTCGGTCAACCAACGCTGTGATGGAAGCTGTGCTGTGCTGGCGGGCACAGGCATTGACGTTGACGCGCTTGCGACGACCCGCTATAGGCATGGATCATTGCTATCGGCAGGGGTCCATTTCGTCAAGCGTGTTTCAGCATTCATGATACAGGCACTCTCACAGCATGTACCTAGGAGGTACAATGTTTGCAAAAAGTTCTGCCTGAAAACGTCAGTATGGATCGAATGTCTGCCCTTAGTTCGACAACACGTGCGAACACCATCGCTACGAAGTGCTCCCGAAGAACATCTCCAATGCTCGCCGCCCTTCCTCTTCAGCGATCCTCAGGTCTAGGCCTTTCGGGCAGTCTGTTCCTCAGAAATCTGCTCGCTCTGACGGTCCGCTGCTTTCCTCTGCACAGTCAACATGACGCACATGTTGCGCATGGGTGTGGCTGCTCGAGCACGGTGAACCACGCAGGCACGCTTTGATCTTCGACATTGTCGCCACATCGTGTCGAAGATCAGCGCAAGGTCGTGCAGTGTGTTGGGGCACCACGTCAGCGGTGGGCGGACACAGTGAGTGATGGAGCTGCCTAGATCCATACAGCAGACGCAAGTGAGGGGTGGTGGTGCATTGCACAGCCACAATCGCGAAGGAGTATTCCGTCCTCGTGGCACAAATATCCGACTGCCACAACGCGGCTGGAGAGGATGAGTCGGCGTCGGGCCGGCGTGGCAGCTGACGGCTTTCGTGGTGACGACGCGCTTGTGCTTTGTCGGACAGCCATCCGAGCGACTGATGCGATCTCTGCGACCGTAGTTGTCGCTGAAAGGAATTCTCGCGACCCACCACTGGCGACGCACATCGACGATCCACCCACGGCATCCACGACTGTGAAGATGGGTATGGGAGACGAATTTCCAGTGCTCCACGACTCGGCTCCGAGCTGCTTGTGGTTCCTACACGCTCCGAACACTGGTCACTCATGCAGTTGCACACCGTCACGCGCACACAAGCTCTTTCCACAGGCTAGAGCAGTATGGTGAGAGGTACATCTGTACAGCAGCGGTATCGCAGGCAACATCACGTGTTATGCTTTGGCAACGTGTTCGCTGGCTGCGAGCATTGATTGCGGCCGGAGGTGCAGCAATGAATGGAGCATCACATTCTACGCTCATTTCGGCTACTGAAAGTGACTAGGTGAAGAACAGGCGGAGGTCCCGTCGAGGACTTCAGCCACTCACAGGTGGGTGTTTCGCATACAAAGCTTCTTTCTGCAGCATCACAGGCAAGTGGCATCGACAGACGGTATGCGCGATCTAGCGGAGCGTGCCATGGCCCTGGGCGTCAATACCGTCAGACCTCTTACAGGCTATTGACGACCCGATCACGTCGGTAGCCGCTGGTGCAACGCCGACGGACTGCCGGGTTGTGCCAACTACTCCATCTCATCGCAGGGCGAAAATTCGACGGACAGCAAGTCATTGCACGTCACAGCTTCACTGCCTTGTGCTGTTGATGCGCACTGCACGGATCTCTCGATGCCGATGACATTCATGCACAACGAAGCAACGAAGGTGGCTCCGGCTGGGCGTTCCTCGCCCGCACGACTCCGAAGACGCGCTCCACCGTATTTCGCCAAGTGGCTCGATATGAGTGTGATCTCAATGCTTGGAAGCTGGACTGCGGGCCAGTGTCCAGAAGGTCCGCTCGCGTGTCAAAAGGATCGCAGCAGTTTGCAGTCGACCAAGTGGCTCACGCGGGCTACTAAGCGACCATCGATCCTCGCACACGGCACGTTCTTGAGCTTTACATTGGCGCTATGCCGCAGGCCGCCGGCAGAGTGGCAGCAGGTTGGAGATTAGAGCGTCGGTGGGCGGGGACGGAGCAGACATACGAAACGAGCCACAATGAACACAAGGAAGCAACTAGCATTAGTTGCAGCGTCCCGCGTTGCATCGAGCCAGAGCCAGAGCCAGCACATGTGGCGTCGTCGCCACAGCTGTGGCGCAGGCGAGGGTGATGAGTGATCGGCAAGCTCGCTTGCGTCTCTCGTACTCTCGTGGCCGGCGGGCACAGGGCAAGCGGTCGAAGGGCATGGAAGGGATGGCGAGCGAACGAGCCGTGTCATTGCGTGTCGCTATAGGCAGCATACCCTGATCGATCGCGACGTGCTGCAGAGTATGTGAGAGCTGCCGGCGGAGTGTCGAAGCGCACGCTAGAAAGTCACGACCGGACAGGGGTCGTTCAGAATGCAGTCTGGCGCCGCTCTTATTCTCATGGAAGCCCCAGCGCCCATCTGCTGTGGCTGAACATAATCTCTCCTCCAGTTTCACCACGGCGCAGCACGCTCGACTTCCACACACTCCGCCCAACGCGCCTTCTTTCATGCTCCTCCAAACCTCCTCGCGACGGCGCTGCTGCTAGAGTGCTCCTCTGCTGGCCATGTTCCGCAATCGGTAAGTAGAGAAACGGCGAGGCGCGGTCGCAGTCAGCTCGCCAGCCCGCTGGCCGGACAGCCTCCACTGCCACATCGATCGTCTCCGGCGTTGCGCAACTGGGAACTCTATCACCCTGCGGCGCGGACACCCACCACAATACAATTACTGACGGCAATACCACAGCAGGAACTCCCAGAAGCCCAGCGACGACCTGTACCGCAACTTCAAGGCCAATTTCCCAACCCTCGGCGGCAACAGTGCGCCGGCGACCAGCGACGCTGCCCAAGCGCCGCCGACGACTTCGCTCGCGGAAGCGCTCGACATCCCGTTGAACCCGCGGTAGGCCTCTCCCTGTCGGCGTGCTAGAAATACCCAGCACCGATCAACGCGGTCTGCGTGGCAGGCAACTGCGCATTATGAACGAGCACTGACATGCGCTCCAGACCTCTCGACAATCAGAGTCAGCCGCACGATATCAAGGATGCCGACCCCACCCCCCGAGGCTCCAACGAGCCGTGGAATTTTGGCACCTCTGGTCTAACACCGTCCCTCATGGATCCCAATAGCCACAGCTTCAACATGTTCGCCAACCAAATGCCGGGCTACTACACGCCCACGCCCGGCGGCACCAACACCCTCTATCACAACCAAGCCGGCGACCTGCACACGCCCACCTTCGGCATGGGATTGGGCACGCCGCTATCGATGCCAACTTCAGAGAGCGCCTTGCATGCTGGCCAGCAAGGCGCACCGTTTCATGGCTTCCAGCCCGGCTTGCCTCAGCACATGCAACAATCGCAGCAGCAACAATTCCAGAACATGAACCCTTTCCACATGCACCAGCAGGGCTTTGCGCCATCGCAGTTCTCACATCAGAACAGCTTCGATGACTTGCAAGGGCCGGTTGGAGACTCGCCTGTCGACGACATGGGTCTGGACATGGGCTTGCCACACCCACACCAATCGCCCGACATGCTCTTTCGGCCACCCAACATGCATACTACGATGCAACCACCCCCGCTACATCCGTCCGCTGAGAAGTGCGTATCCAGACAACACAACACGAGCGAGACTAATATAACTTCTAGGTTCCGCTACCATGTCACGCTGAATGCGCCCACAGCGATGATCAAGCATGCCGATGAGATTCCCGTGACGTACCTCAACAAAGGCCAGGCGTACACGCTGAATGTCGTCGACACGCACACGCAGCAAGGTGCGCCCACGTCACGCTACCGGACCTACGTGCGCGTATCATTCGAAGATGAACAGCAGCGACAGAAGCCGGCGGCTTGCTGGCAATTGTGGAAAGAGGGCCGAGGGACCAACGAAGCGCATCAACGCGGCGGTCGCTTGCAAGCCGTCGAATACGTCGACTCCGGTCAGCTTGGAGGCGCCGAGGACCCGTCAAAACCGAAGGTCGACCTCGAATGTTCGTCTTTCGATGGCTTCTGCGTGACCTGGTCACCTGCCAACGGCGCTGCCGAATGTCCCATATCAGTGCGCTTCAACTTCTTGTCCACCGACTTCAGCCACTCCAAAGGTGTCAAGGGTATTCCAGTCCGGTTATGTGCGAAGACGGAAGCAATCGATGAGGCAACACTCACGCCATCACAAGCGACCGGAGCAGAAGTGTGCTACTGCAAAGTGAAGCTCTTCAGAGACCACGGCGCAGAACGAAAGCTGTCCAACGATGTTGCACATGTCAAGAAAACCATCGACAAGCTCAACCAGCAAATCGCACAGATCGAGTCCGGGATGCGGGACTTGAGCAAAAGAAAGAGAGCTGGATCTCTGGCACAAAAGCCTGGTATGGATAGGCCTGGCAAGGTGCCCAAGCATCGAAGAACGTGGTCAGTCACTTCTGCGACATCGAACGGCGGTCGTGGAAGCGCAGAAGAGGATCTCCACATGAAGTTGATGACATTGCAAGATATGTTCACATCAACGCGACCTGCCAGTGTACTGTACCTTCGCGGCGAAGATGGCGACGATCCAGACGCCTACCCCGTCAAGCTCACTGGAGACATCGATCTGGTACGGACGGATTCCGCGGACACGGCGAATTGGGAGAGACACAGCGACGGCAAGAACGAATCTTCGATGGTATCACCCACGCCGAGTTCCAATTCCCTGATTGGCAGTCGTAAAGACTCGACGATGCAGCAACCTACGCCCGTCGGTGGGCCATCGCGACAATCATCGAACGAGTGGCGCAATAACCCGCAGACAGCGACCATGGATATCCAGCCGACAATACCGGAACAGCTCCACAGTCCACCAGAAAATGCGCCTGTGAAGGTGCAGATCAAATCATCAGAGGCCGCGGCCGTGTCTGGCTGGATCGAGGCGGTCGGAGTTGATCCCAGTTACCGGCCACCTCCACCTAGGGCTGTCAAACCGGTTGCGTGCTTCTATGTCCAGCCACATGTGTCCGGCCGAGCGCCGTCCGATAACCACTATCGCGCCATTTACCTGATGAAGCGCACGCTCAAGGATTTTACCAATGCGCTCGCCAGGAAGTGCAACATCGAGCCGACCCAAGTGTTGCGCACTTACCGGATCACCGAAAATGGTCTCAACGTTTTCTTCGACGACGAATGCATCGAGGAACTAGCCGAAGGACAGGACATGACCGCCGAATTCTGCGAGGTCCAACTCGACGATGTTGATGCACCGGTAAAGGCCGAACGAGAGTGGGACGCCGGGCCCACCGACATTCAATGCGACGGCGAACTTTCGACGACCGAAAACGTGAACTCTCACGGCTACGAGCTCAAATTGCTATTTTGATTTGCTTTCAGCGATGAACTTGCTACTCTCCTACATTGAGTGGCCCATCCTCCGCTCCCTGGTTTCTTAATCGCACGACACGAGCAACACGACGAACGAACAAACGCATCATATCGCATGAAACGGGAAGCGTGTACATGAATTGGGACGGTTTCTGCAGAACATTCCTTCCTGTCCTTGTCCTCCTTTGGTTAGATATCGCCCGCCTGCGACTGAGAAGGCAGCTTCTTTTCTTTCTCCTGAGATACCACATGGCCTACGATTTTTGAGGCGCAACCTTTTTTACTTTTCACTGTTCTTCTCATTATTCTGAATACTGGAGATACCCACACCTGCGATTAACCGGGATGGCTCTGGAGAATTTGCTCGGGTCAGGAACACGCGCAGAAGAGATTAATACATGGATGGGATTGGATGGTTGGGGGAAGGGAAATGTGGCGATCGGGGATCTTTGCTATTGTCTCTTGCGTCTGCGGGGGCGCGCTGTATAACTCACCAGCGGTGGCGGGACTCCACTGCTGCGGGGGGAATCACACACGGGAAACTACTACTACTACTAAGCTACTACATATCGGATCAGAATGGACCATGGATCGTTTGTCCAAAAGACATGGACAAGGAACACACACAGCGGCAGAGCTGCTTTGAAGTGCACTGGCTACATGACAGTCATAGCAGTTTACATTTGTCATCAGAAAGGACACAGAGAGAAATACACAGTATAGGATAGGATTAACCCCCATCCAGCAGCCTGGATAGCGGTGCGTAGCACTTTCGCAGGGTTTCTTGTCAATACAATCAAAATGATGATGTGTTCAAAGCTCAATTCAATTCCATCACCATTCTCCACTGCACAGAAGTTTACGTGAGGCTGGTCGCACGCAAACGGTAAAGAATCTGTCCATCCATCCCGTCTCCCCATGACTGTACACTTTTTCCCAGCACCGCAGCGCAAAGTTGAGTTGGGCGTACGTGCGTCGCACAGAAGGCTGCAACATTCGAACGAACATTAGTCGTCGAAGCTCATGTCAGGCACTTCCCTGGCGAAGATCATCACAGACAGCCAACAACAAAAAAAGGTCATCTGGGCACATCCCGTCCATGTCCACTGGCCGGGTTGTCCGTGGGGTCGACTAAGTTAGTTAGTCTAGAGTTCTGCCCTTCCCTTCCTTTCCCGTGTGCGGCGTAAAACGCGCGAGCCACAGCTTGGAAAGAGCTCTCTGGCGAGAGCTCTGGTAATGTGAGGCTGGACACCGACCACTGCCTGCGAATCAGAAAAGAGCGGGCGACAGAGCACCTGCCTGCTGCAGTCATTCCAGCGATTTCCAGCCAGACCCAGTTTTCTGCCGCTGATGCTGCTGTGGCGCGGACATTTCGACGACGTTCTGCGGACGCTTAGACGTATTGGTCGTTAGTAGCTATTCTGGAACTATTGTTTATTATAGTGCTTGGCTTGTGTAGACGAGGACAGAGCGCCAATCTTCTGCAAACATGGAAGACTGGCCGCTGGGTTGTGCTGCAAGATTAGACGAGCAAGGTGTGGCTTTCTCCGCGCTTGTGCGGCTTGCGAAAGAAGCAAGAAGCAGATAGCGCCACACCCAAGTAACGCGTAGCCGTCTGCAGACAGCTTTCACCAGCCTCGAACATGAAACAGAGGACAAGCCTTTCGGGCAGTCCCCAAGTCTCGTATTTCTTAGGGCTATTTCGGAGCTCTGCTTTTCTGTTGCGTTTTTGGTTTAATGCTGTTGCTGGGGAGTGTGATGCCAATGAAAACGCCTCGATTCTGTTACGTGGAGGGCAAGCATATACTGTCACCTTGCATGGGTGTTCTGGTGTCCATTTGCTGGCGGGGAGAGCTATATCGAGGTGGCAAATGAGCTCTGCGTGCTCTCTGGGGTCCAGCAGCCGTGTTACGCGGCCAGCAGCACCTTTCTGTGCGGTCGCCCAACAGAAAGGGTTCACTGTTGCTATACACAGTAACGGGAGGTGATCCGATGCTCGTGTTGGTGATGAGTGATGACTGCCCGTGGAGCTGTACGGAAGTTCGAACCCAGCGGCCTGACGCCTGACGTTGAAGATCTACTCCGACATGGGCAGTGATCTGCAATGTGCACAGCCACACTCAAGCTGCTCTAGGGTCGAGATCGAGAACGTGCAAGGTCTCCCATGCCACGTTGGCTGACTCTGGCTGTGCCGCGACGGCATGGCATGGCATGCATGCGTAGCCTGCTTCGACAGGCGCGGGACGGGGCTTCGACGTTGCGTCGATTGGAAGGGCTGGAAGCTCTTGGGACAGCTTCCTTGCCCAAGTGGCGCAAGGCGGTGCGCAATCACAATCCGCGCACACACGCCGCAGAAATGGCCGCAATCCGGGTTGGCGGGTCTTTAGCCTTTTCTTTGATTGCAGACACCTGCCCGGTTCTCGCGGATATGCAAGGTCGGCCGACGACGCGCTGAGGATGGGCACGTGGCTCGTGGGCAAGCAAGTATTGCGGCCCCGAGGAGTTGCAAGCGCTCCGAGCTATGGAGTTCATGCTTTGCGAGACACACGAACGGCTGTTTCAGCTCATGCAGTTGGCAGTGTCAGCATCACTTTTGTTCGCCCAGCCACAAATGATGTCTGTTTGAAGGACAGGCAGAGTCGGACGGTGTGTTCCCGTATGCGCTGGCCGGAGAGCATCACGAGCGACGATATCCTTGGAAGTCCGACAAGCACATGCGCTCTTACATCGATCGTGAACGATGCTACTTGGCGAGACGGTGTGCTGTTGCCCGACGGCGCAGTAGTTCCATAAGCTATGCGGAAACCAGGATTTGGTCGTCTCTGGCGGCACGGCATCTGAGATCTGACATGTGGGAGTGTCTCGGCTTCTGGAAGGCGTGGTTGTCCCTTTCCGTCGGCGTTGATCTTCGTGACGGTTTCCGATGGGTCGGAATATGTGTTGCAAGCACACCGCTGTCTTCGTTATGGTAAGAGTCAGTAGGATTGTTGAGACTCTTGAGAGCTAGTTATGATGATGTTAGGCTGACAGTGGTGTGGCGCTGTACGCTGCAGTTTCCAGACAAGCCCTGTTGTGAATCAGTTGAGCCAGAGTCAAGAGCACCATGAAAGCTCCTGAAGTTGTGTCAGCCTTAGGATAACGCTTGCGTCAGTAGTAAAACATCACCATACCTTCCGAGGCTTGCCTTGAGAGCCTGTCAGGGCGAGGAGTGACCACGATGGAACTCGGACTAGATCTCCAGATGCACACACATCATCAGAGCCAGATGAAGTACTTCAGCTGAGCATCAGCTGTCTGGTCCGGCTCACAAGCTTGACATGAGATTCTTTCGAATTGTTCCAGTGCTCATTCCAGCTGACCTGAGAGTGCCACTCACTCATATACTCATATAGCCGGGCGCCACATCCCGCGAGCGACGAACGCCATGTGGCTGATAGAAGCATCTCTAATGTCGACGAGGAACAACGGCCGAGAATAACAACCAGAGTAGGCTGGGCCATGGCGCGCACCACATCGATCCGTGCGAACCTGTGTCAGCGACAGAGTTGAAGACAAGCTCCACCATGGACTCAATTTCTTCGCATTCGCTGTATCAGGTAGCATTATGGCTACCCATTGCGGAATATGTCCGGCATGCGATGCTTCAAGCTCGAATCGCAGCGTGTTGAGCACGCGACACATTCGAGCGGTGCCCAAAGCAATGTCCAGCAATAGCCTCAACAAGACGCTAGATGCCCCTCATCTCGGTATGTCTTGCAAGAAAAGACGTCCTGAGATTGCGTCTCCCAAAGCATCTCCCAGAGGAGCAGGACCCGCCGAGAGGCTTCGCCTGAGGTGATATTGATTTGCACTCGAGTCAGATATATTTGTCGATGTGTGAGAGCCTCGCTGCCTCGGAACGCATGCAGACCATATTGAACAAGCAGACTGGGTCAACCGGGTCTTGAGCGTGGGCATGATCGGGCTTCAGGTAGGTGTGAAATTACTCCACCTGCTTATAAGCTGGCCGACTTATGCTCATGGTTGGGCAGCGTGAGATGTGGGCTTCAATATCGTTGCAGTAGATCTTTGGACTCTCATCACCGGTCCAGTACACTCGTCCTGCTCAGCCCTTTTTCAGACGTATCGGAGACTTGTGATCTGTCAAGCGCGGGAGACAACGAGCCTATGATTCGGCGCTTGGACGATGCCTTCGTTGACTTCGATTCCTGCATCCATGTGCTGCGGTCACAGTAAACAGTGTTCCTCTTCATCCCGACCTTCGAAGCCCTTGAGTTGTTCGATGCCGAAGCAAAACTTCTCGGAAGGCTGAAGTTATGCGGCACCTTGTCAGCGTGACTCAACTGCAACTTACGCTTTGAGCTTGCTCCAAGCCACCTTTTCACGAGCAAGAGTCATGGAATTTCCCTTCGAAGAGACAGCTTGAGAGGCGGCTTTCTTTGCCGTTCAGAACCAAAGTCAATGGATTATGTCTCGCATATTTCAGGTAGCTCAGACTCAAGCTCGGAAACATTGCTGCCAAGCCTTCATGGGAAATGAATCCATCGTTAACTTAGTGCGTGTGACATTCGGGGCCGTTTAATGTTGAAGGGCTCGGCGTGCGATGTTCGAAGCACAGGCTGCGTGTCCATGGATATCGTGGCAACATATGCCAGGCGAGTGAAGCACCGCCTAAGCCGCCAGCCAGTGACTGAGCCATCGACTTAGCCACCGAAGAGAGAGCATGGACTAAACCGCGAATGCGGCCATGGAGCATCGGATTGGACTTCCTGTTCAGGCCCAGTCAGCGGAAGGAATTCGTGAGCGTCTTGGTATCGCGATCTCCGAGCTTGCATTGCCACCGAGGGTTACAACGTAGTATTACTTGCTAGTGATGGACCTTGTCAGCTTAGCCATGATTCAATATCAGCCTGTTAGTCGTGCATTTTGCAAGCTGCAGATCTTGCTTTCTGTAGTCCGCAGAATTCGGCACAGTCGAGGCTGGACACCACGCGTTGCGGCAAGCTTTAGGACAAACACTTTGTCAGAATCGCAGAGACGTCGACGAAAGATGCAGGACTCTCTGTTGTGGTCGTTGTGCTGGACGTGAAGTGGACGCGACTGCTGCGCGAAAATCGACCGCCACTACCGCCCTGGATTTCTTGGCGCTTACCCGATTCGGCAAGGACCCAGTCACATCGAGAACGGAGTAAGAGCAGCTGCACGAAAATTTTGCCTAAGCTCTCCAGAGCTGAAAATAGCGTGGTCACATATTCTGGTCTTTTTTGCCTGCTGGTTTACTCAGCAGTGACTGACCCGAAAGCTCGTGGACCAAATAAACTCTGCTTCGTAAAGTATAAGAGTTGTTTCTTTATGCGTTACTACAAATATATACATGCGCATCTCTCAACTGGCGCTAGTCATCTCCGCAGTCAATCGTACTTGCCTCTAAATTTCTCGCTAGCTGCTTCTCATTATTTGGCCGTTGTCTTCTCGGCCTTTGCCATTCATCGTCACATTTTAGATCAATGGCTTCTTCGCAAGTCTAAGAGCAACATTGATCACACTGGAGGTCGCGATAACGTGTGCGAGAGTTCGAGGAGTGCCGAGGTTGAACACGTAGCATGGGTAGTGTCTGTTGGGCCCTCAAAGTCAGTTCCTAATCATCCTCGTCAACTGTTCCTCTCTGAATACTCACACAAAGCACTTGGCAATCACATGCAAGCCCAACAAATTGATCAAAGTCTGGTCGCCAGGAGCCATAGCCTGCGCCAGCGCAGCACTGATGGCAAAACCCGGGAACATCTCCATGAGGTTGTAGTGGGCGGAATACAGCCTCAAGGGCAGCCCACGCAAGTCTTTGATCTGTGCTCGTGGGTGGTCGTTGTCTCTGCCTCCTTTTATCCCTGCTGCGGAGGCCGCCGCACTACCCGCTCCTGACAGCGCATAGGTAACTGTGACGTACAGTCCAGCCAATGCTGCGATTTTGCCGGACTGAGGAATCGCAGAGGTGCTTCCGGCGGATGAGAGGAAGCCGACTGTGCTCACGACGCCGTTCACGGCCTTCTCGACGAGGCTGTTCGGTTGTGTGATCCAGGATGTGAGAGGAATCGCGGCGAGGAAAAGGCCTCCGAAGCCGAACATTGCTAGACCTGCTGGATCCTCGCTGGAGAAGCCTCGCCATTAGCTACGCTTCTCTTTTTTGCAGTGGCTTTGCCAGAACTCACACGCCATCGTTTGCCAGCTTGTTCTCAACCTTCTGCTTTCCCTCTTGAGCCTTGGCCTTGGCCTCGTCTGCACTTGGGAAATCGCGTCGGTTCGACATGTTGTACAATGTATAATTCTTCCTGCTGCAGAACTCGCCTATGCTGTGAGAGGAACAAGAAACTGTTATACCTTACCCGGGGCATGGCTAGTCTATGTTGTGGCCGCCCATCAGCACATTCGGCAGCCACATTGCCGTTCAACCCCGCTCTAAACGAAGCCAATGAAGCATAATGGTGATGATCGTGATGCGCCGCCAAATGTAAACAAGCGTTCAGCCTACGGAGAGGTGGAAGTCTGTAGTGGCCTGGATGCTGCACGTGTGACGTTTGACCGAGAGATCGTCGCATCACTTCGCTTTTTTGCCGAGATAAGCGATACGAAGCCGAGAGGTTAAATCTTGGTAGAAGGATGCGCTTCATGCGAACGACTTGCTTTGCAATGCCTTTTAGGAGAGTGCAGACAATATGTGCAGAGGAGACAAAGAAGACAGCAGCAATACATAAATTCGTCTATGATTTGCACCACTTCCACTCTTTCCCGTCGTTGGAAGACTTCTCATATTCTTTACCCCGATGCGACATCATACTACAACTCGTCCTTCTCTCTCGCGCTCGTCTCGAAATTGTCCTTGCATTCGAAATTGGCAGCATCGTTCTCGTCTCCTCCAGTGAAAGCGGCGACCTTGGGATATGGACACAGTTTCCGGGTGAACTGTTTGAACGTGCTCATATCTTGTCCCGGGAAGGGCAAGTTCTGTGCCAGAATGTGGTCTGGAGCTTCGCCTTTCTCGACCCACTTGACAAGATCTAAGAAGGCCGTCAAAGGATAAGCTCCTGGACCTCCAATGCAGTGGGCAATGCCAGGAGCCTCGAAGTGTCGATAGAAATCATTGATCTTTGGTCCAACAATTGCTTCCACGCGGTCGTGGTAGCTCGAGGTGCCGTTTGGCGGGATCAGTTGATCTTGAAGACCGTGCCAGCCCAGGAGCTTGCCACCTGCCTTACGGAATCGTCTCAGATCAGCGTCAGCTGAGTTGATCGATGAATGGTATTCTTGATAGCTCTTGACAAGCAGCTCATCGAAGAATTGCTCGTCATCGACAGTTGCCAGGTCGAAATCAGGATTCTTCATAACCCATGTCTTGATCCAGTCTGCGGAAATGCCGAATGGCGAAGACTTGCAATTCTTCGAATTCTCGTCGCACTTGGTTGTAGCGAGACCGCCAAAGACAGGGTCGATGCCTGACATAGATGCATCTGGTGTGGTTCCAAACCACACTCGCTTGCCGCTTTCCGGATCAATAGGACCACTCCAAGCATAGGAGGCGACCTCGGCAGCCTGCTTTGTTATCTTGCGGGTATCGGTGCCGCAGGTGTACTTCTGGCCAACGACTGACTTTGGATCGAACTTGCATTGACCTGGAGCAGAGATGATACCATCTTTGACACCATCGATCTCATCGCAAGCGTCGATAGCTGCGGCTGTGATAGCATCGAGCTCGCACGGAGCAGGATAGTAATTGAGTCTCTTCATAACGACATGAGGGTAGAATTCAGTTACCAAGAAAGTCACCCAGTTGAATGAAGGTGCGGTAGATATGATGCCCTGATACAGCTTTGGGTAGCGTTGGGCCAAGATCATGCCCTGACGTCCGCCTAGTGATTCGGGACGTCAGCAATGCCTCCAAGGACGCTTTGCAAAAGCCACTCACCTGTGCTGCAACCATTCCAATACGAGTATTGGATTTTCTTTCCATAGTAGTGCTCAATTACATGCTTGGCAAGCATACCGAGTTCGCCCACAGAGCGCCAGCCGTATAGCTGCAGTAAGTCGTAATTAACGTTTCCGGGGCTTTTAACGCCCCACCAGGTTGAATCGAGCGCAGTGCGGAAAACATCGCCTTCGTTGCTGTGGCCGCCGTCTGTGTTGGCTGCAGCATAGCCCATCGACACTGCCGGGCCAAGTGCGTCAGGAATGCCCGCTGCCTGCCCATGCCGTCAGTTCTGCGCATCAGTTGCTGAGCACACAAATCACATACATGCCCGCTTCCTCCCTGCCCCAGGTACCTGCCGTTCCACTCCTTCTCTTCAGGTAGCCAAACATTCACACGAACTTGGCCATCGACGCCTGTGATTGTAAGCAAGGAGCGAAGGCTCTCGGTGAGACAGATAAGACTTACCAGGATGTGAATAGAGAATGGTTACATTGCAAAAGTCCAATGGCTTTGCTTCAGCGGGCAACAGAGGCAGAGCTCTTGGCATTGGGACTGGTACTTCGACCCATCCTTTCACAGCCTCCGCGATCACCTCTTCGATCTTCACACCTTCTAAATCGGCAGGCTTCCCCGCTGCTTCAAGTGCCTTGGACGAGCATGTCGCTGCTGAGGCTCCAGCAGCGAGTGCCAGGAAAGAAGTAAGGAGCAGAGGCAGCATCTTCGCGGATGATGAGTTCCACGGCGGAACAGGTGAGGTCGGGAAGGAAGAAGATGATATACTGCAATGCTTCGGTAGTACGGCCTCTTCAATGAGGAGCTGTACTTCCGACCAATTCTAGATGCTGGAGCTTGGGTAGATCCCAAACTTTAAATGCCATTGTGCTATGCCGGGTACATAGGCAGATCGCTGGCCATGGAATTAGGCACAGAATTAGTATGCAAAAGTAGCATGTCTAGTGGACAGCTTGCTCCGCTCTTTTGTTTCCGTATGTGGGACCTTTTGCAACGCCCACAACTTCCATATTTCCTGAGCAAAAGCAGCATCGGCAAATGGACAAGCACAACGCATGCGATAAGGCTGCGCCTGGTGTGTTCAGGCTTCTCCAGATACTGCCATGGGCAACCCTGGTCGGGCAGTAATAAGCAATGCGGAGGCCCATGGGACCTCGAAGTGAAGTTCTTGAAGATCGGAACAAGGCTCGGCTGTTGCGAACTGTCTCATTCCGAAGTGCGCTAGCCGAGCCGATAGCACACTCTACGCGTCGATTCTTCTGGCAGGAAATATAGGGCAATCACTCCCATGTCTTGTCTTGACCTTTCCGAAGACTCCATCGCTGTCGCTAGACGATCAGATGAAGTAGTCAGGTCGGCGGGCTCATATACCGCCGTTGAGCCGGCGAGACTGACTCGAATGAGGCGTGTCTCGTCGAAGATTGTCGCCGTTCGTAGTTTTCGGCTGGATCGGAACAGTTTCTCTAGCCCCAGAGCGGTGTGCGGGCAATACATTGGCGATATTTGTGAGATTCGCAGGAGTGCACGACGATGGAAAGGGAGAAGTTCGACATTCGGCAATTGCTGTGCCAATTGTCTTGGCGATCACGACAACAACAGCTTCGTCGCTTGACATGATTTCAAGTCACAAGACACACGAAGATGTCAATCCATGCGGCCTTGAGCTTCTCCGACTCTCATTGCACAGCTCAGCATAGATCCGACTCCCTGGCCGATCAAGACTAGACATAGACGATTGTGGCAAAACAACCCCACAGACTGCACAGGCCATGGCAATCCTCAAATCTTTCCTGCTATGCCTTAGCCTCGTATGCAGCTCGGGCATGTCAAGCAGGATAACTGGAAGTGGAAGATCTACGAAGCAACCAAATATCATCTTCATGCTCACTGATGATCAAGACCTTCACATGGACTCGCTCTCATACATGCCATATTTGAAGAAGCATGTCACTGAGCAAGGCACAACTTTTGGCAAGCACTACTGTACTGTAGCCCAATGCTGTCCTTCAAGAGTGACCATCTGGACTGGAAAGGCGGCTCATAATACCAATGTCACAGATGTGAATCCTCCATATGGTAGGTGCCTGCGGCAGTTTTCCTTTGCCTTCCTTGGACTCACTATCTCGACTCGAACACACGCCCAGACTGCACGAAAACAGCTTGCTGAGGTTCTACTTAACATTGCATAGGTGGTTGGCCCAAGTTCGTATCCCAAGGTTTCAATTCCGCCTACCTTCCCATATGGCTGCAAGAGCTCGGCTACGCAACCTACTATATCGGAAAACTTTTCAATGCCCACAGCGTAGAAAACTACGCATCACCTCGAGCAGCTGGCTGGACGGGCTCAGAATTCCTTCTCAACCCTTATACCTACGAATACCTCAATGCTACCTTCATTCGAAACCACGACGGACATCCGGTTTCCTACGAAGGACAGTACAGCACGGATGTGATCTCAGAAATGACAGCGGGCTTCCTCGACGATGCTTTGAACGAGTATCGAGAAACAGACAAGCCATTCTTCATGACTATTGCGCCTAATGCCCCGCATTCGAATGTGCACATGAACACGTTGATCGACGGGAACTTCTCCGAAGGCTCGAATACACAGTCTCCTCCTGTTTCTGCCGCGCGTCATGCGCATCTTTTCGAAGACGTGGTCGTGCCCAGAACACCACATTTCAACCCGGAGAACCCGCACAGTGTTTCGTGGATCGAGAAGCTACCCAGACAGAACCAAACCAATGTGGAATTTAACGACCATTTCTATCGCCAAAGATTGAGAGCTCTGCAAGCGGTGGATGAGATGATTGATGCGGTGTTCGCCAAGCTCGATAAAGCTGGTGTCACTGAGGAGACGTATGTGTTCTTCTCTACGGATAATGGATATCACATCGGGCAGCATCGACTTCAGCCAGGGAAACAGTGTCCATTCGAGGAGGACGTCCATGTCCCCCTAATCGTGAGAGGACCCGGAATCCCGAAGAATTGGAGCACGGAGATTGTGACGACGCACACGGACCTTGCACCAACCTTCTTGAAGCTAGCAGGTGGGGAGTTACAAGAAGATTTCGATGGGCAGATCATCCCTCTTCATGGACTTAGCAGCAGTGATATTTCAGAAGCAGAAGTCTTTCAGCATCTTAACGATGAGTCTGGGAGATCGCTGACTGCGACTGCTGAGGACTGGACAATAGAACACATCAACATAGAAGCCTGGGGCGTGATAATGTCTGAAGGCAATCACGGCTCAACCCTCTACCCTAACCATACTTACAAAGCCCTTCGTATCATCGGAAAAGACTACAGCCTCTTATACACTATCTGGTGCAGCGGCAAACACGAACTCTACGATTTGATCCAAGACCCATACGAGATGGAAAACCTCTACATGCAAGACCATTCCAGCACGTTCATCACGTTCGGTAATGTTCACTTTGACCAAGGCAATTATCAGAGCGGCATCTTCGTCTCACCTATGACTCTCGCACAACTACCTCTGCTTGACAGCACGTCAGATCCCTCGAGAGAACTTTACACGTTTCCGATCAGCAAAGTGCTCGACCGTCTAGACGCTCTCACCATGGTACTCAAAACCTGCAAAGGGAGATCCTGTACGCATCCTTGGGAAACTTTACATCCTGCACAAGATGTCAAAGGCTTGAAAGATGCGATGAATGACAAGTACGATGAGTTCTATGCTCAGCAGCAAAAGGTGAAATTCGAGAGATGTGAGAAAGGCTATATCCTCGAAAGTGAAGGGCCAGTATACGGAGGCGAGATGTGGACATGAGCGTTTCGAGAGTCTTGATGGCAGAAGGAGATTCAATGCCTTCGACGAAGATCCGTGAGCGACAGAATCGTATTTGGAGCGTGGCGTAAAGCATTACATTTTTCTGAACCATCGGAAATGGTACAGAGGGTCCTTTGTCTAGTTGTGACATTCTCCAACAGAGCCTGACTTTTCTTGATCTTCTTTGCTGGCATCATTCAAGCACTTTTCTTCACTCATCACTTGCATCTCTTTTCCACAATCTTCGACCCAAACTCCTCATATTCCTGCCTGCTGACCCACATTTGGTGAAACGTGCCCAAACTCCCCAAAACACTTCCTCCGATCCATGCACCATATTTTCGCTCCGGACTACTGCTGTTCGCGATCACACGTACCTTCGGATTGGGGAATAGAGCTGCCAGATCAGCCTGTAACCGCTCAGGCAGCTTGTCGATCAGAGAGCCAGCACCGGTCAAGATCACGTTGTTAAGGAGACTTGGCCGTTGGTCAACATCGACGCTCTCGACAGCTGTGCGGACAGTTTGTGTTATCGTTTGGGATTGCTGGGGCGCGGCGTGTTCGGAATCTGTGTAGGCGGCTTTGTTGTCGAAGAGTCCTTCGGCGACGCGGAAGCGCTCTACGCCAAAGACTTGGTTCCAGCCGTCTGGCATCTCGAATGGTTTAGGTGGCAGGCCTTTCACTGAGTCGGCGTTCGTTTGGCCACCGGGTCCAAAAGGTTGGTCTAGGCGTCCGGGGCCGGGCCAGGCTTGCACGACGCTCTCTTTGAAGGCTGTCAGGACGCGCTCTTCTTCGAGCTTGCGGTAGCTATCTGTGGGCGGCTTGTCAAATTTGACGTATGTGGCATTGCTGGGTGCGCCGGCGTCGACTGGCAGCTTTGACTTGACCATGTAGTGCGGCACAAGAGGCACACTTTGTTGGTTGTACATGAGCCGGATCTGATCGTTAAGCCAGTTTCCAGCAAGTGGTGTCCGCTGAATGCTCTTCTTCAGCACCATGCCCTCATGTAGCGCCGTGACCGAAGTGTTCTGGTGCCCCACGTCCACGACCAGCGCGGTTGCCTTGCCTTGTGAGTATGCCGCCAGCTGCCCTGTCTTCGCGAGGAAGAACGCCGGTACGCCCCACTGCTCCATGGCAATTTCCATCGTCTTTTCTCGCGCCTTGAGGGGGTTCCAACCTGGCTCCGTCATGAGTAGCGGATACTCTCCCAGCACCTTCTCCTGCTCCTCGGCCTGCTCCGCCGCCTCATCCATGTTCACGTCGCCATTCTCGTCTGTGTTGCCGTCATTGAGTCCGTTTTTCGATGGTGGTGTCTGCCGCTGCCCCGTCAATCTACTCGTCACTGCGTACTCCCACAAACTCGACGCTGTCTCCCAGTCTTCCACAATTCCGTCCGCATCGTAAGGATTTAGTATCTCGACCTCGGGTTTCGGGAGATGTATCGCATTTTCGCCAAATAGCTTATCGCCTGATGCCTTCTTTGCATAGCTTGTGGGAACCTGCTCGCCTTAGCTGTGTTTCCTGATCCTGGTTTGAGATATGCTCACCACCGACTTGGGCGTGTCTTCTCCGGCGAAGCCCGCGCGCACACTATGACTGCCCGGATCTAACACGAGCGCATTGATCTCATCGCCTGCATATTCCTGCTGCCCTGGAGCTTGCGTGGGAGGGAGCGTGGTCATGTTGGTGGGTGGAGATTGCGCTCAATGCGCCGATGCGCGGAAGCCTTGAACAACTTCGAATGGTAGCCGGCTCAGCGGAAGAGCGCGACTCGACTGATGCGGTTCAGCGATAAGAGAAAGGTCAATGGAAAGATTGAGATGGTTTGCGACAACGATGAGTGGAATTGTGTTTCGCTGCAGCGAGGAACGCGACTTGCTCGTGAAGCTCGACACGCTAAACTCTATCTGGCCACTGCGGATCTTCACGCCAATTCCGACCGACCAGTCCTAGCACGCCTGTCCCGATTGTCCACCTCACACGCTATGTGGGATGCGCTCTTTCCAAATTCCCTATTGCCTCGCGCCCCCACTCCTTGGTGATCAACAGCAGTGCTGAGCAGTCTTCGTTGTCAAACGGCTAAGCGTTGCAGCATCCGCGGAATAACTGCCTAACTATGCCCCAAAAACCATTTCCGCCTCCGCCTTCATTGCTTGCTGGGGATGGATTGTTTTGTGGTCTTGGGCGCAGTGGCCTCACCCTATATCTTGGGTCGCGCTTTGCTGCCAGCAGTGGAGCAAGGTTGTTGCTTTCTGCTCGCGAGGGCTGCCCGATACTTGGGACTTGTGCATCAGGGGCTTCCACAGGGGCAGCGATGGCACTTCCCCCGGCGAGGCAGAATAGAGCGATAGCTGAGATCTTCATCTTGTCGATGTACGAATGTGTAGGAGTACTTCTGTTGAGTTGCGGCGCCGGCGCCTTGATTTGTTCGGAGAGTCTTGCTGTGAATGGGATTGAGGTTTTTTGATGAGCTACAAACAGTTCCCCCATCGAGGCCTGCGCTTATATGCCACTTTGGAAACACCGCCATGACCCTGATGGAATCACTGCTGGCACATTGCTTGCTGCTTCATGAAAGCCCATCTCGCCGCTGAGAGGTATCGATCTGAACGATTCCCGGAGCGAGCACAGTTCTGTCTTCGTAGAGGGAAAATGGACCTTGGGGCACGATGGCTTGCTGCGGCTAAGCCGGATATTCCCTGGTTATCTTGGTGACAAAGTTGATGCAGCCGCGCAGCCCGCGGATTGATATTGGGCCCGTGACTGTTTACTGCAGCCGCGCTATGAAAGCAGTGTAGCCGTGCCAAAGGCATCAAATCGCTGCGCTGCACGGCAGGAATTCGTCAATCGTCCCCAGGCTACCAGGCCCTCGAGAGTTCGGAATCGTGATCACTAAGGAACTCAAAATAGCAGGTCGCCCTCGTGGTAAGCTCCAAGTGGCCGCGTTGTTACAATGCTTCGGAGCGTTGGCACACCGGTGCCTGGTCCTTTAAACGGCCAAGAGCGCGCCATTTGGAAGTAAGCTTGGAGTTCTTGCTGAAGACACGACTGGCTCTCTTGGCTCAAGAGATGGCCATTGAAGTACCCGAGACATACGAGGAGAGCATTTTGCCTACCAGGACGCAGCCATGGTCGTCGTCTTTTGCACGACACGGTCCGCACTCGGAACATTGTAAACCTCGAGCTTCCTCTTCGGTCACGAACTTCTGATGAAAAAAGGGCTCCAGCTCCTGATCTCCGAAAGGTGAGCGACGGCTCTTCAGCAGTTGCCAGGCATGACCTTTGTCATAGAATAGTTAAGCTGCTTGAACGGGCGGCAGGCCAGTCAGTATGTCCGTCTGTCCTCAGGAGCAGTAGGAGAGAATGAGATTGAAAATTTCGTGGGGAATCGCCGAGAGTGGAGTTGCCATGGACATCGAGACCGTGAGTGCGTGGCAGCGCAGTATCGCGCTCGACTCATCTATATCGTATTTCGGCGCGTGAAGACAGTGTTTATTGAGAGCATCGTGCATAGCGATCGCGTTGTGAGGCGCGCCGGCAGAGAGAACATGGCACATCGGCAAGCAGCAGCAGCAGCAGCGGTTGCGCGCGGGCCGATCCGTCGACTTCCCTTGGCCGATTGAGATTGAGCCCCTGCAGACGACGAGACCACCTTCACTTCAACAACACTTCACCATGCGATTACGCGATTTGTACAAAGTCGAAACGCTCGACACGCGTTTTGCCGGGTCCGGTCAGGCACTGCCTACCGCGCAGCCGTCAAAATGGGCAAGTCGGCTGCTTCTATCAATCGAGAAACGTGGCTAACAGTCAGCAGTGAGTGGGAAACGCTGCACGGGTGTTCAGGCAAGGCTGATGAGACTACAGGAATACTGTCGAGTACTATGTGTACTACCTGGTCTTCCTGACCATTCCCTTCATGATGTTCAAGAGTGTATATGATGTTTCCAGGCCAAGCCACCCAGGCTACGCCAAACTAGAGCCTCTTCTGGAGCCGGGCTGGATCCCAGGACGAAAGGTCGACAATTCTGATGCCCAGTATGCTGGATTCCGAGAGAACATCCCATACATGGCGGTCGTCTTGATCCTGCACCCATTGTTACGGAGAGCCTACGAAGCTGTCAAGTCTGGCGCGAAGACTGGCGGCAAAGATGGGAACGGTACGCAGAAAGCAGATCAGCACTTGCAGGACCGTGTCACGTTCGACCTCTTCTTCGCCATGGCTTTCATCATCGCGCTGCATGGCATCTCTGCGACGAAGGTCCTGCTGATCCTCTACCTCAATTACCAAATCGGTACAGTACTGCCAAGGCAGTATGTGGCTGCCACGACTTGGGTGTTCAACATCGGCATTCTGTTCGCGAATGAACTCTGTCAAGGCTACAAATTTGCTGATATTGCCGCCTTAACGCTTCCGCCTACTACCATAGGCGCAGAAAAGCCTTCAGGAGACAACTGGGGAGCACGGCTGGATAGCTATGGAGGTCTGATTCCACGCTGGGAGATACTGTTCAACATCACAGTGCTGCGCTTGATCGCTTTCAATTTCGATCATCTATGGATGCTCGACAGGAGAGCTAGCAGCCCAGTTGAGGTACTTTGCGCCTCCCTTAGTCCGTCTTGCAGAACTATGCTGATCAACTCTAGAAGAAAGGTCTCAATCCCGCCAACCTCTCCGAACGAGAACGCACCTCCATTGGCGCCAAGCCCTCAGACTTCACTTTTCGCAACTACCTCGCCTACGTTCTCTATTCGCCCCTGTACCTCGCCGGCCCCGTTGTGAACTTTAATGACTACATATCGCAATCCCGCTACCCAATGGCAACCACTTCACGCTCACGCATCATTCCCTACGCGATTCGTTTCATTCTCTGCCTCCTCTGCATGGAACTTGTCCTCCACTACCTCTACGCTGTCGCCATATCCAAATCAAACCCAGACTGGAACATCTACTCACCTTTCCAGCTCAGCATGCTTGGCTATTTCAACCTCCACGTGATCTGGCTCAAACTCCTGCTTCCTTGGCGCTTCTTCCGCCTCTGGTCACTGGTCGACGGCATCGACCCACCAGAAAATATGGTCCGCTGCATGTCGGACAATTATTCTGCGCTCGCATTCTGGAGAGGCTGGCATCGTTCTTTCAATCGCTTCGTTGTGCGCTATATTTATGTCCCACTCGGGGGCTCCGGACAAGGCAAAGTTCGAGGTATTCTGAACTTCCTCGCAGTTTTCACTTTCGTTGCACTCTGGCACGATATCAATCTCCGATTGCTCATGTGGGGGTGGCTTATCACACTCTTCGTTCTGCCGGAGATCCTGGCGACCTTGGCGTTCCCGGCGAAGAAATGGAAGGATCGCCCAGATCAGTACCGTTGGCTTTGTGGAGTCGGTGCTGTGGGGAATATTCTTATGATGATGGCAGCCAATCTCGTTGGCTTTGCGGTTGGCCTGGATGGGCTCAAGGGTCTGGTCGACGGCATTATTGGAAGCTGGGGAGGCCGAGTTTTCCTGCTTGGGGCAATGGCTACACTTTTTGTTGGCGTCCAAGTTATGTTCGAAGTGCGAGAGGCAGAGAAGAGAAGAGGTGTGAACATGAAATGTTAGGTGAAGCCAAGAACGTGGTGCATTATACGAGTAAGTTGCGAAGCTGAATTGAAGTTTTGTTGTTCAGCTCATTCGGTGTTGTTCAGGTTCACTATTTTGCTCATCCTCACCGAGGTCCTCATACATTCGGCCCCCCCATCCTTCTTTCTATGAACAAGTACACTGACACACACTAAAGCCATCAAAACAATTCGACGGCACAATCTGGAACCCCGAGGTCTGACAGCATCCTCTGCGGACACCCTCGGCGATACATCTAAAAGTTCGACTTCAGGGACTGCTTTTTCACAGGGAAATCATTGGCAACGGGGACGAATTACTTACTGGTCTCCGCAGTTTGGTCCGATATCTGGATTGTCCTCGGTAGAGTAGATTGCGCAGCCTCCTCCTGGGAACGTTCCGCGGAAGCATTGGCGTTCTTGGAGCTCGATGGGAGTTGGCGTTGCGCTTATAAAAGAAGCGCAAGTCGCAAGGAGGGCGAGGAGGGTGAGTTGCATTGTGGCTTTCTTTCTTTGGTTGTTGTTGGCTTGGGTTTTGATGGAATCTGGCTGGGTTGCGATGGGTAGACAAGTGTCAGATACTTATACCGTCGAGACTGTGGCAGCAACACTCCCTCGAGGAAGATGTCCTCTATGGTTTCGGGTATCAACAACCTGGCTGTTACGACACACATTCCTGAAGTGGCAGTTTTGGCACGGGAAAGACAGATTCGAAAATGTTCGCGCTGATGATCCTTGGACGATGATCGATACGACGTGCGTCACTCCGATGAAAGTCAGAGTCTTCAGGAAGAAGTATGTCGACGTTGCACTGCACACTCCTTGGCTGACGGAGAGGTGGATGTTGATCGCCTTTTCTAGCTAAAGTGTTTAGGCACAATGATCACGATCAACAGAGTACCAGAGCCATTGGTTTGCATTCACTGAGAGAGCTGGCAAGACCAGGGCTGTCATGTCACATCTGACGTTTCAACAACCTGCTACATGCATCGTGGCTTAGTACCGATCATCAAGAGCTAAAGGATAGCAGAATGCTACATTGCAACAACACGTCTAAACGGCCTGACGTCGAATAAGTGTCGATCATGAAACGACTATGGCCAGTCACCACTCCGAAGCCACGATCCTCTTCCATACAAAATCATTACCGGCGACTTACGATCGAAGGATCACAAGCAGCAACGAGATGAGCTGAAAGCCGGAAACTTATTGGCTGCAACCACGTCGCCAAGAAGCAAAGACTACTATAAGAGACCCTCGAATGCAGAGCATGACGCGCCTCAAATGCCTGAAAGGAAGCAGAAGTACCATGCTTGAAGTCTGAAGTGTCCCAATTAGGAAGGTATTTTCTCTTCCCAAAGCGGTATGTGTGCGATGCAGCTTCAAACCTTTTGCTTCGCATTCGCGCTTTGAGGCTGCCAAGAGGTGATTCGGAAAGAGCTAGTGGAGTCTACTTTTCGTGGTTGTGTTTGTGAATGACATAGACTGGAAGCAAGGGCCGTCATGAAATGGACGTAGAAGGAAGTGTGGAGCTGAGGTTACATGGCGGCAGATTGATGTGCGTGAGGCTGTGGTGGTTATCGCGAACATGCGCGTGAGAAACGCACGGTTGGGACAGAAAGAGAAGGTGTGAAGTCATGAGTTGGTTTACATTGCGAGAGAGCGGAGAGGAGAGAACAGAGGGAACGGATCGCAAGAGCCAGGTTGCCCATAGCATGGCTTTTGTTGGGGCTTGGAGGTGAATGCGACGAGATACTTATATCTCCACCTACGCCCACGGGGCTCTTGTTTCGCCTTCCAATTCAGGACCTCTACACAGCCTCTGACCCACGGAATATAATCAATCAACATCCAACAAGGTCATAACAAGAACTATAACGATCACACCCAAACTCAAGCAACCTCACACCGAGAGCAACCATGCAACTTCAAACACTGCTCCTCACCACCATCCTCACAGCTCTCACGCTCGCCAGTCCCGTCGCCAAGACTGAAGCTGTCGAGAACCTCGAAGCCCGCCAGTGCTTCTCTGGTCCTTTCGTTGGTGGCGAGTGCGGCATCTATGGCACTCCAAATATTCCAGGAGAAGACTGCGGCGACTTGTGCATTGCTGAAGGAACTAGGAGAAAATGCTGTACTGTTGCGACCTTCTCATTGGATCAGGAGCCCTGTGGTGGTGTCTTGAGTGGATTTGCACAATGCAATTGTAACTGTTAGAGAATATGATGTGAGAATAAGGAAGATGTCAAGGAGTGGAAACAAGCTGAGCTGGAACTACTCGGTCGTTATACTTGTTGAGATCTGACGAGCAAATGTACAGAGATGGAATCCGGGATCGATGCTAATTGAGATGGCTCATTGGCATGTCAATTCTGTGGTGTATACATTGCCACACGACTTGAAAGTTTCTCTCTACACAAGCGAGATGATACCCTCCGTGCCACTTGCTCTCTCGCAACAAGTACTGTTAAGACTTTCTTCCAATGATGTCTCTTTGCGCTGACTCTATGACATCGCAGGTTTAGGCGGATGTGCAGTTTGCTCTTTGTTTCTCAGGCATAACGCCATTGTTCGCTTAGCATCTGGACAATTGCTATCGCAACCGTTTGTCTCTAATTGGTGGCGATAGAGGGGACAATGTTTCGAGATCATGAACGTCTAGTGCAAATTCGTTGTACGTTAGCCAACAATGGAACAAAAGAGTATAGATCTGAACAACGTAACAAAGATTTGTCACAATGAAGCAAAATGTTGACAGCAAGATTGTATAAGTATGTGAGAGAAAAGCCAGACTTTTCCCTCGTGTCAGAAACACTTTCGCAAGGACAGATCAAGCGGCATCAGCAAGCACTCTTGATCTACATACACGAAACAAGCAAAGATAAACATCATGTCACCGTCCAACACGAGAGCTGGCTTCCTGTGTAGGCTGGTTCCTCCTCCAGAGCCAGGCTGTGTTCTCTGCCCTACAAGACCCGCGAAGAACCCGGTCACCATCGCAGAATGTTCTTGCTCGTGTATTGGCAATTTCACCTACTGTTACGACTGTATTAAAGGTGGGTCGACGTCAAATCATAGCTGCCCAGTTTGTGGAGACTCTCTCTATGCTGGAGAAGAAAGCAGTTCCGACGACGATGACTTGACAGAGGAACAGCAAAGTGTTTTCGACAACACGTACTATGCTGATGACTTGATCCAGGCAACCATTTTTGACAACGGTAACAGCGCTGACGAAGACAGCAGTGACGATGGCTGCGATGAGGAAGAGTTCGATTACGAAGACCGCAATGGTGACGAAGAAAATGGCTTGGACGCCCTGGTGAAGAATCTCTCCACTTTCGGCATGCTGACGCTTCTGATGCCAGGACATCGCTATCACATCCCGATGGATGTAAGACCAGGTCAGGCCCATCTTACCTTCAACGGCACCGAGACTCCCGACCGAGACCATGACTTCCTCGAACGCTACCACGGTTGGCGCGAATCAAGTCGCCCAGTCACTTTCGACGACCAAAGTCGATCAATCATCGAGGAGAATATCCTCTGTGAGTGGGTCGTCAAGCAAAGCGGCCTTCACCTGCAGGAGCAAGAAGAGTACTACCGTGCTCACAAGGATGAAGCTTTGAGCTGGGCAATTCTCGTCTCGACAGCCATTGAGTGTCTCTGCAAGATGGATGGTGAGAAATTCGACGGACGCGTTTCACTGTGGTTCCGCTTCTCAGAAGTTCTGCTGAATGCACTGAGCACGCGCACCTCAGCTTTTGAGATCTTTACTGATGCAAAAGGCGGGTTGGCGAGTACTTTTCCAAAGCAGGAGGAATGGACTCCTCCGCAGCACTTTTTCTGGTCCCTGGTCAATGGAGTTGGGAGCGAGGCCGCGAACGTTTTGGAGTTCATTCATACATTGAGTTGTGAATAGAGTGTGCTAACTCCATCACTTGTGCAGGCACAGTGACGGACATACTAGGATAGCATCCTGATTTTTTCGTGTGATTTTCGGCAATGGAATCGTGTTTTGCGAACTTCTCTCCTCTGTTTCATGATGTTAGCACCTACTTTCGTATAGTTGTGACCTCCTGGTGTCTATATGCAACTTCTTATCACATGCAGCTTGTAGTCAATAGTTGATGCGTAAAGTAGAACAATTGTCTGGAATGGCGCAACGTGAATGGCTGCGTTGATGGGCACACTTCTGCAAAGTCTGACATCGTCGTAAGAGCCCGGTTCGCCCAAGATTTGACCTTTCTGCTAAGCCAGGATGCATGGCCAAGAAGCCTGTCGATCCTTGCGTTGAAAGTGTGGCTCATTCCAGAACACGTCCTCCGCTTGTCATCATGCTTTGGCATAGAGTTTATTCCTCGTCACCGCTGAGTTGCTAAATTGGGACCTATGCGAAAATGGCACAGACGGTAGAGAACAAGGTCGAAGAAGATCTGTTGAAGGTGTTTGAACCATGTCTTATCATTACGAACGTCGATGAGGCTGATGTGGGAAGGCACTAGCAAGATCTTCGTCTTTACGAGCAGGAGAATAGGAGTCGTCACCGCCACCTTTCCCAATGCGATCCCGCTTCCGCATGTGCCGAGCGCGCTAGACTTTCGTATTCTGAACCTTAGCAGCAACCCTGCGAAGCGATCTCTTCACATCCTACGCGCACGCTCGCTCTCAGGCTCGATCTTACAATGCATTGCTCATCTTCGGTCGCCTACGACGCTGCGACTGTATCAGGACAAGCGATACTGAAGGAAACGATATCTTATGCTGGCGTGAAACTGTGCAGGAATACCAGCTCCCTTCTACGGTACGCCTGAGGACGGCGTCATTCTAGCTTCCTGGGCCTTGGGGTGTTTCAAGGTTTACGTCAACACCTCTACACGTCCAACCTCTTGCTCCTCATCAATTCTCGCATTTTGAGGCCTCTGCGACGACTTTCCAAGGCAGTTTCTGGGCTGGATTCTGCTAATGAGCACTTCCGAGGAGCCTAGGACGGCGTAAAGAGGCTCTTCACCCCACGGTCGCTACGGAATATCCTGCCTCGCGATGATCCTCGGCCACGCGCTTTCAAAGGCCTCTACTGGTAGGTGCTCCACATTGAGGTAAATCTTGCAAAGTTATGCATCTAATAGAAGTCTAGTGATACTGCTTTCACTCGCTGTAGTGCTGAATGCTGGCCTGACTGAATGTGACGACAAGAATCCTCCAGGATGCGCAGACTACATTCGCGCCGGCCTTGGTTACGACGGACCTGTACAAATAACACAGACGAAGTATGAGTATTATGTGACAACGCAACATGTCACGGTTACTGCTGGTTCGCCTCCTGCGCCTCCGCCTCCAAACCAGGATCTGGCTGCCGCCTCAGCGTGCTCGAGCAGTTGGAGCAAATACCGCAGCCGCGCATCTAGAAACGTAGTCTGGAAACATGTCACGACCACTGTGTATCAAGCGCTGACCACAGATCTCACTTACGGCATTGGAGATGTTTACTCAACCGAACCTGTGTATAAGATACCAGTAGCCCGCGGCAACTTTACCGCAACGAGCACAGCGACGAGTCGAGTTTTGAATATCACCTCCATCAGCGAGACGGCAACGGAGTCAACTCGAAATAAGACCCTTGCGAGAGCGACACCAACTTGCGACTTGCTCAAGCCAAAGGAGTGCAGCAAACTCTACGTTGAATACATATCGAGTCTTGGGCTTCCGTACAACGCTTCCGTGCCGAAGGTCACACCTGCGCCGGCCAACTCACCGCCATGTCCCGAGTACTTTTATAAGCCTTTCTCAACATGCCAAAAGTCATTCGTTACGAGCTACTCCAACGATTGCACGATCATGGGGAACAGCGTGCAACTTTTCTACTTTCCGACTCAGTCAACTACTCCGACCATTGAGCCCTCAGGAACCATCACACAACCACCCGCAGTCGTATACGAATATGCCCCGGGAACCACATTCACCTCGCCTTCAATTTATCTCAAATTCGACTACCTTTCTGCAGAGCGGGGTATCTACGCGAATGATGCATTATACTGCACAACTTGCAACGAAAAGGGTTGCGTGACGCAAGGAGTGGATGGCGGGCAGGCGATAAAGTACGAAGGGACGTCAATCAAGGGTCAATTGGTCTCTCTGGCACCGCAGGAGGTCTCCAGTATTGTGCTGAACTTCGATGAGAAAGAGGCATCAAGCATCATCAGCACTATGGCCCACAACCTACCAGGATACGCAGATGTCATGCAAAAAGTCGCCGGCAACTTCAACGTGACCGCCAGACCACTGAACTTGAGCGATGTTCTTCATCCGCCGCCTGAGGCCTACTACTTGCAGCCACTGGAAAACGCTCCTGGATGTGACCCGTTAGCACCACAGCCGCAATGTTCTACCATCTACGAGGGAGCATATCGTGCTCTTATTTCTCTGCCGCAGGAGGTCACTGGATTCCAAGGAGCCTGGAAATCTTGCTTTCCGGTGATCTACGGCGTGTACGACCCACCAATCGCTCTGACAAAGGCTTCCGTGGCCGAAGGTCCTACTCTGCCTGGTGGTTACAAACCGACTCCGGGCCCAGAGCGACCGAATCAAACGCCACCGACCGCCGAGCCTGGGAACTTGCCTCAGATACCTCCCTTTGCTCGACCGACTGCACTTCCGAACGAGCTTCCACCCGAAGGTAGCCCTGCTGGGCCGACCTTGCCTCCTAATTACGGAGGGTCGTCGGGCGGGAAAGGTGGAGGGTCGGGAAACAATGGAGGAGGAGGCTCAAACAATGGAGGATCAGGGAACGGTGGAAGTGGTTCAAACAATGGAGGGTCAGGAAATAATGGAGGTGGTTCAAACAACGGAGGATCAGGGAATAATGTAGGGGACTCCAATAATGGAGGGTCGGGAAGTAATGGGGGCTCCAATAACCAAGGAGCACAAAATAATGGAGGAGGTTCCTTCAATAATGGAGGGTCCTCTGGCGGCAATGGAGGGTCATCCGGCGAAGGTGGCGGCTCGCCCAACAACAATGATCAGGGTTCGGGCTCCGGCCGAGGAGGAGAAAATGGATCCGGAAACAATAGTTCTGGAGGCAGCGGCCAAGGCAGCGAAGGCTCTAACAACAATTCTGGAGGCTCCTCTGGCGGCAACGGACAGGGGTCTACTGGCGAGAATAACAATTCATCAGGCGGGTCTTCGGACAACGACAACAACAACAAGAACAACAACGACGACAACGAAGATTCATCGAGTAATTCCGGAAATGGGGACTCAGGATCGGAGTCGAATGGAGGCAATAATTCCAATGACAATAATTCATCTGGAGACGGAGGAAACCCTTCGCTTGCTTCGTCATCGATGCAGAGTGTGGGGCTACATTTGCTTGCACTCTACGCTTGCACGGTAGTTCTGCTTGCCGAGATGTTGGCACCTTGAAGAGCTTAAGGACGACTGAAAGCGAGCCTGTTACCGAGCGTGTTCGAAACGAGGTCGACTGCAGATTCCTGGCAAAGTAGCGGAGCTATCACTATGGGGATCTATTGCTCGCCGGGTCTCACGATGTCACATTCCAGAGCTGCCGCTGTGCGAGGCATTTAGTCTGCGTAGCTGGATGCGCTAAATGGACTCGCGACGGAACTGAGGTTCCGGCGTCGCTCGGTGTGAAAATCAAAGGCAGCCATCGATGAATCGCCAGCACCGAGGCCGTGCCCCAAAAGAGTGTATCAACGGGCTGCAGGTGTCTGATCTCATCCAGCACTTGCCATACAAAAGGAGGCGTACCGAATAAGGCGTTTGGGGAAAGGATACTGTCGTACAACGACTGAATATTGGGTGAAAGGAGAAACCTTCACAAAGTCTGGGCATTTAGCGTTGGCGTTGTGTGGGAATAGATCTGGTTGATGAACATGTACAGTAACATACTAATATCTGTAAGCACAGAAGATGAGACCACTATCTTGTCTAAGCCTTCTTGTAATCCATCCTTCCCGTCGATTCAATTTTATCGCTACTTTGGCCAGCAGCCACATGCGCTGAGAATATCAACATAGGCACTGTTCGCGGCTTCTACCAAATATTCCTCCATTTCATCGCGGGGTTCTGCACCTGGAAGGTTGGAGCTCAGAGCCCGCTGTAGCACATGTCAGATGTTAGCAATTGATATGCTCGCTATGACCAGCCCATGGACTTACTCGAAATGTGTGGTTGGGCTGATCGAGAACGACATCGACATGGCGGAATTCATCGAGGTACGAAGACATCCTCTGATATCTTTCTCGAGTTGAAGAAGTGAAGGACTGGAGCGGGGCCAGCCATCTACTGAACTACTGTATGCAGGCAGATCGTCTGAGCTACGATAGCTTGACGGCATCTCGCGCGCATCTCTGCTTGCATATCTCCAAAATTGTGTCCTGGCAAACAAGACATTGTTGTGATCCTTCTCCTCTTCTGTCAAGAGGCCATCGCTTGGCTTCGAGAGGATCGACGTGGAGGGTGCGGAAACAATGTATACTTGCCTGCTTTAGCAATATCAAAATAATCAGTTATGTACGATGTCTGTACAACTTGCCGGACGACACGCGATGATCCTGAACAAGTGCTGTCAGCTCGAAGAGTGGATGTCGTTACCCGAGGCAGACATCCTTGGAGCTCCTTGCAGCCTGAGGCAGTTCGCCGTCCGACACAGGGTGACAACAGCCGACTTTCCACGACTCCATTCTGTTAACGCACCACGTTTATTCTCGACACCGCCGCTAGTCTTCACGCCAAATCCTGACATCTCAATGGGAGCTCCAATTCATCACGGTGAGTCCTCAAGCAGACTTTATTGGACTGGGGCTGTCATCACCAGTCGAAGACCCCCAAGCCGAGATCAGTATGGAGGAACACTTCGAAGCCGCCGTGAGCTCCAGCAACGATGCCCAAGGTCGTACTATCTCGCGGATCCCACGGATTTGGTATAATTTCGAAGCGCATGTCAGTATACTGAATACGACTGTACGTTCAGGCCAACCGTTTCCATCTCAGTCGAAGGGTCCGAAAATGCCGACTCAGATATCCCGGTCTTCAAGCGGCTCTCATGATACCAATGTCGAAAATAGCATTTGCAGAACGGCCCGATACTATGTACTGCATCGGCGTTTAGGGATTGAATAGTCGCCATTCAGCCTTCCTTTTGTGACTAACCTCCCATAGCCAACTCATGCTAGCTGTTCTTGGCTCCTGTCAGACTCCACACAGTTCTTACACGACGTGACTAGTAGACACGCCCAGCCGATTCTCCGAATACTGGAGAATGACTTCACAAGTCCTGGCAAAATGCCTTGGTGAGGCTGTGGCGGTTCCAGATGTAGTCGGGAAAGCCGGCTCGGAGCACGTGGAATGCTGGTTGATTCCACAGCAGCCTGCCGTATAAAACAGAAGTTCTCAAACATCAAGATACGAAACCAAAGATCAAGGAGCAGGTCTCGCTACATTTCTTTACACTCACCAAAGAGCAGGTCTCTTTCCATTTCCTAGTAACATCACAATCAACAACATCGCAACATGAAGGTCACATCCCTTATCGCAGCGACCGCTTTGCTGGCAGGTGCTTCCGCTACAGCAGAGCCCGAAGGTACGATCACTCCATATCACAATGCCTCTTGACCACATTTTGTCAGAACCGTCTCTAACTTCAGCATTCAGACAAGCGCGCAGTGTACGGAGTCTGCGCAATTGGTTTCGGAGGACCTTGCAACGGAGAGAACGATCCAGGGAACTTTAACTGGCCGGGAAACTTCCGAACACTCCAAGCTCAGAGAGAAAACAAGAAGGCTCGGCGTGAGGAAGTCTCCAAGGTCGCTAAGCGCCAAAAGGGAATCTGCGTGGTTGGTGCTGGAGGACCTTGCAACGGGGAGAGCGACCCAGGAAAATTGGGCTTTGGAAGATTGAGATTGCCAGGAACACGCTTCCCAAACTTTGATATGGACAGGGAGATTGCTCGACGTCAATACCTGCCCGACCAAAGGATTGGAGCCGGGCTTCCCGCATGGTTTTGGGATGAGGTGCAGAAGGGGTCGCAGGAAAAGGCCAAACGTGATGCACAACTGTGCGCCATCGGGTACGGAGGATCCTGCAATGGCGGTGCTCCCGCTTGGAGGAGTCTTCTCCCAGTTGCTCGACCAGCTGGTGAGCTTGCTCAGCGTGACGTGGTCTCGAGCCTCGCCAGACGTGCTTGCGCAGCCGGATACGAGGGATTCTGCAATGATGCCTTTCTGGCTCCACCCCAAGGATTCGATGAAGAGCTGTTGAGGAACAGTGCTCGGCCAGTGCAAATCGCATCGAAACGCCAAGTCTACGCAGACGGGAGTGAGGAATGGGCCGAGCGACAGGCGCAGGTACAGGAGCTCTACCGCCTGGCGAGTGGGCGGCAATAGCAGAACTGGAATGTCGACATGCGCTGAGTGGGGGCGATTTTGGCCTCACCGAAGGCTCGATCCCAATGTGAGCTGCGCAGGCGGTTGTAGATGGAGCGGAGAAGAGGCGAAGAGACGACAGGTCTCCATCCACATGCACGCTAGACAGCAGTAATGCATCGGATGCAGTAGTGCATGATTTATCAGAACGGTAGACTGCCTTGTGCAAGACTTCGCACGGAAGACTCGGATCAAAGGCAGTAGGCGCGGGCGTCTTGGGCATGGGTAGTGACTTCATTACATGAACGGAATCGGATCTTTGTTATACGGTGTAGCTTCGGCAACAATTTATTGGCTTCGAGAACCCGCATGCCACAATTTTCCGCTTCCTGATTCATCTCAGCGCTCCTCAGTTCCCCTGCTACGACAGTTGCACGAAAAACTCGTGCTCCCATCCTCCGTCGCTGAAGTACTGGGCTAGGTCTGTGATGCGTAAAGTCTCGTTCTGGAAGGTATTCTCTCGAAGGGCGTGCTGTGATCCTCGAATATCCAAAGCGACATTCTTGGGTTGACGCTTGAGTCCTGCGATAGAGATAGTAGCCAAGGCCGGGGTGGCGCGGTACGTGCCTTGAATGCTGACAGTTAGTTTGTTCGAAGAGTACTTGAGCTGCAAAAGTTATCAGCACACGTGGATATGTGAGGATCGGACGTTGAAGATTGCTCACCTGGACCATTTTCGTGGCATCCTGCTCAATGCTCTCGCCATCATCCAGGTAGAGATCTCCACCCGCTTCCTGTCGGCCATCCAGAGCAACAACAATGCTGTACAGGCCTTCTCTCGTCTCACGCGTCGTATAGCCCGGCTCCTGTAGAGTCAAGATTGACCCTCCTCGCACATGCACATTGATGTGCTCAAGCGGCGCTTCCATCGTGATATTCTCACTCGAATTCCCGCTCGTGACTTCTTGTAAATTGTACCAGTCGTACCATCTTGTGTCTTCAGAGATGCCAGGTAAGACTCCTTTCACGCTAGTCGAACCCTCGTTCAAGACAGGTGTAATGAGCAAAGCAGATCCAAGCATGAATTGATTATCTGTAGCTCTCAAGCTCTCGTCATTGGCGAACTCCCAAGCCAGAGCACGAAGGACAGTGTCGCCTCTGGTATGGGCATGATAGAAGAGGGTGTATATGTAAGTAAGAAGTGAGTATCGAATGGCGATGACTCGTCGTGCTGCTTCAGCGACTGCAGGCCAGACGTACGCTTCTTGTGCAGCACGCATGACGCCGTAGTGGTTTCTGTGAAGTTAACTGGTCAGCAACACGTACGACGCAGGTCACATCCAGGCGCGCATACCTGAAGAATGGGAAGAATGCATTGACTTGGGTCCATCTTGCACAAAGCTCTTCGAAAGAGTCTGGTCCGCCAAATCCACAGGTGTCAGTTCCGAACATGGGCACGCCGGCCATCTGGAAGATCAGTGCTTGAGAGATTGACAGATACAGAGCGCCCCATTTGCTCTCGTTGTCTCCTCCCCAATGTCCAGCATAACGGCCAATCCCGATTCCAGTGCTTCGCGAAATGATGAATGGTCGTTTACCAGGATGTACAGTGGTCGCCAGCCCATTGTACGCCGCTTTCGTGATTCCGATACTCCACAAGTTGTGCACGTCGTATTCACGTGTCGCGTGTTCGTCGTTGTGCATTGCGCTCAGCGCTATCGTGCCATCGATGATCTGATGCGTTGACCTAAAGTTATTGATCCTGTAAGGTGGGAAGTCCAGCTTCCGTGAGTCCCTGATATCTTGGGAATGTAATGTGTCGTCCACAAGGACATTGTCGAAATTAGAAGGTTCGTTGACATCAATCCAGATCCTGTGTTGGATATCAGCTGGAAGCGCCAGCTGTGCTGAATTGCTGAAAGCTGAACTTACCCGCTGAATGGTGTAGCTTCATGCATAATGCGAAGTTCGTTTGCAAACCAATCGTAGGTGGATGGCACCAGCCAGTCAGCCCATACACTGTGCAAAGTGAGTGAACGTCGAGACATACGATGCGAGAGATTTTTACCTCTTGCCTGGCCATGCTTTGCCCACAAAATAGTCACCGGTCCTGCCATCGCGTATAAATGCGCCAAGCTTGTCGCCTCGCGTGAACGGAAGATAAATATCAGCAGGATCGTCTTTGTCAGGCATGTAGACATTACTGTCTACCAACGGAACGTAATGTTGCCCATCCTTGTTGAGATCAGCCACGAACTTGTGCATTGCTGCAGATGAGAACCTGTTCTCATCATTCGTGAGCGGCCGAGCTTTGTAATAGACGTCCAGATCTGTCCAGATAGCTTCTAAAGGAACATTGGCTCGTTTGTAGTTTGCCACCACGTCGCGCAGATCCTGCACTTTGCCCCAGCCCCAATGACACTGGTGAAAGCCGTGTGCCCAGTAAGCCTGCATCGCCGGGAAGCCACTGCTCCTCTGATATTGGCGAATGGTCTCTAGAGCTGTTGAAGGTGCATCCTGAGTATCATCAGGCTGCCCGCTGAAGAAGTAAAGGTCAATGCTGCCGCCAATAGCACGATAAGTGAGCGTCTTTTCTCGCATCAGCCATTCTTGCGCATGAACGTTTCGAGCATATACGCCATGAGCGCTAGAATTCTGATTTTTGCTATATCGTGTCTCTTGGTAGAACGGATGGCTGCCATAGGAGTTGCTATCTGTGGCGTCTGCGTTGTCGACGTTGAAAAGAGTGGCATTAAAGTTCGTGCCGAATCGAAATGGGCGAACGATCTCGGCCAGGCTGTTTTGTCAATTTGCATTCTGTTTTGGTTTGATAGCTCACTAACCCGTATATGTTGTAGTCATCTACCATGTTGGTGATCAGCTCATGGAATTGGTCTTCATAGACTATGTTATGGCCAAATGTGGAGAAGAGGACCTCGCCGTCTTGACGCCGAGATACAGAGAACTGGAACGATGGCTCATTGCTCCATTCAAACTGCAGGTGGCTTGTCTCAGTCGTGGTACTGCCATCCCAACTCGGCTGAGCTACAAATTGGTCTCCAAGTTCAAGCCAGGTGGTATTCTCAGGCCCAATGTATGTCGGCAAGATCTTCACACTCAACCGAGATGCAGTCTGATGCGAGACGTGCAGCGTGAGGTCTGCAATATCGTTCCCGAACACATTACAGGGCTTTCCGGCGACAGCAAGGCTGGCGGCAAAGCCATGTTCGTTTGTGGCCACACTCCAAGCCTTGTAGCCAGGACATTCTTTTTGAGGATCAGGAGCAGAAGTATCGTGAATTGTCGGGATCACCGTGGGCAGGGATGCAGAATTGGCGAATGCACCATTGGGCGGGTCTCCCAATATCGGCACTTGCTGCTGTCCACTGAAACCACTCTTTGCATGCGCAAGTCCAGCCCAGCTGCATGCGCACAGCGCTAAACGAAGATGCATACTCCCCATGCCCATAGCCACAGGAGATATTGCTGTGGCTTTGGCGATGGATGTCGATGAAGTGAAGTACGAGTCTTGTAGCCGAGGTCGCGACGAAGGTGGAGGGCTTTCGTGCCTTTCTCGGCTCTTGCTTCGCAACGACTCCGCAGCATCTATTCACTTCATGGGCGAACGCTAAACCCATCCGTCAAAGCATTGAAGGCACATTTTACGAACTTTGTAAAGATGTCTCGAAGCTCCGGCCATGTGGTAGAGTTCCACTACGACGTAAGCACAAGATTCACATTTGCCCGGAACACGTCTGACATGGCCTAGATATCCTGCCCATTTGCTTATATAGCTTCGACAAAGTACGTATTCAGCAGCATGAATCAGGTGCAAAGCTAATTCGACCTAGAGTCGAAGCTCTTGCTGCCCGTACAGGGGCCAAAATCGTCTGGAGACCAGTCCTCCTTGGAGCCATATATCGCGCAACCAACGCACCACAAGGCGCTGCAGGATCCGCGTCGGATGTTTTCAACGCAACCAAGAAAGCAGTCAGCGGCAGAGCATTTCAACGAACTATTGTGAGACATGGCATCCCTCATAGGCAACCAGATCGACATCCACAAAAGACGACAGCAGCGTTGCGTCTACTCTACTTCGTGAATGAGCAGTACAGGCCTAAGCTCACTCACGAGCTGTTCAAATTGTACTGGGTAGACAATTCCCTCGTCGGCGATAAGGCCTCGCTGAAGAGAGCCGTTCAAAGCTGCCAGTTCCCGGCCTCGGAAGTTGATCGAATACTTGCTGCAATCGAAGACGGAAGCATTGAAGGCGCAGAACAACGACAGCAACTGGAGACCTCAACAGACCTTGCGGTCAAACGCGGGACTCCTGGAGTACCTGGGTTCTGGGTGCCAGAGGAGGTCTGGACTGATAGCAATGGCAAGCAACATAAAGGGCGGCTATACTGGGGCCAAGACCGGATGCAATTTGTGGAAGCTGTTCTCCTCGCATTGAATGAAGGCAAAGATGGCAACTCACTCAGTCAGATCGCAAAGCCTTTGCGAAGTCTCACTCCAAGATGTGTGCGAGGAATGATACCCAAAGACCAAGAAGTCAAGCTCGAATTCTGGTACGACTTCAGTAGCCCGTGGGCTTTCCTTGGCTGGACACAACTCGCAAGTCTCAAGCGACAGTTTGGTGATCGCTTGCAAATTGAAATGAAGCCCTTCCTACTTGGTATCTTGTTCCGCGAAATTGGAGCGCCGAATCTGCCCATGGCTGCAATATCCGAGCAGAAGCGGAACTATTCAAAATTGGATCATGGAGATTGGGTAAGATGGTGGAATGCCATCAATGTGCAGGAGGGAAAGCCGGAAAAGAATATTGACTTCTACTGGGCGGATCAATTCCCAATTCGCACTCCAACGGTGCTGAAAGCAGTTCTGGTCGAGCCAAAGTTGTGCGATGTGTTATGTGAGTACCTTTCGTAATCCTGTCATGCTTTCACACTGACCACTTCTAGACCGAGCCTGCTGGGAGCGCAACCTGAACATGTCAGACGACAAAGTTCTCAGAGAAGTGATCCAAGAAGCCGGCTACGCCGCAGCGAAAATATTAGCAGAAGCCAACCGCGACAAAATCAAGCAAGACCTCCGTGCTCGAACGAAAGAAGCCAAAGACGTTGGAATTTGCGGCGTACCTACATACCGAGTCTTCCACAAGAATGTCAACTCATCAGCCAGCACCTGGCAGCAATCTGGAGACCTTGTCTGGGGTCAGGACGAACTCGCCGTTATTGAAGACCTCATCGCCGGCTGGGACAGCGAAACTGGCGCAGCAACAGTGGAACAAGAGCGAGGTAGCAAGCTCTAATTACACGCAGCATTCTTTTGCGAGTTCATAGCAAGGAGCACAAGCCGAATCCCAAGCTCGCAGAGATATTACCCTAGTGGGACAAGGCTGAAGGCCGAGCGGCCACGATTGACATTTATATATCCCAAGCAAACGCGCTTGCCTAACAAGTCGACTCGCAAATCGTCGAGCTTCGGCAGATTCACACGTATAGAGTGCGGTCGACTTGTTTTTGCTGTTTGTGCGTGAGAGCTTCGCAAGTCACGCGCAGGTCAAGGGTTCGAATGCTAGTTGTCGGTACGTACTACGCTTGCCTATTTTTCTTCTTCCTCTAGTCGTCTTCCATATTTTTGCCCTCTGCTCGAACACCCGGGTTCGAAGCTATCTGAAACACATCAAACCACCTCCCCTTCCGTAACACTTCCCTCCCCATCCTTATCAAACGCCCACCGATAATCCATCATCCTCGCAACTCCCCTCGCCTCCTCTAACCCCACCAACTGTCCCACAATCCACAAACTCGCATCAATCCCACAACTGATCCCTCCACTTGTCAAAATCCTCATCCCTTTGTTCGTCTCCCCTGCATCAACAAATCTCTTCTTTTCCACATTAGCTTCCTTACCAGCTTTCTTACAAATTCCCTCCAAAGTGGGGATATACCCAAAATGCGTCGTGCAAGTTTTGCCTCCGAGAAGACCGAGGGTGCCGAGGAATGCGGCGCCGGTGCAGATGGAGAGGAGAGGTTGACGACTTCTCCAGGGATTGGAGGGGTCTGCTGGGGAAGGGCGGGAGATTTCAGACCATTTCTTGATGACTTTGGCGATATCTGTATCGCGATCGATGGCGGCTTGGACTCTATCTCCTGGGCCGCCTGGGACGACGAGGAGGTCGAATTTCTCGAGAGGACGAAGAGGATACTGGGGATCAGAAGAGGGCTCTAAGAGGGATCTCAAGGAGCGGTGGCGTTGGACAGTAGGGCCTTCGAAGCTTGTTACGAGTTCTTGAGAGGCGGCAATAGTGATCTTGAAAGCTTTGGGACCGAGCGCGAAGTTGGCGAAGACTTCAGATGGGCCGCAAAGATCGAGGATATTGAGGCCTTGGAAGGCGAGGATCAGGACTTGGAGTTGTGGAGAGGTCATTATGCTGGGAGCAAGCTTGCTTCGTGGAGAGTAATATATGTATATGTGCTCGTTCAACAGTATGGCATCACTTCAATTTGCAGCTACGAAAAAAGTGCGAAGACCACCACGATATTTATGCCCTCCGCCGTTCTCCTCTCTCCCTCAGCTTTGGCGTGCTACAGGTATAGTGGGGTCAATCGAAGCCAATGTGGCTTGCTTCTCACAGCCCAGATAGCTATTAGCGCTTCAAACGACGGGTCTAAATCAGGGCTGGAGCATGGGTTGATGCAGCCCTAAAGCCTATTGCATCCTGTGCAACGACGCAAAGAAGCACAAGCTCGCAACTCGAAATCCTCAGCTAGCCACATCTTTGCTGCGCAGCTAGCCACAGTCATTATGCTCACCGCTTTGCAGCAGCGATCACGAAGTCAAGATCCGAGCCTTGTTGAGAGAAACATTAGTGTTGGCATATCAGCAGAAAGAAAGTGCTCCTTGCAACATCTGTTCGATTTTCGTACACTATCGCCGCTTTTTGATGATTGAGGAGTAATCGACCTCGCTATAGTAAACTTTCTAAGCACAGAAACAGATGTGTATGTTCACCCATGTGCACGAGCACAACGACAGCTCTTTCCACGAGCGTCTATGGTTTCCCCCAACGCCAGCGCTAAATGTCACAAAATTTACATGCAAAAAAAAAAGAGGTTATATCATATGGAAGAAGGAGAAATGTTGTCTTACACAGCCGGCGGGCTCGTGGGATGCTGGACCTGGAGGTGGCCATTCTCGACGTGGCTCATCTCTATCCCCTCGCGCGTCTCTTTCGCTTCGGAAGGCGACGGCGTAGAGGGTGGGTCCTTTGTGTCAAGTCCAGCCGTGCTCTGCGAATCTGTCGCAATGTGTCGTGATGCACTGCCCACAGGACCGCCAACCTCATTGGGTGCGGGCGCGCAGTATTCCGTCAGGACTTTGCGCAGCAGTGGTCGCTTGATCGGTTTGGCCAGGAAGTAATCCATGCCTGCTTGATAACAGCCGTCGACGTTGTTTTGCTCGGCATATGCAGTGAGTGCCACAATAGGTCCCGCATATCCGTACTGCCTGATCAGCTTCGTGGAAGTCAATCCATCCATATTTGGCATCTGGACATCCATGAAGATGAGGTCGTAAGGAGTCCTTGGCCTTGGAGAAGTAGATGAAGTTGACGAGTCTTCTACAAGTGTGGACGAGTCGTCTCCGGTGGACGAATTGGTGCGTTCGCTCGGGCTTGAGTTCGTCTTGACCAGATCCAAGGCTTCCTGTCCGTCGCCTGCGATGGTGACGTCGAAGATTTTCTCCAGCTCCAGCATCTTCACAATGACCTGCTGATTGACCTTATTGTCCTCAGCAACCAGTATCCTCACTTTGCTGAAGTCATGCTTGGCCTCTTTGCTGGCTTTGACGTCTTTACCCGCTTTGGTGATAGTCTTGGCCTGCGAGGATGGGGTGCTGTTCAGTGGCCGCGACTCATCAGATGCAGGAGAGACATTAACTGCCGGTATGGTAGGTGGAAAATTATAATGCTGAGCCGTCATGCTGGATATGGTCGGTACTCGCACACTTTGCTGCCCCTCAGGTGCAGCGATCTCATGCGACGATTTACGCGATAGTGAGCTGCGTGCACTTTTCCTGCCAGTAACACGTCGAAGTGGTAGCTTGACAGTGAAAGTGCTTCCGGTGCCCACTTTGCTGCGTAATTTGATGGAACCTCGCATCAGACTTGCCAGCTGCGAACATATGCTCAATCCAAGACCCGTGCCGCTGTGCTTTCTGCTCAGACCAGCATCGCCCTGCACAAAGGGCTCGAAGATCGTTCGCTTGTGTTCGTCTGGTATGCCAGGACCGGTGTCTTTGACCTCTAGCTCGATGTACATGTCGTATCCCGGCGGTGGAGATTCCGATCGCTCGTGAGGCAGTTCCCGAGGGTTGATGAAGTTCGCAGTGCCTTTCGGATCGGGAGATGTTCCAGGCTGCGAGTTCTGGCTTTTATGTCCGGGCGAGAACCGTACTGGCTGGGCATCTAGTGATTGCCGTCTGGGTGGCTCTTCTTTCAGCGCACGGAGTGTCACTGTCACGCTGCCATCCGGTGGGGTGAATTTGAGAGCGTTCGAGGTGAAGTTGATCACGATCTGTAGCATGCGGTGAATATCACCAAATAGAGGAAGCTCTTTGAGCTGCGGTTGATCCGGCGAGGAGAATCGTTCCATTGGCATGTCTTCAAATACCACACTGAGATGGACCTCCTTCTCTTTGGCCTGCTCACCAAAAATCGCTATGACTTGCGACTCCAGATCACGTAGGTAAAATTCCTTTTCGTCCAGCTTAAGGACTTGGGTTCCAACCTGATTTGTGCTGAAGGTGAGCAGATCTGTGAGCGTTCGAAGGAGTAGATCTCCGCTCTTGAAGATGATTCCCAGTGACTGCTTCAGTTTGTTCGGGTCTGACTCCTCCATACACACAGCGCACATGCCCAAGATACCATTGAGAGGAGTCTTGAGTTCGTGACTGACATTCGCGACAAAGAGAGTCTTGCTCTCGTTTGCTGCTTCGGCCGCCTTCTTGCTGTGTTCGAGCTCGATGGTCCGTTGTCGCACGCGCTCCTCGAGTTTGGAGTACTGCAGATACAGCTCATCGGTCATCTCATTGAAGGTTTTGATCAGGTCGGTCATCTCATCATGGATCCAGATCTTCTTCTTCTCAGGCACTTTGCCTGGGATTCGAAAGCGCTGGTCGTCTCTGGACTCAATGCGAAGTCCTCCACGCCGTTGACCTCTCCATCGAATGATCGTCTCTATCAGACCAGCACGTCTCCCGTGCACGCGATTCGAGTAACAAGACTTTGCATCTCCAGTCTTGCAGCTACGACTGAGATCATCAGAGGAGCCTGCACTGTTTGGCGGGTCCGTGGTCTGCTCGGTCGCGGCACGTAGTCGGATGATGGGCAGCACCGCCCAGTGCGCGAGCGGAAATGACACAATTAACCAGAATCCCATGACTGCGAACAAGCATGCCAGAATGATGACCCTAAGATGGTTGATTGGTTTCCAGACCTCACTTTTAGACTGTTCCACAATGACAACCCAGTCTACCAGAGTCGTTGGTGGGACCGAGTAGCTGACTGAGACGCTGTGATCAGCTTCGTTATGCGTTCGCAGCATGCTGTTGACATCATCAATGCCTCTGTTATCCTCAACAATGGCACGTTCGACAGCAGGATATGCGCCTGCTTTGAAAGGTGGATTGGGAGCACCTGCAGTACGGTTCGGATGGCGGGATGCCACGGTAACGTTCAGCGGGATCAGGTATTGAACGTCAGCCTGGGGAGCCAGTTCCTCATTACCAATAACACCGCGCGGGAAGTGATTGGTGGTATTGGTCGGTCCAATGAGTAAAGTCTGCCCTGTATCTCCCAGACCTCGCTGATCTTGCTGCACCAGACGAATGAGTCTGGCGTCGGTCAGGACAGTGACCCAGCCCAAGATATCATCATCAGCAGCCTTGTTTACAATTGGCAGGGTGAGTGAGAGCAGCGCAAAGGTGTCATTCACCGAAACAGGGCCGAGAATGAGGGTTGACGCCAGGCCTAAGGATTGACCATTGTAAGTGGCACTGTAATTGGTCGCGGCGCCGTTCCCAGTCTGGGTGACTGTCAAGTTCGGGTACAAGGCGGAAGGGTAGCCATATTGGTTATCGCCCAAAAATACGGGATCACCTTGCGGATTCTTCCAAGGAAGTTCGATGTTGATTCCAGTGCCAGTGCTATTCAGAACGCTCGCGGATCCCGCGGGACCCGAGATATTCCTCGAAAACACTTGAGCTTGAAGGACCAGAGGATTGGTCAGAGGCCCAACAGTTCCGAGGGTCGCTGATAAATCTGTAGCAGCATCGGCCCAATTCTCCACAGTCGTATTCGAGCCATCATTGTAGCGCTCCAGAGCTGACTGGATAATCGTCCTGGTGGTGAGGAAAGTGGCCGCTGTTTGCATGAGCTCCAGATTAAACGCGATTTGAGCCGCCTTCAGCACGGCAGTGGTACGCAGCCGCGAGGCCGTAACGTCCAGGACGAAATTGTGGTTCGTGATCCATGTCGCTATGGCAAGAGCGGCCAGTCCTACGACGGAGGAAAAGACCAGAAGAAGCGCAAGTTGATGGCGTATGGAGAGGCGCATAGCGCGCTACAGCCAGCTTTGGAGATGCCACGGGCGAATGGGGTGGATGGAGTGGAGTCCTGAGGTGCCAGGACTCATGTCGAGATGTCGGATTGCACTGCACTCGCGCCTTGCATGATGCAGAGCAATTCCAAGTGTTCGTGGTGTCGCAACGGCCGTGCAGTACTCCAGCTGACAGCAGCAGCTCGCTCGCGTGGCTCAGCGTGCCTCACTGCCTAGACTTCGACGCCGCGATCCGGGGCGGCCGCGCCAAAATGCCGATCCAGGTACGCAAGGAGTAGTTGTCGTCCCAAGCTATGCTCCGAATGCGGTATCGGAAGCACCGCAGCGCAGTGTAGTCCTCGAGGCCAGGTTTCGCTCAATGCTCAGGTGGTTGTTGTTTTTGCGGAGAGGGAAGCAGGCGCCGGTTTTCGCGATGGCCCTACCATCCCAACCGCGCCAAGCCGAATGCGAAGCTAATGAAGGTTCACGCATCGAATCGGGGATTCCGGGCAGGCCACCACTCTCACCAGCTCCTTTCCTTTCGTATTCTATCCGTCTTTCTATCCCGTTTTCACTCGATAAGTTATCTGGCGGAGGCTGGCGGCCGTCCACACCGATCAAGCTGAGATCTGCTGGGGTTTGATGCCCATCTCCAGGTGTTGTGGTGGTGGTGAGCAACCAAGATGAGGTCTCACCATGGTCTGGAACTAGATCGATGCCAAGTGCAGGCGCAGTCCACTAGGGTCCCGATTCCCCAATTTTGTCCCACATCTGTTGATTAGAACTGCCGACAACCACGTGAAAGAAGCACTTCATCACGTTTATTCAAGAATATTGCCGTGTGAAGTCGCAATCGTGTCTAGTATCGTATAGACTACGATTGTGCGCACGGTCATGTCGGGACTACTCACGCCAATCGATGCGGGAGAGTTTGCCGTACGCGCGTGCCCTGATACGAACGCTGTGGCGTTTCAGCACGGAACGCTGGGCTGGATCGTAGCACATCAACGTGGTGTCATGCCCAAAGTGAATTCAGGCATTGACTACATTCTCCGGTCAAGAACTTGTGAAGCGGTCAACGGCGTTGAGTTCCATCAAACAAACTGGTAGAAAAGCGTTTCCCATACATCAAACTGCCAGGGAAGCTACAGCAGCTCGAACACTGAGGTCCTGACTGCCATATCGAAGCTGCGCCATCGACAAGCAATGCTGTCCTCCGCATCCGCATTCCGCATCGTCCACACTCGCGATACGCGCGGTGTATTTGTTTTGCATATAACCTTCATAGCGAGCTACTCAGGAACAGCAATCACACCACGTCGGAGTTTCTCTGGCTTCGGTTTTCACTCCATGGACCCTGCATACTGTACCATGTCGCCAATGCGGTGAACATGAACAAGACATGGCCAGTCGAACAAGAGAGAAGCGCTCTGGTGCAATCATTCCATTGATACCCATTCTATCATGTAATTCGTAAATCATATGCCCAGCGTTACCACATCCATCGACCTCACAAATCCTGCTTCCTTGCTTCCATGTCCTCATCCATTTGCACGCCCATCCTTCCCTCAGCTTCTTTTTGTTCAGCATCAACAATCAACCTGGCGACATTCTTCCCCATCAAAGCGTTCGTCTCCATCGTACTGATGAAATTGTCCATGCCTCCAGTGTACCAGATATTCCTCCGCAGCTGTACTTCCTCGAACGCCACACGTGGAGTCTCATAAGGATATGAGTTCCAGATTTTGCGATAGATCCAAGTCACGTCCACTTTCTCGTTACTGGAAGGAACCTCACTGCTCCCATTGTCGCTGTTGTCATTACTGTTCAGAATCTTCGCGAGATAGTCGTCAGATATCCTTCCCGGGGAGAAGATCTTGTAAAGATATTCTTCACTTCCGCTTTTTGGGTTCGTGATGGGACGTAGGAGGGAAATGCTGAAGAAGCCGGGTCTGCCCACACCTTCAGGACCTGGCTGGGCGGGTTGGCCATCAGGGAGAGTGGTGAGGATGACTTGTGGCACGGCTTGGTCCTTTGGCACGTTGAAGAATTCCGGATCGAGCAGATAAGGGCTCGTAAAGAGGGTGACGTGCAGTCGCACGTAGGGAATCTTGTCTGGTAGGGGAAATTCGGGGAACACCCCAAATTCAACGTTGGCGTACTGCCATGGAGAAGCAACAACAACGTGATCAAAGGCTGTGTCAAGGTCCTCCTCTTCCTGCAACCGCTGCTGCTCTTCACTCGCATCCCCGTCGATGAGCGATATCCTGTACTTCTCTTGTCTCGTCTCTGTGACAGAACTCACCCTCTTTCCCAAGTTCACGATTGCCCCACTAGCCTTTACCATCTCCTCGAAGATCCTCCAATTCCCTCCTTTTACGCTCCTTGCGCCGCCGTCCGTGGCCATGCACACCATAGTCTCCAGTCCATGAATATACTCCAGATTCTGCGCATAATTCACTCTCGTACTCGCTTGTACCACCTCCCTCGCAAAGCCCTCTGAGATCCCGTTCTCACGTAGATACTGCTCGCCAGTCGCCGCAGTGACAGCTAACAACTCCGCATCTTGCGCCGCAGCTGTGAGGGATTTGAACGGGAAGATGGGAGACTCGTAGATCTTGAGGAACTTGGAGATGACGGATTTGGTCAAAGTATGCGTTCGGATAGGCGCGAGGCCATAGCGGAAGAGGAGTTTCGCAAGGGACCAGTAGCCATTGAGGAAGGAGGAGTCGAGTTGGAGGAGAAACTTGTCCCCATCCCAGATACCGAGTTCTTGGCCTAAGTGGCCTTTGGGATTATCAGGTGTGTCATCCGACGTGCTGAGATTGAAGGTCTGAACGGCGGAGACGAGGATGTGATTAACGGCGACAAAGATCGAGGCGCCGAGCTCGACTGAGTAGGTGTTCGGAGAGGTGAGGGAATCGAGCTCGGTCGTGGTGAGGTTGTAGGCTGTTACGGTTGTGCTGCGGCCACCGATGTAGGAGTTCGACTCGAATATGGTGATGTTGATGGGAAGAGAGGCATTGTGGGCGTATTGAGAGAGGTGGTAGGCGGCGGACGAGCCTGCTGCGCCGGCGCCTTGTGGTGATGGTATTAGCTGGGTGTGAGTTGCAGCGGAGTCTCGTAGGTTGTACCGATGATGGCTACTTGAACCGGCTTTCCAGAGACAGTTTCCTGCTGAAGTGGCTGCTGTACACGCTGAGCCGCTACGAAGCTGAATACCCAGAAGGCGTACGCCGAGATGGAGAGCTTCATGGCGATAACTAGCCTAATGCTTAGGCGCAGTTCCGGATGGTTTCAAGTCAACTGCCTGTACAGGCTTCGACTTCTGGCGTTCACATTATCCGCGCGCAGAAACGCGTCGTTCGTTGTCGAAGGTCGCGTTGTGGTGACGAGAAGAGCTTCAGCAAGGTGCAACAAGACCCCTGCTCCGATCGCTCGGGTCGGATACAGGCGGACGAGAAACAACCAGGGAAACTGTCAAAAGTTGCTGATCCAAAACGACGTCAGAGCCCTTTCTATCGAAACGTCAGGTCTGTCTCAGAAGGCTATCAGACGATCGTGAGTTACATGATACGATCGAAGAGAGCGGTCAGTATGCAAAGACACGATGAAACGTGTACGATGATGAGGCATGTGATGTGTTTAGTGAGGTTGTCAATAGTAATAGTTTGGTGATCGTTATGCATCTACATCGTGATGGGTATTCGCGTGAAGCAGGAAATCAACAGCAAGCAAATTCTACGCTTCCCTCCTATGCTTGAGCACTCAGTATTCACTCGCTAGCAAAGTTGTCCACAAGTCTTGATGGCGTTTTCCTTGTACGTTGTTAAACGCTGTCGTGTAAGGCTTCGGTCACACCCAGACCAAGAATCGAAAGGCGTCGTGGGATGGCTCAAGTCGATATCAGTATCGTTAGGATCCTTGCTCTTGTCACTGCATTGTGCCGAGCGTTTTGAGCTGCTTCGTTTTCATCTCCGAGGTTTGCGATCGTGATGGATTGTCTCAAGGCATGAGTGACATGCTCGCGTTCAGAGCGGCGATGCCGTTGTTGCCCAAGCTTGCCACAGCCTCTCCACTGGCATGTATGATGCGTTGCGCTATGTCAGGCCCAGGTTGTATAGGCGATGATGGCATCCTGTTTGTCCCAGTAGCGTAGTAGGCCAGCCGTTGTAGTGACTTGATCGCGGCTCGTGGTAGGCAGTAGTATACTGCAGCGAAACACAATGCCAGCAGCGAGAGCATTACGAGGTTGAATGCGATCTTCTCCCACGACGACATGACATAGAGCCCGGTATGGACTTCATATCGGTAATATGCCAGTTGCCAATGATAGTATGTGTCTGTGAAGACGTTGCTGTTCTTGGGTCGCCGAGGAAAAGTTGCTGGTGTATAGGTGCCCATTTCTATCCCGGTTTTGTATGGCTGTACTCGAGTTGTAGTCTTGTAGTTGATGATGATCGCCGACGATAGCCACGACACGAAGGACGGTGTCCTTATATCATACCTGCCTGTCAAGAAACTCTGCGCTATGACCTGTGGTTTAATCCTGTTTCAGCTCTCGATGCCGTGATGAGATAAAACACGCCTTTCTCAAGCTTCAGAAGCGTGACATGTAATAAAGAGCGGAAAGACGGCAAAGAAATAAGAAGCAACCTTTCGCCTTGCCATGGCAGGTGACTCTAATCGGAGCAGTAGGAGCCACATTCTTCGCACAGACTGATTTGCAATGCAGCTCGATGACAGAGCAGAACTTCATGACTGCTACAGCGCTTCGCGGATACCCCGGCATCCTCGGGGCGCCAGTTCGTCACAAGTGGTATAGACACCGAGTTTGTCCTTCGGGTCTGTCGTCAGCTGCAGGTCACACGCTCCGCGGGCTGCATGGCGATGGTGATGGCGATGCGAGTTCGTTACAACCAAGCTTGAGTGAGGCAGCAGAACAAGGAGCGGCTCTGCGACAAGGCGGATTTCAGAGAGTTCAGGAACAATTGAGCAAGGTGATGTCAAAACTGGACCTGCCGAAGACGACGACCGGGAACATCCTCACACAAGCTTTGATCGCCTGCAGACGACGATCGAGGGGACAAAAGTGTGTGGATGTGCGGGACTCGACTCCTGGCAACCGCTCCAGCACACGTGACTTCGCGTTTAAGGGCAAGCGCGACCGAAGTGTTTACCATGTGTTTACTGGCAGTAGACAGTGCTACCGAAAAGCATTTGACAGCACATACTAACCAAACAGCACACCCCCGCCCACCACGACCATGGCGGAATCGTCGACTAGACCGGCGCGACGAATGGCATCAAGGAGGAAGATTGTCGTCGACGAGGACGACGGATCAGACGCAGAGCATAGCGTGGTCAGCAAGCAGGACGAGGAGGATGAGGAAGAATTCACACCAGCTGCAAAGGCATCGCCGCGTCGCAAGACGCTCGGCGATGCAGCGACCCGAAGGAGAACAGCCGCGCGACGAACGACGACCGATTCCTCTATCGATGTGTCGCAAGTCTCCAGCCTTCCACCCGATGATGCGACAGAAGAGCCCGAGTCACCAACCAAGAAAGCAGCGCCCAAGCGACGGAGTGTCAAGGACGCACGCGCGCGTAAGAGCAGAGCTTCGCGCGTATCCATTGCCCCCGATCTGCAGGAAGAGGAGTCGCAGCTACTTCCAACACCACGACCAACAAATTCTCCAGATTCACGTGAAGCTTCGTCGCGACGAGGGAGCGCGCTCACCGAGATTTCAGCGAACGAACAGACGCCGCGCCAGAGCTCACGCCATACATCGATGCAAGAGGATGTGGACATGACGGACGTGACTGTGGACGAGAATGTTGCGACTCCCAAGGCTGCGAAAGGTCCGATCACACCGCCCAAGGATGGAGATTCGCAAGGTCCAGCTACGCCACAGGAAGACGACGATTCGAACATGCTCGAAGATCCGCAGCGCACGCCTGGACCGGATGCGACGCAAGTTGCGTTCAAGAAGATCGATGCAAATATGACAAAGCTGGAGAGACCAATGGATATTGTGGTTAAGCGAAGAGCGCTTGGTGTGCCCGTGTCGCAAGAACCTGTGGAGCAAAAGCCACGGATGACAATAACATGGCTCACGCTCACCAATTTCAAATCTTATGCGGGACAGCAGAGAGTCGGTCCTTTCCATGCTTCCTTCTCCTCTGTTGTTGGGCCCAACGGATCTGGCAAGAGCAACGTGATCGATTCACTTTTATTCGTCTTTGGTTTCCGTGCGAGCAAGATGAGGCAGGGAAAGATCTCTGCATTGATTCACAACAGTGCGCAATACCCAGATTTGGACTATTGCGAGGTTGAAGTGCATTTCCAGATGGTTATGGATCTACCAGGAGGAGGCTCAGAGGTTGTCCCCGATTCAGAATTGGTCGTTTCGAGACGAGCTTTCAAGAACAACAGTAGCAAATACTACATCAACGGAAAGACATCGGATTTTACCACGGTCACGACATTGCTCAAGGACAGAGGGATCGATTTGGATCACAAGCGTTTCCTGATCTTGCAGGGTGAAGTCGAATCGATCGCACAAATGAAGCCCAAGGCAGCCAACGAGCATGACGATGGCCTGCTGGAATACCTTGAGGACATTATCGGCACGTCCAAGTACAAGACTCCCATCGAAGAGGCGGCAACGGAGACTGAGACTCTCAACGAGGTGTGCCTTGAGAAGAGTACGCGAGTTCAGCACGTGGAGAAGGAGAAGAACGGGCTAGAAGACAAGAAAGAAAAGGCGCTGGCATATTTGCGCGATGAGAACGAGCTTGCGTCAAAGCAGTCGGCACTGTACCAGGTCTATATCGCTGAGTGCTCCGACAATATTCAAGTGTCGGAGGAAGCAATCGCTCAAGTCCAAGGAGAGCTGAATGAAGAGCTTGGCAGGCATCAGGAGGCTGAAACAGAAATCAAGGCTGTCGAGAAGCAACACAAGAGCGAGTCCAAAGTCTACGACAAGATGGAGAAGGAGCTGGCCACTATCAAGAAGCAAGTGGACGAGATGGACAAGGCTGGTGTCAAGATCGAGGAAAAGAAGAAACACCTCAAGAACAAGGAGAAGAAGTCTGAGAAGACTCGCGAGACCTCCAAGTTCGAGATTTCCCAGGCGACAAACCTGTCACGGCAGGCTGCCGACGATGTCGAGCGCCTTACTGGAGAGATCCAACAACTCGAAGAACAGATGGCAGCTGAGGACGAGGAGCTGGCGCAAATTCGAGAGTCACTGAAGGGAAAGACGCAGGGCATCAGCGATGAGATCGCAGTCAAACAAAAACAGCTGGAGCCGTGGTCGGCGAAGATCAGCGAAAAGCAATCGTCGATTGCTGTCGCACAATCAGAGCTTGACATCCTTCGAGAGCGCGAGAATGCTGGTGCCACCGCCGTTGCTGAAGTGCAGGCCAAGATCGAATCCTTACAAGAGCAACGCGAGGCTAAAGCCGCCGAGATAGAGACGTGCAAGAAGCAGCGCAAGTCAGCCGAGAAGGAGGTACAGGTCGCCCAAAAGCAGCTCGATGAAGTCTCAGCGAAAGAGCCCGCTCTGAAAGCGAAATTGTCTAATGCACGTTCGAAAGCAGAAGAAGCTCGCGCTAGTCTGTCGGCCACGCAGAGCCAAGGAAACGTGCTTGCTGGTTTGACTCGCTTGAAAGAATCTGGTCGTGTTGATGGCTTCCACGGACGACTAGGTAATCTCGGAGCCATCGATGGCAAGTACGATGTCGCCATTTCGACGGCATGCCCGTCCCTTGACAACATGGTCGTGGACACTGTCGAAGCTGCTCAGCAATGTATTGAGTATCTGCGGAAGAACAATTTGGGTCGCGCCAACTTCATCTGTCTCGACAAGTTGCCCAGGCGGGATCTTTCACCTATTCAAACGCCAGAAAATTGCCCTCGACTATTCGACTTGGTCAGAGCGAAGCACGAGCGTTTCCTTCCAGCTTTTTACAGTGTGCTTCAGAATACTCTTGTCGCAGACGATTCGCAACAAGCGAATCGAGTCGCTTATGGTGCTAAGAGATGGCGAGTGGTCTCTCTCCAGGGCAAGCTCATCGATAAGTCTGGAACCATGAGCGGTGGTGGTAACAAGGTGTCCAAGGGCGCCATGTCCTCTAAAGTTGCAGCAGATACCACAAAGGAGCAGGTGCAAAAGTACGAAGTCGATCGCGACGCTCTTGAGAAAGAATTCTCTGCACTTCAAGATGAGCAGCGAGAGCTCGAGAATCAGGTGAGGCAGTTGCAGAATCAGATACCGAAGCTCGAGACACAGGCGCAGAAGCTCGAATTAGAACTTGGCAGCATCGATCGCAATATCGCGGACGCTCAGCACCGGGTATCAGAGCTCTCTAACGAGCAGCGCGGTTCGAAGACCGATAAGAACAAGACTGCCTCTCTTGAGAAGAGCATCGCCGCCATGGAGAAGGACATCGAGAAGCTTCAGTCTGAGACGGAGGGCCTTGAATTGGAGATCAAGGAGCTTCAAGACAAGATCATGGAGATTGGTGGTATGAAAATGCGTGGCCAGAAGGCCAAGGTCGACAGCCTGAAGGCACAGATTGACCTCCTCGCTGAGCGTCTGAATGCTGCAGAAGTGTCCAAGACCAAAGCGGACAAAGCGCGAACCAAGCATGAAAAGGCTCTTGCGGATGCCGAAGCCGAGCTCGAAAAGATAGCTGCTGAACTCGAGAACGTCGAACAGAGTGCGCAGAACCAAAACAATGGCAACTCCGACTTGCGCAATCAATATGAAGAGGGCAAGATCGCACTTGAAGAGAAGAAAGATCAGCTTGACGAGCTCAAGAACAAGATCGACGAGATGCAGGCCGAACTCAACGAGACAAGAGGCGCAGAGGTCGAAATGCGCAACAGACTGGAGGAAAGCCAGAAACATCTCGCGACGAACCAAAAGCAACAAGCCTACTGGACGGAGAAACTCAGCAAGCTCACCCTGCAGAACGTCTCCGAAGACGGCGAAGAAAAGGAACCCGAAGCCGTCCCTGAGCTCTCCCGTGATGAGCTTCAAGACCTCGACAAGAACGACCTCAAGGCACAGATAGCGTCGCTCGAAGATCGCACCTCCCAAGCGGTCGAACTCTCGGTCCTCGCTGAGTACCGCAAACGCGTCCGAGAATACGGTGACCGCCTCGAGGACCTCAACACAGCCCTCGCAGCGCGCGATTCGGCCAAGAAACGCACCGATGATCTCCGCCGTCTGCGCCTCGAAGGCTTCATGGAGGGCTTCTTCATCATCTCGCAACGCCTGAAGGAGATGTACCAAATGATCACCATGGGCGGCAACGCCGAGCTTGAACTCGTCGACTCATTGGATCCTTTCAGCGAAGGTATTCTGTTCTCTGTCATGCCACCCAAGAAATCTTGGAAGAACATTGGCAATTTGTCTGGTGGTGAGAAGACACTTTCTTCACTGGCTTTGGTCTTCGCGCTGCATCATTACAAGCCTACGCCACTCTATGTCATGGATGAGATTGATGCGGCGTTGGACTTCCGGAATGTGAGTATTGTGGCGGCGTATATCAAGGAGAGGACGAAGAATGCGCAGTTTATCGTTATTTCGTTGAGGAACAATATGTTTGAGTTGGCGGCGAGGTTGGTCGGCGTTTACAAGGTTAACCATATGGTAAGTCTGACATCTCAGTTTCTTGGGGCAAGGCTTGGGGATTGCTTGTGCTGACTTGACTGCGATGTGTAGACGAAGAGTGTTACGGTTGAGAACCGTGATTATATTGATCCACATCACCGGACGGTGCAGCAGGCGAGAGCTGGAGCTGGAGCGCCTGATGCTGGGCTTCTGCAGACGCCGCAATAGTGGCAGCATTGGACGCAGCTGTCTCGGGTCTTGCAGGAAGCACGACTGGAGTTGACTTGATGAGGGCACGATATACAGGATTCTCTTGGGTGCAGGATACCATGACGGAATGATTGGCGTTAGGACATGATGGCTGGAATCTGGCCGCTCGACAGGCCATGGTGGGGTGAACATTGGTGTTTTCGTATCGCGATCGTGCTCAGAGACGTGTTTCTCGTCGATACGCGCAGAGTGGAATAACATTTCGTACTCTCTTCCTTACTTTCCGCGAGAACCGGTGATGGCCGAAGTTTGCATACTTCGTCGTATTGGTAAGGTCTGATGATCGGAGTTGACCATACTGCAGGGAGTCTTCCATGGGCCACTCTGGCGGATCTGACGGCGTTCCACACGCTTGGGAGCTGTTGCCCTGGGCAGAGATATCGTGAGTCAGGGAGGAAGGCGAGTGACATGCAGGTGAGCTTGAAGCTCGTATGCTGTGCAGTGCGTCCAACGGAAGCGGTAAAACTGAAAGCTGGAATGGAGCAAGAGCACATGTGACAATCGCTGACAAGCACTTGTTGGCAGGCACAATGCTCACTTGCCCCATGTGGGTCATGAAAAGCACCGATCTTTCGTACACCAACATGGCAACATCACGTTTCCGCCGCAAATCCAACCACGACATACAATGGCACAATCCCGCTTCCTGGTTGTCCTGCTAAAGATAGACGGTCTTGACCCAGCGGTATGGCACGGGGCAAGCCTGGCGACAGGCTCAGAGCAGAGCAGCACGTCCGACTGGGCAGAAGAATTAACCTTAACGGTAAGGTGCAAAGGCATGGATTACGTGATGGCACAGTAACACTGTCTGATCACTATACAGTACCCATGCACGCATGCACGAATAGCATAATGAGCCCTTGTTCGGGCGTTTTCAGCTGGAAGAGGAAAACGCTGCGGCGGTCTTCCCCTGTGCGGGTGGCTGTGGAAAGCTTGAGGTCTTTCCAGCACGAGGATGCAAAGCGGTCTGGATCTCCCGACAACCAGTAACACCAAACTCTCTTCGGTCCACGGTCGGAAGAGGTCATGCAGAGACTGAGGGCTCGGAGACGACCCCGTCAACACCTTTCGTGGCTCCAGTCAGACACGACCACATGGGGAAGGGGCGCTCACTGTGCGATGAGCATGAACATGTCAGCGAGCAGTTCGTGCCTGTCAGCAATGCTCGGCTCAGCACTTTCTTCCAACGTCGAGCGAAGAATGGAGTCTGGGATGGGGCTGACAAAAGTTCAGTGGCATTGTTTGTTGCATTCCCAAATGCAGGTGCTATCCAGCCCACCGGTTCTCCGGTCTTTGAGGGAATTCCGTGGCCAGAGCCCTAAATGCCACGCCCAACCTCGTGGAAGAAGGTTGGAAGCGGGATTGTGCTATTGTTGGTGTTGTGAAGAAAACGACGTCACGCCGACCGAGCAAGCCAGCACGAAATAGCAACATACTTTGGCGGTACTGGTGTTACTGAACTCTGATCAGTAACATACTTCGGCGGTACTGGTGTTCCTCAGCTCCGATCAGCAAGATCCATGAATTGAGTTGGAAGGACAACCGTTTTGGGAGAGACAACAACTATTGAATCTGAAGAGTACCGCCAGGAATGGTTGCTGATGTATGAATAGTGCATGTCAACAGGCATATCCCTCTCCCACCCCAGCTTCGACCCCGGTCGTTGCCATGTGCGGAAGTCTTCGAACTTCTTTGTTACGGAAGGCAAAGCGACGACTCACATGCTATGCTTCCGGCCTCTATGGCGACAGAAATCAGATATAAGGGCTGAAGGTTGCCCAACATCAAACTCATCATCAGCATCAGCATCTCAACACAACAACGACAACAAACACAACCACCACCTCCAATCTCAATCAGCTCATCACTTCTTTATTCATCATTTTCATTCAGCACATCGATCAACAAATCAATCAACATGCAGTTCAAGCTCGTTGCTGCTACCGTTGCCTCTTTGGCTCTCTCCGGCGTTCTCGCAGTACCAACAGAAGTAAGCCGCTCTCACGCCTTCTTTCGTTCACATCACTAACTACCAGCAGAACATTGCTGCTCGAGAAATCAATGCTCAGAATGCAGAGATGTCCCAACTAGTCAACAAGGCCAAACAGGCCTATGATTCCGAGTCAGAAATCTTCGCCAAATTCAACGCAGACTTGAAGCAAGCATATGAGGAGCACTTCACTCCAGACAAATTGACGAGCACGAATCTCCCTACCATGGCAGATTGGCAAAAGCTCAAGGCCGATGCGTTGGCAAAGCAGCAACAGGGCACGCAGAATACCAACAACAAAGACTCGAACAGCATTCAGCAGCGCGATGCCGAAGCCGATGCCCAATGCTATGGCTGTGGCAACGACTGGCTCGATTGGTGGCAATTCCCTTTCGGCTGCCAAACTCTCTTGCCTTGGGACCTCTACCCCGATTTCTGGGGCAACAACTACATCAACTATGCCACATGCTTTGGAAGATACAACGTTTACGGAGGGTACAACTGGGGCAACTTCTATGCGAGCGGCGGTATCGGCATTGGCGCAGGCATCAACGTTGGGCTTGGTGGAGGCCATGGTGGTGGACTCCTCAACGTCGGGTTGGGACTCCACCTGTAAAGGCAGAGCAGTACGCTGGCCGAAACGGGAACGATTACATCACGACTCACGACTATCACGATAATTGCATTGGGGACATGGAGTCTGGGAACGGAATACGAATAACTTGGGCAAAGCGGGCGTTCTTGATCAAGACCTAGAACACACAGTCCTTTTACACAGCAGCGGCGCACAGAAGCAGCAGCAGACACCACACTCTTTGGGAAAGAGCAGAAGGCATCAGGCATTGGATGGCCATAGACTCATCACGATCTTTACGAGATATTCACGAAAGCATTGATTCTTCGGGCATGTGTGGGTAGAATGGATGATATGGGCTGGAAAGGAAATAGAATGTAACTACTAGTGCGAGGAGAATGAAACGATGATGACCTCTTAGTTCTTTCCGTTCATCGCTTTTGCTCCGATCTGCTTTACTTCACCTAGCAGGTGTTTCTCGATTCTGGCTTTCGGCATTACTGGTCTGCATAGAGATAATATGATCACCTGAGTTGGAGTAAGATGTGGTTTAGCAGGTGGTGAACCTAAATCACGACCTTTCATGCTCATGGACAGCTTCATACTTCGTTAAATTGGACAATCTAGAGTGTCCTGCTTGTTAAATCAGCCGAAAATATGATGAACGGGTGCAGTACTCTGGGACTGGTGGAAGATGAGCGCAGGAGAAGGGCAGAGTAGGCCTGCTGAATCTGATATTAAGATCAAGCGATGACTCGTCTTCAAAGAAGTTCGTTACTGCGGCTCAATCATCTAGCTCAATGATGTCTTTGACGTTCAGCTTCACGCTGGCCAACTTGTCCGCCACATCATCTGCCGTAGAGACTGCTTTCGATTGAGTCTTCACTCCGGCTGCTGCTTTCTCAGCCCGATACTGCCTTCCCAAAGCCTCCATAACTTCCTTGTGACTCGTCCCAGGCGGCAAAGACTTCTTCAAAGAAGCAAAATGCTGCTTCACATACGCCGCATAGCCATTGACTTGCGGCGCAGACTTCTTCTCCCCGGCTTCACCACCCTCCACCTTCCCACCCGCCGTCTTTGCCGCACCTCCCCTCGGCACAGGCTTCACCTGCACCAAGTTCCCCTTACACCCTCCACAACGATGCCTCTTCGGATCAATGCTCTTACTATGCCTCTTAAACTCCATCCCACACTCCTCGTATTCCACACATTTCCAAACATACTTATACTCAATCTCATAGCCGTGTTTCGTTGTGACCTCAATACCTCGGTCCTTGAACGCTTGACTACACTTCCTTCCCCAAGATTTGAAACTCGCTCCGTGTGGTTGGTCTTTTATACCTGAGATCATGAAATTTGCCAAGTGGCAGAATTCGTGAGCTAAAACGTTGAGGAGTTGGGTTTCGGCTTGGGGGGAGTAGGTTAGGACTTTTGAGGCGAGTTCGATTGTGGCGAAGTGTTTGTGTGTGGTCGTGGTTGTTGCCGCTTTTGTGGGGTCTTTGATGGTGTTGCTGGAGTGGTGGCATTTTGTTGTTTCGCGGCGCCAGTTTGCGCGACCGGCGGTGCTGTTGAGGGTTTTGGACCAAATGATTTGGACGCCTCCGGTGGAGGCTGAGAGGGCGGCGATACGGCCTTGGGTGATGGTTTGGTCGAGCTCCTGAAGGAAGGATTCAGCGATAGCTATTTTGCGGATTTCCCAGTCTTTGCGGGCTTGGAGTTCTGCTTTGGAACGTTTTGTCGGGCTGGAGAGTTTGGCTGGTGAAGCTATGGGTGCGTCGTCGAAGATTTTGGTTTGGGGTTCGAAGAGCTTTCGCGGTGATCGAATGGGCTTTTGTGGGGAGTGGTGGTCGTTCCAGTCATTGACTGCTGATGCTGTCCAGAAAGCGTCCAGGCTTGGCCGGCCAGGTGGCGTAGGTACACGTGGTGGTCGCTTGGATGGAGACTTCAGCTTCGTGGGCGAAGGTGGTGGAAGGGGTGGTGTTGATGGCCGCTCGTCCAGCTCTCGCGCAACGATCGGCTTCTTAAACCGAGGTGGCGAGAACTTGATGATTGCATCAAGGTTCTCCTTATCTGAGGAACTGCCGGGGCGCATTGCTGGGACTAATGTGTTGTTTCTCGCTGCGGGACGTTTCGCTGGTGCATCGGTATCTGCGTCGAAAATGCTAAGCGCTTCCAGTTGCCTTGCCAAGTCAGGCTGCTTCTGATCTGCGTGCTTCCGCCTTGCTGGAAAGAATGAACTCGGACTGGGCAAGTCATCCTCAGATGCCGATACATCAGGCTCTGAGCCGCACCAAATACTCTCTTCAACATCCGCTTCCTCGTCCACGTTATCTTCGCTTCCAGCCAATTCTTCGTTGCGATCCATCTCGCCGGGCGTGATCAAGGTAATTGGAGTAGCTCTCAATTCATCTTCCAATGAGCTCGACTTTTCCGGCGCCTTCTTCTGTAACATTCTCCGCGCGTCCTGCTTCAACGGCGATCTACGCCTCGCCTTCTCCGGTGTATCATCCTGTATCGTCAGATCGCTGAGGCTGCTCAAAGATTGCAAAGGAGCAAGCCGGATCTGCGAGGTCGTCTTCTGCCGGCTTTCTGTGGTATGCAGTTTCTTCTTCCTTATCACAGGTTCTTCTCCATCCGAGTCCTCCGGAATCGTGTATCTCGCTGTCGGTTTCCGTCTTGCTGGCCGTATCGGCGGTGAATCTGTCACGTCTGTTTCGCGCGCGCTTCTGCAAGGCTCGCTGCTTTCTGCAGCGGCACGCCGTAGTCGAGCCATGCTGAAGTGAAATATGTACAATAGTCCCCAAACTGCTGAATAAGGCTGTTCCAACGAATGTCGTGGCGGTGGTGCTGGGCCAAAAGTCCGAAGGCGGAAGTTTGTTGTGGGCGTTGTCGTGGAAATCGGGCGAAATTCGGCTGGAGCGCGTCCAGGTGGACTTCGCGCGCCGTGCTCTCCATCAACCTTCCACTTTTTGTGTAACATCATATATACACGACTTTCGCTCACACGAGAACATCATCGTCATCATGCCGCCGTCTTACCTCTATCTGCGCCGCGATGTCGACCATGTTCACAATCCCAAGTTTTGCAGATTGTGGCTTGTAGCCCTGCCGAAATCTGATGTCGTACTTGAGCAAGATATGCGCCAGACACAGCTTGATCTCGACCGCAGCAAGAAATCTCCCTGGACAGATATGTTTCCCGATGCCGAACACGCTGTGCTCTTTGGTCGATGAGGCGAAAGCTGTGCGCTCATCGCCCGCTTCGCGCATTGTGTAGAAGCGATAACCGTTGAACTTTTCTGGATCGGAGTAGTTCCTCGGACTTCGCATGCCAGATTGGTCGACCGCGATGTGAGAGCCGCGTGCAAGCACAGTACCGTCTGGGAGCTTTGTATCGCGTATTGCGAGGCGCTCGGGACCAGCTATGATCGTGTCAGTGCCGGGAACCTAGGTACGGTATCGCGTCAGCCTTGACTTACCAATCGTTGGAGGACCCAGCCTTTGCGACTCCTTCATGACACTGTCGAGCAGATGCATTTTCGCAACTGCGGCAGAAGTTACGCCATGGTCCTTCACAGCTTCCCTCGCCTCTTCCCGCAGAGGCTCAACGAGCTCGTCGTGCTCACACAAGTCCAATAAAACCTGCCTCAGCGCGCTCGAGGTAGTATGCAACGCAGCCATTGCAAGCGAAAGCTGCACAGCCCCATGATCGACCTTCTTCCGGCCTGCAAGCTCTTCACTCCATCTCACAGCATCAAAATACTCTTCTTCTCCTTTCCCTTCAATCCTCTCCCTCTCCCTCCTCTTCAACTCCTCTCGCATAACCTTCCTCGCATCCCTCATCAATTTCCTACAGTCCCTCGCTCCCGGCATAAACCAATGCACAACAGGTCTCATCCATCCAGGCCACCGCATCAACTCAAACGCCGCAGAAAAGAACCCCGTAGCATACCGCATTGTCATTCTCTGCCACTCTCCATCACGCGAAAGCTTCTCTCCCGCAAATACTGCGCCCGCAGCTCTCGAGATCAATCCCATCGTACTACCGTACCATTCAATCAGATGCCAATCCTCATCCTCGGTCCACAGCTCGTCCAAAGCCTCAGAAATGTGCCGACTCAGAATCGGAACCAGTCTCCCATTCTGCGAAAGTTTCTTCTTGATCAGATTTATGACTAAATTGTCAGGATCATCGTGCATGATTTTATTCGCTTCGAAGCCAGGGAAGTTGCCGAAATACTGTTGGAGAACGAGTTCTTGGTGGTCGAGATCGGGATTTGCGCGGACCCAATCTATTAATCTAGCTGGAAGTATGAACAGAGGGCCGGAAGGTGTAGAGAGAGTGATGGGAGAATTGTGTTTCTCGAGGCCTTGAGTGATGAGATCTTGGGCATTATCGAGGTAGGTCTTGTGAGCTTTGCGGTTGAGGAAGTCGTAGGGATACGAGTTTACTATGGGGAATGGGGAGCGTTTGGGAAATACAGATCGATGATACAAGAGGAAGAAGGATGTTATCGTGAGGACAAGAGCAGGAGCGAGCCAGGTCGTTGCCAAGTCTGCAGGAAGAATCGCCATTTTCGCACACTCGGTGGGAAGAACTGAACAGAGTGGTTTTCCGAGGTCCCTGAGCACATTGGAGGGCTCATATATACATCAAAGACATGCAAACTGGGTTGCGGTGTCCCAAAGGACCGTGTGGATTTCGTCCGCTTCGTCCGCGGCTCAATCGTCCATGGCAGCAACGAGAGTTTGGACTCAGCCCCGGCTGGACGATTCGCAGCGGCTAGGGTTGACTCACCAAGAGGGGGAAGTCTAGTCTACACACAGAAGGCAGTGTGCCGATCCGACATTGACCAGCAAGTGTAGTATAACTGGAAGGAAGTAAGTACAGTGAAAGGAATGCACAGTAACAATGACAGATTGACTGGTATCTCATGACGCACGTTACCCAAACCCCAGAAAGGAACAATCCAAAAGAGCAACTCCTTCATCTGGCTCGTGAAAGCCTCTGTGCACTGTACACTTTCTTCGCAAGCATGCAAGCACGCACGCATGCCCAATCTCTGCTAACTCTCCGCATCTCTCTATTCTTATCGCTGTCGATTGTTTAAGCGCTTAGGCTGCCTTACACAGCTCACCTCACCGCAACACGAATTCGTTCTCGCCCAGGACCAGATCCGGCGTCAATTTTCTCAACTCGTCGTTCATAATCCCGTTGACGAAACAGAAGCCTAAGAACTTGTACCTGCTTGCCTCGTTGTCCGGCCGCAAAAGAACAGGATGCCGACTGCCATATGGCAAGACTATTCGATCTCCTACTTGGCATTCGATGTGTCCAAGGCCAATGAATCCGTTGCTTGTAAAAAAGAATGCATCACCGTGGCAGAGATGTCGAAAATATAGCTTCCACAAGCCATACTGCCTCCACGCGACTTTTGTAAGTCCGGAGACGTGTCCGCGTAAAAACCGCCGGCTCCAGACATCGAAAAGGCGGAAAGAGAACATGGAGATCTTCTCTTCATCATCGCTCGTCGTTGAATGCAAGTCTTCTTCCGATACGAGCATGGATGCGAGGTCTTCTGTTACTCTGGCATCCCGAGCAAGCCTTTCATAAGGACTCCCAGCTCCTTCCATCAGATCCAGCACCGATTGAAAAGCTGCCTGCTCGTTCTTGGTCAACATGATAGGGCCGTCCGAGAAGAGCCCCAAAGGCGCCTTCAACAGATCTAGTGCGCCAGTCTTCAAATTGTCCCAGTATACTTTCCTTGTCCTCTTACGGATTGTCTTCACCACAACGTCGAAGTCCAGTCCTCTCAGCACCAGCAGTCGCCGTCTGACACTCAAGCTGGCCTTGGCAGTCGCACATTGGAGTCGATTCGTCCAAGGTAAGACCCGATTATCTCCTCCGCTCTCACTCGCGCTTTTCTTTGCCTCTCTGGAAGTGTCAGAGGGTGTAAAGAGATACTGGCTGAAATCACCCGTATCAATCCAGCTCTGGTCAATCGCTTTACCTGCATAACTGAAGTCCACACACCAGGACGGTAGCTCCAGATCAGATCTGTCTCCCTTGACCAAGCCCAGAATGTGAATGTTTCCACTTGCGATGATGGAAGCATGCGTCGCTTCAGCATAAACCCAGGGCACCGGTTTCTTGTAATCAATTTCAACAAGAGCACTTTCAGCCGGCTCGATCACCGCCAGCAAGCTGTAGACCTTGTCCCTCGGATCCGTTGCTTCAGTCTGCGAATATGCCCAATACATCGAAGCAAGCGTTCGCACGCCACTCGACATGTACTTGATCCGCTGAAAGCTGAAAAACGGCGCACCGACAAGCTCGACAGGGTCATTCTCTTCTGCCTCGGGCTCTGGCTTCGCGTCATCGTTCTTCCAGATATGCTTCTTCAAATTCGAAGGCTTGAGAGCGCGAAGCTCGCGATCCTCTTTGACTCGTTTGCCAGCACTGACTGCTTCAGTCCAGCGGATTTGGCAATCGGCGAAAATCGCGATGGGGTCCTGACGTGCCATCATGAACTCTTGAATACACCAAGTTCGGGTCCACCAGGTGGCTTCGGCATGCTCCATCACTTCCAGTAAACGTTCTGCGATTTGCCGTCGACCTTCAGGACAATTAGGCTTCCTACACACGAGAGAGTGTCAGCATGGAAATCTATACCCCAGCGAAACAAGATTAGTAGGACAGGACTCACAAAGGCTCCAAATCCTCATCATCCAAATCCCCCAACCAAATAAACACATCCCACGCCAAACTATAAATATTCCCCATCGCCCTTACTTGCCACGCCTTCTCTTCTTCGTCCCGCTGATTAATACATATCTGATCAACCCATAATCGAATCACATCTTCTTCTTCCCTTCTAACCCTCCTCAGCGCGTTGAATAAATTCCTCGTAACTGGGAACTGCACCTCTTCTCCACTTTCAAGATTCACAATCGTAATACTCGTCGAATCATCCCAACTACCCCACGTATAAGATAAAGCGTTAAAAGCAGGTAGTGCCGACTCCGCTGCATGAGCAGCAACGACTTTCTCTTGATAACGCTCGCGGTAGGATTTTGGCATCCAGGTTCGGAGGTCGCGGATGAAGTCGTCTTTGCTGGTGTTGCGGCGGAAGTAGTCAATTACGCCCGCGGAGTTGAACATTTCACCTAGCATGTCGCCATGGAGGGTTGGGGGTGGGCGACGGGGAGTTGTGAGGTCGATGTTCTGGACGACGAGGTGGCAGATTATGGGAGAGTTGAGAGGGCCTGGTTGGATTTCGAGGATGCGGATTTGGGAGGTGGGTTGGATTGGTAGGGAGGTGTAGAGGGATTGGTGGGTTGGGTCTTGTTGTTCGTTGATTAGCGGAGTCACGGTCGAGGAGACTTCGAGGTCTTCTTCTAGTTCTTCAATGCTGGGTTGTTCGTAGTTGGAAGTGATTGTCATTGGTCGTGGCGGGAGTGCAGGTACTGACGGCTCCGAATGCGTCGTCTCTTCTTCTGTGACAATATCTCCCTCTCTGGTGATAACGCTGACCTGCGCCAATTGGGCTGTAGGAACAATCGGTCGAGCAGGCAGTGGAGGTGGTAGCTCGACGATTTTGGTCGAAACATCTTCAGTGATCACGCCTGTTTCCATACAGTCGATGCTGACGACTGCCTTCGAAGCGACAGGCACGCGCCGAGGCGGCAGCGGAGGTGGTAGCCGAACAGTCTGCATTGTGTGAATTCCATTAGTTACATGCAACGCAGATGCTGAACGTGAAGAAGGCGGACATCACCTGAGAGTGACCAAGATCTTATACTTGGGAGAGCACGCTCAGCTCTGTACGCCAATGGCTGAATCTAGGCTTGGTTCTTTATGCACATGATACGCCACCTGGATTTTGGCGCATGCCTATTTGGAGTTAGTCGTGCTGGGCACTCGAACATCACGGACATGTATGAAGTAAACTGAGAAGGTCATTAACACTAGATTGATGTATATTCGAAAGTCTTGTTCTGTATCTCCAAAACATCGTGTCCTTATATTGGTGTCCCAGCGACCTAGAGCTCAATATCAGCGACCATAGCGAAAGATACTCAATCACAACAACTCTTACCTTGACTGGATGCGCCTCCGTGTTGAAAACATACTCATTCTTCCCCTCGTGGTTCACTTGATATTCTGCATCAGGAGCATGGATCAAGTAGCTGTACTTGAGAACCTCCGCAAACCAGAAACTCTCCTGGAAGTTATCGAAGCTGCCACCGCCTGGTGCATTGACGTCCGAAATACTGCTGAAGCCAGATCCGACACGACAAGTCTCGTTGATGGCCACGAAAGCGTTCCATGCGTAGTCTTGATATTTGCGATCACCAGTGACGCGATAAGCGTAGTAGAAGCTTTCAATAACCTCAGGTCGCAGAACGTAAGATCCTGCGACAATCCAGAACCCAGCACGTTCGTAGAATTCGGTCTGGTTCGCGGGGAGAGTAGTGGTATTCCAAGAGAAGACTTCTGGGCCAATACCCGTAAGAGTCTGGCTATAAGTCTCCTCGCAGGCCTCTACCAGCTCAAGGCCGAAATCGGTGTATTTCTGCTCGTTGAGCACAAGTCCACCCAGAATGAAGTTACCACCGTCAAAGCAAGCAAGATGCTGGCTTCCATTGATCAATCTTTGGCCATTGTAGTCGGCAAGGAAAGTCAAATCCGGACGGGATGAAGGATGCGACGCAAGGTACTGAATGCTGCTATCCGCTGCCAAGACCCAGCGATCTCTGTATTCGGCGTATCGAGACGTGTCGTAGACGTACATCTTGATGAGGTACTCGTAGAAGCTGTCAGTGCCTCCAGTCCAGGCTCCGCGAGCATTGGTGAAGGAGCCATTGTTGATGCCAATTTCAGAGCCGACGAGTCCAGGGAAGGGCTCCGCCTGAGGAGGTGATGGGTTCAACAAATAGCTTTCTGCACGAGATGCGAGGTCCCCGTAAGTGGAGTCACCTGTAAGATCGGAAAGGCGCTGCCACTCGAGGATCAAGGTTCCAATAGTAGCCAGTCCATTTGTGTCCGAGCCATCATTGGTTCGGTTGCCCACAAATATCTGGTTGTACGGGATACCGGTAGGAGTATCGAATGCAAAACTGAGGTTGTTTGCAAGATTCTGTGCCTGAACCAGCAGAGATGCAACGTTGTCCTTGTTATCGGCCAAATCTGCCAAAGGTCCACTTAGCAAGTCGTATCCTGAGAGAAGTCCTCCAAGGTAGCGAATCGTTGTCTCGAAAAGCGACACGACTTGGTCGTCGGCGCTAACACTCCAGTCAATCGAAGGAACGTAGTTTATGATCTGGTTCACAATCTCCTTCTCTCCCATTACCAAAGCGGTCGAAAGTGCATCTGCTGCGGAAGCGCCCCATCCGTTTCTCGAATTACTGAAGCCATTCGTGACTGGTAGAAGCTCGTCATTAGGAAAAGCATATCTGTTGAGAGGTTAGCTCGAAGCTGAACAGATTCCGCGAGATGCCGCTCACTCAGAGTAACCTTGCCAGCTGAACTCGAATGCCTCTTTCACGGCATTTGCTCGCTGCTGGGCTTCATCTTTGGGTTCTCCTGGATTTGGTTGATATTGTGGTAAAGCGGTAGTGAGCGTCGCGGCAGAAATTGCCAAAATAGATGATGAGTAACGCATACTGAGATGCGGGGAAACAAGAATAGAGAAGAAGAGGAGGAAGAAGAGCTGAGCGCAAGGATGCTGCTCAGAAAGAGGTGAGGGCAGGCGAAGGGTATATGAAGTGAAAGCTTGCGAGAGAAGGAGGAAGGTGGTAGAGCGGTAGACTTACATGCCGTCTCAACCTCAGTCCCATGTGCATCGAGACCGTTATTAACTGTCGGGTGCAGGCGCGTGCCATAATGGCCTACCAATCCTGGCAATGAGATGCAGCACATTTCGGAGGGAGCTGTGACAGTTCGCCATGATGCCTGTACCGTCTCCAGGAAAGTCAAAACGGGTGGATGTTATTGGAGGCACAGCATCGCGTTTGGCAATTGTCTGCGCAGTTGGTGGGGGACTCCTGCAAGTCACTGCATAGCGCAGACGATCCTCATGACCTGCCCGAACAAGTCGCTGCTGGCTGTGAGGTCATGAAGTGGGCGATCGGCTGTGTGGTTGGCGGAAGTGGGAGGTGCACGAGAGGGCGCTGGCAGATTGGGAGAGATGTAACGCTGTAGCATGACCGGGAGCGCGTCAGGAACAGGCAATTGAGCGGCAAGTTAATCTCGGCCAGCACGGGCCCTCCAGGATTGTGCTGAAGGATGTGCTGCTGCGGGCGGGCGGGGGGGTGGAGTATCGACGGTCGGAGGTTCGCAGATCCCGCAAGCTCTCCTCTCAAATGCAACGTCGACGCGTGATGTATTGGTTCACATGCATTGGTGCACGCTCCTCTTCCTCTTCCATCGCGGGACCTGACATCTCCCCGCATATGTCGCGGAGGAGACAGATGCGCTGAAATATTCCTGATCAACAAGGATGCCGAACCCGTCCCGACCTCGTCTGAAAACCAGTCATGGACCTACTCTGCCATGATGCGATCCGCGAAGAAGCGAGTTGATGCCCCAAACCACATGTCTCGAGAGAACGCTCTGTCCAGGCAAGAGGAGAAGTCCGAACATAAGGTCACACAAAAGTAGCACATGGCTCATTCGGACTCGCTCCACTACACCCAACCACGCGACAGTTGAGCGTGACAAGACATGTCTCGCTCGTGAGCGGGTACTACAATGAGCACGCGAAGTGAAACAACGTACAACAGGCAAAGCGTAAAGGTCCAAGTCATCATTGTTCTGAGCTATCATGCTAATGTACACACCATGTCCGTCATTGCAATTGTCATCATTGTTGTCGTCCAAAAGTCATTCAGTCATGTCGCCATCAGTAGAGCGTAGCGTGCCGATAGCCATCAAGGCACCATCAGCATCGCTTTCGTCAGTCATCAGTGTTCTTCCAAGAATATTTTACGCTCCGTCTCGTACAACCTCATGTGTTGCTGCAAGGAACAATAAGCCGCCAAGTCAAGCAGTCAAGCAGTTCCCATCACTTCAGCCCAAAGAGCTGTCCTTGAGGCAGGCCACCGTAACCTTGGCCCTGCTCTCCGCGAACTTGTAGTGGCTTGTCGACAAAGTCATCAGAAGTAGGTCGGAAGTCGATCAGGCGCCCATTGTTAGCTTTCATTTGTTGTTTTGCCTGTGGCGAAGGCGGCAGCTCTCCGACCAACACTCCGTTCTCCTGATCGCGAGCCACCCAGATCTCTCTCATCGCCTCGATCTGCTTCTCTTCCTCTTTACTGACGAAAATGGCTCCCAGCATCCACACTGCAGCGATCTTCTTCGTCACTGGGCTTCCTTTGACTCGAACAGCAAAGTCCGGAGGGCCATATGCTGTAAGACGTAGACCTGAAGTCGCTGCATCGACGAATGCTTGTAAGAGGTCCCTGAACCGCACGCCACCAGGCTGTCGAACGCGAATGCGCTTGACTTGCAAGGGAGCATAGATCCGCTGGCGCCGCAAGTTGCGGTCCTGGTAATGGAATACAAACTCCACGGTGCTGACTGGCGGCTGGGTCAGAAACATATCGTGGTGCAATGATGAGCCCAGTGGTATGTTCAAGTTTGGGCGACCGATGAAGCGCAAGCTTTCGCACGTGCGTGCACGGTCTTGTAGTGGCGCAATCTTCTCCTCGCCAGTCTTGAGGTCCTTGTCACGCATAAACAGAAGTGAGTTGAGCTCCGTCGGGCGGCAATAGGATTGGCAGTCACGCCAAGCGGTGCCGTAGACATCCAGCATAGATGGCTCGTAGGGCTGGAGAACTCGACTCCTCTGGTCGTAGACCCAAAATTCGTGACTGACAGGCTCGGCCTCCAGGAATAGCGTACGCCGCGTGGATGGCAGCGTGAGAATGATATGGTTCCAGGTCTTGTTTACACGGCGAACGCTGATGAGAGATTCTGCTGGTAGATGAGTGATGACCTTCTCAAGAAGCTCACCCGTGTTGAAGAGAGCATTTTTCGTCATTAATTTCGTGGTAGCGCGCGTGATCATTGTATGTCCCAGGACCTCTGATCGCTCCGTGACAGGAGCCGGTGTCGAGCTTGCAAAGCACAAGGCTTGCGGCGGCGGCTTGTTGGCACTGAGGTTGCCCCAGGACAACGTGTTCAAGTCGGGAAGCACATTGGTGAAGTGCTGGTCGCGGCGGCGGTCTTGTTCGTTGCAACCTTTACTGCTGCTGGTCGATGGGCGCTCTTCATTGCGGTCGCTGTCGGTGAGTGAGCTCCCTGCGCTGCCATTGTTCTTGTTGTCGTCGTCAGGAAAGCGACGTGTGCCCTGAAGATGTCAGTGAGTTCGCAGTCAACGACATGAGAGGGTGCTGACCTTGAGCTGTCTTGTAACAGCCTGCTGTTCAAAGCTCTCGCAAGCCTTGCGTTTTGGGGCCATCTTGCTAGCCATGGTCTTGCCTGTATGCTGTCGATGCTGTGAGGGAGGAGGGGAAGAAACAGTGCGGGAGCCTGAGCCAGTTTTAACCCACAATGGAAAGTGAGGTTTTGAGGGGATCGACAATAATACTTTGCTCCGGGGACCCACTTGCGTTGGAAAAATGAACGTGAAAGTGAAGTTATCGTGCATCAAGGCCATTCGCGGCTTCCGTTTTGGGTATATCCTATTCATTCACTCGAATCAATCCTCCACCTACCATTTTGCGCTTTTGAGCCTTGCTCCAAGACCATCATGTCATGGAGCTAGAGAACATGTCGGCGGACCAGCAATTTCAATTACACCATCTTCCAGTCCCTCATTACTGTCAATCATTCCAGCGCAGGACTTCTAATTGCGCGAATGAGAAATGCCAAGACCGATGCCAGGTGAGGCTCGTGCCCGTTTTGCTGGAGGACCGTCCTCACTTCGTTCAACGTTCGACTTCCGAATCGCGCCGAAGAGTTTCGTCTGCCTCAGATTGCTGCCTGAATCTAGCATTCCTCGTCCTTTGAAGCTTTCACGCTTCTCGTCCAATTGTTCTCGACTAGTCCGCAGCATTTGCGAAGCAGTCATTGAAGCTTGCGATTCGGGAACTTCGTCGTTTTCGATGATATCAGTCTCAGCCTCGCTGTCATTCGCCCCATCTTCAGAAGCAGAGACAGTTCCGTCAGAAGGTGGGCCGTCTTGCGACACTGGTAATGAAGGCTGGCTGTATATATCAGGTGTGCGCAGTGCACTCGTCCTCTGTTGAGGTGCTGTCGCCGGAACATGTAATGCTTGACGCTGAGCTTGAGGCGTCTGAAATGGAGGCTGACCGCGCATGCCTTGGTTGCGCTGAGGAGTATTTGGCAAGCTCGACATGCTCTGAGCATTGCGGTGGTGTGACTTCCTGCCCGCTCGTGCAGACTCTTGGCTTGCCATTTCAGAAGCTTGCAGCAGCGCGGCAAATGGTTGTGACTGCTGGTGAGCGCGGTGCAAGTGGCCCCTCTGTGGAGTGGCATAGACCGAGCGTGGAGTCTGATCTGGGCGCGACGACAGTTGTGGCTTGCGGTACTTTTGTAAAGACTCTCGGTTGGCTCGAATGCGCTCCGCCATCAGAGACACCTTGTCAGACAAGCTGGCAATCTCGTGCTCCTGTTGTAAGATTATCTTCTGCTGTTGGTGCGTTTCGCCTTCCAAGTTGATGTTGGCGTCTCGCAGTAGCTGGATCTGGCGACACATGTCTTGGTAAAGGTCCTTTTGAATGGGGATGATTCCCTCCTCAGCGGTGGGGGTTGCAGCAATCCGAGCCTGGTCAGCGGAGTGAATCACTTCGTTCTCCGATTGCGCCATGCGCGCTTCCACCGACATGCGCTCGAGGGCAGCAGCGCTCGACTGGGCCAGCATCTGGTATTGCAATTTGTGGTGCGCTGCTGACATTTTTGCTTCCTGGAGTGCCACTTGCAGCTCCACCACCTTCCCCTTCAGTTCCTCTGGCGTCGCTACTTCCAGCTCTTCGGGACTCAAAACTGTAGCGAAGCCTCCAATGCGACCCGTATGGCTTGCATTTGATGTCTCTCCCGTGGGCGGCGGAGTTGAGATATGTGAGACGGGCGGTGTTGGAGTTCTGGTCTTGGCTCGCTGCGACGACGGAACCTGTGTCGAGGGCGGTGGAGTCAAGGTCGCGCTGTCGGCGCTCTGTTGCGACGACATGATGGGCATGCGATCAGTGTTGCGGGTATGAAATTCGGCCGCGACTGCTCGTCGTTGCGATGCGACGGTGCGTTGCGGTATAATGGGCCCCGCGGTGAGATGCAAGCTGGGGCGGAGGCGACACTCGGGTTGTGCGACACCAGCGGAGGTTTCAACGGGCGTGGAGCATGCGGCTGCGACAGACAATGCGGTTGTAATGCGACACGACACGGTCAACAATGAAGGGCCCGCGTGGCTGGATACGTGCTGATGCGAATTGTCGATGGCTGGCGCCGATGGTGCAGCGATAGTTCCCAGGGTGACCGGACCGGCGCTTAGTGAACAACACGTCCACCACCGCACAGACGACGTTTCGCTGCCAGCGCCAGAGCAGAGCCGCACGCAGCCACCGCTGAACCCCTTATTCTGCCGACACCGACCACTGCTGCCCTCCGCGTCGATTGCGACTAGCCCGGGGGCGCAACGAGGGGCATACCATCAGCATTGGAAAAGGAGTGGCCGACTCTCCAGCTGCGCCATGCTGGCGGTGATCGAGTAGTTCGAGCTCGACTGCCATCGTCCACTCGTGCCCGCCCGCCATCTGCTTATTATATTGCTGCACGACCGAGCATGGATCCGGACACCACCAAGCCGTCTACCGGCATCCCGCGAGGCCCCTCCAAGTTGCCAACAACCAGACTGCCCGCCGTCAAATCCCGGCCTGCGTCGACGGCCACCGCTCCATCATCAGGACTGCTGCCGCCGTCCCAGAAGACCATTGCTCCGCCCAGCACTCTCACCAAGCCATCACCGGCACTTGCTACTCCCAAGGCCACGAAACGAACATCGACTACTGGCTTGGCACGACCGACTCCGACTTCCGCTCTGAAGCCTCCCAGCAGCGGTCTTCAAAAGCCAGGAGGAGCTGTTCGCACTGGCCTCGCAAAGCCTACTCCCACTACTGCCAAGACCTCCACCACATCAGGTCTTGCGCCCCCTCGAGCAAGGACTGGTCTGCAAAAACGTGCGCTTAGTGCTTCACGCTCCACTGCCGTTATCGACGACGAGGAGGTCAGTGACAAACTTGGCTCTCTTGACAGCTTTAGGTCCGCTTCACGCCAAGGCTTCAGTGATGAATCCGAGTCGTTCGAGCTGGCCGAGGACCATGTTCCTCGAAGTAGAACTTCACGTCCTTCGCTGTCGGAGAGGACGATAGAGACACTGCAGTCAATGCCATCGACGCCGAACGACAGACGGCGATCGAGTTTCTTCAACCCGCCAGACAGTCCCATGGGCCCACCTCTACGGCCAGCCTCCGCGATGAGTAGGAATAGCAGAGCGGGAAGTAGACCAGGAACTAGTGATGGCTCAACTTCATCGAGGCCGCTTAGTAGAGCCGGCTCCACGAAGATCGCACCTGCTAGTGCAAGACCATCTACACGCACGACCACTGCGCCAGGATCGAGGATTAGCTCTCTGCCTTCTACGAAACGCAGTGTCAGTGTGGGCTTGACTAGCAAGCTACAACAGGCGAAAGCAGAATCCCAGAGAAGTATCTCGCCTGTCAAGAGGCCTTCTGCATTACCCAATGGCTCTGCAATGGGCATTCCGAGTGCAACAACTTCAAAGATCGGCAGCGGAAATAAAACGATAGCAACGTCACGCCCTACGAAACCACGAACTGGGCTTACTGGTGCCTTTGTGCCGCCAACCAAGCGGGTTCAGCCAACTAAAGCAGCAGCTACAGCAGACGCAGAAGATGCCAAACCTGCTGACAGCGCACGGGTCGTGTCGAATTCATCGGCCGCCTTGCGAGAGCAGATTGCAGCGGCAAAAGCGGCAGCACGAAAGCAAAGAGAGTCTGCGGACAAACGAGAGTCATCGTCCTCTCAGCCTCTTTCCACGAATGGTGACTCCGGAGTCGATTTTGAGACTCACGCCGATCCGTTTGGTCAAGCCCCTAAGGATGAAAAGCATGTGCTGAAATATCGCGTACACAATGCACGCATGAGCGGGAAGCTCAACATTGCTGCTATGGGATTGAAGGAAATGCCTGAGGAAGTCATGAAAATGTACGACGCAGCTGCGATGGCTGAGAGCAAAGTCAACTGGGCCGAAGTGGTCGACTTGACGAAATTCATCGCAGCAGACAACGAATTTGAGCGAATTGATGATACGGTCTTCCCGGATCGATCGAATGAGGATCTTGCTGCTGACGACGATGCCACGGGCAACCAGTTTGGCGGACTCGAGCTTCTTGACTTGCATGGCAATTCGCTGCAAGCACTGCCAATGGGTCTGCGACGGCTGGAGCGTTTGACACATCTCAACATCACTCACAATAAGCTGGAGAACTCTGCTCTGGATGTCATCACACAAATTTCAACGCTCAAGGAGCTGAAGATTGGTAACAACAATCTGACAGGCAATCTCCCAAGCTCATTGTGCACTTTGACCAAGCTGGAAGTCTTGGACATACAGGCAAATCGTCTTCTTAGCTTGCCTGAAGCTATTGCAGACCTGACTGCACTACGAGTGCTGAATGTTTCCGGGAATCAATTGACGGCACTGCCCATGGACGCTCTTGCCCAACTACCTCTCATAGAGCTGGACGCCAGCAGCAACGCGTTGATAGCATCACTGTTTCCGCTAGGTGCTCCAGGTCGCCACCCGACGCTCCAGAGCTTGAACATATCAAACAACTCGCTGGCCGCGTTGACGTTTTCGGAGACGCTTGATATGCCTAGACTGAGGACACTGCACATCACGAATAACCAGATGACGCAACTCCCTTCTGTTGCTGGCTGGCATGACTTGATCACTCTGCACGCTGGTGACAACAAGATTGTCGACTTTCCTGAGGGCTTCACAAGTCTGGCGAAGCTTCGGACTGCCAATTTCACCAGTAACGAGATTCGCATGCTTGATCCAGAAATATGCCGAATGGAGAGCTTGGAGTCGCTAGTTCTGGCAGCGAACCCACTGCGCGAGAGGAAATTCCTGACCATGAACGCTGCAGACGTCAAGCGGGATCTTCGAGCCCGTCTGGCTCCGGACGAAACTGGAACAGATGATGGTGAGCCATCTAGCCCCATCACAGTCGTTGGTGCCGAGGGTGGCGGCTCACAGTGGTCAGTGAAAGGTAACGGGCTCCTGAGCTTGTCCGGCAAAGATCTAGCAGAAGACTTGGACGAAGACCTCAGTGCCTTCCTAAGCAACAACACTGTACGACAACTAGAACTGCAAGACAGTGGAGTTACTGTCATTCCACCCGTGTTGTCGCTGGTCAAGGATCTGAAGGTGCTCGATCTGTCCGGCAATCCTCTCGCGACAGAATACCTGACAGACGAGATCGCTCTTCCAACTCTGCAAGAACTCAATCTCAGCAAATGCCGCATCACATCACTAGATCTGCTCATGACGTTTCTCCAAGCCCCGAACTTGAAGACTCTGAACGTGGGCGCCAATAGATTGAAGGGTGATCTGCCGGCTCTTCGCACCGTGTTCCCGCAGTTGACAACATTGTTCGCGACCGGAAACAAGATCCGGTCTATCAGTGCCGATGCGCTGCGAGGTCTGACGACTGTGAATCTGGCTTCCAATGACATTGAATCACTCCCTGCAGAAGTCGGTCTGCTTTGGGACGAGGGGCTAAGAAATTTCGATGTCAGCAGCAACGCCTTCCGCGTGCCAAATTATCGTCTTTTGGATAAAGGCACGGAGGCCACGCTTCGCTGGCTTCGCGACAGATTGCCTGCGTCAGAGTCTGGCAAGGCGGACGAATGGGATTGAGTGATAATATTGATAGGACAGCAACGGGCGACGTTATCGGAGAAGAGTATTAAGGATCGAAAGCTCATTCTTCGGAATTGATGGAAGTTTGGCTCAACGGGCATCGATGATAGGAAACATGGTTGGGTGTCAGTTTGAGAATTGGATGCCAGCAGTAACAGTATTTCGTATTGGTTCCAACAAGCGCACTAGCGATAGTTCTACATTATTCGAGCAAAAAAGAGTGTGCGGGACAAGTACCCGAGATCTAACATGCAAGCTCCTCTGGTCTCAAAGCCTTATTAGCGCCCAAAAGAAAATGTCTGCCCATTTCGCGTGCTTCTCTCTTCGGCGTCAACAGCTCTTTGCCTCGACCTCAGAGTCATCCCCTCAAATCAGTTTTGTCGTCTTCCTTATTTGCTCATCCCACCCAACACCACAAACACCTCTCTAGCTGCGTTCTGCATCTCCTCTCGCTTCTTACTATCCTGCACCGCAGAGAACTTATCCGGATGGAAACGGCGCTTCTCCTTGCTTGGGTCAACCTTGAGTGTGCGGAAAGTGTTCTTGATCGAGCAGTCGCAAGCAGGATTCATACGATCGAGTGCGAAGGAAGACGTGCAGTCTGCGGTTGTGCAGGGCGTGACAGGTGGGTAGGGGAATTTGGTGAGTTTTGGGATGGAGTCTGAGGAGAGGGCGGTCGTGAGGGAGGCGTACCAAGTCATGAGGTCCAGGCCTGTGGCGTATTGGGTGGGTTGTTGGGCGGTTCTGGAGGAGGTTTGTCGTTTGGTGTGGGATCTGGAGGATGAGGAGGGTTTGTCGTTGCGCTGAGATGAGGATGAGGTTTTGTGGTGGGTTGAGGTTCGAGGTGCTCCGTCTTTGCGTGAGCGATCCGAGTGAGATCTCGACTCTTCTCGGCGCGAGTGGTCAGACCTAGATTGACGGTCGTCGTCGTGGCGTGAGCGGTGTGAACCAGATCGGGACTCGTGATGACTCGAGCGAGATTCTTCTTGACGCGAACGATGAGAGCTAGACCGATGTTCTTCACCGCGTGGAATGTCGTCTGGTCGAAGGTGGTCGCCGTAACGCGAGCGCTGAGAACGAGATTGAGGCTCACCCTGGCGTGCATCGCGGGATGGCGCGGGTCGCGCTTCTTGTTGACGTGAACGATGAGAGCTCGATCGAGCTTCCTCACGTCGGAAGTTTTGGGGCGGGAATGGAGGATAATCGTCTGGGCCATCGTAGTTGCCGTGACGCGATCGATGAGAGCGAGGTGCAGGCTCCTCGTACGGCGAACGAGTCGGCAAGGTATCGCGAGCGTAGTCTGGTCGGCGTTCTTCGTATCGCGGACGCGGACCTTCATATGCGGGGCGTCGCTCCTCGTAGATGGGACGTAGGTAGGAGTACGAATTTCCTCCAGTCTCAAAGTCTCGAGGCGTTGGGAAGATGTTGTCGTTGACGACGAAAGTGGTCTCTGTCGTGTCGAAGCTCATCCTCCTCCTAGAACGCTCCCTCGCCTCCTCCGCATGAATCTCTCTCATAGCTCTGGCTGCTCTGTCCCTTGCTCTCTCCAGTAGGTCCTCGATTGCGGCTTTCTCTTGAAGAAGCTGCATGAGCTCTTGATCTCTCTCATGCTCGCGCCGCTGACGATCTCGTCGCGAACGTCGGTGCTCGATCCTCGTGTCATGGAGCGAGATAGATGCGGTCAGTTTTTCGATTGAGCTCTCGGCCTGCGAGAGCTCGTCGCGGTAGTGGTTGCGTGACATCTTCGAGTGTTGCTGTTTTGGTGATTTGTGATGCGTAGGTAGGAGTGTACTTGAGGGAATTTGTAGTGCTTGCTAATGAGTCGGAGGACCTAAAAAGACAGTGAAGTGCTGCGAGAGTGAACAAATATGACCTGTACCGACCAACAATGTGAATATGCGCGTGATGAGGACAGAGCGATTATGCTACAGTGCAATTGAGAACAATGGAGGACAGTAGCAGTTCCTTTGTGGGGAGCCATGTCAAGGGCCGTCGTCTTCAGACCAGATCAAGAATTGTGCTCTGGTACGACGACAACGTGATATACATGACCTGGTCTTTGTAGCGCGAAATGAGGCTCTCTGCACATGTGGGTCGCTGTGACCATTTCGTAGCGTTCTCGGCCTAAGGAAGGTTCTATCGGAAGCGTAGAGGGTTCATGTCCAAGAGGCGTCTCCTCCGCGAGAGCATTCCTGGTGCACAAAGGCATTGTGTATCGAACTTAGTCTTTGTGATATCCAAGGCGGCCTTGGCGTGGTCCACTATACTCCTTCTTCGATCGCTTTGAGTGACTGAGTCGCATGGCTCTGGCAAGCATTGCCTGAAGCCTCTGACCCCAATGTATCTCCTGTCCATAGTGTATGGTGTATCATAAGTCGCTCAATCTAGTCTTGGGTTTGCGTTATTTCGTCCGTGTCGTATCATGCCATCACTGGATGGTCTGCTGCTGAGCCATGCGGTCGTGCTCGTCAATGTCCCTATCCACGAAGTCAGCCAAACCTCTATTCAGCGTCGAGAGGAAAGAGAGCATACGTAGCCTCCCAAGGATAGCAGATCCACACATCCGGCACCGTTCTCGCAGCCAAGTATCTGTTGTTGGCGATCATCTCCTCGGGCAGCGTACCCTTCTTGACCTTGTCCTTGTTGTGCAGAACAAAGATGGAGAACTTGGTGGTCTCTCCCTCTCTGCCCGCCTGCTTTGCTGCGGCATCGACATCCTTCTGCAGCTCTTTGACAGCATACTCGAGCGTTGTACGCGTGTCGTCGACCTCATCCACAATGAGCACGTTCTTGCCGATCAGGTTGCCCATCTCCAGACTCGTCAAGTCAAGCCATTGTGTCCGCGTGACTTTGGTGCCTGGCTTCTCGACCTGGCTGTCCGTACCCAGCTGCTCGTACAACGACAAGCCAATGGCTTGAATGGGAATATTCGCGGCGCCGGTTTGCTTGAGGAAGGAGCGGAGCATGCGTGCGGGCACGTAGCCACCGCCGCCGATGGCGATCATGAGATTCGGCTGGAAGTCGTTGAGGATGCGTGGCGCTGCATCCTGGCACAGCTTGTGCACCTGCGTTGCTACTGTCAATGGTTTGCCGTGTCGAGTCTCGTCTCTTGACGGGTGCACGCATGCACGACCTGCGAGTCGTGTGTCCTCCATGTGGGTATCCGCTTACCTGATTGTATGTGATCCACACCTTCTCGACCATTTTGGCGGCTGCGATGGGTTCTATCTGTGGCTTTCTATCCGATGGTAAAGACAGCGAGGACGACCGGCAACTTTTACCACCAAGAGAGAGAAAAATGTATGAGTTGTGTCAACATGGAAGCTAACATTTTTCCGTCATCAGAAAGTATCGGCCACCTCCGAGGTGGGGCATTCGGTGAATACAGGGTCTCCCAGACGCGTCTGAAGACGCGTTCCATTCACCCACTCTACTTCATCATCATCATCGAATAACTGTCCGAGGACCATGCACACAATCAGCAAAACGATTCTAGCTATGAACTCTCTGCCGCTCCTTAAACTCAGCTGGAGCCGTCCATTACGAAATCGTAATATCTTGTGTGCCTAGTATTCCCAATGTCCAGTGCGACCTCCGGAAGACGCTTGCTGGCTTTTGTCCACCTCAGCAGTATCCACGCCATTTGCGGATCAATTTCCAACTGCCGTTCGCGCCTGCGCTTGCAGCACCGTACACAATAAACATCTGTGGCAGAGACAGCTCAGAGGGCATGAAGGAGCGGCCATAGTACCGCTCAAGCACAAACCAGGCAAGCAGATAAATGAGCATCCATGCTGTGAACCAGACGACGAGCCAGCGCGGGAACGTCTCTAGATTGGAAAGAGGCCGTCTCACGCTTTCGCTAGGTGCATCTCTGGGCTTGTCAGAGCGCTGCGCGATGATTGTCGAAGTCTACTGACCCAAATAGTTGTTTGATCGCTGCACGGACTGCTTGCTCATCTTGTCGGGAGCGTACATTCAAGAGTCTCACGATGAAGAATGCTAGTTTATTTGAGAGGGACTGGTCTGAAGGATGTGGGCAACGGCACTGAGCATTCGCGCTATGCCACTTCGCCACCGGCAGCTTTGCTCCGGCGTCGATCCATTTACTGCTTCTGTGCTTCTTTTATGGCATCATCAGTGATATGTTCATGAGAGAATGTGTTCAGGACCTCAATGCGGCGATGCGACTATTGAAACACCTCTCTATGCGCACAGGTGGAAAGAGGGCTTGTTGAAAGACCGGTGCTCTGCGTCAATTTTCTTCTCTTTGACAATCGCTTTCATAGACGCTGATCGATGCCTACATATTGGCTGACGTTGGAAAGACTCCGAGAATGCTATCGCCGTGGAACATGAGGATAGATACAACCCGAGGTCAACGAGTAGCAGGCGTGCAAAACTGTACTGAGGTGGGTAGATCTTGCCGATTCGGGATCGGCCGGCGTCGCGTGCCTTCTTCTCGTACGCGTCCAACCTCCCGCTTGCCTGCTGCATTCAACGCACTTGCTCGATTGAAGCCAAATGGCGCTCAATTATACTGTGCGTCGGACTTGCAACGAGACCGTTGTCGGCAACGGGCTCATGGCAGGGCGTCAGGCTAACGACTCCTGTGCTGTCACCGAAATGACATGGCTCACGCAACACCATGGATTGGGACGACACTGACCTCGCTCTTGGTGGCTGCAACTTCGAATTTACAACACCTGCCTTCAGAACTCCTCAGCATGGCCGGAGGCAAGAGGTCCAGAGCGACATTCTCTACTACTGGCATTGCATTCTTCCCGCCACCAGTCTTACGCGATCACGAAGCAGCCTGCAATGATGAAGACCGGCCCCGTCGTGTCACGGCCTCGGTGCTGCATTAGCTCTTCCCGAAGAGTACGCCTCGAGGGTGCGTCGCTGAGTGCAATTGCATGCCAGCAGTGCCTGAACTCCGGCCGAGCTGGTCAAGCCTGCTACTCTGCGGCATGCTGGACTTGATGGCGCGATCGACTGTGAGCGACGACGTTGCGACAGGCTTCCCAGCGAATGGCACTCGCAGCCACAAGGAAATGCTTTGGCGATGAAGCATGTTTGATCGAGGTCTTAGCCACGCCGGGCCAATACTCTGAATCTCTGACCGCCGGCTCTGTAGGGCCTGTTGGCATGCGTCGAAAGCGTGCTGCTCCCTGTGTTGTCTCGATTCTCCAGACACCAACACGTCAAAATACATGGGCCAAGCTGGGGGCACCCTCCGTTGTCAACTCTACTGTACGCCAAAGCTTGACCTACGACCTTGACGCGGCCGATGCCCTACGTTGAACCAGGTTCGTATGGCCCGAGACCGCTCTCACGAGGGATGCGAGATTGCTTGGATCGTGGATGAACCTCGCCTCTTCATCGGGCCACGATGTTACTCCTCAAGGCCTCATCGAAGGTTGCTGCCGAATGTGGAGCGGAAGCTTGCGGTTGTTGCACGACCGGCCTTCTCAACTCCTGCTGGGACGGCTTACGCTACATCTGTTCTCACAGTATTGAGAATCTCCTGACGGTTGCAAATTTGAGTTGTGCAGTGGCCGGATTCGGTGCACGACACCACCGGCCGCGTCCAGCAACTGTTTAGTCAACATCGGCGTTAGGCTCAACCTGCAGAAATATCCGAACAGCTGTCACACAAGGCTAGAGTGGGCGCAGAAGCCTCGAAGGCCGACCAGGGCACGCCGTCAGGAGCGCCCAAGGTCCTTCGGCCGGGCTGCGTCGATGACAGGCCAAGGAACTGCAGCTTCGGACATTCAAACGTCAAGGAGCCCGGGCTCTGTTGCAAGCGCTACTGCAGTGGAAGTGAATGTCATGCGCGCCAACAACGCTGCTTCTCCAAATATTCGAGCGTCGTCACATCCGTCTCTTGTCAGGAATTGGCTACGCCGCCACGAGTATGTATCGCGAGGCCCAGCCCTCTTTCGGTGGCTGAAAGTGCGAGAGGCCACAAGAGCGGGCCTGAAGAGGCCTCGAACGAGGACTATCAAATAGCCTTGCCTGTACCTGCTACTGCAGCTGCTGTTGAGGCTATGAATCGTACCAATGGCTGAAGTTGAGCAAAAAGCTGGACTCTTCGACGCCATGCGGCGAAGAAGGCGCATGGCGGAGGCACCTTCCATCTCGCTGCGTTCACCCAAATGCATGTTGGTGCATTCTGACCTCAAGCGGCCAGCCATTTGCTTACGCGGGTAACGAATGATTTCGCTAGGCTTCGCCATTCACGCCGATGAGCAGGAACGGCACAGCTGGGGCGAATGACAGGCTGGCTGGCTTGGACAGATGTACACATTTCAACGACTATTCTCGACGAGGCGCCATGTGGCTGGCTTCCCGGCGTCTTCGGATCGTTTGCCCTCGGTCGTTGTTCGTACGCCGCATGACTAACGCCGAAATCCAGACCTGTACTCTGGCTAAGGATAGCGAAGGAGCATCACTCCATCGAACGCCTTGCGATCATTGCGATCGGATGCATCCACAGGAATCCAGAGCTGCTGTCTATAGGTGTGGCACGTCGGCGAACGTATCCATTCGCATGTTCAATCAGAACACCAAGAAAAGTGCCGGCACGTGTGACCCACGTGCACTGGAGGGATGCTTGCGTCAGTCGTGAAGACCAACTTGGTCTTCAACAAACTCCTTTTTTGACCAAGACTGGTGGCTGAGTGTTCTCGCACCTGCATCCGCAGACAGCGAGCAGGTAGACGTGTCCCTCGAACAGTCGAGCACAGCATGAGTGTGTTGGTGTGATCCCAAACATCAACGAAGGAAGAGGCCTAGCATGCCTGGCGTCGACCGAAGGCTGGCTAGGAACACCAACAGTAGTAAGAGGCCACAGCCACCGATTAACAACTGTCACAGCCTTCTTCGTCCAGACACCAACACTGAGAAGAGCGACCCTCCGTGGTTGGCGCCTCTGCGACTCAGCATCTCTCTTCCTAGGGATGCGTCGGCACCGACACATACGAGATCTTGGCAAAATCACGAGACAGTTCCCTGTGCAGACAGGAGCTCCAGCTTACGCGCGCCGTGTGTGGCTGCGCCTTCACCAACGCTCCACTACAGCTTTCGGTACGCCACCATGTGCGCTTGAAACTTTCTCACGTCCGTTTCATGGCTGCCACTCGTACAGGCCGATGCACGACTGTTCGATTCCGATCATTGCTGACAAGTCTGCAACGTGATGCTCCGTGCAGGCAAGGGAATGACAGTCGAAGTGGGTTGCAGAATATTGCTTTCGAGGATCATGCACTGAAGCGAGCGACACTAGTAAATGATCGATTGACAATGAGAAGATTATGCACGCGGCCGGGACAACTGGTGAGACTAAGCTGCGCGAGGGACACGTAGTCGATGAACACCGTGATGCAGCCGGACAGGCTACACGAAGGTACGGTAGTGGATCGCTGCAGCGAGAGCGTGGGCGTGAGCCGAGATGCGGTCTTTTCTCTGCTTGATGAGCAAAGGAGAAAAGAAAAAGCATCGCGATGGTGTCAGCTCGTTCCCGGGAGTTGGTGTGGTTCCAGCATCACCTGCTACTGCTGGTCTATGTACATTGTTCGCATCGATCGAGTTTGATGAGGCCTGCTGCGCAAGCCTCAGGGTACCAGGACGAAACGAATGACATTGGATGCTCCTCACACTCGTACAGTCAGATTGGATGTCACGAAGTTCTACCACCCGATCGAGCAAGGCAAGGGTGCAACCGCAAAAGCGCATCGATGCTCGTCGCTGGTGCTCGTGAGAAAGTGAGATTGATTGACGTGCAGTCTACAAAATTTGCAGCGATCCAACAAAACTCTGCTGTTATTGATCTGCGGTACCGTAGGCGCTGGACAGGTACGAGAGCAGCCAGAGTGCTGACGCTTTACGCTGAGCTGTGACACTAGTCAACCAGTGGCAAGATCTGCACTGAGTCTACTGCGCTGTGTGGTGCGGCTGGCGTGTGGCGGATCACAAAAACTTGGTCTTGGTCGATGCCGCAGGAGGTGTGTGAGGGCGGAACCTAGCGGACGCATGCTTGCATGTCTTCCCCGGCGTTGGATAGCTTTTCTCGCAGATTGATGGCCTAGGGAGGCTAAAACGCCATTCACGAATTGCGATGTTGCTAGCCTGGAGTGAAAAGTACACGGGTCTCAAGGGCGAAATGCCTCGTTTGGGCATAGCACGACATGAGACCGTGCAGAAACTTCGTGTAAGCTTTTCTGGGCAATGGAGCTAGAGAGGTCGCTACTGCACAGCATCGTGTACGGACCACAGTCTCCAAGCCACAGAGATGCGCTAGGCCACGAGGCCTAGACTTCGATTCGGTCCTGCGAGATGCAGAGCGGGAATTCTGTGACGTGGTCCTGGTAAGCTCCAGCGAATCCGAGGCGATGAAGGCAGAGTGCTGCAGAGAGAGCTCTTGCTTGCCGCTGTACCAGCATCAACCGGACATGAAGATGGTGGCACAGCAACCAGGCATGTCTCTGGCCGTAGTCTGAGTCGTATCCGCCGATCTCACGCAGCCGGGCGATGGACCAGTCTCACGTGATGTGATCCGGATGAAACATGCAGAAGGAAAAGTGTTCACAGTGCCGGGCGGTTTGAGAGACAGACGCTCGGTTGCACACGGCGTGGCAAGGCAACGTTGTGCTCGATGAAGCGAGACTAGAGATGAGGATTCTCCGACTATTGCTATGGCGCAGCGATCCAATACTGGACGAATTCCTCCAACACGACGCCATCCAACGGCGCTGCGAGTTTCACGAGTCCACGACAATAGCTCCGCAGTGCACGTGATGTGCAATTAACGAGACGAGACGAGAGTGCTAGTTCCCTGCCGCTGCCGAATCACATTTCCACCGGGCATCATCCACAGTCTTGTATACTCCGGGACTGGGATAGGGCAATCTCAGAATAGCGAGGCTACCCACTCCCAGCTGCAGCGTATCCAGCGCTGCTGCGCCGATGCTTGCACGCTTGTTGATGGGCGCCGAGTGTCGTGACAGATTGACCACTGCGCAGTCCTGCTGCTCGCTCGCCTGCATGCGTTCCCAACAGAGTCTCGTGCATGCGGCTGGCTGGGGACGGGAGCGATGGAGGTGGTGCAGAGACAGAGTCATCGTTACACAGAGCAAAGTACCGACGAAGGCCAACGCCGCTTGACGAGATGGGCAGCAGCGGCCAATGACGAGGCGAGACATGTCATCGCAGGGCGGTTAAGGTTGCAAGTAACGAAGTCTGCGCAAGCTCGGGCAGCGTCTGACGGGCCAGCAGTGGGAAGTTCTCGAAGATCGCTCCCGCAGCTAGAAGCGGTGGCGTCGTTGGCAAAATTCTGCCTTTGCGCGAGTGTGTCGCTGCGGCGGGCGTGCAGTGTGCTGCGGGTCGTCGCAAACGAGCCAAGGCGATGGCTGAATGAGCGGCGATCGCTCCATCTCGCTCGGACGTGGCGCGTGGGCCAATCGACGGCGGCACAGGCTGCGCGCGGCCTCTCCTGGACGACGCCAGGAAGCGCTTGTTGTGCACCGAGCCGCTGGCCAGGAATGGGCGAGCAGCAGCAGCAGAAAGCATCGCATCATCAGCGCTCGTCTCATCAGCGCGCGCAGCGAATCGAGGGGCCGCTGACGCTTGCCGCTCCAGCCGGGAGCGCACGCGCGTGTGGTTGGAACCGGACGGCGGCCGCACAAAGCCCTGGGACGCATGCATGCAGTGGGCCAACTGACACGCAAGCCTCGCACAGGTCAAGCGGTAGCGGGCCACCCATGCACGCCCTCGCTGCACCATCCTGAGCCAAGCCAAGTCCCCAAGCTCCTCGCCGCCGCCGCCGCTGGGAAAATAGAGCAGGCAACGGCATGACCAGGACGTGCAGCGCGCTAGTCGGCCTAGCCATGCCACCCAGGGATCGTTGCCGCTAGGGCAGATGGGGATGTGTCGCGTTGACAGCAAGCCCGCACCCATGGAGACATCCGCCGCGCTGCAAAAAGGCTGTGATGGAATACTTATGCACCTTGCGCCTATCCAGCCCACCTCGCACTCCCATCCGGTCCCTAGCTTAATCCTCCCTAATAACAGCACGTTGTGCCGCCCGGACCAGGGTTCGCAGCCATTATCACCAACGCCTATCGCCCCGCTATTGCCTTCACTACATCACTGGAACGACATCCAAACAACACTTCTACCAGCAACACTCCCTTCAACCAACGACACTCTTTGCCTGCTACGGATTGTGATTCAACGATTGATCCATTGGCCTTTGGAACTGTTCTCTCTTCCGGACCTCTCTACCTTTTGATCACTCTTCTGCCGGCTTCCTATGAGTGTTGACAGCTTGTAAAGTGATCCGGATCCCATCGTGGTGGACGGTCTCGACCATGCTCCCAACTCCCCCAGCTTCTCCCAAGCCATCTGGACTATGCAGCCCAGAGGATCGAACAGGACAGATCTTGGCCGGTAGCATCCAACTCACGGGCATTCTGGGCGTTGGCGCATATGGCACCGTGTACAAGGCACGAGACATCGTTACTGATGCACAGTACGCCGTCAAGGCCTTGAACAAGGTCGGCCTCGATGCACGCCAACGCAAATTCCTGGACCGCGAGATTCAATTGCACTACGCCGCGAGCCAGCATCCCAATGTCGTTTCCTTGGTCAAGATCTTGGACTCGCCCGAGTGCACGTACGTTGTGCTAGAGTATTGTCCTGAAGGTGACCTGTTCACCAAGATCACCGAGGAGGGCCACTACGTCGGAGAGGACTTCAAGGCCAAGCAGGTCTTTTTGCAAATCCTGTCTGCTGTCCAGCATTGCCACGCGCGAGGAATCTTTCACCGCGATCTCAAGCCTGAGAACGTGCTCGTGATGGACAATGGTTGGACCGCCAAGCTGGCCGACTTTGGACTTGCAACCCAGGAGCGAGTTACTTCAGATTTCGGATGTGGATCGACTTTCTACATGTCACCAGGTGCGTACCTCCAACGGCATCTGCTTCAAAAAATATTATGCTAACTGTCTGCAGAGTGCCAAAATCCCACCCCAAAACCATACGCATGCTATGCATCGGCGCCCAACGATGTTTGGTCGCTCGGTGTGATTCTCGTCAACCTGACCTGTGGCCGCAACCCATGGAAGAGGGCCTCGATGGACGACCCAACCTTCCGTGCTTATATGAAGGATCGCAACTTCTTGCTGTCCATTCTTCCCATCACTGACGAGTTCAATGCAATCCTGCAGCGAATCTTTGAGGTGAACCCTTACCGCCGGATTGGATTGGACGAACTGCGTGAGCTCATCGTGCGATGCCCTCGTCTGACGACCCAGGAGTCTTCCAACGCAATTTCGGCCCCAGTCACCCCACCATACAGCCCAGTGGAGAAGGCCGTCGACACTACCTTTGCCAACGGTGCTTACGAACCTGTTCCTCACTTGGATCTGTCTGCACAGCCGTGCATGGCACCCAATCAGGAGTACCTGCACCACCAATCGGCCCTCTACACACCACCTTCATCTGGGCCTTGCACACCCCAGCCTACCATTTATACGCCGCAGCCGAAGTCCGCGGTCCATTCCATGTACACTGGACCTTTCTTTGGCAACCTCCCCACGTTCGGTGGCCGATGTGGGCAGATGTTTGCCAACTTCAACATGCCCAGCCACGCCTGGGCTTCCACCTTTTAATTTCGGAGGCCTCGAACGCTGGACCTTTTCTGTTTCAATTGTCCATATTGTCCAGCCTTATCTTACCCCGCCTTCCGGATCACGATTTTATGGGAATGGCCTGACCTGGAGCGACTTTGCCGGCGTTGTTTCTTACTTGTCCGAAAAGGAAAATGTAAAAGATACCCCAGTCTGTTTGATTTAGCGAAGCGGAGGAAAGTTGTTGTTGTTGCTTTTCATTTGCGCTTGGAGTTTGGCACCAAAAGGTTACGTGTGCCACAGGGAAAAAGGCCACAAGCTCAAGAGGAGCATGATAGAACTTGGTCGTTGTGGGGAGCATTTACTGGCGTTCGAACGAGCATCACGACTAGAGCAACGATGGCATGTATCATGAGGACCAGAGGCTACCTGGAGAAGGGTCGCAGTAGACCAGACTTTGTTGTTGTATACTACTATGACTACCTACCCGCGAGGGCAACAATCCATTCATCGATTGTACATTGCACTATCATTACTGTCCTCACTGTTCACTGCATGCTTTCTTCACATGCAGCCTTCCTGTTTCAGCCGCATCATCATCTGGAAGAGGCGATTACTCTCAACTCCGATTCGAGCAACCTTGTCTCAATCTTCATGAAAGTCAGAAAGTCAAAGCAACGGTAAGGGACAGCCCTTCTGAACATGGTTTTGGGTTTGCAGTCGGAAACTTCACAAACAGACTTCATTGAAGCCAGCCAGCCAGCCCAGCATGCAGTTGCTCTGCCATGGATGACATGTCGTTGGCTCGAATTAGCAGTTGGCAATAAGTCCGATGCGCGGATGTGGCCTGCCGTAGCAACGGGTGCTGCTGCAACGAAATTTCGAGGCGAGCAGATTTGCGGGCGCTGTCTGACTCCGTGACGCATTTCCTTGCTGCGACCGACCAACCGCATTCCTGCAAAGAGCCTGCACGCCGCCCAATCATGCTCTCGCTTCATCTTGGCTCTCTCTCTCGACAGCAGCAGCGGCGGCCGTGCACGGATCCACCGGGCGATGGATGGAACGCACGTGGAATCTCGAGCAGAGAGGCTGAGCGCCCACTCGCGCCCACTCGCACCCACTTCCACCCACACGAATCTCGCCAACGACAAGACACCGAGTGCCGCAGTGTCCACTGGTCTGGGACGGCTGGAATCTTGCGCGTGTTACGTAGCACATCCGACTGGCCACCGACGAGCCACTCCTTGCGTCGCCTTGATGAGGCCGGCCTGAATCAGCGCCAGTGTGCGTGTGTGTGCAAGCAACCATGTATGCATGCATGCATGCCTCTGCCGCACTTGTGCGTCTCGACGGCACTCGCCAGGCACTACCCATCCACGACATTTACGAGACATCAGCGCCAATGCACGTTGCACATCATGTGACGCAGACAAGAGACAATGGTGGTGCGGAAGTGCAGAAATCAAGGGCCCGATGACGACCAGCCATTTCGTCTTCTCACCAACCGCCGGCCAGTCAGCCAAATGTAGGTACATGTACGTCGACCACGGCGAGAACCACAGCACACGTTTGCGCGAGTTGACGCCAGAGCGGAGCTTCGTCCAATGGACCGGGGACGGAGCATTGCATTGCGCGTCCTGATTCGCTTTCCGCGTGGTCGCCTTGCTGCGACCGCCCACACTACGACACTACTCCCGCGGAAAGACATGTGTCCTACTAGACGGGCGTCGGTGCTTTGCCAGCAGCGGCGCAGCGTTTCAAGTGACGACGAGAAAGCCTTACCGCGCCCGTCTAGCGTCAGGCTGCTGATGAAAGGCTGGGAACATCGCTGCTGCATCTAGCCAAGACCCGCGTTAATGCATGTATCGTGGAGTACAGACCGTCCATCTACGTACGCGCCCGCGGCACCAATCTCGTCCTGTACCAGCACCACGTAGGATCGTTGGTGCAGCTGGTGTGCGCAGAACGTCGACTGCCGACGCCCGCCAGACATGTCACTGTGCGACGCCGATATGCTGCGACTCAGGCCTCATCGCTTGTGGCGAGTTGCAGACGGCCCCTTCACTCATCGTGATACGAGTAATATCGACGTCAAGACGCAGGCAACATGATGCGCACTCGCACATCCTCTGCTGTGCTCCGACGGCCTCCCAGGAAAGAGGACCTCAATCCTCCCAACGACGGTTGTTCCGGCGAGCTACATTTTCAAGAGGCACCTTGCTTCCCGCATACATGCTGCACCCGTCGTTTGACGTTGTGAGCCATGGATCCGATGCGTTTGCACTTTTGGGTCTGCTTCGCCACGCAACGACGCAACGGCTCACTGCATACTACTGCGTCAGGAGGCCGACCAATGCCTGTAGCAGTTGCACCTACCACACTACACCTAGCTTTCCGCAAGCGCTTGCAACGCACACAGCCGTCCTAGCTGTCAAGAAGGCAAATTCGGAGGCTGGGCTGGACGGAGCTGGTACCTTGTATCCAAGCTGCATACCGGAAGCTCTGATATACCACTCCGCGCCTATGGACTTCCGCGAAAAGCAAGTACTGTAGGTCAGATGCAATGCACGAGAACCTCTCGTCTTGCAAACGCTCCCAATCCGGTCTAGGATATACATCTCGCATCTTGTCACGAGCCACAGTACAAAGCTAAACCTTTGTGCCACCAAGTGCAAGCTAGCGGTTTTGCTTAACACCTTAGTCGTCTGCTTGCATCAACCTTACAACTTTGCTGCACAGCTGAATCCTTGCTCGTCTGTCAAACTTGCTCGTTGGAAACTTTTTTTCCTTTCCGAGATTGGCGATGAGGATAATCTAAGGTTGGCAAGATCTATGAGTCTTGCGCAATCGCTCAGGTGACTCGGATACGGAGTGTGAAACCAACGTGGCCGTTGTGGATGACTCGACATGAAGACTGACTTTCTAACGTTTTCTCGTCTTCAGCGCGAGATCCGCTGGGTCACAAGACCCTTCTCTCCCACCCACTTGGGAGCTATATCTGGATGTTCTGACAATAGAATCATCCGTCTTCGTTTTGCGAGCCGTTGTGGAGAGCCATTCGGCTTCGCACGTCAACGATTCCACACGAGTCAAGAGCACACAAAGGTTCCCACGGAGCTATCGATGACGACTGCAGCGACGAGAAATTATTGAGCATTCAAGACAGCAACAGCGCCGACGTGCCGTGCACAAATGCACTCATCCCAACAATATATGAAGCTTCTCGACGTTTGCCGTGTCTGGTATAGACCCAATATAGGCAGGTCTCAGTATACCCCGCGGCTCTGGTAACGCAAGACATGTCGACTACTCCTCGGGATTGGTAACTGCAGCCTGGACCCTTCCGTTCCCAGCGCGCTTCTCCCTCCAGATCTTGGAACGTCATGGCCTATAGCAGTATGGTTTCTGATTCTTCCCATCATTACGTGAACGGGCATATTGAACCTACCGAACGAACTTCTCGTCCGCGGGCACCCTGATGGTGTTCGTGTCAGTTCGAAGGCGGTGTCTTATGTTATCCGGTGGTGATGGGTGATGCGAACTTCTTCGGAGAATGTCTCTGTCATGTCTTCCAGTGGATGCGAGGCCATTGGTGAGACTGCTTGGGGTTTCTGGTAGGAAGAATTCGTTGTTCGTTCCATGACCTTCTGCAGGCGTTGCCCGGACCTCTGCCTGCATGCATCATCACGAGCACTTCACGAAGTCCATTAAGGTGAATCAATATCACCGCTCAATGTCTTGGAAGTCAAAGATACATTTCCCGCCGTGACATTCAACAAGGTCCAACACTGGAAGACGTGCCACTTTCCGCTGCATATCGTCTTGATACTTTTCTCAACCCGCAGCACGCATACTTGGCTATAGCGAAGCTAGTAAATCTGCAGCCACTAGCAGAGGGAGTTGCATGACTTCCTTCGTGCTCGTAGATCACATGTGATCAGAAAATCAAGCAACAAATGCCATCGCCCTGCATGCCTAGTGATCGGCATTGTACACCAGGAAACATTATTAATCAGATACCACCAAGAAAATACCAAGAACATCAGCCCATCAGACAGACAAGCGGATACGAAGCGAAGTGCATGCATACACAATAGACAGAACTTTAATTCAATCAAGAATTGTAGAAACCTCAATGATCCTCTCCCGCAGTCGTCCGATCACGCGAATGCGAAAAGGAACGAACACTAATATTCCTCTCCAGGCAATCGCGAGAGGGAAAGAGTGAAGTTTCCGTAGAGCTCCCGCAAGAAAGGGGCAAGAGCAACAGCACAGGACAGCACTGCACAGCTACCCTCGCATGCTGCTCTCACAGTAACTCGCAGCACGAGACGAGCTCTCGAATCCTTCTTCCTTCACTCCAAGACTGGTGGAAAGCGCGAGAGCGCGAAGGAGGGCATGGCAAGCCGAATGACGAGCCAAGCCTATCAGACCACCACCCAAACTTCATGACCTGACCTGACCGCCTTTTGCCTTTCCCACTGTTCGCAGTGCATTCACGGAGTTTTCTCGCCCGGAGAACATGCACCGTGGTTCCGCGCGCCAACAACCACATATGCAATGCAGAAGGTAAACTAGACAAGACAACGCGTTGATGCGATCGATGCCTGAGGGTCACGAGCAGAAAGATGGCAAGACGAGGCGGGTCGTGAACAGCGGTTGCCCAAGATCAGTGACAGAACTTTTCGTGAGAAAGGAATCGAAAGAGAGGTACGATGTGAACTTCTGTACCATTGTGTCGTGCGTATGTATCGGACCTCCGACTGCACAAGATCGCACAGCTCTCGATCTCCCATGGTTCGCGCCCTTGCTGTCGACCTCCCTGCTGCCTGCCTCTGTCTGGATGCATCGTGTCCTGGCCCACTGTTCTATGTATACTGCAACACCTCTGGCAAAGTATCATATTGGTCCCCGGTCAACCCATGCTCTCCATCCTACTCTGCAAAGCGCTTTCCCAACCCTCGCCACACCTCGTATCCTTCCTGTGCGAATGTAGTCTTTTATTCCGGCCTGTGTTGATGTTGCAGCTCGAAATGTAAAGCTAAATCATTCTATCAACAATGAGAAGCCTGGGCTTGTCCTTGAGAGATGCAAATGTGGTCGCGAAACTCAACCGCGAGGGCTCATTTCCTAAGACGCCGCGGATTGTATGGAATTGTGTAAGCACATAGTCCTGTGCCTCACATCTCTTCCTATCACCCAGCACGCTGCATGACGGCGGGACGGAATCCTTTGGGTAGGGTAGTCTTCGTCGTCGCCTTAACCGGAACACTCGTCTCGCGCGTGACGAATGGGTGCTTGAGGGCATCGCTGGGCTTGATTCGCTTCTCAGGATCAAGCTGTAAGCACTTATCCAGCAAATCGAGAAAGGCATTGTGGAGCTTGAGCTGGGTAGCATCCATTTTCTTGGTGTTGGCACTCAATCTCGATTTGAGATCTTTGGCAGTGCTGCCCTGATGAAAGTGCATTGGCTTTGCCACAATATTGTGGGTCATCGGATCCTTCTGTTCAGCGTGAAAGACAAAATTCTCGTCAAAATATTTACCGGCAAGCTGTGACTTCTTGATCAGTCGATTAGGAAGTTTCCCACGGCACTCTTGGATGACTCGCAGCATGTTGTTGTTGTCTGCGCCATTGAAGAGGATTCGTCCAGTGTATAGCTCGTACAGCGTGCAGCCAATAGACCACATGTCGATAGCATAGTCAAAATCCATGCCCATGATCACCTCTGGAGCGCGATAGAATCGCGACACGAGGTATGGGGTGAGCTCGGCATCTTGATGCAGAGTGGCAGTGCCGAAGTCACAAATCTTGACAAGCTTGTTGTCGCTGCTCACTAGAATATTGTCTGGCTTCAAATCGGCATGCAGCACTTCCTGGTGTTTCATGTGCTGCAGGGCGAGGAACATCTGTCGCGCGTAAATTTGAATTGCTTCGGGGTTGATGCCCACGTCTCTGCCGAACTTCTTCAGTGTTTCTCGGAGATCCATCTCGAGTCCCTCGAAGACCAGACACAGGTGACCTTTGTGCATGAAATCTGCCAGGAGCCGAATGATGCACCTCCTATCGTCTTTGTCCGCTTCGTTCAGCCGATTGAGAAACTGCATTTCCTTCTGGCCAGCCTTGAACATGGTATCATTGCGGCATGCAATCTTTATGGCCACCTTCTTGCCAGTTTGCGCATCTGTCGCCCTCACTACAGTCGCGAACGTACCTTTACCAATTTGCTGCTCAACGGCATACCGCCCATCCAGCAACTCGCCATTGATGATACGATAATGCCCATCAGGGGAATCCCAATTGTCCAGCAAGCTCTCGTCAAGCGCCTTGGCTTTTTGGGGGGCATTATTTACCAATGGTGCATCATCGGCAGCGAACATATCATCATCGTCGTCCGCAAACATGTCGAAATCGCCAGCAGACTTTTGGGTTGGTGCTGGTGGCTCCGCGGAGGTCTGCTGATTCTGCGTTGCATTTTTGTGATCAGGCCGATCCTCGTTCATGTCGTGATTTGGGTCGTAATCAGCGGCAGATTGTCCGTGTTCTTCACTCGCCTCAAGGTGAATTGGGTTCGCAAGGTCTACATCAGCAATAGCAGGTGACCCAGGCGATGCTGGCGATCCTGGAAAGGAAGGCTCCATCGGGGTGCGAGGGGAGTTGAGGGAGCTTGGCGGCGACTGGGGTACTGACCCATGACCGCTGCTTTCATTGTAAGGTGTCGTGGCCGCCGACGGTAGATTCGATTCGAGCGTCGAGCGTAGGAGAGAATCGTTCGCCGAGGCTGCCGCGTGCTTCTTCCTGATCGCTTCACGCTTCTTTCGTCGTTCTTCGATCAACTCCGCTTCCGTTAACTGCTTGACGGGCTCCGCAGCCTCTTCATTCTCCACGCTCGCGGCGGTGACAGTGGCTGCATGGGAAGAGGCACCGGGTTGCGCAAATGAGACGCTACTTCGCTGCTTACCGTCCGCCCTCGAACCAGCACCAGCCTGGTCGCCTACTTTGGCACTGCCCTTGGCTGCTTCTGCACGATATGGTGAGCGACTGCGATCGCGCTGGGAAGTTCGGACGCGTGCGTCTCGTCTGTCGCTCGGAGATGTGGGCTTGTGTCGTCTCGAGTCGCTGCTGCCTTTGCCATAGTGATCATCGTGGTTCCGTCGCTTCTCCCGAGTGCTATCGCGGTCGGCTCTGTATGGCGAGCGTGAGCGCGAGCGCGAGCGATCTTTTCTTCTGTAGGGCGACCTCGAACGATCTCTGCCAAAACCATTGAAATGCGCGTTTGAATCATGCATCAACGCCTGGCGTCCGACAAGGTGCGAAGGCCGAGATGAAGACGTTGAATGTCTGGCCGAGCTGTTAACACTGGTGCTTGTGCGGTACGATGTGTTCTTTGTGACCTTCTCCCCGTCCCCGCCTCCGCTGACTTCGCCGTCGGAGAGGGATGGCGAACGTCGACTCATGGCTGCCCCGTTCTCCGGCTGCTGTGCGCGCGCCGTGGCAATGAGAGTCCCTATTTACGCGCGTGGATGGAGGTGAAAGGTTAGCAATCTGTCCCAACGTGCAGTCTGAGGTGCTGTGGCCCGCGATGCGCAAGACCAGTGTGGATGGCAATCTCACAGGACTGATGCAGTGCACACGACGTGCTCGCTGGCGTCGCGCAAGTCGTTCGGCCAGTCGCGATGCGGTGTCGGTGGCGATGGCGGTGGGCGGTCGGTTCCTGCTGTCGCGCGCGGCGGTGCTCGAGTTGAAGTCGCTATCAGTGGTGATGACGATGAAAAACGAGCCGAATGCCAAGCTCGGCTGCCTGACTCGCGCTTGTGCGACTTCACTTTCCGCGCCTCTCCCTCCCAACATCGCAGAATACTCCAGAAGCACTACACTCTACAGCGGGCCACTACTACTCGAGACAATGGAGCGCCAGCGTAGGGTCGTGTCCGCCGTCATTGTCTCGTGCTCCTGGCGCGTTCCCTAAACGCCACCGCGGGACACAGACTTCTCCCTTCACGAAGTGGTGTCCGTATTGAATCACGTCCAGGCCAGTGGCACTGATTCGTCCGAGAATACAAGACGCCTCCGATGAGCGGCTTTCGTAGTGCAGTCACAATCCAGACGGCTTTGGCACATCCGGTTGCAAGTTGAGCGACAAGGCCGTATCCCACGCACGCCAGCTGAGGACGGGTACTTCCAACCTACATCTACCTGAGAGCAACTCAAACGCAGTATCCGGAAAAGGTCGCTGCATCGCACACAACGACTGAATCGATCATGTCAACTCCGGAAAATGCCGCTGCGTCTACTGCATTTGTCCGGAGGATCACAGACGAACGTCTCATGAGGCTTTCCCGATCCACACTTTCGAACGGAGGCTTGTTTCAAGTTCATACAGCTTCATCAAGTACGGACACAGAACCACGCACCAGTACGTGAGGAAGCAAACAATCGCAAGTATATCTAGTCCTTCTCAACTGTTCTTCTTCTCTTCAACAACTTTGCTCATCACCGTCTTCTCCTTCCTGTTTCTGCTGCGCAGTCACTCATTGGATCTGGCATCCACTAAACACACTCATCCAGAGCACTCTAAAGTCATCGACAGGTCTTGTAACCTTTCCCAGCACCACGACAAATCACAACGCCAACATGAAGTCTGTCGCAATCCTTTCCAGCTTTGCTGCCCTTGCAGCTGCCGCTCCGTTCCCACCAACCACGGTCAGCGGCTATGCAGCTCCAACGCTATCCCCATCAGACGCGCTTGGAGGCGGACTCGCATCTGCAGTACCGACCGGTATCACTCCTTCCTCTGGAACAGATGATCTTGGAGCTAGCGCTGGCTTTGCTTCGCCAACTGGAGGCCTGGGCGGAGGCTCTAGTCTCGGAGGCCTGAGCGGGGGCAGTTCAGGACTGTCTGGACTAGGCGGCGAGTCCAGCTTAGGTGGGCTGACTGGAGGTAGCTCAGGATTATCTGGCCTGGGTGGTGGCTCTAGTCTTGGTGGACTGACTGGCGGCAGCTCGGGACTATCTGGTTTGGGAGGAGGCTCTAGTTTCGGCGGCCTGACCGGTGGCAGCTCAGGGCTATCTGGACTAGGTGGTGGCTCTAGTCTTGGTGGCCTGAGTGGCGGAAGCTCGGGACTGTCTGGACTAGGCGGAGGCTCTGGTCTCTCGGGCCTGGGAGGAGGCTCTAGTCTTGGCGGCTTGGGCGCGGGCAGCTCAGGTCTATCTGGATTGGGCGGGGGTTCTGGTCTCGGAGGATTGAGCGGTGGCAGTCTTGGTGGAAGTCTCGGCGGTTCTGCTACTGGCGATGCCAGCGCTGGCACTGATTTGGACAGCCCAGTCGACACAGGCTCTGAAGACGCTTCTTCTACGCCGACCGGCATCGAAGACGGCAGCGACGCTGCAAGCGAGCCTGCAAGCGATGCCACGCCTTCTGCCTCTGGAGAAGACTATGCTTAGACTTCAAGCACCATACCAGAGCTCGCTTGACGTTTGGTTTCGACGACTGTCCAACAAGCATGAATGTGAGCCGCGTCGCTCATTGTGGGATCTCCGCACTTACACTCCTTTCAATCATCGAAACGTGACCAGATATTTGTATACTATTGTCATTGATAGCTCCTAACTGTGCAGAACAGCATCTGGGACAAGCAAAAGCATACTTCCTCGCTTCCACAAACTGCTCACCTTCGCTCTGTGCATTTGCCTGCAATCGTAGTGGCTTGCCATGTCTACGCCCAGACAACCGCCATGCATATGCACAGCATGCCTTTTGGCGGTCGTATCACATGCTGTCTCCTACAGACAATACAACAGTCGCCGAAAATCACTAACATCGTCGTGCTAGATATCATTGTCGAGAAGTCTTGCCCATTCGGCCGGCCCTCAGGCAGAAGGCAGCACATGACTCAAGTCAAACTTTGTTTTCAAGACATATATTCTACCACCGAACATGTTCTCTCGTCCTCTCAGGAGGACAAATGGTCAGTGCAACAATACAGAGAAGATTAGCATTGCCCCTGCACAAGGATGACACATGCTACAAAGAGCGCTAAAGTCATTTTTTGCTAGTAGTGTGATTTGTGACATCGGGATCCAAGAGCAGACGAAGTTGGGGCAGAAAGTGTTCCCATTTTTGCCAGCAAAGAAGGGATTCTAACAGTCAAGGTCTCTGATTCGAGCCTAGGAATTTCATACGAACTCTCAATCGTGAGGTGTTGAATTCTTACTGAAAAGAGTTGTGCATTGGGGCGGTATGACGCTTTACAGATGTCCTTGCGTAGCTGCATATGGACAAACCTCATATCATGGTGTGAATTGGAAATCCTGATCTCTGAGAGTGCTTCGATTTGCAAATGTTTGGAATCGCGAGGACTCTTTCCTTCAGCAAGCAAGTGACGCTAGCCCACACTAGCGCAGCCTTCACATGTCGCATCGCGAGTCATGCACATCATGACTCAAGTCTTCAGGCCACGCCTCGAGCACACAAGCACGGCACTGTTCATAGGATGTTTGACACGCGTTTCTGAGAGCTTGTTTGCACAGGATATGGCGAGAAAACAGACACGTTCCACGCGAAGCAATACAGTAAGTACATTATCGTGTTACTCAAAGCCATTTTGCAGCTATACAAATTCAAAATCATGAGCTTTTGTCTCTCGACACAATCAGTTCTTGACAACCTCAAAGCCGTCGAAGTTTGGCAATACAGCTCTGATCGTCTTGGCATACTCGTATTCTCCGCCCGAGTAGCAAGTCTGTTCGAATGCCTTCTTTGGGTCCGAGCCGCCCATGTACCTGTGTAGAAGTCAGTGACAATATCATATTGATCGCGTGGCAGGCTTGATGGTATGACTTACGTGCTCTTGGTCGTAGGGAACAAAGTCTTGTCACTCAACTCGTTGATCTTGGACTTCCACTCACGGCTGGCCCTGTCAGTTGGGTTGATATACTTGATGTTGTTGCGCTCGCAAAGCTTGATGGTATCGGTGATCCATCTGCCTTGAATCTCGATCGAAGTTGGGCCGTTCGAGAGGAGGGTTGGACCTTGAGGACCATAGAGATGGAACATGTTTGGATATCCAGCGACAGTGGTGCCAAGGTAGGTGTATGCTGCCTTCTTCCATTGATCCTTGAGCTTCTCGCCGTTGATCGACGTGAGACCCATTGCGGTCATACCGCCAGTGGTGATATCGAAACCAGTGGCTGAGCCATATTAGTAACAAGTTACAAGTGCTGTTATAATTCAAGACTGTACTCACCAATGACGATGACATCGAAGTCGTAATGCGTTCCGTCCTGGAGGAAGAAGCCTTTCTTGTCCCAACGAATAATTGGGTTGTGCTTGATATTGACAACGTCGACGTTGGGTCGGTTGAATTGCTCGAAGTACGAGTGCTCGAGACATGGACGTTTGACGCCCCATGGGTGTGGTGGTTCGACGGGAACCAAGATGTCGCGCTTGCGTGGGTCCTTGACGCGAACTGCTTGCTTTCTCTGCCAGAAGTCATACACTGCTCGGTTTGCCTTGGCGTCAAAGAGGTAATCCCTGCGGAAAGGGTCAGCGAGGTCATTTCAGTGATCGAAGTCAGTTCATACCTGTAGTTGGCCACCCAGTATCTGAAGCCACCATCCTGCCACAACTTCTCGAGGAAGGCTTCTCGCTCCTCGGGCGTGTCTTGGAAGGTATCTCTTTCAGCAAAGTCATACAGGAAGCCGCCAAAGCAGGTCTCGCGATAAGCGAAGAGCTCAGGATACCATCGCTTCGCTTCTTCTTGTTCCTTCACTGTAAGAGGGCGTTGACGCATGGGAACAGTCAGATTTGGTGTGCGTTGGAAGACCTTGAGCTCGCCAGCAACAGGTCCCCAGGCTTGGGTGATCTGCACACCCGTGGCACCAGTACCAATGATGGCGCACTTCTTTCCGCGGACATCCATCTCCTCGTCTGGCCAGAAGGAGCTGTGGTGGACAACACCCTCGTACTTGTCGATGTCTGGCCATTCTGGAACGTATCGCTTGGCAGCGAAGCCAGCTGCGAGAACGAGGTATTTGGCAAAGGCAGTTCTGCCATCAGCTGTCTTCACATGCCAGCGGCCTTGCTTCGTATCAAAATTGGCGCCCACGACGACACTGTGGAATGCAGTCTCATTCTTGACTCCAAGAACTTTGTCGCAGTGGTCAAAGTAGGCTCTCAGATCCTTGTACGTTGGATAATTGTTTGGCCAATTGTATCTGCCTGGCTTTAGCAAAACTCAGACGAGGAACCTCACTTTATACTCACGTCTTCCAAGTCTCCGGAATAGAGAGTTGGTACTCTGGCACTTCAGAGTCGACCATGGCACCAGCTGAAGTGAGAAGATGTATCAGAGCACAGCATCAAAGGCAAAGATCGATGAACCTACGATAACAATTCCATCGCCATGTTCCACCGAGGTCGTTACCAGCTTCGTAGATGACAGTGTTCAAGCCTGCTTGTTTAAGAGACCACCAGCAGAAAACGCCACCGAAACCACCGCCAACGACGAGTGCATCGACTTCCAAGTTGTCCTTGTAGGGTCCATCCTGCCTTCGACGCTGTCCGTACTCGAAGAGCTGAGTCTTGAGTTTGGGGTTGGTAGCCTCGTCGATCGACATGATTGCGTGATGCTTGGAGGACGTTCGAGTTCACTTAGATGAATCAAAGAGTGCCGGACTGCATCTCGTCTCTCTAATATAGTGATGTTGCAACATCGCGCCTCTCTGCAGGATCCTTGTCCGGTACCCCTCCGTACTCGAATCAGCATCCACAGTGCGGTTCCGCATCGAGAAATATGCGACCAACCTCGAAAGACGCGGAGAAATGTGGAGATTTGGACCCTGCTAGAGCTCTAAGCTCTGCTGAAGATGGCAGACCATCCTCTAGGATCGCGCATGACAAACGCACTGCAACGCATGGCTTGGCGGCCTCTAGCGTTGCCTCCTCCTTCGCCTGGCTACACATCCGCATTTGTCTTGGACCCGCATCATCTCTTCGACAATTCTGCAATGTGGTGCGGAGCCGTTGTGCGGTAGCATATACGAATTCTGGCAGGGACTGCAATTGTGCTCTTTCGTTTTGTACTGTTGTCCACCTAGCTCAGAGGACCCCTAGCTGTGAGACGCATGAAGCCGCATCGAAAGATCACTACAGGCATGAGCTGGATTTCAAGCGTTCTGATCAGGAAGAGCCAGCCTCTTCGTGGAGTCAATCACACCAAGCACCAAATTGACCCGGTATCCGGATCGATCCTGGAGACCTGAGGATTCTTCCGCACGCTTTTGTTCGCGCGTTCAAGGAGCTCGGCGACCGCATTACTGCAAAGTAATGTTCGGAACCTCCAGATGCGCATCCGCGAAAGAGGCGGCCCTGTGCGGCCTCGATCTGCTCCACGCGGCCGTGAGCGGTCCCGATGACCTTCTTACTCAGCTTATAGACTCTTTCCTTTTCGGATAGCAGAAGACCCCTTGGTCTCTCGAGCAAGATTCGCTGTCTCCACTCGGCTACTCTCCCTGAGTCCTAAACTCACTTGCGAGAAAGTGCGGCTCAGCTACCGGCCGCCCCTTGACCGAACTATCTCAGAACCTCAAGCCGCAGTCGTGATATTCGATTGCTCTGCATTGTAAGAAGACGTGGCGCGGCAGTCTTGATACACTCTGTCCCGCTTCGTGATCTCTTAGAGCGACTAGACCGAGCGATGCTCGGCACTCAGCGATCGTGACTTTCTAGTTGTCTAGTGGCGAGCTCATCCGTTTGCAAAGTGCGCTGATGTACTTGAGCTGGGCAGTTGCAAACCGGAGCTACGGAGCCGCCGGTGAGGGAGAGATCGGAAAGGCTTGAATGCGATTTGGAACTCCGCTCTCAGGGCGAAGGGCCATTTCTGAACCTCATTGCCCAGATGAATGCAGCTGATCGCTGCAACTGAGCACGCCCGGCTTTGGAGATGTATCTTTGCATTGGTCCGTGTGCTCTCCATCGTTGGCCGGTCAAGTCACGATCCTTGAGAGCCCTCGCGGGCTTTAAAAAGCTGGCGCTCTGCTCATTGGCTCGCTGGCTGCTCGAGCTGGTGAACGATTGGCCTCTCCTCAGCTTTCGGGTTCTTACAATCGAATGCAGATGTGGCTGTTGCCTCGACTGTAGAGCCATGGAGTTCGACATCGACGCAGGTTCTCTGGTTCAAGGAGTTCAGATTGTGCGAGACTGTTACATGGTTGCACGCTTGGTGCATCTGCCCAGCAGCCTCGATGACGCGATGTCTACGCCGGTCGCGAAGCGATGTGAGAATGAATGCCAAGCCAGGTTGGTGAGGCGAAATCATGTCCCCGTCTGGGGTGATGGCGGCATTCCCTGTGGACCTTGTTACTTAGCATGCAGCGTTCTTTACAAGCAAGGCAGAGCACACCACTTCATACCTGGCGAAAGAGGCATGCTTCACGTATCTTCTGCCGAGTAGACTGGCTCTATTGATTAAAGTCGTATGTTAAGTCCCACAAGTACAGGTGATGTGGATACAAGGTATAGGATATACAACCTGCGGCCGGCGCAGGTGTTTTCTTTTTGAACCGCTTCCCAGCGCGATGCCACGACTAAGACAAGCCCCCTCTCAATTATGATCATTGTCCTCCTGATGAACAGTGTAGTATGAAATCCTGCGATCAAGTCCGCTATCGCCATCGAAGCGTTTGCTTCGAGTGCGTCTGCCGTCTAGGCGAGCAGCGGAAGTCAATCGCGCACTTTCCATGTCAAGCTCCGAGAAGACGAGGGAAGGTAACAGCGGTACGCCAGGGCTCTGGTCTGGGGTGGAGGAGCTCTTGTCGTCTACTACATCGTCAGGATGACCGTCCCTGCACGACCACCTGTCAAGATGGCGCAGTACTTCTCGGCTCCAGATTCGAGGCATCACAAGGAGTCTGAAAGGCACGAGGCCTAGAATGACAATCGGGAAGGCAGGGCCAGCGATGGTCAAGGTCATGATGAAGACCATTATGGTGACGAATATCTGCAACAGGGTGTAAGAATGCAGGCCCCAGTAGCGCACGCCAGGGTAAGGAGGAGGCAGTTGCGACTTTGGTGTGAGCATGTTGAGTGTCCTTCGGAGGATGGGATTGCTCGCAAGACTCTGTTGGCCCATGAAGATGAATAGTCCAGCAAGAACACTCTTCGGCGTAAATCCGAGTACGCGCTGAAGCGGTGGCGCAATACATGCTAATATTCCACCGGCGTGTATGATCTTGCTCCAGCGCTGCTCGTGAACTCGATGCACCGGTCGAGTAATGGTATGCTCGATGCCATTACTGTCCCTGACGACTTCTTCCACCACCTCATCCTGAGAAGGATACAATAGGCTCTGGGTGTGCAGAGGCGCCTGCGGTAATAGTCCGTTCGCGGGAGGTATTCCAAGAAGACCACAAACTGCAGTCGTCGCACCGAGCAGCATGATCTCGAGCGCAAAGCCATTCGGCTTTCGTATACCAAACCGTTTTGCCGTGGCGATTATAGTACTGATCTCGTGATCAAAGAAGAAGAGCATGGCAATGATTGCTCCCGAGAGCATCGATGCGAAGATCGAACCCATGTCGAGTCTCCAGAACTGGACGAAGAAGCCACTGCGTTCCGGCGAAGACGGCGCGAAACGGTCAGCGCTGGTCGACAGCCTATTCTTCTGCAGCCGGCCAGCATCGCCAACGTACCCGAGAGCAACGAAAGTGATAACAGCAATGGCAGTACCGTATTGACGCAGTATACGTCGTATCCACCTGGGAAAGAACGTCCAGCTCTCAGCCGTCGATAACATAAGTGCGAAGAGGAAGGTTCCAACGGCGTCAATGACCGAGAAGAGGAATGCGTCCAAAGGCAAGGGGCCATAAGACCGTCGGAATTCTTGCAAAGCCTTGTTGAAGTAAATGATGGAATTGAGGAGGCTGAAGATCTCGCAGGTAAACTCTGTCACGTAGAGCATGGACCATTCGTGGGCATTGAAGATAGCCAAGGCCCACAGCATCCAGCAGCTGTGGAACAGAGACCAAGCCATGAACGGAAGGTAGGGCTTTCCCATAGATTCTGTTACTAGATTGTGGAGATGTTCGGCAATGACGGTGAAAGAACCCGTCACGCCCAAGATGGTGAGAGGTTGCAGTCCGAACAACGAGAACACGGCGTTGCAGATGCCAGTGCTTAAGACGATCTCGATAGTACCCCATTGTTGTCCCGTTAAGTCGTAGAGCTCGCTTGCAAACGTGATTCCGGGTAGAAGATTCGTAAAGAAAACAAAGACGGCGCTCGACAATACAACCGTGTTGAATATTGTCCAGTCGCCGACATATCGCCTTCTCAGGTTGACAATATCCACGCTGAGCAGTCGGAAGGGCCGAAGTTTCCCTTCCCTGGAGGTAAAGATTTTGAAAGCGGTTCGCATCTTCAGTGCTCTTCTCTTTGCTATTGAGCACATCGCTGATGTGCCAGAAGAGCAGATATATAGCATAGCACGCATTCCTGGTCGAAACCATATTTCTCACATGGGACGTTGAGGTGTGTCTCTGACAGTGACACGTATGGTATGCATTGCGCTGCGACGTCCTAACGAGCTTGCTGCTCATGGCAAGAGAAGCTGGGCATGACCAGTTTTGGCAGGGCGCACTAGGTACAATCTCAGCGTCTTCAGGCTGTGTTGAAGCTTGGCAATGGTATGCAGGATGTGGCGAATGAGAAGTGAAAAGCTCTCCAAACGAAGATGATGCCAAGGAGTTGTGTGAAACGGAAGCCCGGATTGCTGTCGTCGGCCGTGGCGGTGAACGTCGTCAACGGTATGGCTGAGCTCACGCCCGGCAAAGCTTCTCAAAGCTGAGCTTTTCAGTCTTGTGTTGACGAAGCCTCTTTAGCTTCGGCTTGTCTTCGTAGTCGCGCCAAGCTAGTGGTCTCAATCCAGACTCTGAGAGGCGGACCAAAGCAAGCTGCACCCAAGATCGTTGGTAGAAGGTGCATGGATCTATGCCTCAGACAGCGCTCCGGTGGGCAGTCGTGCCGTTTTGTAAAGCTAGGGGCCAGGGAGCTCCGGCGTTTTCCGGACAACGAGAAGCCTCCTGCGAAATGGAGTCGCGTCTCAGACAAATCTCTACAGCACTACCTGAAGCAGAGACCATCGAGGAGGCTGTCAGAGCCCACTGTACTTGGGAGGGAGATACGCTTCATGGCGACTGCTTGAAGTGCTAGACAGATGTTCAGTGATCAAGACACATGCATCGTGACTGCACTCGGTGCCTTCCGGCGTGAAGAACATCGCTCACTCATCCATGCTCGGAACGTACGCCAGGCCGGCTGACAAGGGCAGAGATCGCCAAGGGAGAGCGTCTCAAGTAGTTCTTGTGAGCCTCATCAGCCTGGGCTGACCAATGGCAGATCTGCGACGGGGTTGCACGAGGCGTGCATTTGGACAGCTTGGAAGATCTCTGCACTGCCTGAGATCATGGCCGTCTTGTTTCACATCAATTTGTCGTGGCATTGAAGATTGCAGGGAGTAGTCCAGGCAGAGTTTGCTGATGAGCTATGTATACGAGCGATGTTGGTGCCCAGCGTGGGAGATCGTCGGTGGGATAGACCGGCCTCAATGCCAGGGAGCACGCTCCTCCCCGCGATGATGATAAGCTCTGCGCTCCGCAATGGGGTGCCAAGAGACGACGCGAGGGGTGTGGAGGGCGGAGCGTGTTTGAGGTGAGAATGAAGCTGGGCGACTTCAGCTGCTCAGGGAGTGCGAGGTCAAAGTAAGAAGTGAGATCGTGCAGAGTGTTGTTGTTGGTCGACCGACGTGGGCCAACAGGAAGACGTCTTGACAGCGGGAGACGGGCCGGACCGCTGGTCAAACAAGGTCGTGCTTGCTGACGACGACAACCTTTTGCTGCCCGAGGGCCGACACGTGCGCGATGGAAGCGTCTTGAGTGCAGGGAGCACAGCTACTTAACTGTCGCCCTCGTGGCTCTGCTGCGTCGCGTCTGGAGCAGCAGAGTGGGGGTTCTTGTGCTGCTCGAGCGGAATCACACCTCGTCACCATCCGCCGTACCATTTCGCAGAACCATGGCAGACACAGCCCGGCTCGACCTGGACACAGACCGCATCAAGCAATGGCGTTCTATTGTCACTCTAATCGTCTTCGTCATCGCCAGTAAGTGATCAAGGAAATGCCAAGACATAACCCAGTGCTGATCTACGCGTTCTTCAGACCTCGTTGTACTTTTCCCCTTCCACATCCCCATCTGGATACCTCAAAGCCTTGTAAATGCTACATTCGCAGTCTTGGCCCGCCTGCGAGTGCTGCCGCCCAGGCGGGAGAAAAGGCAACGACCGGTCGCCCGGTTCGGGGCAATCACTCTCGAACGATGGAACTTCCCCATGGATTTCGTAACAGCACCCCTGATTGCAGACCTGTTCTTGCTTGCCATCGGAGCGATTGGTCGAACTGAAGTGCACGATGGCACCGTTGGGGCGAATCACATTGCTCCAATCGATATCATGGTCTTCTTCTTGTCCTTGGCCTACATTGCCCTGTCAATCGATGCCTCAGGACTGATCAGATGGCTCGCCTGCCGTGTCGTGCGGCGAGGAGGTAAGCATGGGTACAGGCTCTACTTCTATCTGTATACATTCTTCTTCGTTATGGCCTGCTTCGTCGGCAACGACCCCATCGTCCTCTCGGGGACCCCATTTCTTAGTTACCTTTCAAGGGTTTGTTCTCCTGCCGGTGCGGCTGAGTCGCGATCGTCGCTGACCATGTATAGGCTTCGCGAAACATTACAAACGCCACAGCTTTCATATTCGCGCAATTCACTGTTGCAAACATCGGTTCCGCTGTGCTCGTTTCATCGAACCCAACGAATCTAGTTCTAGCTGGGGCGTTCTCGATAAAGTTCATCAGCTTTACCGTTAATGTCATTGTACCTGTCCTGGGAACTATAGTTCTTCTGTTCCCTTGCCTGCTGTGGCTTCTCTTCCGGAGGGACGGACTTATCCCCCACGTCATCGAGCTCGAGGAGGTTCCCGAAAACATCAAGAATGCAGAGCCGGTCAACCCCAACATACCACAAGAGTACCACAAACAGTTGACACCGGAAGAGCAGAGTGCGCTCGCAATATCAACCGTTTTGAACCCGTATCTGGACAAGAAGAGTGCCATTGTGGGCGTCATCATCATGAGTGCCACTCTCATAACGATCCTCGTCATGAATGCCACAAGCTCGAATGGTCATGAGCATCCTGTGTTCTGGGTTACACTGCCTGCCGCAGTATTGATGCTCTCGTGGGATATCTGCTTTGGCTGGGTCCATCGGCACGAGTCACGTCAGCTTGCGGCCAACTCATCAAATATTGGCTTGGCATCGAGAAAAATCAGTGGAAGCGAAGAAGTGGCTTATCGCACCGATGATCAAGAAAGTGTTACAGAGCTTCCTACAGATGTCGAGAAGAAAGGATTGTCAGAAGAGAGCGTGGACGGACAGGCGGACACTGGGCAGCAGAGCCGGAAAGCGTCACATGATGCAGTACGCGAGAAGTCATTAAGAGGAGATCACTCGCAAAACTCATCGAAGGAGACCGTGCTGGAGAGGATTGCCGTTCAAAACGAGCAGCCTACCGATACTAAGCACTCGAAGGGCGAGATGGCGGCGGCAATGCAAAGCTCCGAGCGACGAACCCTTCATTCTGAAACAATTCGTGGCTGGAAATGGCTGCGCGGGACATTCCCCGCGAGCAGTGTGGTCATGACGCATCTGCCATTTCCGTTGGTTCCCTTTGCTCTCTGCATGTTCGTGCTCGTGCAAGCACTGGTCACGAAGGGCTGGGTCGCAGTGTTCGCATATGGCTGGGATCACTGGGTCGACCGCACGGGCGTCGTAGGTGCTATAGGTGGTATGGGCTTCTTGTCGATTGTTCTTTGCAACGTAAGTTAGAAGACCCCTCGACACTGACCTCTGACCACTGCTGACTTTGTAAGTTTGCGGGAACCAATATCGGCACTGCCATACTTCTCTGCCGCGTGGTCCAGTCATGGGTCGAGATCCATCAACAAAACGGGCTACCCATCAGCAACAGAAAGTTTTGGGCCACGGTCTACAGCATGGCTATAGGCCTGAACTATGGCGCTTTTAGCACAGCGTTCTCAGCGTCCTTGGCCGGTCTTCTGTGGCGCAGCATCCTCGACCGGATGGGCATTCATGTGCGAAGTCGAGACTTTATATGGGTCAACCTGCCAATCATCGCTATTGCCACGACCATTGCTCTGGTTATTCTGATCGGACAGATATACATCACGAGGGATACAGAGCCCTACGCACCTAGTATGTGAGCGCATGTATGCTCGCTACGAGGAGGCAGTAGAAGCACAGCAGGCTTTGCTCTGAAACGCATTTACTCAGCAGTGGATCGCATGGACACTTAATTCAACTGCCAGAGAACAGAATAGAAAGTAGAGCCGATACCACGTACTCCTCACAAGCGTCGCGAGAACTTCTCCGCTCATTTTATCTCTGGCCCACGCAGCGAATCAATGGCAATCGCTCTCTCGAACCGAGACGGGCGTTCAGTGCCTGTTTGTAGACAGCGGAGAAGGAAATTCGATGTCACCTACGAATGTTGCTCTCTCGTCATGACCGTAACTACGAGCCTGTCTTACTTCGAGAAACAGAACGCCTTTGATATGCGGCTTAGGACAGAGATACAAGGTGCAAAGAACACAATCACATTCCGTTCACTGCTGATATGATACGGCAGATTTAGACTCACGCTTCAGGTGCGCCGCATCACCAGAATAATCGGCATTGACAGCACCATTCTCATTGCCAAGGTTCCCACCGGCAAGGATCGCTTTCACTACGGCTCCTGTTGAACCTCCAAGAAAAGAGGATGGCACCTTCAAAGAGCAGTGGAAAAATGTTCTGCCTCTTGATCGAGTAGCTGTCGGCGGTGCGAAGAAGTGAACCAAGAAGACCAAGGAGGACAAAACCGCCGATGGAGCTTCCAGACAGTAGATGCTCGCCAATACCAAAGCTCGAGTCATGGCTGAGCGAAATGCGGCCAGAGAGACCGCTCGGAAGCGTTATCTAGACTACGAGGATTCCAATGCTCCCTTCGTGGAGAACAAAATTGATAAAGTTGTCGAAGAAGAGGAGATGAAGTCGCCACAAAACGAGCTCAATGAAGAAATGGACCCACCGCCAATGGCACTCACTCGGAGGACGGCTTCGAGTTCGAGGGATTTAAGGACGAATACGATCCGGCCAACGACCTCGATCCGGATGGCCAGCTTATAGACTTCTCGAAGGCACGCGAGAGCCTCAAGGGATTTCTGGAAGATGTAGACATCTATATTCGACGAAGGTGGGTCGCAGACTGTGGAACGAAGCGCAGCAGAAAAACTTGCGGATGAGAACGTGGACGAACATGAGGAGGAAAAAGAGGCTGCAGAGATGCATATTGCACTGGTGACGCGGAAAGGTCAGCCAGATGCCTTCCTCCGGATGGTGGCCAGTATACGCGAGGTCTTGCTGCGCAACATCCGGCAGTGGCAATCGAGATACAACAAGCCGCGAGCTGAAGCAGGCTTGCAAAATCTCGTAGCCGCGAATCGCGAGCCCGCAGAGTACGATTAGAACCCCGACGGTGTCTTGTTCATGGATGGTGATCAAGTGAAGGGATCCAGAGACGAGGGTGACGACGAACACAGCGGCAAAGAAGAGACTGATGATGATGAAGTTGATTGAGATGAGGGAATGGACGACGCCGAATAAGCAGAGACTGGCCAAGACGATGACAACGTTGGAACTGAAGCAGAATAGACGTGAGACCACTTGAGGTTGGCTCGTGAGAGTAATGTCTCTGAAAATCGAGCGAAATCGCAGCTAACAAGAGTGTGAATGGAAAGCCTGGAGCCAAGGTCTGATGCATAGAGATGAGATGGCACCAGTGGAATGGGACAGGTTGCGGATGCGGTGAGCGACCTCCAACACTGTCCAAGTGTCGAAGGTACTTATGATCACTACCAATGTCGTATCAGAGACTGTCTTCTCTGAAAGATGGTAATAGCCTCCGCTCCTTAGCTTGACTAAGAGGCAAGACTATGCTGCAGAAATCTGTTGGAGATGCGCCTCCAATTGGGACTAGAGACTATCTTTCTCTGGAAACAGCCAGGGGCCGCCGCCGTCTAGTATGACGAAGGGATGCGATCATATCGCAGGACGCTGTCTAAGACACAAAATAGCCACCTTCAAATGGTAATTTCGAAAGTGAGACCTATCAAGCTTATGAATTTTGCCCGTAGGAGGCCTCGAGTATCGGCGGTAGCTTCTGTGTAAGGTGTTCGACTATAGCGTCCGGACCCTGCTCAACTTGTAGCCCGTGTGGGATGGCGTAGGTGATGATGTTGGGGTTGACGCCTCTTGCGATGCTCAGAATTTGTTCTGCTTCTTCAGCGCTCCACATTGATGCACAAAACAAAAGGTCGGGCTGATTTTCCCTCACGGCTGCTTGCACCTCGTCGATTCCTGGAACCTCAAGTCAGACTTTGATGAATGAATTAGCCAACGCCGCTAGCTTGACTTACTCTCGCAGTTATGGAGGTGTTGAATCTCGTATGTGTCTTGAAGGTTTTGTGCCACTCGCCCAACAAGGCGTTTTGCTCGCTCGGGTGCTGTATTCACAGTGACTAGCTTGAACGGTCCTTTAGGCATGTTTGTTGATACCCTCGTCAGTGCAAAGAGCTGCAGTGTCAGTAGCGCAGAACGGATTGCAGTAATAGGGACGAGTGAGGTGAGATAAAGACGTCAAGACACAATGCGTCGTGGTTAACGCCGAGCAGCATGTGGCGGTCGGTCCAGACCTTGGCTCCGTGCCATGCCATTCCGCGGAAAGAAGTTCAATGACTTTCGGCTTTCAGAGTCGGGATTACTCTCGAGCAGCAGGGAGTATCGAGAATGAAAGTCGATGGAATATGGATGGATTCTGGGAGGTTCTTGGACGTCCGAGGGGTTATGTCCGGGCATTCGGAGGTGCCTCTCGACAGATAATTGCAGCTCGATTCATGTGCAAGAGCTGCTCCCTGGAGTCTCGCTCGGGTCACAAGAAGTTCGTAACATGCTGCAGAGTTCCGGGTTGCACAGTTCAATTCTCCAAAGCAGTGGAATTGCTGTGGAGAGGGCGGCGGCGAGCTCGGATGTGGAGGACGTGTTCCACTTATCTCCGACAGCTCGGAGAAGTACTTCACCTTGCCGAGTTGTAAGCCGAACACGCACTTCACTCCATCGCTGGCGAGATGTCGTCAACTATTTCCTTGAGCAAGAGCGATATCGCGACGCGCTAGCATATACAGTAGACCAGTGCAGTGCGGCTTGAGAGGACACAATCGAATCAGCCCTTACCATTTTTTTTTTGGCCAAGATGACGACCACCACAAACGGCATCGACGAAGGACTCGCGTCTGCCTTCAGACAACACTTGCCAGATCTCAACTCTCCTCGTTTCACAACTTCGGCTCGGCAGAGTCCATATGAATACTCTGAGGCCTTTCAGAAGACTGGACATCCGCCATGGCTGTACAAGCTTACGAAAGCATGGGAGCAACTTCTCGAGGAGCCTTTCCAGGGAGTGACTGCAGATGGTAGGCGTTCACGTTCAGCCTCTGACTAAGTCACAAATCTGACGTCGAGCCAGGCAAAATCCGCCACGATGTTTTCCGACAAGAAGACTTCGCAGGGGCTCAAGTTGACAAAATCGTAAACGCAACGAACACACTGCTCGACAAACTAGACTCTTCACAGAAGTCGAAGGTCCAGTACTCACTCAACGCCAAAGAATGGCGCTGCTGGTCCAACCCCGAGTTCTTACTCCGACCATTTGGCCTCAGATTGGAAGAGCTGCCGGAAGAGACAGCACAATCCATCCTGGGTATCATGGAAGCCACTTTCTCCTCGGCCGGCTACCAGAAAGCACTTGCTGCCATGCGCGTCAACCACTTCCTGGGCGAAGTGTGCAAAGTGCCCAGGATAATGAATCAATACTCGTACAATTTCCTCCTCTTCGGCAAGCCATCGGCAGACCAAGCTTGGGGCTGGTCGATTTATGGTCATCATTTGTGCTTGAATGTCTTCCTCAAAGGCACACAGATCGTTGTTGCTCCATACTTCACAGGGGCTGAGCCAAATTTGATCGACAGCGGTCCATGGAAGGGTACCCAAATATTGCACACGCAAGGCGATTTGGGCCTCAAGCTCATGCAGAGTCTGCCGAAAGAGCAACAGCAAGTCGTACAGACTTACAAGCTATTGAGAGACCCCGCGATGCTGCAGACTGGGGACGTGAAGATTGATCGCTGGAACCAGGATGACCAACGGCACCTGTGCGGCGCATTTCGAGACAACAGAATAGTGCCTTACGAAGGCGTCAAAGTGTCCGAGATGACCACCGAACAGCAGAACACCGTTCTAGATATTGCAGAAGAGTTTCTGTTGTACTACCCCGACAGTACTCGAGCGAAGCAGAAGCAGCTCATTCAAAAGCACTTCGACGAGACCTACTTCAGCTGGATTGGCGGTTATGGAGATGATGATGCATTCTACTATCGCATTCAAAGTCCAGTCATTATTTTCGAGTTTGGTAAGGAATCGAGCTCTACGTTATACGAATGCCTTTCCGCTGACTTCATCATTGCAGATCACCACTCTGGTGTCTTCTTGACCAATACCGAGCCCGCCAAATTCCATACACATACGATTTGCAGACTGCCGAATGCAGGAGACTACGGCCAGACTTTCCGATCTGAGCAAGATCGCGTACCGTAAAACCAAATTGCAGACGCTCATGCCGGCATCTCAATGGCTCCATTTGCATCTCCTCCAGACCTTCTCGCCCAAGCGGCATACCACACAACCTCAAATCCCTGGCTCTCAGCTCCCTGCATCGCTTGCTCGACAACTTCATCGAAGCGATCTGTATCCGCTTTGCTGCGACTGCCACCTCTGTCGCCTTTGAGCTGCTTGAGCCACGCCAGTCCAAGCTCTTTGGCATATGCTTCAGCTCCTTCACCGATCCGGCTTGTGCTCTTCTTCAATCCAACATCATCTAGCCTGACTCCGGAACTATGGCTCGCGACATCAAGTATCGCAGGCAGATCGCCTCCCAGCGTACCCTCCATTCCGCCTGAAGAGAGGGCGTTCCCGAGCATTTGAAAAAGCTTCTTGCTCGGTGTGTCAGTCGTTGTCAGGGCTGATGGCTCGAAACAGCGATCGACCAGCAACAACGTGCCACCCGGTTTGAGCAACCGAAGGAGACGTCCCGCGATCTCTACCGCTTCCTCGAACAAGCCTTCGCTCGAAGTTATCACATTCTGCCAGTGGACGAGATCAAAGTACCCGTGGATATCGTTCGGCCAGTCGTTACGCGGATCTTGTGCCAGGAACCGCATATTTTGTGGGATGGTGAAGGGACGCTGCTCAGCAGGCATGATCGCCGCATCTGTGCCGACTAAATCCGCACTCTCCGGATCGTGTAGCTGCGAGCGGAGGTCATAAAGCCAACAGCCATCGCCTGTGCCAACATCGAGGATTCGCATTTCTGGCCCATCGAGCGTTACGGCTTCCGCTACTGGACTGCCAAAGGCCAATTTCGATAATTCATGCTGAGCTCCGCTATGGAGAGAGCCAGCCGAGTCGTGGTTATCCCCATTCGGTGGCATTGTGAGTGAAATAATGAGGAGTTCTCAGCATTGAGGACAGGACGTCTGGCTCGTTTTGTGCAACAGTGACGGTCGAGCCTGAGGTGACGCAGCAAGCCAACTCTATACAACCTGCGACAAGGTACAGGTGCTTGAAGGCAGGACCTGAAACACGTCGAGCGTAGCCTGCGACAGGCACCGACGTGAGCACTTGTTTGGTCTGTTGAGGCTTTCGATCATGAAATTTTGACAGCGAAGTTAATACAGCATTTGTATGCTGGTATGATGCATGCTTCGGCTTTACTTTACCTTCCTCCTCCAATGACATCCGTTGATAGAGTTCCAGCGCGAAACGCCACAGGTATTGACAGATGTCAACTGGCGACGTCACTCTTCAATAGTGAAGGTGCTTTCAATACACACCTGCAATGCTGAATAGTGCATGCTGTGCCAGTTTTGGCATCATCATCATCGTTTTGCCTCCAAATCATCTAGGCCTTGATGTCTACGAGTTCTCATGCCCTTATATCCACACTTGCTCACTCTCTTCCCGAGACAGAGTGCCGCAGATACGCTGTACGAGGCGGGAAATGCTACGATTGAAAGAGAACTTGAATACTCAAGGCCATTTGGTTTAGGTAGTACAGCTGCGGACAATGCTGAGAAGAAGTTGCAGATGGAAACGTCTAGCGGCAAAGCTAATACGACTCTTTTGGAGAGCAATGCAGCTCGACAGTCGTTTACATTAGACACTAGCTTATTCGGCAACAGCTGTATAGTTGCACGCCACAGAGCAAGTAAGCTAATAATGTCTCTTGTCATTCCTTCCACAAATCTACCAGACCTTGCCCTTCGTCTGCTTGAACTCGTTGACCTTGATATTTCGCCACACCAGAACAGCAGGAACTGCAAGAGCCAAGACTGCGGTGGCAGCGATCGTCTGGTACTTCATCGCAACACCATAAGCCTGCTCAATTGCATCTCTTGCCGGAGTTCCTTTCTCGAACACCTGTTGCTCTGTGATCGAACCCGCGATGATGGTGGCATTGGATTGCAATTCCGGTGGGAGGAAATCTGCCAGAGATTGTGGGAAATACTCGTTCCACAATGGAGTACTGATCGAGTAACCGATGGCCTGCCCCACAGAGAAGAAAAGCGCTTGGATGGCGAGCACAACGGCAATGTATTGATGGGTGACGGCGGCCATGACGGCTGTCTGAGAGCAGATGGTAGTCACGCCACCTCCCAGAGCAATGAGAACCTGACATACGATCATAGGCCCAATGCTGTAGGAGGGCTGGCGGAATTCAGTGAGCACAGCCACCCCTAGGATGACTAGTGGCAGTCCGATATAGGCCGCCAGCCACTTGAATTTGCCAGACCAGCGGATTAGGATACCGCAGATAACGCCTGTGAAGCACGATCCGATGCTGTAAATATTCTGGACGTAGCCGGCCTCGGTGACAGAGAGCCCATACACGATCTGAGTGAACGGATTCATAAAGCTCGCCCAGATGCCGAAAGACATTGCCGATGAGAGCTGGACAATGTTTGCACCCATCACGGTGCGGTTCGTTAGGATGTGCCAAGGCGCGAACTGAACAGGAGCGAGGAAGCGTTCCCACAGCACAAAGACCACCACGAGCACGATGCCAAGAACGAGCATGGCGATGATGAACGGCGTGCCCCAACCCTGTGCTTGCCGGCTGTAGATGTTGAAGGGAAGGAGGAAGAGCGCTAGACCTGCGCCGAGGAAGAAGATGCCGACCAAGTCGAATTGGATGGCATAGTACTTGATTGATTCGAAGGTCGTTCGTCCCGAAGAACCTTTGCGCAAGACTCCCTCGCGACGAGCTTTTCTGGTATACCACATGAACAGTGCGACCAAGGGGATGTTTACAGCAGGCTCTATGATGGTGAAGGTGCCATATCCCCAGCGCCATCCAGGTCCATCTAGGAAAGCTTGTGCTAATGGAGAACCAATCCAGGTGGTCGCCAGGAACGGAGAAGTCTCCAAGGCGAACATGAAACCTCTGTTCTTGAGAGAGGTGATGTCCGACAGGAAGACACTGATGCAGAGATCCCGGCCCAGAACTCCGAACCAGTAGAAGACTTGTGCGCCCATGTACATCTCCACCGAGTTCGTGCCTGCCATCATGGCCAGGCCGATGGTGACGAAAAGAATCATGACTGCAAAGCCTTGAGGCCTCCCCCAGACATCGAGTAGTTTCGCAACACCCAGACGACCAACGCCAGCCACCAATTGCGACACGACGCCAGTGGTCGCATACAACCCGAGTGCGCTGAAGTCACTGACAACGTAGACTTCCAGGCCAAAGCCCATCTGTTGTTGCAGCGATCCGACAAAGGAGAGGAAGACGATGAAGACCAGTGCGGCGGCTAGTGTCTTCTTCGTCCATACGGTAGTGACGGCTTCGATGGCCTTTACACCATCTTGCGCGCCTTCTGTGAAACTTTCGACGTCGCTGTCGGTGGGCGATTTGGAGGGGTCGCTGCCATCGTGGGAGATTGCCCCGTCATCGTGCTTGAACTGTTCCACGTCGTCACCAACAGTCGGTTGAGGGTCGGTCTCCGCTGGCACACCCACGACATCCGGAGCAGCCGGCTTGCTCCTGTTCAGGAAGCCCGAGGTCAAGCGCGACATGTTGGTAGTGTGCGTTTGTCAATGGCAGAGAGGAAGTGAAGTGGAAAGTGGAGGACTGATGAGATTGATAAGATTGCCACGAACCCCGGGAGACCCTGGGAGGGTGGGGAGCGAAATGTGCTCAACCGGGCACGATGGCCGCGATGTCATCAGTAGGATGCAGAGGGCGCTTTCTGAGAGGCTCCGACACCGCCGCAATCCTTGGGAAGGCAAGAGACTTGTAGATCGATGGTGGGTGGGCAGACCTCGGCTGGCGGCTTGGCCCTCGTGGCAACCGCTGGGCGTCACTCGTGGGTAGCGAGTGATGAAGCTTTACGAAGGCGGCGCGGGAGCTTGTCTTCCCCTTGGAGGTGTTGGCAATGGGTCATTGTATCGAAGTGGTTCAGCGCCCGAGGAGTCGCTGCCGTACTGCGGCGTCGGTCGCTCCTGGCATCTGACGTCGGACGGGACGAACTTGCCATCGCGATCAGAAGGCCAGAGTGGACGTTGAGTTGCTGTGCCGCTCGGATGGCGAGCGCAGATCGGCAGCGACAATGTCAAGCGTGGGATAAAAGCACGATCCTTTCATCCTTTAAAGTGCCACACGATACGCGAGGAAGGGTGTGAGGTCCGAAGTGTAGCGTAGTCAGTTGTTACGCGACATGGGTGTTGTTATTCCTGCCTGAGGCCAACGCCAAGAAACATGGCTTCCGCTTCCGCTTGCGCAGAGCAAAGTCGCGTCGTTGGTCGGAGCCGCGTCTTCGCATCGCACCCGCGAGAACACCAGCCCAGCTCCCGCTCTTCGCCCTTCGCCTTTCCACACCCTGCCCAGCGCTCCTACCCATTCACACCGGCACTATGCCGTTCAAGAAGGGCGGCGGCCACCACAAGGGCCGCAAATCAAGCACGCGCATCAGTCTCCCTGCCACAAGTATGCGACATCTTCAATGCCATGCAAGGGCATCCCAATGCTGACCTACTGATCGCAATAGGAACCCCTACACCCCGAGTGGACGACGACAACGAAGACGAAGAAATGGCCGACCAGGACGAAATTCAGTATGATGCGCCCGAGCCTGATGCCGACGAGGATGAGGCCGAAGATGCTGCCACTCCTGCCGCAGACGAGGATGATGATGACGATGATGATGATGCGCCACGAATCACTACAATTCCGCGACGGAGAGCGAAAGCCGCGCGGCGAGCATCACGGAGAGGCGGCGACGACAATACCCCCGAACCCGGCGACGATGGCAGCGATGTGGGCACTCCGCAAAGGAGGCGGCGCGGACGACCGACAACAGGCAGCTCAAGAAGAACAGGAGGCTTTCGTGGGCGGAGAAAAGGTCAAAAGGACGAAGGGCCAAAGACCATTATGGACAAGAATGGCACGGTACTGGAGGTGATTGACGATGAAGCGCAAGTCGACTGGGATCCCGAAGGAGAAGAAAAGGTTGATGCGCTGGGCTTTCTCAAAGGAGGCAGGGAGTACCGCGTTCGTACCTTCACAATCATGGGCAAAGGCGAAAGACAATACATGTTGAGCACAGAGCCCGCGAGATGTTGTGGCTTCCGCGACAGCTACCTCTTCTTCACGAAGCATCCGAAGCTGTACAAGGTCGTGATTGGCGAGGACGAGAAGAGGGATCTTATCGAGCGCACTATCCTGCCGAGCAGCTACAAAGGTCGCACGATAGGAGTCGTTGCGGCGCGATCGGTATTCCGAGAGTTTGGCGCGAGGATCATCGTGGGCGGAAAGAGAGTCATCGATGACTATCGCGTTGCAGATGCCCGAGCGGAAGGTGCAGTGGAAGGCGAGCTGGCGGATCCCGACGACTATGTTCCGGACAAGCGTGAAGAGTACAATCGCAATCGATACGTCGCTTGGTTTGGCGCCAGCGATGTGTACAAGCAGGGAGGCTCAACTGTGCCGAACAAACAAGGGCCGATTGGAAAGCGCCGGAACAACATTACGCGAGACAATTGGCAGTTCATGCATGCACGAGACGCAAGTCGCTTCAACTCGACGCTTACCGCACACCGCGCCCTGAACCAGAATGGCGTTTACGACTTCAACACGAACGCCATGTTCTACCCGAAGATCATGCAGCCCACGCATGCAAAGTGGGAGTACATACCGCCTGGTGCAGATGAGCCTCAAATTAAAGCGCTCACGAATGGTCTCACAAACGGACATGCGAATGGTGATTCGAGCTCCGCAGAACACGACAAGGAGAGTACGATATTTACGCCTGTGCCTCCTGTGATATCGCGGAACTTCAAAGTCATAGATACAGTATACTCGGCACCCCCCATATCTCATGCTGGGTATCCCGGACCCGACGGCCATGTGGAAGATCCGACGTCTGGACCGAATGGTCTGTCGAGTGTACCGCAGGAGCTCCTAGACGAATTGCCGCCTGAGTGCAGAGCAGCGTTCGAGGAAGCACGCGCAAAGGAGATCGGCTGGAAGAAGCAGTGGGGTACCGAGATCGACAGTGCTCATCGCGGGCATCTAAAGATCGGCTTTAATGGGTATCCTGTTTGATGTTATCAGGGCGTTAGGCGAATGAGGCGTTTTGCGAGTATCTGTGGCGAGGAGGTAAGAGCCACTTGGACTGGGTCTGATGTCCTGCAAAAGGCTGTGACTACTTTTCTGGGCTCGCTTTTATTTTGTGTTTGCGCCATGCGCGCCGAAGAACGTGTTTGGGGTTGTAGGAGATGCAAGTAACAGACTTAGAGGGGACATCAGATCTAAGTAGAGGTGGGAATGAGAAGAACTCGAAACGCCGCCGCTTCACGATGAAGTGAGCGCAGCCTGAAGCCGGAAATTTTCCCACTGTTATCGATTCAATGCAACACCACCTCGCACCAACACGATTTTATCCATCATGACGAGCGCAGCAGCTTTTGTCGGTGGCACTGAGATGAGCGGGCGGCGAATTTATTGTCAAAGAGAGAACAAAGCCGTTTTCGGCTAAGACTTATTGGCTGCACATTCCAACGCAACCGCTCAGACAACGATCCCTTTTAGGCCACTTGCGCTGTGGCGACGACACGCAGCGTCGATCGAATTGCACTGAACACAATCTTACAGGTGTCGCAAAGGTGCGACAAGCGCCGATACAACGAATATGTCTTCAGGACTGGACTTGGGCGATCTCGGCGGGCTGAATATCACATTCTGCCCGACGCCGTTCGTTGCTGAATCAGATTTTCCTAATACAGGTGGTTGTAAGTGCTCGAGGAGATACACTGGCAGTTGCATTGCGACTGACTGTGACATGCAGATCTTGGAGGACGGTATTGCGGGAAGCTGTCTCCTACATTGTCATGTTGTTTGCCATGTCCTCTGGAAAACTTGGTCTACACGGACAACTTCCTTCACTTGATGGATGCTTCGCATTGGCTCAATATCCCTAGTCTGGCGTTGCAATGCCTTCTGCTCATCACTTTCCTCGTCTTGCCGGCGGATGTTGGGCATCGGAATTATCTTGGAGTTGGGCTGTGCATATCGATCATTATGGTTCAGGTGCGTTGGAAATCAACAAATTCATTTTCGAAGAGATGCTGATCTCAAGGTAAACAGCTCGGCTTCCTCATTCCACTAGGCACTAAACCCGATATGTGTCACAACACCATTACACCGAACGATATGCGCTCTTCCTTGTCTTGCGCCTGGACTGGCGCCTTCCTCGTCACAGGAGCTATGGCTTGTGCTGTCTGGGTTATGCTGCGATCACTCTGGACACACCTCCGCATCTGCTGGGACTTCCAACACCAGAAGACATTCTTCTGGGTTGCTCAAGCGGTAGGCTGGGGGTTGCCACTCTTGTTCCTCACCCTGACCCTCCCAATCACGGGCGTCAGCTATCGACTCGGGCCCAGTTGCGTGCCCAATCAGAAGAATTCGTTCCTGACGTGGTTTGGCTGGTTGATCGCTTTCGGTTGTATAGCTGCTTTGCTCACGACGAGTACCACGATATTCTGTCTTTGGGTGTATCTAAAGGATCTTGGAAAACACAGTCGAAGCGGAAAAGGACATTCGACGACTGAACAGAGCCGTACTGGTGACGAGAGCGTTGCTCCGAACATGGAATCTGGCTGGGAGAGTCGCAATAGTACAAGAAGACTGGCCTGGACACGCGTGAAGAAAGTTCTGCTGATGCAGTGGAGAAGTATGCTCCTCTCAACACTCGTTATCGTCATGGTCATGTACTATGGTACAGTCTTCGTCAAGCAAACCAACACAAGTCTCGACGCAGAAAGCCCGGCGAAAAGAGAAGGACTGACAAACTGGGCTATCTGCATGGTCTTGAATTCCGGCGACAAGAGCAAATGCGATGCTTTATCGAAGATCTTAGGGCTTGACGAGGACGCTGTCATCGCAGCTTGGTTCATCGCAGGGGTAAGTTTGAATACGTGATCAGCACACAGCACAATCCCAGATCATTTTGCAAGCGCTGACAAATTGACAAAACAGCTTGTGGGAACTTTCACTTTCCTCCTCATGTTCCGCCGGTCCATGATCGGAGGCTGGTGGTTCCTGATCCGGCATCCACGCTCATGGGGTCGTACAGAGAGTGTTGGACATGAAGATTTCTTCATCATTGATCCCAAGAGTCAGAACAAGACTACCCTGACCGCAGATGGAACCAAACGCATGTCATTTGGCAAACAACTCCAATCGGAGAAAGAATTCGCCAATATCGACGCCATCGACGAAGAAGACGCCGAGAACGAATCTCTCAACGAGATCGAACCCTTCCCACATTCTGTGAACCGAACGCATGCTGCTCACGGCGTACCATCAATGCTATCTCCCGTTTCACCCATCTCACCCGCTCTAGCAAACTCTTATCCGCGGCATGTAATGCATAGCGGGAACGCGACTCCTAAGTCTGGCATTCTACCCGATATCACGGAAACACCGAGGCGCCATGTGACGGATAGTAAGACGGACAGTGCGATCTTGGGTGGACCACAGGCTCGCTGGTCAGATAGTACGACTTCGGAGGTGGAATATGAAGCTGGGGATGTTAGTAGGAGACATGAGACGACGAATTTGTTCGATGTGAGGCATGGTGAGGAGGATCATGATGGGCAAATTGGTGACTCGCATGCTGCTGCGAGGAAGAGGAATGCGAAGTTGGATAATATGTTTTAGGTTTTTTCGTATCACTTTCAATTTAATGTTGATAGCAGGATTTCGTGAATGCCATTCTAGGTGGCATCACGCTCGAATTTGCCAGTCTGTGCGCTCTCTTTTGTCATGATGCATGATAAATCTGAACTGGTAGTCGTAGCTTCGTCGTCGTGCTGGAGTCTTTATCGAATGTGACAGATAGTTCAATCGCGTGTCTTCTGCTCAACAGAGGTGTCCAGAAATCCGGGGTGAAGCTCGGATCGATGCTGATGGTGAAAGGCGTTGATGCGCTGGTGGTGGTGATTTCTTTGAAATGCTGACGAGAATCATCTAGAATATGCTGTTAGCGAACGTAATTTCTTTTCCTCATTTTTTGGCTGCTATCTCACCATCACTATCCGACGAATCGTGTACTTCCCACTCAGTAAAGACGTTCTCATAGGTTTGCACTTCGTCTTTCCTTTCTCGAACAATGGGACGATTGAAATGGTTACTTTCCAAGACGTGCAAGGCTCGCGGCGCAGGTCTTTGCATCACGAATGTTGTGGTTTTCAGTTGTGCTTTGACGCAGTAAGATCTCGGAAGCTGCCATATCGTGTCTTCCATATCCGTGGACTGATTTCGTACGAGCATGAAGAGGAGATCGATCTTTGTATGAGCCTGGTTTTGTCCCGGATATATTGTTAATGGCGCAGGTTCTTGACCAATAACACCAATTTGGGTGGTGCCTGATGCTTTTCGAACCATCTTCGTCGTCCGAAGCACGTATTCTCCCGGATAGTCTTCCGTCGGGATAGGCGGAGGCGGCGACTGCATGGCTGGAACATATTCGAAAGGCTTTGATGCTGCAGCGATACGGTCTCCTTTCCGGAACGCTGATGCGACGATTTTGTAAGTGATCTTGTAATGCACTGCAGGGTCGGTAGAAAAGTTCTCTGACCAACGCCTCTTTGCCTGTTTGGAATTGATAGAAGGCGGCATGCCTTGTGCAGAAGACCCACGTGCGTACTCGTTTCTCGCGCCTGTATCAGGCTCCCATCTGGCTAAGGTGAAGTCGAAAGGGATTTCGATTTTCGACTTTCCATCTTCCAATTGGCCGTCGAACAGAACAGATGACACGAACTAAGAAAGTCAGTCAAGATCATGGAGCACGCCGCGTCCACTTACTGCATATTCTTGGGTATCTGTATTCGACTGTATGGAACCATTGACATCATTGGCAATCCTCGTTTCGATTACGCCTAGCATACATATTGTGGTCAGTCCAAGGCTCATCGCGCCGCCCAAAATACTTACCTTTGACAATCACCCTGTATCGAAGTCCATTTTGAGGTTTCTTGGAAAGAAAGCACGCTCGGCCGACTATAGGCTGACTGCCTGTGAATATCTGTATATCTGACTGTTGCCACGAGTCGCTCGACGTAGCATTCAGTTCAATGCGGGCTTCTACTGAACGCGATGGGAGCCAACGAGGCATCGAGGCTGATTATTCTCTTACTGTGTGTAAATGAGCAAAATTGGCTACTGCGCAAGTTGACACATTTTCGTCGCGTGGCAGGATCGGCGCGACCATAATAAGATGGTTCCATCGTCCACGCAGCCGCACATAGATGACCCAGTCATCTGGTTCACTGTGGTACAAACCCATCATACACCTCATCAGACGTAGTGCGATGAAGTGATTTGTGAACATGAAAGCACGGAGGAGACGGAAGCGATGACTTCCACTTCACTATGGCGTTCTCGGCCGTTGTTAAAACCCTTGCGCAGGCTCCATAGGTGATTCGGTCGCGGAGGAACCGCCTAGGCTTGGTGGAAACGGAGGAACGTTCGTTGTCTTACAAAGCGGAGCTGAAAAGACGTCCCGTCAGCAGAGGGCCTCAGCTTGGCAGGTGATCCTCGGCACGAGGATTAGTGATTGTGACGAGTCAATGTGTTTCGTGGGACTCCACGTCGGCGAATCCGGCGCAATCGCCGACAGTCAGTATATAACGGCTGGCGATGGAGTTGAATGTGAGATGTCACTTTGGACCTGTCACGAGACTTGGGTCAGCCTGGGTCAGAACGTCAGGTCGCCGTTCCACTTTCACTTCCAGGCACGCTGACGGAAGGAATGTTCGCTGCATTTGCTCCGAGGACCGCGGTATCGTGCGTTTTGGCACTTTGCTGACCAGAATCGCGTTCCGCCTTCAACTTCGGCGTTGTTGTCGAACACAGGTGCTCGTTCTCGAAGCCAGCTGGTTTCTTGGCTCGGGGCTTAAATAAGCATGTTTGTATGCGCAATGCTGAACCGAGGGACAACCGTTAGTGTGAAGAGCTCATCGACCAATGCAATTTCGACAGATGTAAGTGTCATTCATACGACGAATACAACCTATACCATGACCGAGTTTGGACAGTGCCATCTGTATGTCTAAGTAAGTGCACTTCAGGTATCTTTCTCGAACCATTCGCGGCAAGCTTCATGCAATTCCTTGACCCCTGCACAAGACGCTATCAGGCGATCGTAGAGAGCTTGATTAATACGGCTCATCGCCTCAGCCATGGCGGCAATGATGAAGTCGCCATAGCAGACCTGACTGCCCAAGATGAACGGACCTTGGTCTTTCTTGTTTTCCTTCAAGAACTTTTCCATTGCATCGAATCCTGGCTGTGCTGCTTGCCAAGCACCCTCACCACCTTTGGCAGCCTCGAACTCCTCGATGGTACAGCCAAAAGCAGCTTCTCGCTTTGCGCGCCAATACGGTGCGACGTCGTCGAGTAATACTTCGCGCATGATGAGCGGGTAGAGTACACCGAGTAGCGGACGAGCTACCTGCCCAAGTATCGGTCCTGCCTGTTCATGCAGACCATTCTCCAGATGCAACGAGGGCTCCGGGTGGCTCTTCTCGAGAACGGGTGCGATCCGTGCAGAGTCCATGACAGCGGTTCCGTCGGGAAGATGAATTGCCGGGACAGTGTAACGAGACTGAGGACCTGCTGGTCCCATTGGTGGATTCGGAGGAATGCCAATCGACGACAACGTAGGTTCGATGTCTGGATGCTTGAGAAATGTTGTATTGTATGGAATGCCTTTGTAGTTGAGGACAAGACGGGTCTTCCAAACATTGGGCGACCAACATGTGGGCGGGTCGGTCTTCTTCGTCGGAAGGTCATACAATGTGATCTGGGATGCTGCCATGTTGGGCGTTACTGAGTGCTGGCGATAGGAATGTTCTTGCGGATGCCGGCCTGGAGGAAGTTGTGTAACATGAGTGCCCGTTTCCCCAGCTGCAAGAGGACCTGGCCTGCCCCACCTCGAAAGCTTGAAGGATTTAGACCTCTTTGAAGTTAGCTTTTTCGTCCGCGTTCCAGGTCCAGGCCACGTGGGTGCTGCAGTGCATACGCGTGAGAATCGACTCCATGACTGGCCTGAGGGACGTCGAGCAGGAGAGTCGACATTGTGTCTTGTGCTGCCTATGGTCATCAACGGACATTGGTTCTGTAAATCAGATCTGGGTCTGTCCCAGCATTGTGGTAATGGTCAAGTGAAGGCGTGAATGTCGTGGGCAGTAGAAATGTCCATCAATCGCTGCGACGTGACATAGACAGACCACGAAGCTCATATCGCGCTTGTCAAGGAGGGCAAAAGTGCAGAGCATGACTGTGACAGATTGTAGCGACTAAGATTCGCTGGCCGAGTGAAGACAGACGCCGTGAGAGGAGTGTTGGCCCGGGTTGAGACTTTCACTGTGTGTCCCATACGGTACGAGGCCACTTGAGCACAGCCGTCTCCCCTCCCCTTGGCAGGCTCCTTCATCCACCGTACTCGCCAGTACCGGTCTTCGCGCTTGCATTTAAGCAATGCTGCATAAGGATGGTGCATCTGCACGCGCAGAAGGCAGTTTCGTGCAAAGCACGAGCACCTGCCAACGGTAAGTCTCTCCTGCGCATCATGCCCCACTACCATCGCCATCTTGTCTCTTTCTCGCGCGCCCGCCCGCAGCACGACGTGGCAACACGATTAAAGATGCCTTCGCGCAAGAGTCACCCCACCGAGACTCACCACGAGCCTCGAAGGAGCTCATTGCGCCGGCTGTCGTCCATCGCCTCCCTTCACACGCTGAATCCCTTCAACCGCCGGCGCAGCAACAACATCGAGAACTCGCCGTCGACAACCACCAGCAATGTCTCCTTATCCAGCATTTGGGCTAACGCCTCCGACCGGCAGAAAGACATGAATACGTCGGACATCTCCAGCGAGAGCGACAAGTTCGACCAGGTGCCGCCTCTTCCTGCCCTTTCCTTGCGCAAGAGCAGCTACATCTGTCTGCCAGATGATCCTATCGGTGGAATGCCGAGGAGCAGAACCTTCAGCAATCTTCCCTTGCCGACTCGAGCGAAGAAGTCGACCAGCAAGCTCCAGCAGTCCAAGTCGCACGCTCGCCTGCCATCGTGCACAAGCAGCAATTTGTCGCCATCGCGACTCCCGACGCCGACCTTCTCGACCCGCAAGCACTCTACCACTCGGCTTGTCAACGCGAGCAGCAACATGTGGACAGGTAACAGGAAGCTGATGAGATCCGACACGGAGCCGCTCTTCCCGCAGGCGCTGCAGCGCGAGACGAGCGTGCCTCGCTTGACTGCGTTCAAGGAGAACATTTCTTTGAGCCCCATCAAACCGCTCACTCCGTACGACGATGACTTGTTCGGCTCTCTTTCGCGGAACTACAGCAGTAGACAGGGCTGGTCTGAAGATGGTGATGAGGGCTTGCCACTTTACGCAGAGCGCTCGTCGGGCTTGACATACCAGAAAATTGCCGAGCCGCGCGGCGTGACTACTCGACGACTTTCGCAAAAGTTCGAGAGCAGCCCAGCATACCGTGGGCTGACGGAAAGGGCACCAACTCCAGGCAAACCAGTGCAGAGATGGTATTCGCAGCCCGTGCTAACCAACGCAACCAATTTCCGCAGCTCTTACGGCTCCGAGATCAAGCAGACCCGTTTGATGTCTGCTCGCCAGGCCCCGACGCCGCCTCCTGCAAAGTCGCCCTCGACCGAGCTTCTGCTCAATACCGCACGCGCTAGAGCCTTGAGCAACTCGTCGAGTCATCACCTCCGCATTGCCTCTTCCCAGACTGCGGGTGTTGTCGAAAGTCGCCCGCAAAAGGCCATCAGTAGGGCCAGGGCAGACTCTACCAAGGCCAAGCCTGGAGCTGTGAGTAGTCCAGCCTCAGCAATAAAGTACAAGCTGACCGTGTTCAGATCACATCTGCTCAAACTTTGACATACTGGACGGGTCGGTTTTCTTCCCTGAACGACCGCTATCGCAATGAAGAACTCTCGGCGACTGACTTGTCTTCCCCTTCCATTCTCAAATTTGAGACAGACAAGATGCATACGACAGAAGCCGGTTACCGCCGTATGCGTAAAGCAATTCAACATCTGTACTCCCTCTGCGCCACCCCTGAAGCTGAGCAGTCTTTCTTCGTCTGGCAGAAAGCTGTGGCTGGGGCTCTTGCCATTCCCGAGCTAGCTCGATCGGTGCCCGTGCCGGAGTCGAGGACTTGCGCTCTCGAGATGAGCTTGAAGAGCGACGAAAGCTTTACTCCGCCAAGCGAAGGCAGAAAGATGAACTTCATGGATCGGCTGCTGGGTCGCAGGCAGAAGATGGGGATGGACCGTCCCTCGATAGCGCCGGCAGTCGGTGGACTCTGAAATTCGACTTGCTGAGGTGGAATGATTGCTACAATCTGGCTTGCTGTGAACGCGTTTTCAATGTTAAAGCTCACGAGGAGGAAGGACGTTAATGCGTGCGAAATGCTGCTGAACCGATATTTCGCAGATTGAAAGCAGATCACGATGTTGGTACAATTTTTCATACTCACGAAAATATTGATGCATTGTGCCAAATGCTCCTTCTCAGACTCCAATTTACCCACCTGTATGCCAATCTTTGAGGCAGAGCGTGTCATGCCCATCGAACCAAATGCTCCAAAAGCGCCTCGCTATGCATTACCTCGTATTGAACTCATGACAGCCCACTTCACGATCTGCTCGCAGCGGCAGCTTCTTTCGCCTCTCTTTTCCTCGCGGCCTGACTCTTGAAGTACGTGCTCATCTGCTCCATTCTGGTCACAAAGAACGACTTCTTATGCGGAAACTCCTTGACCAGGATGCCCAAAGCTTCTGCGTACTGCACTGCTTTCATATAGTCGTCATCTGTGCCGACTTCCCGAATCAAGAAACCCTTAGTGCTCTTCATTCTTTCGCCTTCGATCTGCCATAGACGGATTTGATCTACCACTGTGGGTGGAAGGATAGGAGCTGAGTGCATAGCTGCCTGGCGACGCAGGATCGGATGCGCATGGGTTTGTAGGTAGGAGATGATCTGGTCGCTGGTGATGCCGCTCGCGATGGCGGTCTGAATCGAAGGTTTGGTGATTTTGGCGGTGACGAGGTTCGGGTAGCGGGTGTGGAGGTTGGCAAAGAGGGAGAGAATGGAGATCGGTAAGGGCGAGGAGGTGTAGGCGTAGAGTCTGTAGTTGGTTTCGAGGATGATGTAACCTTTCTCGGAAGCGGATGATGCAGGGTCGCTGGGGTCGGAGGTCGTCGTCGTGAAACTGTTGTTCGGCAGTGCTGGCGCATCAGACGTGAGTGTTGTAGCCAAGCGTGTTGGATAGTATCGATCGGAGTTGGGGGAACGTCGATATACTAGACCAAAGTCTGTGAGGTCCTCCAGCATTTGGAGTTGGGTTGGGGTCAGGTTCGATGTCGAATAGCTGATGCCCAGCTCCAGAGAGCCGAGGGTGAAGAGGAAAGACAGGACATCTACGGAGTCCATGTGAAGCTGTGGCAACTGTGTCAGTTTGTTCTCATCTCACCGATGATCGTATCGAGACCTACATCAGCTGAGACCTCCAAATATACAATCAGCAGTGACCAGATTTGGGCATTGACGTCTTGCAGCAGGAATGTAAAGCCATCCTGCGTGATAGCCCTACTTCGTCCCTTGACGACGACGAATCTGCCTTTTTCAAGCAGCGTTCGCGTGCCCGTCGAGATCTCGATCCCAGCACCCAGCCCTGCAGATGCACTTCCAACCACGTAGTAAAGAATGGCCTCCCATTGCTTCCGAGCGAAAGTGTCCAGGTACTCGGCGGTCACGGGCGTCTTGTCTGGTTCTGAACAAGGCACACCAAAACTATTGTGCTTGCCGCCACCTGTCAGAGCCATGCGCAGACTCTTGCCAAACGCAGGACTGAGGCGAAACGCCTGCCGGCCATTGTGCTGCTCCTCGTACAGAATCTTCAGTCGTTGCAATATGCTGAGCGCACGTTCCTTGACTTGTGTGCTTTGATGGTCCGGCTTGACCCATGCGTCCAGATCTGATGCTGCAAACGGATGTGGTAGGTAGAGCATGGCCATGACAATCGTCTTTGCCAGGTGCGGCAGCATGCGGCGGAAGATGGCCAAGGCAGTCGACGGCTGTTGATACAGCTTAGTGAAGGTCGTTCCGGGCAGCTGCTCAAGGTACTCGAGCGCCCGCTGCGCCGAGGACGACATCTTGCGAGAGACGTCGATGCCGCTGGCGAGCGGTGCGGGAGTTGGAGGTGCGTGCCATCGTTGATGCACGAGGGAAAGTTGCCTATGACACTCGATTCGCGAAGCCGCAGCGCTGGGACGTGCCGCTGTCCGTGCGTCGGACTACGCGTTCCATTTCACCCGACTTGTTCTTCTTCTTCCTTCCAACACAACATTGATGATCCGATGCTGGGACGATTCTGCATTCCACTGTGATCACGAGACGCTGAAACCATTGCTAAAGGCCTTCAAGGCGCTGAGTAGAGGTTGAAGGCCATCTCAGGCTGCAAAGGTGTCAAGCGTTGAATGCTAAACTATCAGTGATTATCTCTAGGCATCGGCACCTTCTGCGCAACTCTCTGAAATTGCGTCGCTCGTCGGAAGACCATGCCCTCGCTGAGGGGCCCGACTTCCCTCCTGAAGAAATCTTGATAAGGCGTATGGCTCTCGACCATCTTATATCCGCCCTTCGCCATCAGTTCCTTTCTCCTTGCAGCAATCTCCTCATCAGGAATCAACATATTCACTTTCCGCCTAGTCAGGTCCACTCGCAGTATATCTCCGTCTTTCAAAATTGCCAGGTTACCGTTGTCAGCTGCCTCTGGGCTCGCATTCAGAATGGAAGGACTCCCTGAAGTTCCCGATTGTCTTCCGTCACCAATGCATGGCAGGGAGTATTTCAAGCCTTTCTTGAGAAGATGCCCAGGCGCGGTCATATTGACCACCTCCGCTGCTCCAGGGTAGCCCAGCGGTCCAGCACCACGCATCACGAGGATAGTCCGCTCATCTATCGGCGCAGTCTCGATCCTAGCGTTATAGTCCTCCGGCCCATCGAATACAACAGCTTTCGCTTCGAAAGCGTTCGGATCGTCGGGATTCTCCAGGAACGCCTCTCTGAACTCGGCGCTGATAACTGACGACTTCATAATGGCACTGTCGAACAGATTGCCTGTCATGTGCGCGAAGCCGGCATCAGTTTTCATGGGCTTGTCATATGACAATATGACCCTTCGATCCCATGTCTGCCTTCCCTCGACATTTTCCTGTATCGTCTTGCCGTTGGCCGTGATGGCGTTTGCATGCAACTTGCCTTGCTCAAGAAGCTCCGCCATCACAGCAGGAAGGCCTCCGGCACGGAAGTACTCTTCGCAAAGATATTCACCAGCAGGCTGGACGTTCACCATCAGAGGGATACCAAAGCCAATGCGATCCCAGTCGTCCAGGTCAAGCGGCACGCCAATATGCTTCGCCACAGCACACAGATGGATTGGAGCATTTGTCGATCCGCCAATCGCTGTATTCGCCACGATTGCATTCTCGAAAGCTTCTCTTGTCATGATATCCGACGGTTTCCTGTCCGCGTGCACCATCTCCACAATCTGCACTCCAGTCTTATACGCACACTGCGCTCGCTCCTTATACGGTGCGGGAATAGCTGCAGATCCCGGCAGCGCCATACCAAGAGCTTCGGCCAAAGCATTCATCGTCGATGCCGTACCCATTGTATTGCAATGCCCAACACTCGGCGTCCCTCGAGTGATCAGATCCGTGACTTCTTCATCATTCAACTCGCCCGCTGCGTGCAATTCCCTAGCTTTCCACACCACTGTTCCAGATCCCACCAAATCATTACTCTGCTGCCCGTAACCATTTAACATAGGCCCGACATTGAGGCAGATAGCCGGAATATTCACCGTCGCCGCTGCCATCAGACAAGCCGGCGTCGTCTTATCGCAACCAGTCATAAGCACAACTCCATCAAACGGATACCCATACAGCAACTCGACCAAAGTCAAATAGCTCAAATTCCTGTCCAGCGTCGCCGTCGGCCGTCGAGAAGATTCCTGGATCGGATGCGTAGGGAACTCGATCGCAATACCTCCCGCTGAACGAATTCCTTCTCGCACACGGTGTGCTAAAGTGGTATGGTATTGATTACAAGGCGTGAGGTCCGAGCCCGAATTCGCGATCCCAATAATCGGCTTGCCGGACATGAGTTCTTCTCTCGTGAGACCATAGTTCAAATACCGATCGACATAGAGAGCAGACATTGCTCGGTCGTCTGCGCGATTGAACCATTTTGCTGAGCGGAGGCTAGAATTGTCACTCGCTTGAACTGTAAGTTTTGAGAGTTGGGACTCGAGTTCTTTCGTTCTTGCACGCAGAGCTGAAAGTTCGGTCTTGTAGTCTTCGATGTCAACGAGTTGTGTGGTTCCGTTGCTGCTGGAGCAGCCGTTTGATTTGTCTTGGCAGCCATTGCAGGCTTCAGTAGATTCACAACCCATTCTTGCTTATTGAACAAGGCCGACCTCTTACTGTTGGTTGATTGTTAGTCAGTGGTAATCATGTGCAAGATTTGTGGTTCAACATGCACACTAAGTATCTCGCGACAATCAAAGGCCGACCATGCCCCATGTCGGCCCCACGTACGGCAGAAGCAGGCTAAATGTTCAACCTCGCATCGCGTCGGAGTTTGTGGGGGCATTGGTTGTGCTAGGCCGAGCCGAACTGGGGAGCTTCTATGCTGTATAAGTGTGAGTCTCCTCAAGTTGCTGTATGTTGGTCTGTGATGCTACATAGGCTCAGCATTGCGAATCGTCAGTGTTACGCGCTGACTGTGTAAAGGTCCCAAAGCTGACGACATGTACAAGGTCACTCGCCCTCTCTCCGATCACTGCCTCGGGTCGATCGACTTAGAAAAGCTATGATACACATTTCGGTGACGGGGACGCCTCGAACTTGCTGGCATAAACACATAATCGATCTCGTTCGGCATGCAATGGCCAGCTCTGTTCTGCTAATGGGGTATCTTCAGTAAAATGCTCATCGGGAACCAAAACGCCTGTTCTGTACTCCAATCCATCGAGATCATGTACTGTGTTGCGCGAGGCTGCGCCAGCATTTAGTAAAGCGTAGTCGCCCAGGCAAGCCGTCGCTTTCCAAGGAGAATGCTTCAGTCGGGAAGGAGCTTGTGATTAGGGTAATGCAGGCTCAAGCATTGCTGTCGCATTCCAGAAATTGAAGACTGACCCCATGTCGAGTGGTCAGTCCTATGGCATCGTCATCGTCGTCGTCGTCAAACGAGGACGACCTCCTTGGCGTACGATTCTCTTCATTGCTGCTACGATCAGATGAACTCTGGTCGTCGACGTCGAGCATATCGAAGCGGTTGTTCAGCGTCACATTCTTGACTGTGGGACCCTTTGGCCCGACTTTCGGCGCAATAGCACGGGTTGGCAGAGGCACGTCGCACTCATCGGGGAAGAACGAGATCTTGCACCCGCGGTACGTCGTCCGACTCATCATGCAAGTCCTAGCGAAGAGAGCATTGTGCACCGCATTCGTGTACACGTACGCATTGCCATCGCGAAAATTGACGTTGATGACCACCAAGTTGTGAATGTGCTCCAAATCGTCACGAATACGTGCTTCGGTGAGCCCCTTCTCCGCGGCATTGCGGATGAGGATATTGCGGGTGGCGCCAGTGTCGATCTTGTTCTGGATGTGCGAATTGAGGGTGAACTGACGTTCAGCCCATCTCACCTCGACACGCTTGCCGTGTAGGTAGATGTCGTTGCGCTTCACCCATGCAAGATAATCCGAAGCAGCATCGAGGAAGGTTACAGTTGCGCTTTTCTCGGACCGCATGGAGACAGTGAGCAGCTTGCCACCTTTGATGACAGAGAGCAGGTCGCGATAAGTCGTACGGGTTCCGAAACCTGTAAAGTAAAGTGTTCGAAGGGGTTGTCCAGGTCCAGCAGGTGTTTCTTCGATGTCGTTTCCCTCGTCCATAAAGCTATCAGCTTCGGTACCATCCACGATCGAAAAAGCAGGACCGCCATAACTGGCATGACGCTGAGAAGCAGACACGTTGTTGAAAGGTAGCTGCTTTGACGCTGAGAAATGTTGGCGTGCTCCATTGTGGAAGCCGCCAATGGCAGAATCTGAATGAAAAGGAACCGACGCACCAGATTTCCACGGTGCAGAGCTGTAGGACGCATGACGATCCAAAGTTGGTGGTTCTGGATGCAGATGCGGAGGCAGTCCATCGTCAAACTCGTCAGCCCACGCCTCAGGTCCGAAGGAGTCGATCTTCTGTTCTTCAGGCGGCATGCTGCCAGCAATCAGGAGACATAAAGTATCCGTAGTGATGCCGCCCGAGTACAGGGCACTTTTGAGGGCATGGTACTCTCGAGACTCGCGGAGCTACCCAAAATGATCGTATTAGCGCGGCCACCAAGTCGCGAGTGCCAGGACATACCAGGCCATCATATTCAGTCCTCTTGATAGTGACGCAATTTGGATCTTGGTGAGAGGTGTGCTTGAACGACATGTTAGCTGCGGTGTTCTGGACACAGAACATCTGTCCCCAAGCGGACAGAGAGTATACTCACAAAATCTGCTCTGCGCCACACAAACAGGTCAGCGCCTAATCGCATGCACTGATAGCAGCGCTATCTCATGAGTCGCGGATGGAGAACGGGAGATCGACAAACCTGCGCAGCAATGCGTCAAAGTAACTCTTGTCGACGGTGACTTGTTGACCATGTGCCGCGGAAGCCATCGGAGTGCAAACACGGCCGTCGTTGTCGGTGTGTTGTGCACAGGAGAAGTGTAGCAGAGCAAGTACTTCTATGGGAGACAAGGCAGGCCCAGATCGCGCCAGCGGCATTAGCGTCGCTCTAGCAGGGGCGGTCCCTGCGTCGCAAAAGCTTGGCGACTGAAGCGTCCGTTTGGACTTTTTGACGCGTCGAACTTGTGCTGTTTCATGGATCAACATGCAGCAGTGAGCGTCGCACAGCCGCCATCAGTGCCATCACCGCCGGCCGACCCGCGAACGGCCAAACAAGATGCCATCAAACAGCTGGCCGACGCCGGCAGTGGCGATGGCTCCGTCTGGTCGCAGCTGCTGAGTAACCCCTTCTTCACTGCAGGATTTGGTCTCGCCGGCCTGGGAGCTGCCATGCGATATGGCGCGCAGGGTCTGAGGAGAGCTGGCGATCTGCTGCGGCATCGAATGCTGGTAGACCTGGAGATCACCAGACATGACAAGTCGTATCCGTGGGTCCTGGACTGGATGACCACCCATTATCAGAGTCAACTTGCTCCTCCAGGATCTCGCAAGCAGGTCGGTGCGCTGGAGGCCATCATCCGCCGCTTCACTCCAGGTCTGCATCATCTTCAGATCAACACTGAAGTCGTCAAGACTGCAGGCGGATCGGTGCAGACAGCTTTCGCTCTGGTTCCTGGCCATGGGCGTCACATTTTGCGCTACAAGAATGCCTTCATTGCTGTCAACAGAGAGCGTGTTGGACGGAGTTTCGATAACACTGGCCAGCCTTTCGAGACCGTGAAGCTGACAACCCTGTACGCCTATCGGCATGTCTTCGAAGACATTTTCCGCGAAGCGCAAGCCATGGCCATGCAAAGGACTGAGGGCAAGACTGTAGTCTATACCACCCGCAACATGGGCTGGGAAGAATCCGGACAGCCAAAGCGACGTAGACCCTTCGACTCTGTTGTCTTGGAAGAAGGTCTATCTGATCGCATTCTGCATGATGTCCAGGAATTCCTCAACGCTCGAACCTGGTACCTTGACCGTGGCATCCCGTACCGTCGAGGCTATCTACTGTAAGGTCTGTCATCGGCTTGGTAGGATTTTCACTGAACACATATACAGATACGGACCACCAGGGACAGGGAAGACATCCTTTGTGCAAGCACTTGCTGGCGAGCTTGATTACAATATTGCAATGCTCAGCTTGAGTCAACGCGGTCTGACTGACGACAAATTGAACCACCTTCTTTTGAATCTGCCCGCGCGTACCCTAGTTCTACTAGAAGATGCAGACGCGGCTTTTGCCAACCGCCGCCAGGTAGATGGTGACGGATATGCAGGCGCCAATGTCACCTATTCCGGCTTGCTGAATGCGCTTGACGGCGTAGCTAGCGCTGAAGAGCGCATTATCTTGATGACCACGAATCACATCGACCGACTTGACGATGCCCTCATACGGCCAGGCAGAGTGGACATGACGCTGTATCTCGGAAACGCTACAGAGTGGCAGATGGCAAGGCTTTGGGATCGCTTCTACGCCGACAAGGACCCCAGTGGCGAAGGCAGAGAACGATTCGTGCAGAGAGCCAAAGAACTGGACCTGGTAGGCAATGTGAGCACTGCTGCATTACAAGGCCTGTTCCTGTACAACAAAGACGACATGGCAGGAGCGATCGCGCTTGTTGATCAGCTCGCGGCACTTCGGCCTGGTCAGCAGTCGGCTTCTGATGCGGGCTGAATACCATCTTCATTCTCGCACTTGTCCCAAAATCGAACAGGATCCACAAGACGCTCGTGCTTGGCCGGAGAGGTCGCCTCCGTCACGCCAAGTTTAGGACCCACGCGGCAGTCTTGGTAGGACTTCGACCTGCAAATGTCGCGTGCCATAGCCAGCACGTGGGTGCCATTTGGCATCCTACAGAGATGCGATCGGACACTGAGGTCTTGATATCGGGCTTCGCCTTTTAGCACGCGACATGAGTGGCCACAGCATCTTTGATGCTTCTCTTAGCATATATGGCGCCAACCACGAACGATCTGGAACACTCAAGCGACCATTCGCCCTTATATAAAAGAAGTGAACATAAAGCTGCAGGCCTAATGCTGGCATAATCTTTACAATTAACAATATGCTCTCACGAACTTTATTTGCGACATTGTCGGCGCTTCTCGTCAGCGCTCAGCAATACAGCCTCACGGAAACGGGCGGACGCAACACCTTAGATTACCGTCTCCACCTCAAGGTCGACGGCAAGCCGGCTTCCTTCTGGCATGATGTCGCTCTGTATCCACAGCAAGGAAACGCGTCGATTGTGAATTTTGTCGTTGAGATACCTCGCTGGGAAGACGGAAAAATTGAAATTCGCCGCGATGAGCCCCTGAACCCAATCTTCCACGATGACAATGAAGAGGGACCGCGGTTTGTGGAGAGTATCTGGCCGCATCGCTCCTACCCGTTCTTGTATGGCTCGATCCCGCAGACATGGGAAAGTCCTAACTTCAATCACTCTTTCACCGATTTTCCCGGCGACAATGATCCAGTTGATGCCTTCGACATTGGGCAAGATATTGGATATGTCGGACAGGTCAAGCAGGTGAAGATCCTGGGAGGACTCGCTGTCATCGACGGCGATGAGACAGATTGGAAAATCTTGGTCATCGATGTCAACGATCCCTTGGCGCCGTATGTCAACGAGATCCAGGATATCGAACAGTATCGGCCCGGTGTCGCGGAGAGCTATAGACAGTGGTTCCGAGTAAGTGACTACGCACAGCCTTCACACGGTCTCCCAGCTGATCAGCATCCGTACAGACGTACAAAGTTCCCCGTGGCGACGGCACACTTACCATTGCCGGCGAGACCTATCAGAATGCGACTTTCACATCTTCCATTATTGCCGAGTCGCATGAGTGGTGGCAAGAACTGGTCGCTGGCGAAGTTGACAGTAATGAGATCAATTACAACCAGACTAGCTCAGCGGCATACAACGACAGCTATGTGGAGCCGGGGAGCGCATGGGACGAGTTGGAGATCCCCAGGTGGTCGACGTATGGTCAAGCTGCGCAGAAGCCCGAACGCTTCAATCGCTGGTACTATTTGGACGATAACGAGGAGCTGATCGTGTTGCCTGGGGACTATGCGCCACCAACAGAAGAGGACAGAACACATCGTGAAATGAGAAGTGCCAGTATTACTGCTCAGCTGTCCGCCAGGGCTCCAGTTCCAGAGAGCAGCCAATGATCTAACATATTGTACATCGAGAACATATCATGCAGATCCGTTTCGTACAAGGCATGATCATGCGGGTACAAGCTCGCCCGACTTTATCACATCTTCCGGAAAGTCTTTCAGAGGGTCTTCGTGGTCAAAGTGCCACTTTGCCCTTTCTTGTCGTGTCCACTGACAGATGTTGAAGCTCTTGCCACCCCGGATCGGCCTGTTCATGTGGTAGCCCCAGTATGAATTCAACTGCAATCAATATATTAGCTCAACTTTCGCGCTACCGTTTTGTCGTGCACTTACCGAATGCGAAAATTTCCAGTCTTTGTTCCCGTCTTCAATTGGTCTCGGAAGTTCCTTACCCAAGGTCCCTTCGACATCCGCGACCCCGACGTTATGTAAGTCAATGTCGGCTTTCCGTGCGTACGCCACAATCGCTTCTCGCCAGTTCGTCTCAGAAACATCCTCGAGGACGAGTTCAATATCTTCCCACGCTGCCGAAGGTGCACTGAAGAACGATGCCATCACCACACCAAGATCTTTGAACTCCGAGTCTCTCTTCAGTTGGCCCACCTGCTGCACGGCATCGAGCGCGGTAAGGATCGTACGACCGATCAAGTCAGACAGAAGTTGCACCTGTTCGCCATCGTCGGCGCAAAGCCACATGTCATTCTGGGTTCTGTGGTTGAGGAAATGTCCAAGCGCAGCAACAACTGCCCAGGCCTGGTGGAGGTCCTTGGCTTTAAACGCGGTGTCGGCGGATTTGCACTGAATCGAACAAGTCAGTCGAATCGCCTGAAAGTGAATAGTGATGGCAGTACGAGTGTTTCGATGAGATCAATGATGGCGTATGCCCAGTAGTCTGAAACGACGTGCATTCCGTAATTGTCGGGATTGCGCTGCATTGCCTCATGGCAGTTTTGGACCAGTAAATCGAGGCCTTCACGCATGAGAATCCATTTGTGAGTCGGGTGATCTGCAGCTGGTTCTTTGAAGAAGTCCGCTTCCGAATTGGAGCCATCTGATTCGATTCCGCTGTCTTCATCGCCTTCGTTGTCTGCGTCGACTTCCTCCGCCCATTCAGGCGGGTCGACGCATAGGTACTCGTATGGACCTGTGAACGTCTGCGCGTTGAATTTGGAGAGGAAGTCTGAGGGCATGGCTGTGACAGTCTACCTGTGTCTTTTGGACTACGAATTATGGATGAGATTGGAATGAAGAGACAGCCCAGGGGCCTGAGTCTGTTATATTCGTGGGCACAAGGGTGCAGATATGACGTGTAGGCGCCAGGACGCGTTGTTTCGAGGGTCCATAGACGCTAGGAACGCGCGAACACGTGCCCATGTCCGTCGCACTGTCTAGAATGCTCAAACCAAATGAACACTACAATGGAATAGCGACCAGCTATCTGATCTGCTGCCGTGCTGCTATGTTTGCGAAAGTCGTCACTCGCTGCGAAGATGCTTTCTAGCTGAGCTTTGTATCGCCGCCAAGAAGTCAAGAACTGTAGCTCCAAATTCTTGCAGGAGACGATGGCCAGTGTCGTTGAGCTTTCGAGCGTACAGAGGAGGTGAATGAGCGGCGTGGACTTCGCCGTTGAGATGACAACAGTCGTGATCCCTCGCAGCAACAGAGCGTAGCTCAGCAGGGCATTTTTTCCGAAGACAGTCGAAGGTGACAGCAAACACTTTGGCTCCAGCAATTGTCAATTCGATGCGCTTGCTCTTGCTCGATCATCCGGATGATAGTGCATCACTCGTGGTAGACCAGTAGCTTCAGAGGCCCGTCACTACCGAGGGAATCGCTTGTGTGCCAGTACTCGCGCTGCGATCGGCAGCCAGCTGAGAACGCGGGCATATCCCTTCCTAGGCCATAGCAACGTATGTCCGTGTCTGCTCGCATGTGTCCAGAGAGTCCTCTTAGTTGTGATGGCTTTGACGCTTTTCAATATCTTAATCCCTTTCCAGTGACACGCCGGTGCCAGTCATCCAGCACCCGCAGCGGCGCTCGTCTTCGGCGCGAAGAATGTATCCCTCTGCCACCTCGCTTCCTCGATACTCTCCAGTATATCCTCCTTTGCCATGTGCTTTCCTGCTTTCCACGGGCTCTTCTTCAGCACTTCTTCCGGCGCAAATCTCCTCGCCGCCTCTTTAATCGCACTGACATCGAATATTCTGTGATGCAGATGCCTCACAACCGGGTTCCACGGCTCTTGACTCAAGAAAACCTTGTCCGCATGCACAGTGTTTCCTGCCAGCAGAGCTTTCTTGCGTTCTGGGCAATACTTCTTGATGTATGCTAGGAGCTCCTCCGAGGCTTGTTCGGCTGTGGTGGTGCTGTCAAGGCATTGTTGTGTGAGTCCTGAGGAGCCATGATGATCTTTACACCACTCTCCCATTTGGTCCAGTTGCTTTTTCGTATGGCGGATCACAGCTTCGTAGCCGGTGTCGTCGAGGAGGTTGAGCTCGTAGTCGGTGATGTAGCACGCGAGCGACATGATGGTGTCTTTGTCTTTGTTCAGCCCCGTCATCTCACAGTCAATCCACACCAAGTGCTCTCTCGAGCGTGATTCAGGCATGATGTGTGGATGCTGTGTCGTCGCAGTGAGGGAGATTTGTGGATGCGGAGGGAAGACGTTGTTTTGCAGGATGGCTGGAAGGCTTGGCTGAAGCATGAGCTAGTGTCAAGTGAATGACGACGATATACGTTCTGCAAGATTGAAGCTGTGCTGGTTCGCAATACTGCCGACATGATGTTTGCTACATCACAAATGTGATACCGCTAGATCTATCTCCACTATCTACTTCACTTAAATCATGCTTCGCTTCGGAAGGAACATATTGTACGAAGATCAGGCGATCTTGTGCTCGACAAAGGTCATCCTACCTACTGCGTGCAGCCACGTTCACCACACGAGATATTTGCGTGTAGTCTTGTGAGGGTCAAGAGCTTCCTCGGTGCGTATCGAGTTGAGTGCCATCCCAACTTTGTGAAGAGGTGTCTGCGATCTGCAGCCACATATAGTGTGCAACTTGTTTGGTCGCTGATGCAAGAACACGTGTAATGTACGCTGAGTGAGATATCGATGATGCATCTCGAATTGCAACATGACCTGCAGCTTTCGTGGTCGATCGTGCGACTGAAGTCTGTCTAGTGGAAGTGCCAGGTGCATTTAGCATTTATATTGCGAACGAAAGCTGGCTTAGTCAGGGAAGTAGCTCATTCAGCATAAGATAAAATGCTCGTAGTGGACTCGATGAGTCTGTCTGTTCATCAGACCCTTCCCTTTGTCTGGCCGTGGGTTCGAAACCCGGAACATGATCTTTTTCTTTTGCAAGTGTTTGCCAACCATCAGCTTGCGACTCATTGTCGTTCTTGTGCGACTTCATCTCTTCTGTTCTTGTTCTTTTGTGTCCCGCTTATCCGATCAGGCCGATACTTTTGCCCATACAGCAGTTTCGTCTCTTCATCCGAGCGAACCCAGAGGATGTCATAGTCGCTCGCCGCGGTCATAGCAGCGTCTCGTTGCGTGTGCCATCCGTTAACGACTTGCACATTCAAGCCTTGCTTCCGATATTTTCCGAGTGTAGCGCCTCCGGTATGCAGCTCATTGACTGCCCGCATCGTTGCGTTCGAGTTCCTCTGGCGGTGTTCGGGCGGGGTATGGATGTAGATTGTGATTCGGGAAGGCTCTACGTCGTGTTGAAGAAGGTACTGCAATGCAAGACTATCTGCGCCTCCGGCATTGGAAAGGATGAATTCATCGTGTGCGGCGATGGCAGTGTCTAGTGCTGTCTGGTAGTGCTCTAGGAATTGTTCTTCAGGCAGGTCAATATGACCAGAGATGAAGGCAACTCTACGCTGTCTTGCGCTATCTGGTAAGTCCATCTTAGTCATGATACCGAATACTGAACCTCAGCATGTGGCTCGCTGTCTTATATGTCTTCCTGATCACGGCGTGTGCACGTCAACTGGCGGCGTCCCTTTTCGCAACCAGGTTGAGGCAGGATTGCGGCGGAGCATCATGATCCTTCGACGACACTAGACGCTGCGGTAGGCTTGCTCGCACTCATATTGCAGGATACACGTTGTGGACGAGAGGAACAGAGGTGGGCTGTGTTCACAGAGCGAGAAGTGCAGTGCAGCCACCACTTGCGACGATCCCAGATCGCGCCAACTTTCGGGCCGGCGAGCAAGGGCTGAGGGGATTGAAGCAGGAGCGCGTCTTTTCAGGCAATTACACACATCTGACACTGATACTATATCTCAGGCCGCCTCTTCAGCCGCACATACAAACTTGAGGACTTCTAGGAACTTCCTCCGCCAGCTTGATTGAACACCGCACGCGAAAATGTCTCGGCAACAGCCCCGACCTTGCCGTCTCCGAACGGTGTTATTTGGGTAGCCAGAAGCCATGCGACACCCAACTTCCTGCTCGCGGCCCATAAAGGACCTGTGTAGCCAGACCATCGCAAAACGCCCGCCGGTGCCCCGGACGTAGCGTTGTCTCCTGTGGTGACGATCGCACCGAGGCCGTGGTTCACAAGTGGCTCAGAGTCGGACATGTAGAAGCCCCACAGAAGTGGCCCAAATGGCTTCATATCGGCCAGTGATGAACTTCCCTCGGGCAGCTGGGGCGCGAACATCTCCTCCACCATAGCAGAGCTCAGCAGCGATGACTTGTCTTGCACCAAGTCCTGGAGGAGACGGAGATAATCGCGTGCCGACGAATACAATCCTAGACCACCCAGGTCGTCCACAGCGGGATCGGCCAGCTGAAACCCTCCAGCGATGAGATTGCCTTCAGGAGTACGAGTGCACATGGGCACCAGTCGGCTGCGGATGCTATCGCTGGACTCTAGGTGAAAGGTGGTCGCAGTCATTCCCAGAGGATCAAATATGTTTTTTGCGCAAAAGTCCGCGAATGACATACCGGAAAGCCGTCCGATGAGAATGCCGGCCCAGTCAAGTGATGCCCCGTACATCCAAGACTGGCCTCTTTCAAAGATCAGGGGAACGTCCATAGCACCAAAGAACTTGCCGACAAATGCCAGCGAAGCTTGCCCGCGGTGCTCAGTCTGCCACGCTTGCAGTTGTGGACTGAGCATGTCATAGGCGACGCCAGAAGTGTGTGTCAGTAGCTCGCGCAGAGTGATGCCCTGCTTGGCTTCATGCAGCACGTAGCCATTCTTAGCCGTCTCGTCCGGAGCGATTAGTTGAAGTGCCGCGAGCTCCGGCAAGTGTTTGTCCAGAGGCAGGTCAAGTTCCACCAGACCTTGAAGCGCGGCAATCGTTGTCACGAGCTTGGTGCAAGATGCCAGCGCGAATACCGAGTCCAGGCTGATGGAGGCCTGGCTGGGATCTGTCACCGACAGAGGTCCAGATGCGTGCGAGAATACATCGCCACCAGACTTGTCGACCGCTGCAAGGACGACTCCGGGCAACTGGCCATCTCTGGTAGCCTGATCGATAGAATCAGCAAGGTCTTGGAAGCTCGGCGGCATGCTTGCGAGACGTTGATTCTGAGTGCAGGTAGATAGGCCTTTGTTTTCTTGCCGAGAGGCCCCGCGCTCGATGGCTGATCAAATACGGCACATCGGACTTCATTTCCCCAACTTCAAAGCACAGCGTTGTGGTATACGGAAAATGAACTCCACGTATCGAAGCATAAGCTCACGCAGAGGCTTCCACTCGGCATCGCCATAACCTACTTAGTGTTCAGCTCCAACTCCGCAAGTTCGATCTGGAATCTTCCTCAATCCAGGCCTCTTCTGCTGATCACACAACTTATCCGAATATGCACGCCCAGTCTAGGAATGTGGAGGTTCTCGTTGTCGGAGCGGGATTCTCTGGCATTTATCAGCTGTGTTCCCTTGTTGGTCAAGGATACAATGCTATACTGATCGAAATGGGCACTGATATCGGCGGGACCTGGTACTGGAACCGATATCCCGGGGCAATGTCTGACTCAGGAGCCCCATACTATCGATTCTCTCAAGATGACTTGCAGGAGTTCCCTGCAAAGAATCGCTTTGTCAACCGAGACGACATCATGTCGTATTTGCGGTATGTCGTCGACAAGCACAAGGTGCAAGATCGTATCAACCTGAACACCGAGCTACGACGTGCTGTCTTCGATGAGGACTCGGCCACCTGGCGAGTGGAAACATCTCAGGGACATATTGAGACAAGATACCTGGTATCAGCCATGGGACTGTTGAACAAGACCAATTATCCGGACATCAAGGGACTTGATGATTTTGGAGGTGACCTATTCCACTCGGCTAGATTCCCATCGAACTTCGATTTTCGCGACAAGAGAGTTGGTATAATTGGAAACGGCAGCACCGGTGTCCAAATCATTACGGAGCTTGGTAAAGCAGGTGTCTGTAACAGTCTCACTTCGTTTCAGCGCCATCCGCAATATAATGTCCCGAATGGTGACGGTCCCATCCCACCAGAAGATCTCCAGGAGCTCGTGCAGGATTGGCCTGGCACTTGGAAGCGCATCTTCGGTAGTCGGATGGGATTTGGTTTTGAAGAGGCCACAACTCTGACCGGAAGCGTGGACGAAGCGACTCGCCAGAAGGTGTTCCAGGACGCCTGGGACAAGGGCGGTGGTCTTCGCTTCATGTTTGGCACCTTCGCCGATATTGTGGCGGACCCTGCTGCTGATGAGGCAGCTGCCGAATTCATCCGCAGCAAGATCAAGGAAATTGTCAAGGATCCAGCCAAAGCAGAAGCTCTGACGCCACATGACCTCTTTGCAAGACGACCACTTTCTGACGCGGGATACTACCAGACATTCAACAACCCATCGGTCGATATAGTTGATTTGCGCAAGACCCCAATTGATCAGATTACTGCCGAAGGTATACTTACCTCAGATGGCAAGATACATCAGCTCGATGTGTTGATTCTCGCCACCGGGTTTGATGCCATGGATGGCAGCTACCGCCGTGTGTCAATCGAAGGCCGTGGAGGGGAGACGTTAAATGAGCGTTGGAGCGATGGCACAAGAAGTTATTTGGGCTGCTCTGTTGCGGGATTTCCTAACTTCTTCATGATCTTGGGGCCTTACGGTGCGTTTGGTAACAACATTCCGATCGCAGAGACAGTGGTCGACTTCGTCACAGCCATGATACGCGACGCGATGCCACAGCCTGGCGGCCCTGCAAAGACGATTGAGGCTGCCAAAGAAGCAGAAGACCAGTGGATGGCCATGTGTCACTCCATTGCTGACGCAACATTGTTCACCAAACTGGATGCCCCAACTTGGGTCGATGGCAGCAACATTGCTGGAAAGAAACGAGAGCTACAGTTCTTCGTCGGTGGTATCGGGGCTTATCGCAGCATTTTGGATGATTGCAAATCGAGCGAGCCTCGTTGGAAAGGGTTCAGCGTGTCTTAGTACTGTAAACAGTCGCTTGTGCTGTTTCATGAGTAACATTGAGAGCGGGATTATGCTCGATGACCCTAATTTCCACCGTCTCTGCTTTTGACACTTGCTTCCACCAATGCAATTCGTCTCGCAGCTGAGCAGAGACGCACTAGAAACATCAGAGATAACCCTAAACCCTAAGAGCCTGACTGCGCTCGGAACACCGTCCTAAAAAGATACGTTTCTCTCTTGCAACGCCACGCATAATCCACCTTCTGTGTGGTCAGGGAAGCTCAACGAAGGCCATGAACTCTAACGGTCACGTGCTACGGATATCATTAGCCTGACTATTACCAGATTCAGTTCACAGTGTGATCTGGCAGCCCGGAAATTGGTCGGGCCTTGAACTCCGGATTCTGTCTATATTTACTAATTAGGTCACGTTCAGTGCATGTTGTCAACCATAGTGCAGCGTTGCTTGGCATTAGATTTCCCTGCTTCTACCTACATCTGACAACCTAACATGGCATCAGATTCGCCTGTCGCCGTCATCACCGGTGGTGCTAGCGGTATGGGACTTGCGCTGGCCGAGGATCTTGCTCAAAAGAACTGGAAAGTAGCGATCCTGGACATCAACGACAAGGGAGGCAAGGCGTTGGAGGAAAAGTTCTCCGGCAAGGTCTCCTACTTTCGCGCCAATGTTGTGGATTATGAGGCTCAAGCTGTTGCGTTCGAATCGGTATGGAAGTCATGGGGCAGACTTGATCTTGTCTGGGCGAACGCCGGGATTGGCGACAGAATTCCCTACCTGGACCCACCAGCAAAGCTCGATAGCGAGCGCCCGCCGAAGCCAGATGTCCTCGTTATTGATGTAGATTTGTATGGCGCGGTGTACTCTTCATATCTTGCGCTGTTCTATTTCAGAAAGAACAAGACTGGTGTAGGGAAATTGGTCATGACCAGCAGCACTGCGGGCCTCTACCCAAATATTGCACTACCGCTGTATGGAGCAGCAAAACACGGCGTGAGTTCTTCTTAGTGTGCTCACAAGAGTCTATCGATCAAGGAATTCTGACTTCTTCGCTCGGCTTAGATCGTAGGCCTAGCGCGCAACATGGCGCTCATACTTGAAGCCAGAAAGGAGCCGATACGGGTCAACTGCATCTGTCCTGGGCTTGTTAAGACGGGCATTCCAGCGAAAGAGATGTTCGACATATTCCCTGCGGAGCACGTAACGCCAATGGACACTATCCTCCGTTGCATGACTCAATTCATCGAAGAAGACCTGAACGGCAGAGTTATGGAGTGCAGTGGACCGAATATAAACCGTGTCGACGCTCCGGACTATAGTGATGAGCATTCGCGCTTTTTGGTCAGTACTTTCGATTTTGCGGATTGCATTGTAATGGACTAACATATGCCATTGAAAACAGAACCACACATTTCCTATCAACATGACATTTTTGGCGACCAATGCCATGGATGAACACACTTGAATCAATGTCTTCCTGAGTAGTGCAAGCAGTGCGCCGTTTCGAATGCAACAGCGAGCAAAGCATTTGAACTATATAGCGCTTCCCAATGGTCTATGGTGTAGATGTCAACTGTAGGCTTTCACTATTAATCAAGGGCTGTGCACTTGTTCTGCGGGAATAATATATCGACATGTGGTCGCGGCAATAAGGGGCTTGCTAGGAGTTCATGTTCCCGCCAATCAGGCACTCAGAATTGCTCCAAGCAGCATCGAACCGAGAACGCAACACACAGTTGCATATGTCGGCAGGACTGCTCTCATGTTAGAGTGGGGTATACTCCTTCACCTGAGTAGGCAATACGTACTCGTGGAAGGAATGTGTGTACAAAGTAGTGGCAAGTTGCATGGCTGGCGCTACTGCACCCGAGCGTCTGCTTCCCCGCATTGCCCCACATAAGTGAGTCCCCTGTTTCCATAGTTCACGATCCATGCCTTCTCAGACAGTAACGCATTATGGTATTGCCATATGATTTCCTCTGGCTAGGCTTCGTCCCCTTACACTACATATGACACGATGTTCGCAGCGTCTCCAGCGCAGAGCTCAGACATGAGCTCTCAAAATCCACACGAAGCACCGCGTCTGCCTCTCAAACGAGCATCAGCTGCGTGCGTTTCGTGCCGCACAGGCCGCATGAGAGTGAGTAGCGCGTCCAGGGCAAAGTGTCACACTGCTCACGCAGTACAAGTGTATTCGCGTCCCGGGGCAAACAAGCTGTAAAAGCTGCTTTCAACGCAGTCGCCCCTGTATATTCACTGGCTCAGATGAAAGAAAAAAGTGGGTTCACGACTGTTAACTAATTTACTAGCTATCCCACTTATTGATACTGACGAATTGCCACGCAGGCCTCGATCACGACAATATATCAACCATCTCGCAGACGAGGTGCAAGCACTGCGGCAGCGATTGATGTCTATGCAGCAAGACTCGACGGCAGATTGTACCCTTTCAGCAGTGACTACTAATGATAGCCAAGATTCCCAGCCCACGCCACCACGCGATGCTGATGAGTGCGTTCAGTCAGGTGCTGTGCCTGAACTTCTCAGTCCCACCGCAGGAGACATCACTGAGTTCATCGTCAATGATGCACATTTGCCGTCTCGTCCGGCGCACATATCCATCACGGTTCCAGGGTCCGTGGTCAGCCACATCGCTAGCGTTCGTGCGCGTAAGAGCGTCAATGCCATGGACCGAAGGCTACGTTATTTCTATTTTGGCCCGGTCACGAATTCGGCTGTTCTTCTGTCGCAAGACGAGCTTGACGCCGAGAGCCCAAGTACAGATGTGAGTTAGCCAGACATAATGCGAGTCACTGTCAATACTTAACGCGACGGTGCATTGCAGGGGCCAGATGACCGCAGGGCACGGGCTCTGATTCGTTCTGTCTCACATGAAACCCACGACTACTTGATAAACCTTTACTGGAGCAGCTTCAACCAAGTCCTACCCGTGATAAATCGCAAGGCCTACGAGGATGACTTCACGTCGAGAAGCATAGGATACTATTCTGGCCTGCTGCATTTGTGCCAACTTGCCATGGGTTTTCGATTCTCAGACAAGACTCGACAGGACATGAAAGCGATAGCACGCGGTGCTTTCGAGAGTATCTTCCACCAAGAAGCAAAATATATGATCGATGCAGAGATCGAGCAACCTAGAGGGTTGCCTACCATTTCCGCACTCTTGCTTATAGGTGACCTCGAGTGTGGATCGGGTCGAGACAACGTCGGCTGGATGATGCACGCAATGGCAATACGCATAGCTCTAGACTTGCGTCTCAATGTCGCACCATCATATTGCGACACTCAGTCGCAGGGCCAGGAGGCTTGGCTAGGAAGATGAACTCTTTGGGCGTGTACTGTGTATGATTGCTATTGGGCGCTGTTTGGCCAACGTCCAACGACCATCAAAGCAGAAGAAATTGAAGTCGATGCCGACACACCGAGCCAAGAGGATGCCAACATCTTCGAGCCCACTAAAGGTGAAGCATGCTCGACCGGCAGTGTCTACGGGGCTTTGCTAGAGTTCGTTGCTACGAAGCTATTCATTACTTGCGTGCAACACATTGTGAGTTGATCATTATTCCAACAACACGCGTAATTTACTCTGACCATCCGACGCTTCACAGGTGACCGCCGCATCTGCACTGATTGCGTCTTGTCAGATAGGAGGCGTTTCATCAGACACATGCATCGAGAACCTCCGCGTTCTCTCCTCTGTCGTCAATGCTGCCGCGACTACGTACAAACCAGCAGGTGTCATACGAACTCTACTCGAAGAAGCTCTCTCGGAGCTCAGCCTCGACTTGCCACATCATCTTGGCTCAAGCTCTGCCGCACCAATCGACACTCTGGTCGACCTGAATCGTGACAATCTCGAATGGAATCTGGCACAGTTCGTTAGCGATGCAACTACCGAGCCAGAAGAATCCTGGGGATCCTGTCTGTTGCATAGCTCCAGCCACGCTGAAGCGTTCACGTACAGCTGACAACTCTTCTCAATGCTTGAATACTAGTCGAGCTCTTCGCTCGGATGGGATCTCCACCAAAAAGATCTACGAATGCTGGCTGTGTAGTGTGCATTGCAGAATAACCCGTCAGTCGCCTATCCAGCTTTCGAAGACGACTATCACGCCAGGCGGGAGATATCTGCACCCATCGATTTCCGCGGCGGGTCTCCCTCAATCTATTCCCGTGCTGCATGCCATTGGGCTTGCCGAGAGTCACATTTCTCGTGACTATGGCGAAGTCCTTGGAACAGCATCGATATGGAAGCAAGGCATCTTAGGCCACTAAGCTGCAGCTGGCACCGACTCATTCACAGTTGATGGAGACGCTACGCTTATCATGTCTCAGACCACAGCGGGGAAAACAGTGATGTGCGAGAATCAGCAACCTCGCCAACACTTGCCCAAACTCTTCCCAGTTTCTCAGTCGCGTGCTTCGCTCTGACCTGCAGAATACAAGATAAGCTTGAAAGTTCTTGACGAAGCTCTGACTTAGCAACAAGTCAACTTCCGATCTGGCAATCATCAATAGCGGACGCCAAGGCTTTGTGGCGCGGAACTCTAGCTCCCAAAGTATAGTATCCACGCTCACGTGTACGATTGACTTACCCTCTGCCATGGGTAGCTCAAATCGACCAGGAACCCATTGGCTAACAATCCCAGGTCCTTCCATGCTTCAAATTTTGCTTGATCTTTGCTTCGAAAACGAACATTCCAGAAGCCGTCTTCTCATAACAAACAGCCGCCGCGTCGATCCGAGACACCTTTCTCAAGATGACTGAGCCAACAATCCAGCAACACGCATCGGCGCCAACAAGCCTCAATGGTGGCGTCGGTCCATCACAGGCCAGTATAAATAGTCCAGCATCCTTGACTGGAAGCGACCTCGTCAAGCATCTGGAATGGATCGCCTATTCCTTCGTCGACGCTATCAACGATCGTGACCTCACTTGGCTCGGAGACGATGGGCCAATGTCACCATACATCTCTCAAGACTTCGTTGGCGAACAAGAACGTATTCCAGGGAGCTCGCAAACCGGCTTTGTGGGTCGCGAAGAACATGCCAAATTCTTCCCTATGATTCTCGCGTGGTTTCCGAACTACAAGATCCGGATCTTCGACCTTAGTACCTGCGTTGATGAAAGGAAGGGCAAAGCTGTGATGTTCTTCAACGGGGAGTCGACTGGCATAGGCGATCTTGCTATGCCTAGTACTTGCACAGTCGAGTTTCAAAGATATGACGATGGCCATTGGAAGATGTGTCGTTTCGCCGGAGTTCGTGGCATGGTCGATGGGTGCGAGCTTGTCAGTCCTGACGTAGATTGAAAGAAGAACATCGTCTGGCCGGTGGGCTCGCCACTTGCGAATGAGATTCCTTTATGTTGAATGGGTGGGGTAAAGCAGGTCACAAATGTGCAAATCTACAGAATGTAACGAGGGCGTGGAGTGTTTGGTAATGCTCAGTTTGCAATGCCTCGATTAATCTATGCTATGCCCGCTAATGCTCCGATTTCCCCCATCTATGCCATTATGCTCATGTTACCTTATCATGCTCTATTATATCATCTATTGGTATCGTTCATGGCTTCGTCAGCTGTTCCTTTCGGAAGAATTTGTAAAACCCAACACACAACGCAAGATTAGCAATCAAGCCCACCCAAAACCAAGCCTGCCAAATGGCTTCCGCGCCACCGCTGATGTCTGGGGAGATGGGACCAGGTCCGAGTCTGTTCGGTCCAACACCGCGGCCCAGCATTGTTGCGAGAGATCCAATGACTTGCATCGCTGTAACAGCAAATGCTACGTGTGTTCTTGTCAGCGTGCCGAGCATAATCATGCCCAAGCCAACGCCTTGGACGGCATCGAGGACGCCGAGCCACAGCCACAGAGATCGGGAGAGCAGGGCACTCGCAATGTAGATCGTGCCAGTCTCGATGCTGCCAGGAGCCCAAGGAAGCCAGAGACCAATATTGCTGGTGCCCCACCAGATTTGAGCCCAGCGAGGAGCTCCAAGACCAATGGCAAACAGCGGCAGAATCCAAGAATGAGACTTGGACAAATATGCAAACAACCCGCAAAATGCTGCCCAAACGCCAATGAAGAAGAATGCAACCAGTGCGAACACCTGCCATCAGGAGGCGTGCTGGCTGCTGAAGAGAAAAGACCAGTTGCGACCATACGGCGCACTGAGGAAGAAGTTCTGCACAATGGCAGTGACGAAAAACCAGAGGATGACCTTTCTTCGCGCGATGGAGCGATAGAAACTTGGCATCTTTCCTGGTGCTTGTCGATAATAAGCTGGTAGTCCAGTCCACATCACGAGACAAATCAGCCAAAGTGCGAAGCCAATAGGCAGAGTGATCGCTGTAACCTTCCACGTGCCAACGACAGGATCGCTGTTGACGGTCATGCCCGCAGAGGTGCGACGGGAGAGGAAGCTGCCCCAGTACCAGAGAGCTACGACGTAGATTTGCTGGGAGCCTTGGATAAGGCAGGCACGCAATACCCACGACTTGATAGGTGCACCGCCCTCGTCTCCAAAGTTCAATGCGAAAAAGAGAGCTCCAGATGCCGAGGCCAGCGCGTAGAATCCAGTACCGACATTCTGTACCCAGCCCACGCCAACGTACGTCGGAGCGAATCGAGCCAGGCCGACGATGAAAAATGCCAGTCCATAGAAGAAGAATGGAAGTGACAGAGCCACCACGGATGCGAAACGTCTGAACAGGTACCACCATATCACAGAAGCCAGAAGGTAGATGGATGCGACGACGTACAACTTGGTCGCTGTCTGACCGACCTCTCCAGTAAGCAGCGTGATCTGGTAGCTGTTGGCTGCGATGATTTGACCGAGAGCCAGGAAATACGCGTAGAGTGGCCATGTGAACACCTTGACTTGCATCCACTTGCCCAGACCTCGAGGTGGCTTGTACTCATCTCCCAGTGCGAAAGCAGAGGTGGTAATGCCTGATTCCTTGATCGAGCTTCCATCGGCGGTCTCAGGTTCAGAGGGCGCGATTGATGCAGGGCGTGACTGCCGGGTGACTAGACTTGTGGTACTCTCCTGTTTGAGCATACCCAATTTTGCGTTTCTGAACTCGTTGAACCATTCTTTCTCGGACTTGACTAGGAAGTCTTCGATACAGTGGTCGCTTTCGGAGTTTTTGCCATCTAGAGCCTGCAGTTTTCGACTGAAGCGACGATAGAAGTGGCCGTTCGAGTCCGTGAAGAATGGATCGACCTTCTGCAGGTTGAAGTCGTTCTTTTCTCCGACCACGTTTAACAGCGAGAGCCGGGAAGCGGGAAACGAGTTGCGTTTATACTGATCGGGAATATCTGGTACAGGTGGAGGGTAGCTGCTTCGGTTACCCGTCGAGGTGCCTCCAGGTGTGGTCGGCGTAGAAGGTCGCAGTGGGGTGAATTGCATCTCCGTCCGACCCTGTTAGTGATGGCAATGACTCCATGGATGCGCGAGAAGTAAGGCCGCTTCGGAATCCATCGTCACTATGGCCGGGACCATCCGAAAATCCATGGGACGCGTGCCTGGCATTGGCCAGTGTAGGATGAATGCTTGGATGTGGGTGGACTAAGGTTACGGAGGACCAGCCATTTCTTTCCGACACGATCCTATCGTGAGTTCGAATGGCAGTCGATTGTAAGATCTCCAATTCCTCAACCCACTGGGCGACTGGGAAACGCTGCTTTGCTGAGCGTGCCCTCATCAGTGCTCTGGTTCTCTGCGATGAGCTCATGGCGCCACGGATGGCGTCCTTGAACTGGTGAAGCAAATGCGATGGCGTTGTAGATTCGACCGTGTACCACCAACCTGGCATCTGACCGAGGCCACCTAGGGAGAGAACCTTAGCTATGGCGTTGTGTGAGATTAGAGAAGCTTCAACATACCGACTCGTGCACCGACTCCCAGTGCTCCCTTTCTGCCGAATTCGACCGCAACCAAGCCGAAAGGCTCGTCGCGGGATGGAATGAGAGCGAACTCAGCGCCAGAAAAGACGAGAGGAGGCAAAGCCGTGAAGACCGGCTTGGAGCATACGCGTTTTGGGTACAGCTTCATAAGCCTGTCCAGCTTGAGTGCCGCGAACTTTCCGTGCAAGTCGATAACAGGTCCAATGGCGATCAGCTGAACGTTGGGATGAGACTCCAGAATGGCAGGGAATGCGTCCGCGATCAGATCGATGCCCTTTTGCCTGTCAAGGGTGTCAGCACTCTTCCACGCAGTTCGTCGCGCCTTCTCAAAAACTCACATCGACCAGCGTCCCACGAACACGAATAGCTCGGCTTTAGCGTTGACCTCAATTCCAGCCCACTCTTGTGCTTGTACACGCCATTCGAGGCGCTGCTGCTCGAAATCTTCGTCAATTCGGATGTCCTTGTCGGCGACAGCTTTCTTGTCCCAGGCTGCAGTGTCAGAAGGATCTGGGTTTTGTAGTGATTGCACTTCCTTCAATCCCCAAAAGATAGGGTAACGGGTATATGCTCGTGATCCATATTTCCTTGACACACCGACGGCGCCGAAACTATCAAACTTGTCAGTGGAGTCGATGGCAGAGGCGGCCGCGATAGTACTCACCCTTCCTGGTGAATTCGCAGATACGAGGCACCAGCGTGGAGCAAGTTGAAGATTTCGCCGAATTGGACGTATTCCGAAACAATGTCAGGTGGTAGGTTGAAGACTGAGCAAACCTCATCGCGCTCTTTCTTCGTGCGCATTGGCCACAGTCCCTGGAATTCCGCATTGCTGTGGAGAAGTTAGCGTCGGTGTCAACGTATGTGTGTAGACCTGACTTACTGAAGACTCAGGCACACTGGAATAGTGCGAGGGAGAAGGTATAGAGGTGCGACAGTTCCGTGGTAGTCATTGATATGGTACATGTCGACCGGGAAGCGGACTGTAAGGGAGTTAGCAATGCACGAACGAGCTTCCTTGACACGACATACCAAGCGCCTGAGCGATACACTGGTTCCATGCGGAGTAGTAGATTGCTGACTCCAAATCGTCCATGCGTGCTGGGTATGGTTCTTCTTTGCTCTGTTGCCTGAAGATTGGCGCGTCCAGGAGAACGTAAGTGATATTCCGCAGTTTATGGTACTGCACGTTCACGTTGTAGGTCTGACCGAGAACAGCCACGGTCATTGGAAGAGCGACTTCATCGACTGGATACTCGATGCCTCCAACGCAAGGCACAACCCAAATCAGGTCCTGGTGTTCGAGATTCTTGCCCATGAGCTGCGCCATCACACCAAGACCGCCGATCTTGATTTTAATGGCCCAATCCTCGATGTCGTACTCCATGGTCGCGATGAGAACTTTCCGTCTGGCTTCGGACTGTGCCATGATTGCTTCGGTCTTGCGAGAAAAGATGAGCGATTGGCGCTTGAGCTTGGACAAGAGAGACTCGCGTTTCTCACCGGGCATGGGCTGAAGTCGCTTCCTTAATCCGTATGGAAGCAAACGGATGAGACCAAGCTTCTCAGTGATTCCAACTTGATTGAACTTAATCTTGTAGAAGCTCCGGACGAAGATCCATACCGAGAGAGCGGCAGTGATGAGCGGGGTCACCCATAAGGTGAGATAAAGACCAAGTTGCTGCCACATCGAGCCGGTCGGCTCCAGTCGGAACCTTAGACTGCCATCGTTCACAACATACTTCCATGCTATGAAGGGCTTCGGTGGTGGGGCTGTAATGTTCAGAACGACAGGTGCGAGCGAAGAAGGTGGGAGCCGATCCAAGACGGAATCACCATCGATATCTCCCATGACCATGCTCTGATCGGGCTGTCCGTCGGGATTCATGCCCCAGATGTTGATTTGTGTGACAGAACCGTTGTTGCTCCATTCAGCCATATATGTCTTTGACCATGTGTAGTCTTCTGTGAGACGAAACTTGTTTTCCAGGCCTGCATCGAAGCCATAGGCATTGTACGGGCCGTTCAAATGCATGTGAGGAAACCTGCGTGCCTTGCTGCGAAGATCTGCCTGCTGAACATGGCTGGACGATCCCGCGAAGCGGCTGAAGTACTCAACACGGACGTGCTCACCATTCCAAGTCTTGCGGTTGTCTCCAGTGTTAGTGATGTTATCGAAACCTCCATGGTAGGGAACCCATTGCGAGAATGAGCCGCCGAAGTCTGTCGAGTAACGGTACAGATCAGATCCTGGGGCAGAGTGATTCAGCATCAGCTGGCCCTTGTGCTTCACGAGCAGTGTATTGGAGTAGTTGGCAGATCTGGTGAACACGATCGGGTTGTTCGGTTGGCCGACCCGCAGCAGAAAGTGATCGCGGGCCTCAGTTGTCGCATTGATTGTAAGCTGATCCGAGGTGATAGCCGCTCTCGGATGGTCGACTGTCATTCGATGGACGCCGTTGGCTACATCCTTGAGCGTTGCAGACCACGACCAAACGGAAGGCACATGGCCTACCAAAGGTGTAGGGCCTTTCTCGAAAGAGCCGCACCTGACGATGTCCGGGTCCACGTAAGCAGAGACGCTGCTTTCTGTTTTTGACGAAATGCTGATACTGTTCGTAACGCTTTCGCAGTCCATGTCCAAGGAGAACTCGACCGATACATTGACGTCTTCAGTAGCCGTGGGATCGGTGTTCAAGGACAAAAGACGTGCATCATGTCCAGGCGTGAATTTTGTGATCATTGGCTTGGGACCAATCCACTTTCTGATTGGGACGTAAGCACGGTGGTCATAAGCCGCCATAGTCAACGATTCCAGACATCCATTAAAGTCTGTGGAATTGTCAAACCCGAAAACTTGCGTGCTGTTCAGCAAAGTGTGCTCGTCGTAAGGGTGGAAAAGGTTCTTGACTCTTGTCCCTGCAGGATACGGTGCAATTAAAGACGTCGTATTCAATCCAGTTGTGTTGTCGGTGCAGTCGAAGTGGTACGTCATGCTGGTGTTCACATTCGAGTACACCAGCCAGACCGGAGTTACAGGGATTGATCTGCTCGCCCTTGTGCTGTTCCCGCGGAAGATGGTGCTGCTGTTGCCATATCGTCCGCCGTTTGCGGTAGAGTTGTTGCTAACCAAAGTTGGTGTGTCAGTCTCATTCACAATGATCGACAGATTCTGCATGCCAACAAATTCAGATCGCAGCACGCTCCAGAGTCCAGTCTCCGTGACAACGCCACTGCTACCTTGATAAGATACTTCCCAGGTCTGATTAGAAAGCTGCTGCAAGAAGAATCCGTCGTTTAGAACAGGATATGCTTCGCGAAGGTGGTACATTCGGCGAAGGATATTGCGCACTGGCGCCGAAGGATCGCGGTGATCAGCGCTCACTCCGTCGTCGTTACAACCGTGCCTGGTGGCATTCCAGGGCATCTTGTAATACTGCGTGGAGTCAAGCCCATAGCATCCATGAGTTTGCCACGCAGTGGCTGTGCTCATTGGCATTCGGCCGAAGATGTAGTTGTCATTTGTCGAGTCAAGCACGTAAAACTCCTGCTCCTCGCCCCAGAGAAGTTTCGGCACTCCAGGTAGGAGCATATTTGTGATAAAATGTCCCAGGAGTTGTCGATGAATGCCATTCTCGATAGCTGGCCATCGGAAAACATCCTGATTAGTGACTCCAAACATGTGACGTGGGTCAAATTTTCCAGTATTCGCATTGACCATGTCGTTTGTCAACATGAAGGTATTCCATTGATCGACCCACTGCGGTATATCGTTAGAACTTGAAGTGGTAATTGATTTTCATCCGCGAAAACTTACATTGCGAGGCGCATCGTAGCCAGCTTCCAGATTACCGTCCATACCCAAGAATCTTGTCAATGTCCGATAGACTGTGTAGTGAAAAGCGCCACCGTCCAGAGCATGTTCCTCTTGCGGCCGGAGATAGTACTGCGATGCATTGGTCGAGTTATGGTTCAATCCGATAGCCACAGTCACATTTTCCGGAATCTGGTCAGGTTGTCGTCCGCGGCCGAAATAGATGGACCCCATAGCATTGCCACCAGTCACCTCGCCGACGATGAAGAAGTTCTCTTTGCCGTATTTCCTGGCACATCTTCGCATTGCTGCACTCCCAAGAGCCATGGCATCGACCGTTGACTGAATCGCTTTATCGTAGCGGTATCCATCGAAATCGAGCTGAGCGATCGCCAGGCAGTAAAAGTGTTCGATCTTCGCGCGGACAGGAGGATGCCACTCTCGTAGACGATCCTGCACGGACGCGAACTTCGACAGTTGACGACGATAATCTGGATAGACACCAAAAGCTTCGGTGTCACCGTATTGATCAAAGTCGCTGTTGTAGCAGCCCTTCATCTGGTCCTTGTACTCCGCTTCGATTGGGAACCCCGTCTCGTTCCAGAATCGAGGATATTGGCATGTTTCGTTGTAATCGTTACCAATGTCAAAGTCCATGTACCTCCGAGACGATTTCCACAAGACCTTGTGCTCTTGCAACGAGAATGGGGTCGACTCGTTCAGGTACCCGTCAAAACCGACGAGATCGCCCAGTGTTGCAAAGGTGTTGTCGAGGACCACGTACATGCCGCGGGCGTGGATCTCGTTAATCGCGAGTCTCCACATCTCGATAGTGCCGAAGTGAGGATCGAGAATGGACAAATCGACCGGGCTGTACGAGTCGTATACCCATGGTTGGTTCATGAACGGTGAGCCAGCGATGTAAAGGGCCTGCATTAATTGTTGTTGTTAGCGATCCACCATCGCAAAGTCCGCTGACGTGTAAGTTCATAGCTCACCTTGATTCCCATGCCTTGCAAATAGTCTAGGGTGTCGACCAGACCTTGTAGGTCGCCTCCATGTCGCATCTGGTTGGAGTCTGTGACCCGCTCGAATACTGTTCCATTGATGTTGTCATTGTACGGATCTCCATTCACAAATCGGTCCAGGAATAATGTGTAGAATGGAAACCTCCAGTTCTCTGGCGATGCTGTGTAGTTGTGCCCGGTCCATTCGCCCCCTGAAACAGTCGTCAGCGCACGCCTCAGCTGAATGTTTGCGATTGAAGAACTCCAATTGACATATGCATGCCCTTGCTTGGTTCGATCTTTCGGAATCAGATGGCTGCTTTACGTACAGAAATCCAAGGGGTTCACGCCTGTCTGATTCTGGTTCAAGTTGTATTCGGTGAGAGCGGGATCATACTTGTACGCTGTCGTACGAACGACAAGTAACAAGCATGTGATTATCCATGCCATGAACTCCATAGCAGAATGCCGTAGAGCACAAGACACAGATTGTCTAGCAGAGAAAACAAGAACACCAACGATCGCCCTACGGATGCTAGAGGAGCATGATGGCGGCCTCTAATTCTTCTGCACAACGCCACAGAAAGGTTGAATAGCATGGCCATCGTGCTATCGTTGACACGAGCCGGTGCCGAAACAGAGGTCCTGAAGGAGACACTTTTTTTTGGCGCAGCCTAGAGCGCCGCTGGCCAAAATGGGTAGGCTGGCTCGGCTGAGCATGCAGGCGTGGTGCTCGAAGCATGTGCTGGCAGGCAATGACCAAGCCCTAGAGACGCCTAACATCGTTGGGACAGCTCAAGCGCCGAGAACAGACGATGGGGTTCCTTCATCTCGCCAGCCTGACGCGAGTGACGAAGTGACGAGTCCACACACATGCAGGCTACACGTGGTAGCCAGAAAGGGGAAATTTGACCAATGCAGGCCATCATCAGTGGTGGCATGCCGGTATCTCGGTGCGGTTAACTCTCGTCCAAACGCAGCTGGGCGAAGCTGCAAGAGCTGCAAGAGCTGTGAGGTTTGCCTAGGTAGCCATATTCGTGGACATTACGACGTGTTCATGCCACTGAGTTGCAAGCCCGAACATACGACCGCGCCGCCGACGGTTCGAGAATGTCGCATTACCTTTCGTCAGTACTTCCCAACAGAGCATTTCCACGAAATGACTGGTGGGCCTGCTGCTGAATCGAAGTCGCGCACGTGGCTCCCGAGCTGCAGAGTCCAAAGTAGGAAACGTCAAATGCAGATGAATTGCCTGTTGCGACTCGATTAGCTCCTGACTGCGAAGGATCCTTATCACCAACGTAGATATAGACTCTCAAGCCGCTTCTTGCGCGCGACACCTGCGTTGCTCGGCCACTCACCAAGCGGTGGCGTACAGGACGTCGCGAGCTTGCTCGACAAACCCTGCCCCGAGAACATTGAAAGAACGTTCAAGGCACATGGGTGGCGGTCACGCATTGCGTCAGTTCGTTATTTCGGCGAGACCCTACATCGCCCAGCCATGGACACATCTCTGCACCTGCGGGAAGACATTTGCCTAGTGTTGCACAGGAATACATTTTCCCATCACTCTCTCTGCAGCAGCTTCGGTGCCGCTCAGGCACGATGTGGCCAGGAGCAGCGTCAGCGCCAGCAGTGTCTCCACTATTGACTAAAGCTTCCATTACGCCGGGCTTGCGACAACTCGTGTTCAGTGCAAGCTGATGGGGTGTTCGGGCCAGCGGCCTCCGAGCAAAGCCGCCATGGCAGATTCGAGGATGAAGTGATGTTGAGAAGGATGCGGCTCTGCAATTTCGCCGGCTGGAAGGCACAAAAGCGCCTCGCTGAGCACGCTAGTCAACGTGGCGGGTCAGTAGCGCCAAACTCTCATCTCCATCACACTCAGATCTTCCCTTTCTGCTGACTCGTCAGTACGGCGAAGCTCAAAGCGGCAAATACAGTGTGTCCCGCTGCCCTAGGGTAGCCCGATCAGGACATTACAGCTCGCGATCTTGACAGCTAAATCGCTATGTCTTCGCACCACTTTGTCGAGGTTTGCGATTCACGAAGTCGTTCGATTTCTGGCTAGAAGGGCTGTTCTAGGCCATGCTGGCATGTTGCCGACATTGCGGGCATCTCAGAGAAATCGTGAAGAATGAAAGATGCTGGACTGGATCGAAGGTGGTCAGCCAATCTTCTATGAGGCCCAAGATTAGCCGAGACATGGACCAGTTGCGGTCAGCCGGTTCCGGCAACTGAGCGAGAGAACTGCACATGCACACGCGCGGACAGGTCAATTTTGACTGCCGAAGTGCCGCCAGCGCGTGTCTGAAAATTGGAGCGGTTGCTCTTCTCACCAACAGCTCGATGCGGTTGACTCGAACAGTCCCATCTGTAAGTCGTGTCCTGTCAGCCTGGTGCATACTTGTGCCAGAGCCACTGCTCGGGCCTGCGTCTCAGACATCCAGGCAACTCTGGCTCGATGCCCTGCGTCCTTGTGTGAGGGAGGATTCGAATGGGACTGCATCGCGCCAGGCAGAGCGGGACATACGCAGGCGGCAGGCCGTGATGGATCCCGGACAGCCCACCATTGTGACTAGCGCTCACCTGCACGCCAATATCACAGCCACCAGCCCCGAATTGCGCTCAATTTCTCACTTTGTACTCCACGATGGGACGTAGCCGAGACGAGTTTGGCCATGGCGTGATTGAAGGAAGACGCTTCGTTCTCCACTCTCTCCTCCAGCGCGCGCAGGTCCACGTACACGTCGCACGTTGGGATGGCCCAACCCCCAGCACGGCTGCTCGGAATTCCGACTACCAGGAAGCAGAAAATTCCACGCTGTATTCACAGCACCGGAGGATGGATGCATGTTCTGCACAGAGGCTTTTCCGGGCACTTGGGCTCTGTGACTGCTGTCCGCGATACGAGCTTGTCACTTTCCCGTCCCAATGGTTTGGAGACTGCATGGCTTATCGCATGATTTGGATTGCAGCGTCCCTGCTTCGCATGGGCGTTTGCTGAATTCCGTGAAAATGTTCCTTCCACACGTTACTTTCGGCATGTCTCGCTTCTGCGAGCTTGACAGCCGTGTGCATTCGTCGCTGCCGGGTCTCGAGTGTCTCGGCGCCTGAGCGCAAGACTCACACGTGGGTTCGAACTTCTGCTGCAACCGGCAGGCACGGTGCCTGTCAGGATTCGCGGCTCGCAGGTCCGGATCCGAAAATGGGACGCCCGAATCATCGCCACTGCAGGTGATTACTCCATTGAGACGGCGGGAGAACCGGTAGAACAATGACTGTGGTGAGGCTCTCAGCGATCGTAGCACGCCATCTAAAACGTCGCATCGCTTGTCAATTGCTCCACGTGTTTGTGCTTCACTCGTGGCCTGTTATCTTCCGTATTTGGCGCAGACGTGCAGGTGTCCACGTAGCGATCGCTTTCATTCGTGCTTCCGTGCCAGCAGACGACAGAAAGGCTGAAGGATGCAAAGTCGTATCAGCCTTTCCTCAACAGAATCCTGGTAGAGTAGCGAGCAACGCCGACAATGCAGCGTGGTCCCCTGTGGGCGACCATGATGAAAGATGGGGCGTTATTGCACGCGCGTCGATGAATGATGCTCCAGGTGATGAAGGAGGTGAAGTTGGAAATATCCTGGTCTGTTGATAGTAACTTCCGTTGACCATGCCCGAGCCGGCCACTGAGAGTGCAGCGCGACTGCCAGGTTTACAGCGCCAAGACATTACTTTATGGCCTAATACATGACTTAGCCCGCCGTAGGAGGTAGCTTCCATCGATTGCACTTTCCACACAATGAAGGGGCACTCTGTAGATACTGCTCAAGATGCAGCCTTCCAAGTATGAAATGCGGACAATCTCGAAATGTACTTACATCAATTCCGTACGCTGACCGGGCGTCCAGAAACTTGTAACGAATGGCCAATCGCCTGTAAAGAAGACAATACAATGCACTACCTGCATATTGTTCGATTTTAACAAGGGGAAAGTCCATCACTTCATTTCCACCAGCAGCCGCAGAGTTGGGAGCCTTCCACTGCAATCATATCCCGTCTGGCTTGCATACAGAATAGGCCTATAGCCGGTGGCTTGTCGCCACTTGCAAGCCGCCTGCACAGGATGTTGTGGTCCTATGTAGGGGCTCCGGGACGGCTGCATCAGCGCGAAAGGCTAGCAGAAAACAAGGCAGAAAGCAGAATGTGAAGCCCACAGCTCCGCGGAGGCAGACCTGATATCAGTGCAAGCTCGTTCCCGTCCCAGTGCCATTCGCGGCGATGGTAGCACCGTCGCTGGACACGACATGCTTCATTGTATCCCACAGAGCCAGCTTCAGCAGTTTCTCCTGTCGCGAAAGTGAGATGACACAACAAGCCCTAAGCCCACACAACCTCAACCTCCAATTCCGGCTCTGCAACTTCGCACCGCGCCCGCAGTTTCTTCAACATCTGCTTCATAGCAGCTCGTCCTCCATCGCCCCGAAGTATGCGACAATTCAATCTTGGACCATCGCCTCCTGCTTCCAACGCCTGCACCTTCAGCTGAGCAATGCGACCCCCAAACTGAGCCACCTCCTGGGGTAGATGAGCTTCGATAAGCTGAAAGAAGGCTTCAACAGTGGGAAAGTTTTGCATTTCGGCATAGTCATCAACATCAAGCTTCATGTTCCAGTTCGAAGGTGTATTCCAGTTGATTCGAAAAGTAGCGCGACCGAGATTATCATGTTGTCCGGTGCTGGACTCGGTATGTGCGATTGCAGAGCCGGTACTCTGCTGCCTGGAGGTACTCTCTGCCGCGGGATGAGGGAAAGGCGCTGCGGCTGACCTCTCCTGAGACTTGGAACGCCTTAATGGAGCCTCGATAGATGGCAACGCCGATGTTGGTCCGTGTTCAGTATCGCGAGGGGACATTTGGCCTTGCGTTTGTCTTGACAGATCCATCTTTGGCTCACGACTGCGCGAAGAAGCGGAAAGAGCATAGATGGCATTGAATAAGGCCAGTTGCTCAGCATAATTGCTGCTCTCGTCTTCGTTACGGAGCATGCTTGTAGTGTCATCCTCCCTTCTGGGATCCAGATGCGGGATTGAGCTCTCATTCCTGCTGCTTCCGTCTTGTGCATGGAGCACTTTTGCCGTCTCCTTCTCACTTCTGGTATCCAAATGCGGAGCCAGGCTTGCATTTCTGCTGCTCTCGTCTTGCTCCTGGGCCATGTCTGTCGCATGATCCTCTCCTCGGGCTTCAAACTGCGGGATTGAGCTTGCCTTTCTGCTGCATACCGGATTGGGTGTCGACGCGGTCTCCTCATCCCAAGTGTCTTCAACATCAGAGTCCGGGCTGGCATTTATGTTGCGGATCAGACTGGTGATAGCACAGGCTTGGTCATTCGGCTCAACAGTTCCCTGTCGTGTCGTTGTCATTGGAGTAGTGGAGACTCGCGCGTCGCAGCGCACGGAAGATCTCGTACAGTCCGATTCATCGGAGCTGAGACTGCTCACATCGTCGTCTGAAGAGCCATAAACTGCTGCGGTTGTTGCCAGTCTGGCGGGGGCTATATTGAGTGTGAGCATTAGTGATGGTCCCGCACGCTTGTCAATATGCCCACCAGCGATGTCTCCAGGATCCACTGTCGACTCGATTGCACTCGCTGCGTTCTCAAGAACAGACGTCTTCGTACGCTTGCGGGAACGTCCCGGTGGCTCATAGTCGAGGTCTCTCACTGATGCATGGTGAATTGCTCTTTTGGCCGGTCGTCGTTCTACAGCAACACCTGCGCCGTATTTGGACTTGCAAAATCCATGTTGAAGGTTGCGAGCTCGTACACGGCACTTCTCGGTGATCCACGCCACGAAGTAGTCTCGAAGACTGAGAGCAATTCAGTGCGTCGCTCGCAAACACGACTCAGATCTACTCACATCTCGCGATCTTCTTCCTCGTCATGATACAAGTCCCGCGGATAGAGGCCATCCCAGTTGTTTGAAGCAGCTTTGACGAGCCAAGCAGTTGAGTCGATATTCGCGGACGGCCACAAAATTGGTGCAAGTCTTTCGAAGGCGCGCTCGATCCTGAGGTTTGCGTATGCACCGATGTCGAGCTCAGTTGGACTTATCGTTTCACCCACCTGATCGATGATGGGGTCAACTTCGCGGCGTAAAGCGGCAAAAGGATCGTCTTCCCATGGTCGAGTGAAGATACGGCCTGTGCGAAAGCCCATTTGTCGCTCCAATTTGCCAGTGTTGGCTCTGGTCTTGCCAGGCTCCGCCCTAATTCTGTGCATGCTGATGGGTTTTGAAGGCGAGTTTTGGCCCGCGAACCGGTCGTCAAGACGCGCGACGCGCTCTCTGCGACCTAACTGAGGTCGATGCGGCTGATGAAGAAGTGACAAGCAGAATCCCCGTCAATGTGCAGGCGGCAAACGCTATGCTTGCTTGCAGGCTTGGCGGCAACATAAGACCTGTCATGTTACACGACGTCCAGCGGCCCACGCATGTCGGATAGCTGCAGTTTGCCAGAAGCCAGTGCGTTTACAAGACGCGTCCCAAAGTTTCATCTTCGCGTCAATGATTGGGACGAGCTCACCTCAAAGTGCCGACTTTTCGACTTAACCTGCAACATGGTGCCGACAATCAAAAGCCTCGAGCACGCGCTCGGCTTCAAGTGGAAGTCGCACGGGGGCATGCACCGAGCGACAGAAACTCCGTTGCCCCTGGTCGAAGAAGCCATCGAAGACCTGACAGCAGAGCTCAGCGACGCATGGGTAAGGAACAGACACGTTATCCCAGACGAAGAAGAGCTGGAATGCATCGATACGCACTTCGACCGCATTGGTCCCGAGCTGTGGCCCGACGAGGGATTCAAGCGAAACACCTGGCTTGTTGATGCCAACGAAGAGGACTTTGGCGGGTTGTATCCTCGTAACTTGTACTTCTCCGTCCCCGAGGACTATGATTTGTGCGTCCCCTTCCCCCACGCCCCATGGAGTCTCGCATCGGACAGAGCATAGCCCTAACAGTCTCAGGCTCAGGCAAAGCTTCCAGGAATTGCTTCTGTACAAAGTGGGCATACGCTTGTACGAGCAACGCTACGAGCAACGCCGCAAAGAAGTACCGTGCGAAGACCAAGACAGTTCTGCGATGCACGAAGGCCCGCCGAGAGAAGTAACGCGGGAAGACGAATGCCCCAACGCACCCGATCAGACTTCTTCCGCCAAGCCACAGAGAAGGTTCTCCCCTGCCACTCGATCCGCCCTATGCAAGCACATCTTAACTGCATTTCTACAATCCGAGAGCAGCGAAGTGGATGAGCTGCCTGCGGAAGTGGTCTTTGCCATTGCGGCCGCCGTACTCGACGACAAACCCACATACAAGTGGCGAGGTACCAGTTACAACGTACCGGAACATATGCTGGCAGTTGGGAAAGAGATCATAGAGCAATTCTCGAAATCGCCAGAAGACGAGCTCCATCCCGCAGTCAGCTCCGCAAACGCTCGCTGCGAAGTCATCGACCTCGACCTATTATCCAGTGACAATGAGGAGGAAGACGTCCCAGAAGAGAGAACACCGTCCTCGCCAGAGGTCCTTCCAAGCCAGCGCAATCGAGCAATGCCTCGTAGTCTCGCAGAAATGCGGGCCATCTTATCGACCATCAACCTTGAAGTTCAATACCGCGTTCGTCAAGATGAGTCTCCCGTCGTGTCTCTCCGCGGTTGTTACACCTCTGCAAAACTATTCGAGCGTATCCAGGCCAGCATCCCCGAAGATGCTCAGCTTTGCGAAGTCCAAGCGTTCATTGTCTATTTCCAAGGAGTGCGCGAAATCCGCGTCCGTAAAGACCATGAGCCGGACTTCCAAAAGCTCGTCCATAGGATGATTTGCGAAGACGTGCACGAGGGTTTCGTGGCAATCGAATGGTAGCCCCACAGTGAACTACGGGTGGAGGGAAGGCCTGGGATTCTGAAGTCGCGACCGACTCCACACCAGGCTTGATTCACTCCATGGCAGGCGGAAGCTCGACCAACAGCAGGATCCGTAAACGACGAGACGATGCCAATCGGGAGGTGGCCTTGCGGACAATTTTGTCTTGATTCGTGTCAAATGTTACATGCTTTTTTGTCATGCGCCGCGGCTGACGGCTGCTCTACTGTACAATACGTTGATAGCTCGTAAAATGCCTACTTCTTCAGCAACTCCTCGGCCTGCTTTGACTTCTTCTCGAGCACCTTGGACAGCTCCTCAATCGTCTCCTTCCCGAGCTTCTGTGCTTCAGGTCCTTTGGTCTCTGCGGCTTCCTTGAGCTTCATGATCTGTGGTAGAATCTGAGAGCCATTGGGAATTGCGTCGAGCCAGCTCGACAGAGCGCCGTTGGAATACTGGTCGGCCTTCTTCTTGGCGCTGTTGACATGTTAGTGATACGTTGGACTGATCAAGGAATGATTGGGCTTACTCCTGCACGTATTGCTCGAGGCCGCGAGTGCTACCGCTCTGCACAGCAGTGCGGACCTTGTCCACAATGTCGGAAACATTGCCAGATTTAATAGTGTCCAAATTCTGCTCGAAGAACTTCTTCACATCTTGGTTCTTCTCCAAAAGTGGCTTGATCTGTTCGTACCCGGCGTCCCAGCTCTTGTCACCGAGCTGCTTTAGATCTTGTGTCTTTTCCTGCAGCAGCTTGTAGGCACGTGTCACGGCATCTGCGCTTGCACCCGATTTGACAATTTTTGAGACCTCGTTGAAGGTATCGTCCACTTGCTTCTTGGCCTCGGGGCCTAGTCTGTCTCCGAGCTGCTTGAGCTGATCGAACTGGCCGCCAAGCTTCTCCTTCAACTCGGGGTGGTTGTCGATGATCTGTTGTGAGGCATCTCCAGCGAGATCGGTCAGTTGGCCGAGGCGCTTGGACAGGATTGCCCAGATGTCCTTGATAGCCTCGATGCCTAGAGATGTTAAGTCCATGTTAGTCCACACCTTCCTGTCTTCCGTCTGTAGTCTGTGGCCGCCACAAGGACTACGCATCTGAACGGACGGGGAGGGGTCAAACGTACTGGCACCCTTCTTTTGGGCAGCTTCACGGAGCTCCTCGTACGTAGCGCGAGCGATCTCGTTGAACTCCTTCTCATGCTTGTTGCGGATCGCTTCGAGATCCTTGAACGAGCTGTCGACAAGCTGTCGGCCGCCAGGCACGAATGCCGCGTACTTCTCAGCGACCTGGCGTATTGAACCCAGGACATCGTTGCTCTGAGGCTTTAGCTCGGCAAGTTGTTGCTTGATTTGCTCGGCTGCAGTGTCAACATAGCTCTTTGCTTGCTGGGTCGTGTTGACAACGGTTTTCGCGCCGCTGAAGTAGTAGTATCCGTACCCGAGCGCGAAGACGGTGGCGCCTCCGATGAGACCACCGGTGAGAGCCTGCCCACCTCCGCTCTGTGGTGCTGGCGAAGGCGCCGAATCTGCAAAGGTGCGTCGTAGGGACTGGCGGGGAACGGCGGAGCTGCGAATGGCGCGCGCGGCGCGTGGTGCTGTGCGTGATCCGAACATGGCTGCGGCGGTGAAGAGGAGAAGAGGGGGAAGTGGAATTGGGAGGTAGGAGAGTCGATGAAGAGAGTGATGAACCTACCGCGGCAACGGTGAAGAAGCCTTATGCTTTCATGGTCTCGCAGCAGCCACAACTTTGCCTTTGCTACGACAGAGTGACGGAAGTGACGACGGATGAGAGCAAGCAGGGAAGGAATGAGCTCACGGGCGCGCTTGCCGGTCTTGGCAGGAACCACTTGCGGCCCACTCCTCTCACGCCTCCGCTCTCCGCATCATCATCACCGCATATGAGGAAAATACATCCCATTGACAACGACAACGACTTGCCCAAGTTCATCCTGCTCGAGATGGCACGCAAGAGCTACGGAGAGCGTTCAAGCAAATCACTCCATTCTTGCAGGTGGAGGCTACGGCATTCTGTTTACATGTGAACAGTGACACTTGTCCACGATGCGCGTCAATATGTTTTCCTCTGGCTGTCCAGATGGTGCTCGACACCGCCGACTACGCTCTGGCAGTCCGTGGCTTCTTACTTAGACAAAGGTGAGTGCCCAAACGCTGGAGCAGACACTTCGCCGGATCCGGAAACATTGCCTTGTGCCGTCTTCACACAAAGAAGGACGGCATGAGATTTGTGGTAGAAAGACGGCGAATCGCCGTCTCCTAGAGAAGTATTATCCTCGTCTGGTTGTACTTCTCGCACGACGCCAATCGTTCAACATGCCAGCTGCCACACGATCGAAGGGGCCAGTAGGGCCTATGCAGTCGTTACCAGCGAAGACACGAAAGCCGCGAGGTAAATCAACGTCAGCTGCGAACGCACCCAAGCCAGCAGCAGATGCACCCGAGACAGCAGCAAACGCACGGGATCCAGAAGCACGTGAACGAAAGAAAGCAGCAGATGGACCAGCAGCTCCGCTCGCTGTCACGGGGTCGCCTTCAGCCCCCGAGCAACCACAAGCTTCTGTGTCCCCTCCGACTGCAAGGCCTACGGCACCGATCTCGTCCAGCACACGTAGATTCAAAACACCGACGCCACCTGGTGTTCGCCCTCGTACTTCAGCAAGCCCCAGTCCTGCTAAAGTACTCAGGACAACCCAAGATGGGACGCTCAAAGATTATCGACCGGTGACTGGCGCTAAGTTTCCCGATCTTGGCCCTGTCACGAAGGAAGATGGCTCACGCTATGTCGGTGAAGAAGATCATCTCTCGCGCAGAAGAAGGGCATTGTCAACTTCGCCTGACGGATCCCGAACAACACGTGGAGCCCGCTACAGCCCTCCCAGGAGGTCACCGACTCTGATTCCAAGTTCCAGTGACTACGTAGCAAGATCCGGGGCCATTCCCTACGAAACTCCAGAGCCGCGAAGAGAACAGCCTCAAAAGGCCTTTTTCCGATCTTGGCCTAATGTGCTCAGCTCGCTGGCAGCACTCCTCTTAGCTGCTTGGTTGGTCGTTGCCGATCCCGGGAACTGGCAAGCGCAAGCAAAGCTGAGGTTCATGAATCAACAATATCATGATAGCAATGCTAGACGTATTATGATCGACCCTCTTGGTACGTCTCACATTGTAGAAGTCAACGACATAAGTCTATCGGTCAGTCAGTTTTGTGTACCAAATGCCGGCGGCTCAGGTACCACGTTGGGCATTGCGAAGGGAGTCATTCTCAACGTGGCAAATTTCCGGGAGTGGAACGATCTCGTGAGAAAATCAAGAGAGCCCGAGATAAGGTATGCTCATAGCGGTTTCTACGCCTGCTACCTGAAATGAGACTGACGTATGCGTAGCGCTCTTTACGACATGTTTCATAATAAGATCCCAGCAGCTGAGAAGACCGCGCAGCTTTCCACAGAATTAGAGGCTCGCATGTGCGAGTTCGCAGATGAGCTCGTGGGCAAAGGTCTCGCTCACGAGAAGACTCGTTCATTTGCATCGAAGCTCCGAAGCTACCGAGAAAGCGCAACGAGGTTGAACCCGACCAAAACTCCTGATCCAAACAAAGCCTATGAGATGGCAAAGCGACTGTGGGCCGCCGCGAGACCAGGCGACTGGGATCACGGTCTGGTCGAGGAAGTCTTCACAGACCTCAAGGAATATCTGCAGAGCCAACAGCAGCTCGCGCTCGGCATGTCCCAGCAATCGGGCGAAGTATTCGCAGACTATTCAAGGTTCATCATGTTCTACCGCGGATATCAAAAGCAACCTGGCCATGCCGACTACCATCGGCAGGTTGCTTGCAATAATATCTATGAGAGGAAATGGCCCAATTGGGGGTACAATTGCGACAGGAAATCTCACGCCCATCTGCTTGCTCCAGTCAAAGGCGACCGCGATCCTGCCATCATGTGGTCGATGGCATCGCAGTATTATCTCCAAGAGGCCGGAACTATCTGGAACAACTACGCCAAGCACCTCGAAGACGGACTTTCTCTGCTAGCCGACATGCCCAAACTGAAGAAAGACTTGGCTGCAGAAGGCATTCCAGCTAGAATCGAGCATCTCGTATCTCTTCTCGACAACTTGGCGAATCAAGCCGACAATACAGCCGTGCTCTTACAAGACGCCTACGAGAGGAAATATGCCGTTCCCATTGATTTCGAGGCCAAGCCTGATGATGGAATCATCAGATACACTCGCCCTCAGTCAGGACGTTGCAACGCTTGTAACGAGCGCACACTATCTTCGTGGTCGTCTTCGTCAATTGCTAGGGCTTCGGCGGATGAGCTATGGTCAAGCTTGTATGACAACGATGATGAGCAAGCAACGGAGACGACAAAACAGGCGTGGGCATCACACTTTGCGATCACAGGCTCAGCAGATTCGCGACCAACCTCTGAGCGATGCCCAGAGATAACGACTTCCACGCAACGCGTGAAGATTGTAGACGTTCACTTCTAGCTGCGTCTTTCAAAGTATTGACTTCCATAGCTTGGTAATACAAATGTTATTCTTTTCTAATCAATTTTCAGCCGCCAGTGACTGTGGCTGCCTCTGAATGCAACTACCTCTGAGTGCAACCGCGTGTTGCTAAGCCGATCGGCAAAACTCTTCAGGGATCGAGAGCCAATCTGGTGAGGCGCTTGCATTCAGAGGCAGTTGCATTCAGAGGTATTCATGGGTTAGTCCTGGTACTCGGCCGACTCTGACTTTCAAGTTGCTTTTCCTGCGTGGGATGAAATCTGCTTAAATGCTTCTATTCACAAAATCTTCGGCTATCCGCGATACCCAAGAATGGGCCGCCTATAAGTACAACTCTTCTCTTTCTCAGATCTCTAAATCTATACCCGGAAATCACCTCCTCCAAAACCTGGCCCTAGGTCACGTCTAAGCACAGAAGTACTGGTAAGAACCACCCTTGGTCGAGTTTCCAGCTCCAGTAGTACCGTTCGCGACAGGTGGAGTACCTGGAGCGGTGCTGTTGCCTCCAGAACCACTGCCAGGAGTAGTCGTAGGGACAGGTGCAGGAGCGGTGCTAGAAACAGGCGCAGGGGCAGGGCTGGTACCAGAACCACTTCCACCGACAGTGAAATCAATGCAGCTCTCGTAGGTCTGGTCAACCGGTGGTGGGGAGTTCCAGTACATTTGGATCACGCAGTCGCCGGCAGTGGAGCATTGGCTGCCGAGGTCGGAGGGGATGGTGATGGAGAATTGCTGTGAAGAGGATTAGTACTGAGATGCGCGGCTGGGGTGGAGGGGACACCTACAGATTCGGTTGCGACGCTGGGTCTTGAGGTGAGAGCGTATTCGTCCCATTTCTTGAGGTCGGAGGCGATGATGGAATTGGTTGCGGTGTCGACGATGGAGACGTTGGCGTAGCCGGAGTGAGGGGCGCGGATGGCGAAATTGAGGTCAACTTCTTGTCCGGCGGTGTAGGTCTGGACGTTGTCGGTGTTGTCGTCGAACTTCATGCCCTGTTTCAGCTTGTTAGCAAATGATGTGAAATGTTTGTGGCACCCGTGGCTGGCCATACCTTGCAGAGCCACAGACCACAGGCCTCAGCATCGTAGTCTTGCTGGTTGGCGACGAGTTGCAAGAGGCCTTGGATGTTTCCGTTGACTAAAAGAAAGGATATCAGTATGCGTCTCTTTGGCGGTCTTGCCGCTCGGAACATTATTTCGTGTGAACACTCACTGTCGCCCTTCATCATGTTGTAGGCTTGCGAACCACATGCAGTCTCGTAAGCTGGGCCTGGCTGGCGAGCGATTGGGGTCTCGAAGTAGCCATGGGCAGAGACGAGCTCGAGGAAAGCGGCGACGGCGGCGAGATACTTCATTTTTGCAGCTGCTGTATGGAGTTGTTGAAGATTTGTGTAAAAGAACAACCAGTGTTCTCAAAAACGAATGTGATTCTAAAAGAACGTGATGCTCACAGAGCTGCGAAAGTGCTGGACGCGAAAGGAAGTGCTGGACTGAATGATGAGCAGTATCCTCTCAAGGCCAGCGGAGTGATTATATACCGAGTGTCTTCGGCATCTTGCAGACTGGTGAACTCGGATATCGGCGCCGCAGCAGTCTCGCATACATATTATGGGCGCTTGGCTGCTACAGATAGGGTGAAGGTGGAGGAACAATACATGACAACACGGGAGAATCTGCAGCCAACACGCAAGAGCAATCTGCAGCTGATCTGTACCGAGAAGCTTGAGTGGCCTTGTTTGCCTGGCTGCTTCGTATGGGCGCCAAAAAACCAGTGGTACTGCGTGTGGTGCCTGTATCAGATTAGCTGTATCTGAAACCAGCATAAGCGAAGACGGCTTGGCATATCGAAATGGCAATGAAGCACCGGCTTGTGATGTCATGTATAAGTTGTGCATTTACATTAGATGAACCGTTGGCTATCGAATTGCCATTTTGGTCTTTTTTCGACAGAGCGCTCACCTGAGGGCGATATGCGTTCGGACGTCGGCGACGGCAATGTGCCACTTCTAGCGAATTTGGCCCGCCATTCCAGCAGTGGTGTGGATGATCGTGTTACAGCTTGAGAACATCAATACTCTTGGCCACTGCTTCCAGCTTGGGAAACATCTCATCAATCATGTCCTTCGCATCCTTGAGCAGAATGTCGCTGTTCGCCATCGTTTGCTGGTACATCTTTTCGATCATCCGGCCAAATGGGGAGTCCTTCCCGAACGAGAAGTCCAGCATTTCTCGCGTCTCGATCAAGAACATCATGTACACAACTCGAAGGTCCAAGCCGCCTTTTAGAGTCTCGGCGAAGAGTTCCCGATGGTGTTGAATGTTTGGATTACAAAGTTGATTCGTTATGGTTGCCATAACAAATCCGTCAATCACTCGATCTGGATAGAACTTCTCAAGTTGGCCGCAAAGGAATGGCGTGACTTCGAAGTACATCTTGAGGCCAACCCGCCATGCCTGATATGTCCGAGCTTGCGAAATGTAGAGGACGAGCAGTTGTCGGAGAAGATGCGGAACAGGCTGGCGCGTGATGTGCCACATTCCACTGTTGATGACGAGTTTCAAAGCATCCTTGATCTCATCCTCGCTGGCGTGTTCATTGGCTTTGTTGTGATCGAATGTGATGCCAGAAGTTGAGAAAGCCTCCGCCTGGATTGCTGCCAGTCTCTTCTGAGCAACATCGCTGTTCGCGGGAACGAAGAACTTGGGCAACTGGCTTTGATGCCGTTGTAACAATCCATCTGCCACCTTGAGGAGCTTCCCGTCGACCCGCACAGTTGGACTAGAATCATCGCCCCAAGCATCGGCAGATTTCAGGAACTTGTCTTCGACATGCACAGCTCCTTTTTTGCATTTCCCGCAGCGACAGGAAAAGAAGTAAGACTCCTTGAGCTCGGCCTGCCGCACAGAGAACGGATTTGTGATGTCAACATATTTCATGAAGATCTCTTCGCCTTTCTTTATCTTCTTCTGTGCACGTAGCAGAATTTTAGGTTGGTTGAATATGACTGCTGTATTCGGAAAGTCACACGAATGGTTCGCACTGCACAGGATTGGGTCGAAACCAATCCCGAGCTTCGTGTCGTCCATGGCACTGCTCAGCTGCAAAGTGTTGCTCATGATGTTGAGGAAGAAAGCCTTGGAGATGGCGTTTGTGTCCATATCACCGACCTTGGCCTCACCAGAATATTTGTACGCGCCATATGCAAGCATGCTGAAGTCCTCAAATCGCCCGGGATCTAGGTTCTTGACATCGTCCAGCGCCTTCGTGTCTGACGCTGGCTTGAACTGGAGAATGTCGAGTAGAAGTTCATCTTTGCCTTCTGGATCCGCTTTTAGTCGACCGAGGAGCTTGATAACAGCTCGAACGCCATGAGGGAGATCAGGTCGCTCTGCAGGGGAGATGATTTTGCATTCGTACTTGTGCTCCCGCTTCCAGGCACGAGATTGGCAGAGCTTGGAGCAGTATCGAACGCGTTTGCAACCTGTGCATGCTTTCGTCTCGATATTGGAGGCCGGAAGTCCCAGAGCAACGGCTTTCGCTCGCTCTTCTGCAGTGACTCCCTTCAGAAAACACCATGCACAGGTGTCGGATAGGCGGTCGGTGTCGAGCTCGGCGACATAAGGCCGGTCCAGCGATAGCACAACATCGCCAGGCTCGAAGTCCTTCTTCGCGAACAAACCGCGGCCGGCGTTGTCGATGCCGCTTTTCTTGACTTCGACGTTGGAGGCCATCACGGTCCCGTGGCGTTTCTGCGGGCGGGTGGTGCGAGCAGAGCGGAAGGACTTTGGCGTTGGCCAATTTCGTCCTCGTTCTTTTGCAGGCCAGGGTGCCCCCGGTCGTTCTCACCTTCTCCCCTCTTCGCTGCTCCGCTTCCCCTCTTCCTCACGCCAATATTCTTGTCAAAGCATTGATGACAGCCGCAATGGAAACTTCTAGCATGACCTGCCTCTCTCGCTCGCTCTGTCAGTCGATCGGGGAGTTTTCCGATTTAGCAGCATGCCTCGACATTACGAGAACAGAACGAATTCTTCCTCGCCGCAAAGACAATCTTTGATAGCGATCGCTTCCATCAAAACTCCGCACCGATAGCCCCAAAGACATCAAGGCTGAGATACAGGAAAACGCTACTTTGGAACGAGAAAGAAGTCGGACGCCACGGCAAGTGCTCTCTTGCTCCCAAGAAAGCAGCTCACCCGTCCTTTCCGCGCCGCTCTCTATACAAAGGATGTTTCGTTGCACTCATAATTAGTGCTTGTAGGCACCATGGATTATGAGCAGATTCGTAAAACACAGCCAGTTTTGCAATAGCCACTCTTCTAACATGTGTACTGCCCTCTGCTGTCTCGAATGCCAGGCGTGATAGATCGATCCTCTCTCACCTATATGCAATGGCATAGTGGAAGCACAAGAAGCTGAAAGGCGGTGAACACAAGTTGGGAACAAATCGATCCCACGGACGACATGTACATTTGTGCCGGTTTGCTGGGGCACGTTCATTGCTCTACCTCCGCGGATCTTCTATACCACCTCCAGGCTTCCAATCCACTCCACTAGCTTCGTCCTGCGTCTTCGTCTAGAGCCTGAAGGGCGCAGGCCCATTATCTCCCTCCGCCACTCCGTCAGACTCGAGCGACTTTCCTCCTCCCTCTAGCGCATATACAATTGGAACAGCATGCGCTGCTCCATCTGCAGATCATCGAATCGACGTCCGACGTCGTTGACAGTAATGGTGACTATAGTACAAAATCAGCGACTAAAACAAGCCTTCGAGGATGACACTTCGGTCGACTGACTTTGATGAATGCTGCTCATGGCAGCCGCGAGCTTCTCCAGGTCTGGTGGGCTGAGACCCCCAGCACCGAGAACGAGGATCAGCAGATTGCGATCCATCTCGTGAGTCCAGTCCATGGTCTATATCGCATCAGCGGTGAAAACATATTGAGTGCGTGTCGCTGCTTATACTTACGCTCGAGTCCGAATTCGAGACGCTGTTTTGCTGTGTAGACATTCTGAATGAAGCGTGCGAGGTGTTCTGTGAGTAGGTGTAGGTTGGTGTGTATCGGTTTTTGTATCGTGTATAGCGGATGACAGGTAGCAGCTCGTTGGCGAGATGGAGAAGAAATGAAAGGCAAAAAGCTGGGCAGGGCTTAAGAAGAAGAAATCTCTTTAGCAAACAAACATGCGAGCCAAGCATGTGAGATCTGAAGGGTGAACAAGAGGGAGAATGTGAAATTTGAGTGGGAGAGATGCTACAGATGCTCAATGCCTGCAGGCCTCCTCTTTCTATCGAAAGCAGCAAACAAGGTTAAAGAAGCGGTACGAAGGGTAACGGGACAGAACAGACTGGGCTACTCGTGCGCATGGAAGAAGGAATTGGTTCGTTCCCACACGCTGCTGTCATTATTCGTCTTTCCCTAATCATGTCATGCCTACAGTCGTCCTCGTTTCTGGGTAGTTGCTCACGACTAGCTGCAAAGACACGTACGCACTTGGATAACACGCTTCGATGTCGTGACAAGTATTCAGGACACAGCACATTGCTAATGAAAGACGTAGTTTCGAAAATGTTACTCTTCACGTCGTGGTATTTGCTTGTTTCTACCTAATGAGAACAACGAGACCAATACTATATAGGGCCTGCTCATGTCCCTTATGACCTTACAACTCCCTGTATCTAAACTCCCAAAGCCTTGCGAATAGCCTTGAAATCCGGAGTTCCCCATCCACTAGCAGCATCCCATCCCTTAGACGAAGGAAATCCATTCGTGCCACAGCCAGTAACACTGCCCTTGGAGATATCATTATATCCCTTTCCTTGGCTCTGATACAGCAAAGGGTTCAAGAAACCCAGTGGCTTCTTTCCAGCAGCAAGCAACGCATCGTTGACATTAGTCAAGACACCCGCAGCGACAGGCGAAGACACACTAGTACCATCAACAGCAGTCAAAGCACCCTTGTAGAAGATTTGGTAGTTGAATCCTTGAGCTGCGATATCTGGGTAAGCGCGTCCCTTGGGGTTATAGAGACCCTTGTTCGCAGCACCGAGAGTCTTGAGGTAGCCAGTGACAGCCTGGTTCTGGTATGAAGGACGAGGGAAGTACTCTGAGAAACCACCACCAGCGACATAGCCGTTGCGGGTGTCGAAGGCGATTTGCTCTGGGTTGACGTCGCGGGTTCCGCCTACGGTGGTGACGTATGGGCAGGAAGCCGGGAAAGAAGGAAGGAATTTGGTCGTGTTCTTGCCGTCGTTGGAGACGCAGGTTCCGTCTTTGCCGACACCGTTGTCGCCAGAGGAGAAGAGGAGAGTGACGCCGCGGGCTCCGAGTTGGGCGAGTTCGGCGCAGACACGGTTGGCGTAGTTCTGGGGCACGGTCTGTTCGTCGTCGCCGTAAGAGGTGGAGATGACGTATGGGACGTCCTTTTGCTTCAAGACATAGTCGAGCCAGACGAGGTAGGGCTCATTGGTGTTGGTTGGTGTCAGAAGATCTGGCTTGAATGGTGGTGAGCCTCCAGTGCTGTAGGAGGTGAAGCGTGTTGGGTAGGCGATGCCTCCGACGGCTTGAACATCCAAGTTTGCCTCGACACCTTGATCGTTCTGATCATCAGCGGCGTTTGCAATGATTTGGCGTGAGAACAGGTAGTTGGGGTCAGAGCCAGGTCGCTGAGCAGCCATGTACAGCTTGAAGTCACTGTCGGATGGCGTCTCGTTGAGGTAGTTCGTGATACCAGCATAGTTCTTCTGTGGCACCTTTGGCGTGTAGTCTACCGTGTTGTAGAGAGTGCGGACGCACAAGCTTGAGACAGTCTGTCCTGCAACGCAGACGAGACTGACGTTGGCATTTGGGTAAGCGGCGGCAGCAGGATCAGCAGCTTCAACTGAGGCAACCCGGCTGACATCAGTTGAAGGGAGCTCGCTGTCTGGTACAGTGAAGCTTGCAATCTTGACACTTGTACCGTGATGCTTTGGGTTGCCAAAATAGTTGGTGGGCTGAATCACATCGATGTGGCCATGTAGAGATCGTGGCAGGCTGTACTGGGTTGTGCGAACGACCTCTTTGCCGTCTTCATGTCGGTACTCGTGGTATTCCGTATCTAGCAAGCTCTCGACTTTCGAGACTGGCAAGGCAATCGTTATCCAGTCCTTTGGCGGGCTGTAGTGCAAGTTGTCTGCCGTAATTCCGTGGCTCTGTCACGGAGTTAATCGAGAGAAGCTTTCGACAACATGTAGTGATGGACTCACCTCTAGCCACTGCTCGACAGCCGAAAGGGCTTCATCATGTGGAGCAGTGAAGGTGTGGATGTCGCTCATAGACAGGTGCTGCCCGTAACGCTCGTGCTCTGGGTCGCTGACTTCATAAAGCTCTTTCTCCAGCTGCTCAAAAGCAGACTGCTTCAGGCCAATGCGGAGGCTGACTGAGTGGTCCTGATGAACAGTCAGCTACTTTACTTAGACAGAAGGTAGATTCTTCGTACAGGACTTGGCTTGCCAATCTTCTGCCACCCTGGAGGCACTAAGTGCGAATTGTGCACAGCATAATCCGAACGATCCTGGAGAGGTGCAGCCAGAACAGCTGTGAGCCCATAGAGGGCAGCAGCAAAAATCGACCTCATTTTTGTGTAGAGTGCTCCAGTATCAAAAATACGTGGAATGCTCGTGGTCGAAGTGCGAACGAAGCAAGGGACGTTTAGTACACTTTATACCTACCTCGGACTTTGGGACGACGATCTCAAGCTTGACGATTGCAAGTGATGTGCTTGGAGCGTTGCCCGAGTCGACATAAGGTCCGCACGCCGTCCCGTCACGCCCGTTCGAGCTGCCTGTTTCATGTATCGCCGTGACTTCATTGCTCGTCCTTAGATTAAACTTGTGCTAGCGCTATGCAGGTACGACAGCTTCTGGAATCACGCAGCATTGCGCACGCGATCTCAAACGAGTACCACAAGTGCTTTTCAGAGAGACACAATCAATAACATTTGGTGATGACTGGTTCCGGCTCCGCAGCGTTTCCACGGCAGCGGCAGTTTCCATTGAGATGCTCCATCGGTCGTGTGTGCCGAAACCGAACGTGTACCAGACCCAAAAGCTTCGTACCGCAATCAACGGTACATCGTCTGCTGCGCCAGTCATATCGCAGATGTTGCGAGCGCCAGTCCTCTTGGCTACGGAGCCAATACGACTCTAAGATGTCACAAGCCCTGCCGATGCCCGCTTATCACGCTCAAGCTAATGCTGTGTGGATGCTTGGCCCAAAGGTAGCAGAGCTCCTTCCTCTTTGGGCCAAGCTGCGGGGCTGCTAATGGCATGAAGCGAGTGCGAAAGCGACAATCTTTGCCTGTGGCGACGATATCGCCATTGCACGGCTAACACGCTTCATCACTCCCAATGGACTTCACTCATGCGTTCGCTGTTGTGTTCTCGAGTTCCACGTAGTAGTCGGCAGCCACATATTGTTTGCGTTTCGTGGAATTTCTTTCCTGGATCAAGGCAATGCTCATGTCACGGAAAAATTCCCAAAGCTGACTGGCGTAATGATCAGATGCCAGATCTTCCAGGAAATCCATGTCTGACCCGTCGACCATGAAGGAGTCCACAAACAGCCTTCGAAGTGTCCCGCCGACATCTGGGTCCAGGCCATATATCTTCTTGATGGCTTGTGCATCGGGCCAAGTCTCCTTGACACGATCCACCAGCTTGTCCATGACCTTGTTCATGGAATGGCAATCGGTGATGTCCGCGGCCAGAGTATACAGATCAATCAAAGCCATGAGTGAATCCGCGGACTCACTCTCGGCAGACTCAAAATTGACCACAATCTTTTTCGTAAGCAAAAGATGAACATAAGAATTGAAGACCTTGTTGCTGACGTTCGGGAGATCGTTAACGCAGATGCTGCCTACGAGCTCGAGCGACGCAAATGCATCACTGACGAATCTCGGGCGACCAAGAACGGCGGACTTGGGAACATAGTATGTTCGTTCTGCCCCGTCGGCAAGTCGTCCTACTGAGAACTTGATTGTGTCTGAATAATCCAGTCTGTGATCTGATCAGCTCTGAACAAAATAGCAGGCGGAAGCGAACCTACGTGCGCTTTTGCGCCGTGCCACGGGGGCTGGCCATGATGCTGTTTCGTGGTTGACGAGATCGGACGCCAGGCCAACTTCCTGATTGCGATTTCCTGTTGACCAGTGGATGTTGTGTTGAATGTCAGGCGTCAGAAGTTAGGTATCAGCTGATGCAATGATGTTTGTGGGTTGAACAGTCGTATGTCTTCCAGCACGATCGTCCTTGCAAGTGAAGTGAAAGTGCTCGGCAACTTAACCTCACATGCGTCAACTTGCTAATTCGTCTCCACAAGTGAGGTTAGTATACCACGTTCGCCAGCCATTGGCAATACTATACACTCCAGATCTCGACCTGCGAGACCGTGTTGTCTAATCCGTTTCCACGCTTAATTGCACGCTCACTTCCCATCTCAGCCCCGCCAGCTTCCTCTGAATTAATTTCGTTACATTTTGTCGTATCCTCATAAGATCATCAGTGGCCATGCCATAACCTCCTCTACTCTTGCGGTAACGTAGTTTCAAATTGGCCATGCCGCTTCCGTAATGCACTTGCCAGAAGCATGCCTCATCCACGTGCGTGATGTTGGGGTCACAGTTCGCCAGGTCGTCGGCAATATTTCGTAGCGCGAGCTTGTCGTCGGAGGGACTTCGCGCAGACATCAAGAGCATCGATGAGAGTGACGATCCGAGGCGAGCGCCGGTCAAGACCATGAAGCAGGCAATGACGACTGAGAGGATGAAGTCGAAGGCTGCGTAATATTGTGTTGTGAGGAATGGCAACAAGAGGATGGCCAGTGAGCAGGAAAGCGTTAGGAAATGCGAAGGATTGCCCAAGATCCTTCCCCAACCTGCGATGAGTCCAACGCGCATGGCTTTGCCCATGCGAGCGTGGTTCTTGAGGAGAACAGCCGAGACCAGGGTGCTGCCTATCGAAAGAAGACTGGCAAAGTCGACATTCGCGGTCCCGACTCTCTCATGTGCGTGTGGCGAGTGTGCGACATGTGTCCCTAGATTCTCCAGCGAGTGTTGAATTCCGTGACTGATAACGTCCAGTCCCATGAAGCCGATGAAGACTGCCATGCCGAATCCTGCCAGCACGTCGGCACGCTCCAGACCAAATGGATGCTTGATTGAAGATCGCTTCCACACTTCGAAATTACCCATTACATCCACAACCACACAGACTGTCGCGCCCGCAGCATCGAAAAGCAGAAGTCGACTGAGAGCCGTCATAGCTAAAGAACCTGCTCCAGAAAATTGCACGTAGCCTGCAACCAAAAAATGACACATGCACCACGTCAACCTCGTCGTCTGTTGTTTCGTCATGCTCCACCACGCCTCTTTGCGCGTTGGCATGGGTAGACTGGCTGGCACAGCAAGCGGTGTCCTGCTCGCCTGTGGTGGCTTGATTATGCCTTCCATGTGACTGGCGTGGATGGAGGAGTGCCTGTATTTGTGTCCCCTTCTCCCCACCAGCTTCTCACTTTTGGCCCCCGGAGCTGCGGGACTCCGCTCGTACTGCACAGGCGTGAAGTTGAAAGGATTCGACACAGTCTGGCTGTTTGCATTGCCGTCTATGCTGCCAAACCCGCCATCGGTGGAGGCTGTCTGTGGGGTGAAAGGGCTGTATGTCGTGCCCGCGGGACTCAGTCCATTATTGGCGATGCTAAAAGTTGCACTCTCGGGCGACAGCATTGAGGCAGTGGAAGTTGTCGCATTCGTATCGGGCCCTCTGTCGACATATTGCGCCTCCATCTTTCGCCGTTCGGGGCTGTCATTGATGCCTGCTGTCCAGTCGTAATCGTGATGTTCTTCAATGCTCGGCGTGAGACTGCTCGTGCTATCGCTATGGTGGTGCAGGCCCAGTCCTATTGGAGATGGACGGGGCTTGAGTGCTCTCGGGGATGGAGGAATAGGCGTCGGCGGCGTGGGAGTTCGAGGAGGAAGCGGGATGGGTAAAGAGTCGGCCGACATGGTGGGCGATTGGCGATCAAGAGTGACAGTATCCCATGGGGCGCGGAGCACATCAATATACACGTGCCGCCAACTTGTCCAAGCTCGAGCGTGACGACGGACGAGGTGATTCGATATGCAGGAGAAGACATTGGATTTAGGGGCGCGCAGCGGAGCTCAGGCCGATGCCTGCAAAGTTCCCCAGACGTCCCCATCAGTCGCGTCACATCCAACGCGACTGCCATCTGAAACCTGCCATCGGCCAATCGCTCGATTAGCATTTTCCATCTGCCCAATGCGCCTGTTCGAGTCCCGTCATGTCCGATTCCAGACCTGGCAGCGGCGACCGCCGTAGGACCACCGTCTCTGGTCCGCTCCCGAACCTCGACGATGCCACCGACGACGGCGACATGAGGCCCGCCGGCGTCAAATTGACCTGGGCTCCGCCTTCAGCGCCATCATCACCTATAGACGCGCACCCTACCGCTTCCCCGGGCAAGCGATCGGAACATCGAAGAAGCCTCAGCGGCAATTTGTTATCGAAATTCAATTTCCTCAACCGGCACGGCGACGATGACAAGGAGGGAGAGCTCAAACCGCCCAAGAGCCCTAAGAGCAGCAAGAGTCGCAAGAGTATCGACGACGATGAACCAACCACGTCACCTGTCTCGCCCGTCAAGGGCGATGGCGCGATGGCTGCAGCGTTGAAAGCCACAAAGCAGCGCAAGAGGAAGGGCTCGTTGCGCAAGACAGCACTGCTGGGCACGAGGAAGTTTGTGACCGAGACGAGGGAAAGACGGAATAGTGTTCTGCAGCGAACTCCATCGACCAAGCAAGTTCAACAGGCTCCGGGAGCTCATCTGAGCAATTTTGGCGGCGAGTTGAATCTCCAGCCCGCTCCTGCACGCGATACTGCAAATGACACTGTGACCAAAAACCTCAATTGCGACGATATCAACGCAGCAGACGAACACGATACCGAATGGCCCGAGTCTACCACCGCTCCTTCAGCACGGCTTTCTCTGGTGACAGACCACGCGCATCAGCACGAGCAGCGCAAACTGTCGTCTGAACTGAAAAGTCCCCTCGATCTGAAAAGTCCAACCAGCAACGCGAGCTACGCGAGCACGACCGATGACGACGATGTGCTTACCTTCCATCGTCCGACAACAAGTTATCCGAAACCTCACTCATCCTCAACCAGTTATTTTCCCGACCCAGCTATTTCGCGGCGACCGAGTCATCGCAAGCACTCCCGCTCACCTCTGTCGCAAAATCTGACATCCACGCTTTCCACATTTCCCTCGTCGCCCCTCGCTTTGGAGCCGCATGATTACACGGAGACGGAGTACTGGGGCTGGGTCATTCTCATTGTGACCTGGCTAATTTTCACCGTGGGAATGGGGAGTTGCCTGGAGATCTGGAGTTGGGCTTGGGATGTCGGCGAGACACCCTACGCTCCACCGGAGCTGGAGGACGATCCCACGCTACCCATTGTGGGCTACTATCCTGCTCTGATCGTCTTGACGGGCGTAGTTGCATGGGTGTGGATCACTGTTGCGTGGATTGGCATGAAGTACTTCAGACATGCCAAAATCGAGGTGTGAACGAAGAAGTGTGGAAGGCTTATTCAATGCTTCTCCAACTGCTCGCCAAGCAGCTCGCCGAGCAGCTCGCCAACCCACCTGCTCCGCTTACAACAGGCTTTGCACGGTGCTGCAAAGAATCTCACAGCTGCACGGACCCAGGCTCTGTTGGGTCAGGACTCCCAGCAGCAAAACACCATGGTCATTCGGAAAAATGCTGCCGTCATATGCATCAATACACTTTGGCTCTGTCCACTGGCCCATCCTCGACCCTCAAGACGTGTCGAAGGATCAGCTAACGCTCAGGTCACCCGCGGAGATCCCGTCCTTGACTATCGAGATGCCATCATTTTTACCAGTAGCAAGTTTGGAGGTGTGTTGCATAGCCATTCACCGTGGATACATCTGAATGCAACTACCTCTGAGTGCAAGCGCCTAACCATATTGGCTCTGATTCCATGAAAAGCTTTGCTGATTGGCTCTGCGACCTGCGGTTGCACTCAGACGTAATTGCATTCAGAGTTGGCCACGGTTAAATAGCAGAAGCGCGCCTCCTGCAGGAACGAGCTTGCGCTGATCCTTTCTTGGACCACACAGCCAGCTTTTTAAGGTTGGCGAAGCTCTGGGATGATCTTCATGGCTTTCTTGGCGTATGCGGCCTTTCTCTTCAGTTAAACAGAATCAAGCAAGTCGACCTCGGCAACAACCATACCTCCTTAAGCAGCGTGCACTAATCATGCATGCACTGCGCCTTTGTCGGGAGGCCGACGATGGCTGCGATGCTGTTACACGGCTCAGGCCCCTCGTCATTCCTTTGTGCCGTGGTAGCTGTGGTTATGATGGACACAGCTCGCACAGCACAGGCACTGGACAGTTGATATCTCCTCGCCAGAATATCTGCGCTGAGAAGATATAGCTAGCCTCCGAAATGTTCGATCTTACTCTGACGCAGCAGGTTCCCGCTGATACCTTGGCTGCTGAAGAATGGGTGGAGTCTACCCGCAAGCTCGTCCCTATCGTCTTCCAGGCGTTCCAGCTTGAGGAGGCCGGCAGCTACAGTGAAGCAATCAAAACCCACCAAATCGCGATAGGCCTATTGAAAACCGTCGCAAACATTAAGAACATTCGAAAGTTCAATCGCAGGATGTACGAGCGCCAAGTAGACATTCATCAAGAACGGATTGCATACCTCGGGACAGTCAGACAGCAGGGTGGAAATGTTATGCTGATGCCAGCACGAACGGCTCCCGACACTTCCTCTCCCTGCGGCCATCTTTCGGCCAATGGCCCACTCTCATCTCTCTCGAGCCAAGTGGAGGAGTACATAATTGTCAACGATACCGACCTCGTGGACCATGGCGTTCGATCATGTTGGTTCTTCTTGAAGAAATTTGCGCCCTCGCCTAACGATGTAACGGAGCTCACACATTACGTCGTACAATGTATCTACGACGAAAACAAACCAATCGTTGAAACTATGTTTCGTCGACCAGATGAAGTCTTCCCTCCGGGCGGCCATCTACACACTGCACTCCTGCTTCAAGGCGGCAAGCAGAATTTCAAATTCTGTATGCGTAGACGAGGCGAAGGGAGCATATTCTAGGAGCCGGAGGATGGAACGTGGGAAATACCGACTAAAGATTCCAAGAAAAAGCAGTGGTCTCCCAGGACTTTTCAATTTGAAGGAAGATATTTTGTCTGGGAGAACGAGGATGGCAAAGACACTGGGTTGTTGAGTAAGAAGTGGGGGTTTGAGACACTTTATGAGACGACGAAGTCCGCAGATGAGGGTGGAGAGATTGTGGGTGAGAAATTGGCTTGGGGCAAGATTGGTGGGAGGGGAAAGGGGACATGGACGATCTGGGTCAAGGAGGGATTGCCGCTTAAGCTGAAAGAACAGGTTTTGGCTAGTCAGGTCAGTAGGCTGATGAGGTGGAGTATGCCGCCGAAGAAGGATCTGGCGGGTGTAGAGAAGGGGGCGATTGCTTTGACAGCGGGGACCGGGTTGGTTGCTTTGGGGAGTCTGTTGGGCTGAGGACATTAGAAAGTGAGTGTTGTAGCTGACTCATCAAGCATGCAAATCAAGTGAATTGGTGTACATGACTTGCTCGCTTGGTTGAGTGTTTGCCTTTCTATCCCAAGGACCTCGGAATTGACTGACATCCACAGCTCGCATTCCGTCATGGCGAGAACCCAACAGAACAGCAGAGCAAAAGCCGCGCCTGAACGAGCAAGTAAGAAACGCCAATCAACCATCAAACCAGAATCCTCAGCAAAGAGCAACACCGTCGAAGCTGGAAAAGCGCCGCTGCGTGCAAGATCCGCACGTAACACAAAGATCACATCAATTCCACAACGAGAGAGTCCAATACGTATTGGCTCACCTCCTGACCCAAGTGAAAACTTGATCACAATAACGACACCCTCCTTCGAGCGGCACGGCGCATTCGAACTCTCACGACAGCTCCTCCGCGACAGATCACCTCTCATCGACGCCAAATGTCTCGAGATCAATTCTCGACACCTTGACAACTTAGCAGCCTCAGCAGCACCAGTAAGCGGATCAAGACCCCGGAGAGGCCGTCCTCCAGCCCGTCAAATCCAGCAAAGCGACATTCCGCCTCCTGACTACATTCTCGATTTCCCCGACGTCAAATACTACATTTTCGCAAGCTACGTCCATCTCCTAACGACCAATACCATCGAGCTCGATTTTTCGTTTGCTCCACTGAAGAGTGTTGATGAGGCCTGGAAGAGGCTTGTCAAGCTATATCTGCTTTGCGAGAAGCTTGAGGACGAGGTTTCGATGGGGATGGTGAGGGATGCGGTGAGGGAACATCTTGAGGTTGAGTTTCCGAGTGAGGGTGGAGTGAGGTTTGTGTATAAATGGACGAAGGGGGATGGAAGTGTTTTGAGGAGATTGTTAGTTGATCAGATTTTGGGTAACTGGAGCGATAGGGAGGTGACGGAGTTGGTGCTGGAGGAGACTAGTTCGGGGTGGAGAGATCTGAAGGAGGATGTCGTGAGGCGGATGGTGGTGGAGAGGTGTAGAGCAAGAGGTTGTGCAAAGTGAGACGAGCGAGCGTGATGACAGACATCGAGACGTAAACGCTAATTATCACCAGAAGATTTGGTGACGTGGATAGCATAGCATGTCCTACAGATACGATTTTTCACTAAACTCTCCGGTGATGTCAAAATGCTTCCCATCTTTCAGTCCATCCTTGATGAACGTCAAGAGCATCTGCTTGAACTTAGGTGCGAGTCTGTTGACCACCTCCTCCGAGCCTTTGCCGGTCACTAAAGGTGCCGCTGTCCAATTCGCCCACTCACCAAACATGAACGGCATCTCCATACAATGACAAGCACCGTACGGACTCTCTTTCGGATACCACTGGAACTCATAAGTAGTGACCTTGCCCCCATTCTTTGACCACTTCCTCGCCAGCTCCCGACTCCCGTTCTTAAAGACTCGATTTGAGGCAAGCCTTCCGAGCGTGTGTGCCAGAGCACCGCCAATGAGCGGCAAAGAGACGAGCGCTTTCGTGGTCGGTATCATATGGAGATAAGGTATGACCTCGTCTGCCGTCCACCCGATGAGTAAATCAACATCTTTCCTCTCTGCAAGTCGTTTATCTAGATCCGCGGGAAAAGGCGCCTTGGTTCGATTTGGCAAGAAAGGCTCCGCGCCCGGTATTTCCTGAGAGCACTTCTCTTGAATGTCAAGCAAATCTCCAGGAAGTTTCTTCTTCACTAGCTCCCCGTACTCAGGTTTAAGTTTGAGGTCCAGTGAAGCCGAGATCAAGATCGCTTTCTGGAACAGTCCATCTGTCGGTGCAAGCAGCATATTGTATACTGCCCACGCTCCAGCTGATTGCCCGCTAATCGTCACATTTGCCGGATCGCCTCCAAAGGCAGCAGCATTCTCCTTCGTCCATTTCAAAGCTTCAATCTGATCGTGAACATGCAAATTCGCAGGCGCGTGGTGCGGAATCTCAACGCACCCATACACTCCCAAACGATATTGCACTGCGACGGTCACCAACCCCAGCCGAGCCAATCCGCTCATGTCCATGATGTCGAAATCTGCTCCGCCAGCGATGTTCGCGCCGCCATGGTAGAATACGAGCACTGGTAAATTATTTGCATTCTCAGGAGCCACGACTGTCACATTGAGGCAATCCTCTGAGAACTCGCGGTCTTTTGCGGGCATTTCGCCGAGGACAAATTCGAATCGGAATTGGTGTTGAGGACACACTGCTCCTTTCTTCGTGCAGTCGCGTACTTCTGTCCATCTCGATGGAACGGGTTTCTTCCAGCGATCAGCAGTGGCGTACTGTATGTTCCTTGCATAGACTAAACCCTTGTCTACTTTCGCTAGGATGGGACCTCTTGGCGTGTTTATTTGTTTCTCCATGACCGAATCCTCGTCAGCAAACACTGATGTTAGATGAATGGCTCCGTCAAAGGATTTGAGAACCAGATTGAGTTATATCTGTCTCGTTCGTATGGAGTGGGCGTGTATTCCAGGGCCTCGGTGGAGGGCAGAGCACCTACCCGGTCCACGTGCCGGTTCCTTGGATTGTGGCGTTTCTCTCGTCCGTACGAATCCGAGCATGCCACACTCATGTGATGCTGACACCCCTACTATCGAACCTCGGCTCATGATGAACACGACGCCGGATTGCTTTAGCAGCAGTGTTTCCTTGCATCTGAAGTGGGTTTGTGAAAGTGAACATCAGCGTACACGTTCTCGATATATGTTATCCCTCAGCGTTCAGCTTTGTCTTTTGTCAAAAGAGTCGGTCTGACGTAGCTGTAATGTAGTCCATCACGGGAACAACCACTTTGAAAGGTCCAATTGCTGAGGTTCAGTACAAGCTATCCAAACATCTCAAGCAAGTGAAATCGATGAGTACTACCTTGCGTGCCTGCCCTTTGGAGTCTCGGAAGCCCAGGTGTTGCTCGGCCGAAGGAGTTCTCTCAGTAACAGCAGACGGCTTCGCATGATGAGTGGCGAAGCGGCAGACCTACAGCTCGACCGGCCTGCACAACGATTAGCTGAAATGCGGAGCGTGTCTCGTTAAGCTGACGACAATAGCAGGACCCGTTCAACGCTCGATAGATGCGCCCGGAGCTTTTATCGGCTTTAACGTCCTTGCAGCTCCTTCGACATTGGCACTGATTTGGCAAATGCTCGGGTACGACGTGGGTGCCACTTCTGCTTCAACGCAACTACTGTTCCAGCGAGGCAGTCTCCACCATTGGCCTGAACTCGCGAGACTCCAGAGAGTCTGTGCTTTGGTGATTGCTTCCATGCGCGATTGCATATGCAGCTTCAAACCTGGCGACCATCCCAAAAATCTTGGGCTTTCAAGTTGAGGCCCGGGAGCTCAGCCGACGTGGACGCCATCCTACTGGCCTGGGAAAGTCTTCAGGCACAGAGATGAGTTTAGTCCTATGAAGATGCTGCTCATCACCGCGGAACGGATTCAACGCTGGTATTCCCACCGGTGCGGTGCTCCTCTTGGTCTCTTCTCGAGTCGAGGTCTAGTCTCACGACTCAGCGCCGTAGCTGTCAAACGTCCGGGTCGTCTCTGGCCTTGACAGCCGTTATGACGCCGTCAGTGTCAGAGAAAGTTCATATTTCGCATTGAAAGCGGAACTTCTGATGAGTTTGCGGTATCGGGTTGACATCTGTGATGAGGGACAACAAGTACGAAAGGGTAAGTTAGAGAAAGAGACGCGTGAGAAGCAGCAGACGCGCCAAGCCGGGACATCTCCGGGATTGATCGGTCTTTTCCTTCGCAGCTTTCACCACACGTCTTCGCAAGTCCTCACGCATCTGCACACATTGTCCCTGATCTCACCTTTCATGAATTCCTGCTATACTATAGTACCGCTTGCGATACTGTGCCCAAATATCTCTGCAAGGACCCTGATTGACCGATAGCTCTCGTGTGGCAATCCAACCACGCGCCTCGTGGACGACACGCACGAGTCGTTCACGAAACGCGGCTGAATCGCAAGGCATCATCCTTGCACCGCATGCGGAATTCCAATGGCACTCGCAGAACGACCCGTCTGTGGTGCAGAAAGAAATGCACTGCAAATTGCACATGCCTGTGGATGGACATTGGAGCATTTCTTCCAGATTTTACATTCAGCATCAGCCGTGCCAGCGCAGACCGTCTCGCCCAGAAGCGGCCGTTGCAACGGAATAGTAATTGCCCAAAAGAGAAGTGTTTCGTCTTAACGCGGCCTTGACTGGTGGTGCTATGCGTCGGTCTCTCTTAGCGGAATCATATATGGGAACCAAGACCGGATGTACGAACACCATCTTCCGCGCAGCACTTTCGTTCTTCACTCTGTCTCTCACTTCATGTTCCGAGCACAATGTCTTTAATATCACGGACAGTAGTGAAGCAGGATGACAGCAAACAGGAGGTCATCGTCGCTGTCTCGACCACCCTTATAGTTGTTAGCTTAATTGGAATCACTCTACGCATGTACGCAAGATTAGCAGTGCTGCGGAAAGTCTTTCCAGACGATGGTAAGCTTTGGCATTCCAAGAAGTTCCACTTTCGATGCTGACTATGTTTAGTGCTCATGTTACTTGGGGCCATCACAGCTTTCGGCCTCTCAGCTTGCATCACGACAGCGACTTACAACGGACTCGGCGACCATGCCTCGCAGGTGACACCGAGCGACTTGAACGCATTGCGGAAACTCGCATTCGCTTCGTTACTGTTCTACGTGGTCACCTCACTCCTTGTCAAGACGAGCTTTCTGATCTTATACCTCCGACTGGACCCAAGACCGGCAATGCGCGCATGTGTCTACCTATTAATGTTTTTTGTCGGGGCTCAGAACATTGCATTTTTCGTCGTGCAAGCTCTGTCTTGCATGCCACTGAACTTCATTCCGGTTGGCGACGAGTCGACAGACCGAAAATGCTGGAGCCCGGAGACGATTCAGCAGTCTTTCAATATCAACGGTGTTCTGATCGCGATCATTGACACAGCGCTGTTCAGCATTCCTCTGTATATGCTTTATGGGATGCAGCTTCCAACACGTCAGAAAATTGCTGTCGGAGCTCTCTTTGCGCTGGGCTTCCTCCCAATCGTCGGTAAGTGGACTGTGAATCCTCGCTCACAACTTCAGCTGACCTTGAGCTATCACAGCTGGTGCTCTCCGATGCTTCTACACCTGGAACGCTATCCAGTCAGAAGACATCTACTATGACCTCTCCGAAGGCAGTATATTTGTCCAAGTAGAATTGCATCTCGCTATCCTCTGTGGCTCGGCTTCGACATTCAAAGTCCTGATCAAAGGTTTGTCGCCAAGCTGTTGCCGGAATAACGACAGCGACCGACATTCATCTGCCGCCGAAATGCAACAAGGAGCAGTAGAACTTCCAGCACCATGGCCTCTGGAGCAGCATAAGTTTGCACATACGTCAGAAACGGAATCGCCAATCGACACCGAGTGCAGCTTCCGGACCTGGACGCCACCTGTACCAGCAATCTCTGAAGACGAGGAGAAATCATCTGATCTCACGCCGTTTCGTCGACTATCGAAAATCATGAACCGGAAAAGCGCAGATGTTGCAAGGTTACCAGCAGAGCTGCAACTAAGGTTTCCAAGTATTGAAAGCAGGCTTGGTGGGCGTCATGCATGGCTGGAAGAAGCCACTGGAGTGAAGAAGCCCGAAGCGGAGAGGTGGTCATTAATACACACGAGAACGATGTAGTAGATGAAGCCGTTCAATGATTTGCTTTTGTTTTTGATTTGACGAAAGGCGAGATACCCAGAGGCGAGAGGAAGGCGAATAATGCACAATGGAACTCTCATAATGACTGCGATGGAGGCACGAGACAGAATCTGGGGGCGTGACCAGAGCAACCCAGCAGCAGGAAACAATAATCACGACCGTAATGATAATACATAGACTCGAAAGCTAGGAAGCTATCTCTTCAGTCGCCCCATCCATCCTCATCAGCACGCGCCACCGCCACCACCTAGAGAAAGAGCAAGAACGCCCATCCTTCCAGCTCCAGCCGGATGCAACGCCAACTCCGACTTTTCTTTCCTTCGAAACCTACTAGTAATACCCCAGACTGCGTCTTCCATTCGGGAACTCTGTCTCCCGCCCAATACACTCGTCAAGCACAACACCTCCAGCTCAGAAGGCATATCAACCAAGAAATCTAATCTTGCGATTTGGTTCCTACTCACGGCTTTGCGATTTGGGAGGTAGGTGGCCAGTATTGTATCAGAATCTTCTGCAGTGACGAGCTCAAGGTCTGTCTGATGGATGAATTTTGGGTCGATGTTGATTCTTCTGCTTGGAGGGTCAGATGTTAGTTTTGTGTCGGCCAATAAGGAAAATCATTAATCGAACTTTCGCATACCTTCGCCATATATACTGCTTCGAATCGTGTTCGAAGATAAGGACCCGATCGAGATCGGAAGTATGTTGAACTTGGGTCCAGTCTGGTTTTGTTTCGGTCTTGGTTGGATCACCGAGCATGATCTTGCATTTCCCGCTGTTGGCGTGGAGCTTGGCTGTCGCTACGGTGGATTCGCCGTCGACTTTCGGAGTTGTAATCTGCAATGTCGGACTTCCAATAGTTGGCTTCGTGGTCTTGGCTAGCAATGCTGTTCGACCTTTTTGCTGGATCTCTAGCGACGAGGAGTCATTTTTGGAATTGGCCAAGATGTGGTACGTTGTTATGGTTTCGCCGATGCTAACAGAAGACCTTCTGCGAGCTTTGTCTGGAAATGGTGTTGGCACACTTAGTTGCGAAGAGCGTGGAGAGTCGCGTTTGAGAGACATTTTCACTGTGGAAGAAGCGGTGGTGGGGAAAGCCGTGGAGGAAGGTGCTTCAATGATCAAGTACATATACAAGACCTTGGAGCGTATGTACATACCACCTACCCGCGTATTCCTCAATGACTAGTCACGAGATGGAGAGGACCCGCAGGCTGTAGCACAAGGCGCAGGCGATCGGCCATGGCAGTGAAGAGGGCGGGTTCCCAATCAGCATCCTCGTGGCAGAGGGACATGGAGATCTCGCGCATCCTTTTGCTCCTCCATACCGCGAAGTTCGTCATTGTATGCGGGCGACCCGGGGAAAGCGAGGCGAAGTCACATGCGGAACGAACCAAACTGGCGCGCTAGCCATTCTTGGCCTCAGGCACCAAGAACTTCTCTCGGCAAAGAACGCCGAACTTCCGAGCGAGATCTTTGGAGATCTCGAGGGCAAGAAAGTCTCGTTGACATCCTTCGCATCGCCGCTGTCGTTCTTTTCCCGTTATGGCGCATCGTATAGTAACGCAGGTGCTCGTGAGTATCACCGCCTGCTACTGACGAGTCTATGCTGATAGTATCAGGTCACCGGCGCCAGAGTCTTCGGAAGAGCATTCGCGGAGGCGTAAGTCCTCGAACCATGCTTGAGTTATCGAGGACTACCATACTAACGGAAACCAGTTATAAGCAAGCCTCAGCATCACAAGTATGATCGCCTTCATCTCGAAATGGAACACCGCCCTAACGAACGTCCAGAAATACCAACAATCGATGCAAGGCGGCGCAACAGCCTCCAACACCCTCTCCTCCGCGGGCCTGACCCTCGACGAAGCCTGCCGAATCCTCAACGTCCCTCCTCCCAAACAAGGCCAAGCCGACCTCAGTAAAGTCCACGATAACTTCAAACGATTATTCGACTCAAACGACCCTAAAAAGGGCGGCTCCTTTTATCTACAGAGTAAAGTGCTCCGAGCAAGAGAGCGGTTAGAGCTGGAGGTACGTGAAGCCCAAGCGGCAGCCGAGCAAGAGGAAGAGCTGCGGAGAGGTTGGAGGCCGAAACTATATCGAGATTGAGTAGAGGAAGAAACATGGTACGTTGAGGTGCGCAAGCTGACAGGACATCTATGATTGTAGGCGCAGAGGCTGAGAGCGCAGAGTGCAGAGAAGCCGCCTTCAGATCCGCCCGCGAGTAGCAGCTGATGCGACGGGCGAATCAAGGACAAAACAAGAGGGAAGGATATACCCATGTATGAGATTTTGAGGGCATAGCGCGGCGTTTCAGGATATTACGGGTCGCTTTTGCATTAGCGAGAAAGAAAGAGCACAGCATGGTGTGAAGAGGAGCAGAGGAGGCGGATACTACACTTTTTCTCCGCTCCCAAGGCGGATGCGATGCATCAAACAAGCTTTCTGAAGGCATTTGAAAGTCGACAGCGCTGTAAAAAAGGAGACTTGTAAGATATCTTCAAAATGTACAGAAGTCAATACCGCTGGCCAATGCTGTCCCAGCGTGGTGTCCTGCAGAGCCACGCCAAACATGAGCAGTACGAAAGCGAATGACGACCAACTTGACAATGAGCACGATCGATTACGAGATTGTTTAGGACCAAACCCGAATGTCAAGGCTGATCCGAATGTTGACGAGGAAGCGGACCATATCTTGCTCATCGAGTATGCTACTCGGATGCAGCAAGCACGAGCAAGTGCCTCATCACGTCATTTCACGGCACGAGATGTGGCAGTTTTCTGATCTTGACTGGCCAGCAAAGACACCGCCTCTCCACCGAAGGACGAGCAATCACTCTCAGATTACAAGACTGACACAGAGGCGCGATCTAGCTGCGAAGCAAAGCGAAAATATCAAATGAAGGTGGCAATTGTAGGAATCTGACGCAAGAAGTTGGGGAGGGTGACATCGCTCCGACGGAGGCTCGAACATCGTATTTCGGACATTCGCTTGCTATGACTTCTTGGCCGCAGCTAGCCTCAGGAGCTTTGAAGACAGCATTTTCTTGGAGAAGGGCATGCTGTATGGCCATCGTTTTTGGTCATCGACAGGAGTTATGTATTTTATCCTCATGTCTCGGACAACTTACTGGGTCACCATTGTGCTCCTTCGCTCGGCTAAGGGCCAGGGTGTTTCATACCTTTTCGGGAGAGTCAATTTTCGCTGCTGCTACTACAGAAGGCATGTGAATCTCAAACAGGCTCTTGCGACACGACCATAAAGGTCTCAAGCTTCGGAAGCTTCGACGTGCTCATAAATCTGGAGAAAGGTGTGCTCACTGGCGATGACTTTTTGACTCTGGCCTTGCATCCCGGTGGAGCGTGGGGAGTTGATTTGAGCACTCTAGCTATAGATGTCGTTCTCTCAAGCTTCGCGTTTCATGTCTGTACGCTGTGGGCCAGGAGCGTCGTCATCCTCCGACGAGTCCACAAGCTCCAGATCCACTCCAAGCATATTGATCATGACTGGAGCGTCGTCCATGACGTCTTGATTGGCTTTTGGCTCTGAAGTGGAATCGATGGTTGCTCCTCTGGTCTCAAGGTCGTGCATCATTTGGCCGACATCGATGTCGACATCGACTTCGCGCGGTGCATCTTCGTCCAGATTGTGACCGACATGATCAGTGGACGCGCTGATGCGCTCGAGGTCGGAACGAGCAGCGTCAAGTACACTTTCGGCCAGCTTCAACAGCGCGTCACGGCCATCGCTTCGTGGAAGGGATTCGTAGATAGCGTGAGCTTGCTGAGCGTGGTCACTGTGCAGAAATGATTAGTCGGGCAATACGTTATAGAGAACGATTGCGTACAGATTCTGGTCGTCTGAGAAGGCCATGATCAAGTGGAAGCCGGCGCGGTGCACATCACCAAGGCGCGGCTCCATGAGATAGCGGCGTGCTTGTGCGATGGCTTCGTCGAGTCGTCCGTTCTTGAATAGGGAGAAGCATTCGTCCAGCTGTCCCTTAGAGAACCGCCCTACGTTGCTGAGCGTGCTCGCACTGCTTTCTCCGCAGATATAGCAGCTTCTGAGCTCACGGTATGAGCCACGACGAGGAGCGTGCTGAGTAGAATTGCCTGAGAGCGGGCTACCCCTATTCGAAGCAATCGCGAAACATCAGCCATCCCTCCAAAAAGGCAAGAAGTCTCTGCCCTTCAGCCTCGAAAACAGGTGCGACGCCGTTATGACGAGCTGTACGAGACACAGAAAAGGGCACGCTCGAAACATGATCACTTTGTAGTCTCTCGTTTCGACCTTGAGCCTGTGCTCGCATCGCTTCTGGAGACAGAGCGCCTTGGCTATGCTGCACAAAGTAGAGATACGAGGACCTATAGTGCACTCGAGGTGCCAAGCAGAGGCGCTTCTGTCTTGCTCTCCAATGGCAGAAGGCCTCCTCGGCGTCCTGATGCAAATACGGTGCTGGCGAGCATATCACAAGCCTGTTGAAGGCAATTGGAAGTCGACAGTTAGGTAAGAAAGTAGTGATGTACGATATCTTGCATAGTCGGCACCCTGATACTGTTTTCAGATAGAGGTCATCGGATTGTCCTCATGACTGAATCACGAGGAAGAGCTATGCGCTCTACTGCTCGCTTCTCGTCTCTGTTTACATGTGTTTCAGAACCCATCTACAAGATCAGTGCTCCAACCAAACCCACCATAGCGGATGCGAACAGTCGCGAGCCAACTAGACTCGAAGCCGCGTTCTCAGCCTCTGGCATCGAAGAAGAACCTCCAGAGCCACCTTCAGATCCTCCAGATCCAGAGGTACCATTGCCACTGCCTGTCTCCGTCGCCGCAACAGTGAAGTCGTTGACTGGTGAACCATCCTCTCGGTATACGATGTAGATCTCGCCGGAAGCATCCGCAGTCATGAAGAGTTGAGTACCATCAGCGTTCCATTCCAAACCCACTGGACGAAAACAGCCATCGGGACATGCCCCCTCATCTTCGTTCGCCATTATCTGGACGTAGCCTTCTGTGCTATTCGGGGGTGCACTTGGGAGGCCGGTCTCGGTGTTGAAGGGGATGGCGGCAAGTTTGTAACCAGCTGGGTTTTCGCGGTTCCAAGATCCTCTGAAAGTGATATAACAAGTAGAAGCTTCGGTGTTGAAGGCGAGGTCCATTGGTGCCATGCTGCAAGTCTCCGTTAAAAATAAAAGAAGTCAGTTTTGGGGGACGGAGTTGCACTTACTGGGCAGTAAAGCTCAAAACAGGAGGAATGCTGTTCTCGCGACACCAGTCATCGTTGACAGAGTCGTTGAAGTTCGCCGCGAATTGCTGTCCAGTCTGGAGTCCATCGTAGTTGGGCACAACAGAAGGGTCCCAAGCAGGGTAACAATCTGGGTAACCATAGTATCCTCCCAAGTTGGGTGTCTCGGTGCCATTGAGGTAGCCGTGGAAGTTCTAAAGAGAGAAGGTTGGTTAGTACTGGCCTCATCAAAAGCCGGGGAAAAGGTAGAAGACCGTACCAACTCCTCAGCAGGGTTGTCCTCTACGATTCGCTCCCCATCTCTCTCCAACTCATCCACGCTATTTTCGTTGCTGAAGATTCCTCCTGTAACTGGATTCTGTCCCAGTCCGACCGAGTTTCTCAAGCCATAACCGATCATTATCCCGTCTGTGGCATACTCATACACTCTGCTGGTGTCACTGATGTTAAAAGCTCGCACAGTGCTGTATCCCGACGTTGGATCGCGAGCATTTTCATCAACATTTCCGTCGCTGCCTACCCAGTGAGTTAGCTAACAGTACTTATCGTTAGGCGGCTGAGCAATCTGCTCAATAGAGGCAAAGAAATGTTCAACATACCCCAGGAAACGAGCAAGTAATCTGGGTTAAGAGGTGGGAGCAGAAGCGTCCTGGTAGCGTGCGATCCATCTCCACCAAGGTTGATAACCCTACGTGCTTCGCCAGAAACAGTACCAGTCTCTGGATTGTAATCCCATGCGTAGACGGCTTCCTGGCTAGAAGCATACAGGATATCGTTCGATGGAGAAAGTTCAAGACCGTGGTTGAGCTGCAAACATCAAAAAAGTGTTAAAGATCCCATTCCATTGTGAACGTGGTGTTCGACGACTTACCGAAGTATTCGCAATAATCTGCTGCCTATCCGCAACAGTCAAGCATGGAGCTTCGCCCTCAAGCGTCAACCTCGTAATTCCAACTCCCTGATCCGCAACAAGCAGGTGTCCGTTGTTATCGCGCTTCAGAGATCTCGGCTTCTCCAGATCATTGGCAATAATGTGAGCTCTCCATCCACTCGCAAGCGAAGGAGCAGGATATCCTGATGCGGAGATGGTACTGCTACATTCTTGTTGCTGCGCCGATGCGAGTGTCGCACATAAGGTGGCGAATGCCGCCGTGCGGGATGCGAGGGATGTCTTCATCCTATTGAGACTTCTTTCCAGGCGTTAGATAGATATCAGATCGAACAGGGATTCTTGTATGTCAACCAGGTTCACAATTCGTGAGATGAAGTGAAGTGCAACGGAACAAAGAAAGTGCAGCCGGGCGGTCACACTCTTAACGCCATGCGATCAAAGGACCAAGGCCAAGCATTCCATGTCTGTAGTGGCGATCTTTTCCCCACGGCAGAGCAGACGATTAGAAACCAGCCCGGCAGCAACACGCCTTCCTCTTTCTCGCGGCAAAAGTCGACCCGCGGGGCTGTCAACCAAGAAGTCGAGACGCGTAGACACTAAACCGAGATCAGATACTTGAGTGTGCTTGGCTGTGCCGCTCGCTGTGCAACTGAACTCTGTGCAACGTGTGTTGCGTCTTGTAGGACGAGCTGCTCTGAGGTGGCGGGCGGGCAGCATTGGCAATGACATATGTGGACTTGGCTGTGTGAAGCTGTCCAGCCAAATGCTCTTTTCTCTTGACTCGGAAGAATTGCCGTTCTGCAGTCTATGCATAAGGTATACAAGTGTGATTCGCAAGCTGCACAATGTCAGCCGAGGTGTGATCAAAAAATATGTTCGTAACACTGCTGCCAAGCTGCGCCTAGACTTCCAGTTTGCACAGGCACCAATATGTTCGTTCATATATGCTAGATTTTGTGCACACATCCGCCAAAGAACGATATAGACACGCAGTCCTCTTCAGCGCGTCGTTCAGAAAAGAAATCCCCAGCGCCATGCCAGCCCGGCATTCAATGCAACTAGTACGCTCACAATGCTTGCAAACTCTCAATGATCATCAGCGCCCTCACCTCTAATCATGACGGCCTCTTGAAAACTTCGACACCCAATGTGGGAGTCTCTACCCATTTGCGCTCGGGTACGCCCTCCTTCAATCTTCTATCAAAGAAGCTACCATATTCTCCAACCACGATGGTCCACTCTGCCAACGCCCTACCAGCATACTTTGCCCTCGAAACACTCGCACCACGAGGCTTTATAGGAAGACCCACTTGCGAAACCACATCTGAGCGCTCCTGAAGTAGCCGATGTGCTGGTCCAGGAAGCCTCGGAGGAAATAAGCGCATCGGCGGGAGAGGCTTGTTACTCGGATGGAATTCCAGCGAGAACTTGAAGCTCAAACTTCGATGCTTCGGCTTCTCTGCGCATGCTTTTGGACTAGATCCTGTACTGTCCACAGCAGACGGGGCATCAGTTCCGGTGCGCTCAGGACTAGCGTGGTGAGGCGAGTCTCGCAATGCAGGCGTCACTGACTTGGATTTTGAAGCATTCTTCTTCGCACCGCCTCCGATCATCTTCTTCAAAGTGCCCAGGAAACCCTTGCCGTTTGATTCCTGGTCAGAATCCATGTTCGACGAAGAGGAGTCAGGCCTTAAGTCGAGATTTTCGAGCATTCCCGGTGCGGCTGCCGTACGCTTGGCCATCTTTATGTTGGCATCCTTGATAAGCCCGTCGAAAGTGATCAGAGACCCTGCGGGACTGATGATATTATCGGTACGCATTATGAGCAACCTTCGACCTGGAGCCGGGTGGCAAGGATAGGATTCTGGGCGCAAGCTGTTTTCCTGTTCGGCCTTGTCCCGTAGGTACGTGTAGTGCGACCAAGTATGCGTAAGGCGTTGCTGCAGCGTTTCGAGGACATCGAGCTCCAATGACTCTTCTTCGTCGTAACGGCCAAGACGCCAGCAAAGTAGACGCATGTAATATGCTCGCACCATTGGGCACCAGTGATTGAACCTGCTCTCGAAGACATCCGGCTCCAGCAGGAGATCCATGCAAAGGTCTCGCTTGCGATCTGGATGGCCAATGAGGACATTCCAAATGGTGAAGAGGAAAGCATACAGGCGAATCTCAGTCATCGTATTCTCGCTTTCAATCATCTTCTTGAATACAGCCTGCCAGAATCCGGAGTTGACCAGGGAGTCGGACGAGGATCGAAGGCTGTCGTAGCGCACCAAAAGCACAAGAGCTTCCTCGAGGAAGTCTAGCATGGTATAACAAGCAGAGTGATCGAACATGGACGTTCCGCGGGCCGCTGCTTGCAACAGATCATTGAATGACTGCGCGAATAGCTCTCTCGCAAGCGGGTGGTCCGCAGTCCGCTCGGAAAGAAAATCTCGGATTAGCATTATAAGCCGGTTCTCGGCCATTAGTCTTACAGCATTAGTTGGTGGTACAGGTAAGGATGAAGCGTGGATATCCGGGTCTCCAAGAACGTCATCAAACGTTGGCGTGGGTGCGGCGTTGAGATCTTGTTGCGCGTGGTTTGCATCGCGGTGAATGGTCAATTCGAGGTTGGCTAAGATTTGCGCATGGACTGGGACCATGCAAGGGGCGCAAATCCGTTCCAGCTTGGTAGTATTTGAAGGCAAAAAGTCGACGGCAAGAATGTGGTAGTGTTTGGTGAAGACGTAGAAAAGGTCACTTTCACGTCCGCTCCAGCGTTCGACCCAGTGGCCCCACCACTGTATATGTGCTGTGCCGATCGGGAGCGGAGGAGGCGTGCGCATCTTTCTCGAAAACTTCGCGAGCGAGTCAAAGCCCAGTTGCTGCAGAGCAGGAGGGAAGTTTCGCACAATCGTCGCAGAAATGTGCTCTGGAACGTGGTCGAATTTGCTGATGCCATTCTCCTGCAACACGCGGCGCACATCGTCGATGGGCAGTTCCCAAAGTCGCACTAGGACATCAGCCATGCCAGGGACGAATACGAATGCGTATGCGCAGGCTTTGCCACAGAACGTGACCAGGCTCGCAGAAGCGTTCCGCAGTGACATCTTGTCGACAACGAAAGCCATCTGCGAAGTTAGGTTCGCAATGAAGTTGTTGCGAACGTTATGATGCACCGAGTCGGCCAGGAAGTCTGACGAGCTGGACGTCAACGACGTGTTGGAACGGCTACCATTATCCAATGACGCCTTAACGCGTTCATTGAGCGGACAGAATGGCGATGGGGCCAGCCTCCACTCTGGTCGCTCCATGATGCCAGAAATGCCATCGAGAACGACGGGCCGGTCAGTTCCAGAGATTGACTGGTTGTTCTTGCCGGCAAGCATTTCAAGCAGACCGGTCCACCATTTGTTGAAGATGCTCGCGCGGCGATCGAGATCCTCTGGGCGTAGCGTTTTATTGGAAGGATGGCAAGAGTATGTTCGCAGAAAGGGAATCAGAGTATTGCGAACAACATTCGCCTTGAGGGCGCTCGATTTGGACTCAAACTTGGAAAAGTCTGCGTCGAGAGCCCGGAACTGTGTCCATAGCTCATCTTTCTTCTTATTGCTCGACAAGGGACTCATGTGATGTTTTTCAGAGGATACTGTTTTCGGTAAAGGCGATGGTCGTTCACCCTTCATGGACGCCGTGAAGGCGCTGGGCAATCGGTCTGTCGAGAACGACTTTGGTAGTTGTGGCACAGCTGGAACTTTTGCCAGTGAAGGAGGCAAGTTTTCTTGCTGAAGGCCATCATTGGTCGCTTGCGTCAACCCAGATGTACGCGCAGCCTTCTTTCGCAGAAGCGTGCCTTTCCTCGCCACTGTCTCTCCAGACTTCGTCTCGCTCTTCTCATCACCTGAACTCAGCGAGTCTTGCCTCTCCTTCTTCGCTCTGCTATCCTTTTTTGATTTCGACGTTCTCTTCCGGAGCTGGAATGACTTTCTCCGTCCGCTATCTGCCACCCGTGGCGTGACGTCGCTAGTCTCTTCCTTTGCCGCTTCAGCAATGGGCTGCTCAACAATGCTGTCCACTTTTGTCGGTGAAGGAGATCGGGACGAAGGCGTGGAAGATGAGGAGGGATACCACGATTTTCCAGAGAAACGGCGAGAGAAGGATTTGTTGAAGGATGGACGTTGACTGGACGAGGGAGTGGTCGCGGTAGTGGATGCGGTCTTCGTGGATTCTACACTCGCCCTCGACTCGCGAGCAGCTGAGTGTATAGTCGATATACTACTGCGGACGCTTGGCGTATCGCATGGCTCCCTGTCTCCCGTGCTCTTTCGTAGCTGCGCTGCGATGTCGTTTGCACGCGGGAGAGCCACGTGCCGCCCGCTTTCTTCTGGCGTGTTCCAGCCTGAATTGTCCTCTGGCGGAGAGGCTTCTGAAGGAGAAATGTCGACTGTGTCGTTGTCGGACTCGGCTGCGAGATCCTCTTTTGGCACGCCTTTGATTTCGAGGACGGCATGGCTGGTGTACTCGCCAGTTTTGGTATCTGGCAGATAGGTGTATGAGGCTGCTCGCGGCAGCGCCGGCGCATTGTTCAAATCCGGTGTCACATTCCCCGTGTTCACATTCCTGCCTGTCAAGGACGCACCGCGTGGCCGCCCATTGCCTCTTTCACGACCTGTCGCACCATGCTGTCCGACATCAGGGTTTGGTCTGCTGAAATTGACACGATCTGCTGCGGCCAAAGCCATGCTCGACTCCCAAATGTCGTGCCTGCTCGGAGATGGCGCCGTGAGGTCGAGCGGTATTCGTTGCGGAAGAGAGTGTGTAGTACGCTACGAATCCATCTTGTACAGTATCAAGCGAGTGGCAGAGCTCCGATAGAGCTACAGAGTGGCAGGACGGAGTGTCGTCGGCGTGAAGCTGAAGAAGAGCGGTGCTCAGTGTGTCTCGTGGCTAGCACCCCTCGCCCTTGTGAGCCGCGCTGCTGGGATCCTGTCGCAGCCGTCGGAGGCAAGTCGGCGCTGGGCAGTGGTGACGGTGTTATGCGTGGAGTCGCTGGGAGCAGCACAGCGGACCAGCCCTGTGCGACGTCGTCTGCTTCGGATGCGCGAGCAAGTTGATGAGGTGAGAGCGGATGGGGGAGGTTGAGCAGCGCGTGCGGTAGAGGAGAGGCAGGCGGGAGTGAAACATTGTCGGAACCATGGCCGGTTCCAAGTGGCAGGGAAGACGAGTAGCAGTGTCGAAAAGAGGGACCGAGCGCCGAAAATAGCACAGGCATTGCATCAGAGCGCGAGGCTTGGGTTTTGCTTCCATCCAACATCCGCCAGTACACAATTGCAGCACGAGGCAGCGCGGCGAGTGGTACGGCGGGAAGGGGAGGCTCTCGCGCGGCTCTCCTCCATCATGCCCGTCTTGCGCAGTTCGACGCCCACCTGCGCTCGTCCATCGACCTGCACGCCCGCCTGCTCAACACTTGCACGGAAAAATGCTGCGCGGCGGGTCCGACGATGGCGTGCATGATCTGCATCGGCAGCCTGCCTCCGAAGCCCTGCACCAATCCTGCCGTCACACACGCTCAATCACTCTGGATCATCGCCCAAATTGCACGAGCGCCTGTCCACGCACTTTGGCCCGTTCATTCAGCAAGTCACGCTCAGGCCACGCCATCTGTCGCTCCATTTCCAACGGCGACCTTTCGATGAGAGCAATCGGCGAGGACCGTCGCGAGATGCAGTCCGGTTGAGAAGACGCACACGAGCCTGGTCGCGTGTTTGGGTCAGATGCGATGCAGCACTGCAGACATGCAGCTCTGCAGACATGCAGCTCATCCGACCATTTTCCACCCGCAGACGATCAGGAGCAGACGCACACAGACACAGAGATAGTGGCGGGCCGATTTCTGCAAATGCTGTGCACCTCATTTGCCTGCGTCTCCCAGCGACTCACCACAGCAGAGTGCAATCTTCACAGCTCCACCACGACGACCGTTGCCATCGACGGCGGGGCTCGCAGACTGTACCGACTCTGTGTCAGCTCATCTCTTGCCTCGGATCTCTCTCTGCCTCCAAGCAGCAGGTCCTGAGGTGCAAGCGAGCTCGACCCGCCTTTTGGTACCAGGCTTTTGGTTTGACTTTTTGCAGAATCTAACCACTCTTGTTGCATATTTGAAGCGCAGTGCGGCTGCGAGCTCTGTCGATAACCACCGTCTCGGATTGCTGCGTGGAGGTCACCCACAAGCTGTGCTGTCTCGCTGCTGGTCTCGTCGGCATCACACGCCATCCTCCGGGAGAGCAACGAGCATCTACAGCTTCTAGCGTGCAGCCTCTCGTATATGCTAACAATTGCAGGTCACGCGTGGCACTTTGAAAATTCGCTACACATGTACGTGGACGCACTACCTTATGGCGGCGCTGATTGCCAAGACGTCTCGACCACACTCCGACCTCACTAGGCCAACCCTATACCACCGTAACGCTCGAACGATGACCGACTTTCTTTGGCTAACAAATTTGACAAAACCATCAGTCATTGTGCGATGTACTGCGTTCATCTATGTACTGAGCGGTAGTCCGCACATCGTCTCGATGGAATGCGCCCACGGGCATCGTTAGCAAGAGCCCCCGACTATGTACGTTCGCAGGCGATCGGAGCATCAGCTGAGATTTCCTATTTCGGATGGCGCACAGGCTCCTTTGGCTGCTGTTAGACGAAGTCTGAACTGAACGCCCCTCTCCCATTGGCTTGAGACGGCTCTGCCGACTTCTAGTCTTCACCATGGCTTGCATGGAACAACGCTATACAGATACTACCACAGCGATGGAAGCACGTGGCGGCCACGCGACACGACACAATTCTCCAGACCAGTATTTGTCCTCCTCCAAGGACCTCGCAATCCTTGTGGGAGATGAGATCAGATACACGCTGGATGAGCCTGCCATCAATTTTGATCTCGATAGCCATTTTGCCAGCCTAGCATCAGACATGCAACTTGTTGACCAACTCCTCCGAGGGTCCAGGCGTTCGTGGCTTTCAGCCACAGGTATGGACGCCATGCGCTCGCTGCATAGTCCTCCACACGTGGTGGTTCTGGGAAAGGTGAGCCACGCTAGACTGCCAACGTTCATCGCACCACCGGGGTCGCCGCCGAATGCGCCATGGCCAGACCGATTGTGAGGCTTCATAAGAAGTTCACGCATTCTGTTCCATTCTTTTGTGACCCTCTGCGACGATTTCGATCCCGCTGATTACTATGCGGATACTCTCTTTGTCTCTGCTCGCGGGAGCGGCTCTTGCGAACCCCGTAGCTGAACTCCAAGCCCGTCAGCTCGATCCGGCTCAATCATCATCATGTTCTGCGAGCCACACCGCTAGGTGTACAAGGACTTTGTTGGCATCTGCCAGTAATTTCTGCGCGGCACTCGGATACGGAACTACTGTTGTCAGGACTTCCACCAGCAGGACCACTACTTATAGGTGAGTTACTCAAGATCTCTGGTCGATACAGAGCTGACATGTTTGGCAGCACCATTCTGCGAACAACGACCGTCACTCCGAGGACTGTTACTGTTACCGCTCCGACTCCTACCACTACTTCTACAAACGTAGCAACTCGAATGACCACAGTAACGAGTACTGCTAGTTCGACTACTACCTTTTCGACAACTATCACGGATCTCGTCACTGAAGCTATAGCGGGTTGCCCTGTGTACGTTCCATCTCAGACGCAGCAGGATACCGAAACATCGACTACTACTTCGACCACAACATCATCCACTACAACGAGCTCGTCGACTCGCACAACGACCGCCGTAGCTTCGACAACCTCAAGCTCAACAATACCACCTCTAGCTCAAGCCACAAGCTGTCGATTAAGGTCTGATCTGCCGCAATCAGGTCTTACTTGCGGCGTGACAGGAGCTTTTGTCGGCAGCACCAGCGGAGTGTGGCAGGGCGATGTGAACGACGGCCAAACCCTTACCTCCATCGAGGCATGCGCATTGCGATGTCGCACTTGGGAAGACCAAAGGCTAGTCGGAGAGTCAGGACAAGCTGGTTGCAAATCGTTCTACTGGGCTCAAGGCCGAATGTGTCAGCTGAACGTAGTCGGCACCAGTGGTAGTGGCTTTAGATCGGACGCAAATTCCTTCTACAGTGGTAACGATCTGGGCTGCTACGATTGTGCTAGAGCAGGCGGCTCCACCACAACAACATCAACTACGGCTAGGACTACGACGTCGAGCTCGACCACTCGCACAACGACAATTGCAGTTTCCACAACGACCTCAACGACACGCGCGGTCACAACTTCAAGCACAACATCGAGCTCGTCGTCACGCACAACGACAACTGCAAGCACGACAACTACAACGACTCGCGCATCGACAACAACCACCTCGCCTCTACCGTGGGCAACGAGCTGTGCAGCGAGATCCGACCTGCCCCAGCCGAGCCTTTCTTGCGGCATAGCTGGAACTGTTACTGTCGGCCAAACCAACAGCGCATGGCAAGCTGAACACAGTGATGACAACACAGTCTTTGACGCCAAGTATTGCGCTTTGACTTGTCGCCAATGGGAAGACCGTCAAACTGTCGGAAGATCAGGTCGACCTGGCTGTAAATCGTTCTACTGGCAGAAGGACCAGCAATGTCATCTTTTTGCCTCCGTGCTTACTGGAACCGGCTTCACATCTAATGCAGGCTCTCCATCTAGTGGTTACGATTTGGCCTGCTACAATTGCGCCAGAGAAGGTAGCTCGACCACAACTACAGCCAGAACCACCACAACGAGCTCAACAACTCGTACGACTACAATTGCGACCGCGGTCGCGGCCAACAAGGCTCGTCAAGCGGCCCCGAACAAACCAGCCTGTCTCATTGCCAACAATGCAGCACAGACGACTTCAGCATGCAGATGTGTCATTCCGAGCTCGACTGTCTCTGTGACGGCAACGACTGTATCGACCATCTCAGTTTCCAGGACCATTTGGAATACTATCAGTGTAAGTCTGCCTCTTTCTCCTTGACTTTGCGTTTTCACGGCGATGATCGAACGCTGACGTGCGACAGGTCACCCCTACGACGACGGTCACTCCTGCCGCCTTTGTTGCGAGAACTACCCGCACAACGATCCTCACACGGACTCGGAGCATGGTCAGCTGGTCAAGCGTGACTGAAACAATGAGGACCGCATCGGTTGTAGCATACAGCCTTGCAGCAACACCCAGTGCTTTCTACATTGTCGACCAAGACATGGCGATCGCGGAGTGGCCAGCCGATGCAGAAGAAATCTTCTACCACGTGCAATACGACTGGAATCAGGAAGATGATGAGTATGCTCCAACAGTCTTCACCATCACTGGGGAGGATGAATTGCGAGTCGCGAATATGGCCAATGAGGACGGAGTAGCCGAGGGGTACCGTCTTGCTGGTGTTGGCGATGATGCTTCGGGTTACCAGATTGTTGCCAACGATGTCGTGGAAGGAGGAGTCTTTCCTTCTTGCAAGATCGAAGTCACTGCCGATGGGCAATGTCCTCTGAGGTGCAACATCGGTAGCAATAACGTCAACACCAGGAACAACGATGGTCTCTGGGCTCTGTCGCCCGAAGGCACAGAAGACGGGTTCCAGAACTTCATTATGGCCGCTGAAGGTGTGCAGCTAGATGGTGGAGATGGAGGGGGACAAATCGACACAGAGTAATTTGCAAGCGTATAGCATAGCGTATGGCGTATAGCGTGTCAAACTTTTGCTCCGAGAAGAGCATCCAGTCGAAATCTGTGTTCGTAATCGAAAGCTTTCAGCAACCCTGTCAAGTGCGCTGCTGCCGCTAGCAACACCAGTACGTGGAAGATCTGATGCGAGCTGCCAAACAAATCGAATTGCCCCGGCTTCCATCGCTCGGGTACCCGGGCCTGTATATCGCATCAGTGACTGGAAATAGGACGGGACAGTGGGAGCGACTTACAGCATATATCACAGCACCAGTGATGTACAGCACGCCCTGTAGAACAAGCCAGCTCAAACCAATCTGCCTCTGCATCTGCTCCAGCCCATAAAGCTTCAAGCCATGCAAAACAGGCACGATAGCAGAAAGACCCATCATAATAAACATGGTCGCTCGAAACGGCCTCCATTCCGAACTTCGAAACTTGGGATGCATGATCACAATGAAAGTTCCGGCTCCAATCGTCGTAATCTAATGCCAGGATGATCAGCAAGAAAATCAAACATTGATGTTTCGGGCTTGCGCTACTCACCATCGACCAATAAACCCTCCTCAACCCCTCCTCCCTCGCAAACCCATAATAAATACTCGGAATAAAACTCCCCCAAATCAGAAAAATTATCCCCATATAATCCAATCGATTCCCGAATTTTTGTACTGGAGCTGAATGGTTTGAAATCGTATGGAATGTGGCACTCATGCCTAGGCAGACTGTCGCTCCGAGGAAGAAACAGGCGAAGACGAGGACATCTTGGTGAGTGGCTTGTTGGAATCGTGGTTTGAGAGAGTGGTAGAGGAAGTTGCTGGAGAGGATTGCGAAGAGGGAGCCGAGGAGGTGGGTCCAGATGTTTATTGTTTCGTTGTGGAGGGAGAGGATGCTGTGAAAGGATTTGGAGTAGGAGTTTGAGGCCGGGCGGTAGTGGGAGGTTATGTAGTGGTTGTCTTGTTGCCAGGGTTCGATTTGGGCCCAGGCGAGGGTTTTCAAGAGTTTTTGTTCTGTCTTTTGGAGGAGAGTGTCTTGTTCTTTGGAGGGTGAGGGGTCCGTTGTTCTGGAGGAGGGTTTGGGAGGCATCTTGTCTTGGAGTCGAAGCAGAACGATGGGGGAGTCAAGAGTGAGTCCAATTTAGTGACAATGGAGCGAGACCCATCTATATCTATTGTATGCGCCTGCCGAGTTAGTTGACATGTGAAAGTGTCATGTTGAGATGGAAAGTGAGAGGGACGAGTCTTGGCAGTGACGAAAGCGAGAACGACGAGCTCCGACTTCCCTTCCCTTTCTCCAGTCAACAAACAACAATGCGCCTGCAGTGCGGACGGTGATCCACCATTTGTCCCGCTGATTGGAACCTATACACGGCCGTATGATCTGCTTGTGAAGTCGCACCTCAACGCAAGCTGGATCCCGCCGCGATCAGATCCACCAACAGCCGCATGTCCAACTACGCACGACCGCCTCCAAGGCGAGGCGCGTCCGGAGCATGGAATCGGCTCAAGCATGGCGGACCTACCGACCCTTTGGACGTGTATGGACTTCCCTCTAAGGGAGAGATGAGGTGCTCACACATGACTTGAAGGCACTAGACTCCGAATGCTGACAAGTCATGGAGATTGCACGACTACAAGGCACAAGAAAGCTACTATGCCAAGATTGTCGAGCGCTACATGAAGTTCTGTGCATTGTCTGGCGGCGGTGATGGGCTTGAGGCTGCCTTCGCATCCTTATCCGTGCGGGAAACCAACCCGTTAGCCAATACTGGCAATGGGACCAGCAACAAGAGGCCGCCGCTTACACAGCGGCCCTCAGACACAGCTCGGCCCAACGACTTACCAAACATACTCCTCGCCATGCGCAGGCTTCGAGAGGGCATTCTCGGGTCACGCCGGACTGATCACTTTGCTCAGCGTGCATACATGTTCATTATCCACGCTAGTATTCTGACCAAGTCGTGGGAGTCTTACCTCCCTGCTCTACAGTATCTGCTGGGCACAATACACAGACACACTCCTCTTTCTCTGCCAGAAATGCAAGAGTTTTCTGGTTATCACATCCTCGACTTGGCATGTCGTCAGGATGAGTTACTGGAAGCATTCGCAGCACGACTCAGATTCAAGAATCGAGATCGAAGGGTCGCCACTATCGTCCATGCGCTTGTGCACGACGATTGGGTAAGATACTGGAGGGCGAAGCGAGCCGTCGATGGGTATCAGCGAGCTATTATGGAGTACGCGGTTGAACGCATGCGCTTGCACGCCTTGAAGTGCTTGGGTAGAGGATACCTGAACGCCGATCGTGCCTTTGTCGAGCGTAGTGGCGACAAGGTATGGGAGGAGCTCGTGAAAAGTGGCGTGGGCTGGCAGTTGCAGGACAGCGGCAACGTGGTCATTCGCAAGCCTAAGCCGAAGTGAGGTTGATTCCAGCATGACTGTAAAGAAGCGCACGCCCTCAAACACTTCGATTTATTACACACTATCACTGGAAATATGGCCACCTCCAGCATCCACGCTTAGCAGCAGCATTGGGATTTCTTGCCTCTTGGTTCACGATTTGACGCTGCTCCTCGGATGGCACCACCATCGAACGCAGCAGCAATTTTGGTACTTCAAGAAAAACTGCCTTCCGACCATACATCTTCTCCAGTCTTCGAACAGCGTGCTCGACAGATTCTCGACCGAGCTTCGTATCGCGGGTCTCCGGCTTTGTCAAATCCGTAATTCTTCTGTAGTCGGTCCTCTCGTCAAACCCCCGCCCCTTGATCGCCTTCTGCAAGATTTTACCAAGCGTCAACCCCGAATCGTCATCGATCTCTACATCCGAAGAGATCTGGACTTTGCCAGGAATGGCAATCTTGAAGGCTACTTCAACAAGGGTAGCCTTCGGACTGCAAATGTGCATAGTTTCCCAAGATTGCGGTTCGCTTTTTAAGTATCGGTTCAGTGAATCGAGCAGATATGTCCGGACATTGACCCTTTCTCCTCCTCTACCCAAAACGCATCCGGCATGATATTCGTGATGTTTGTGGTTATGGGCTTCTTTGACGAGCGTTTTGTTGAGTTCGACGACTGTGAGCGGTAGGATTGAGGGCTGGCCTATGTGTAATTCGGGCAGCTGGAATCGGTGATAGGGACCGATCATGCGAGTTACCCAAATTTGAGGCGGTACATCTGGGATTCGCAAATATAGGACTTCTTGGAGTTGTTTGGAGGTCTTGACGACGTCTCTGAATTGCTGGCTGACAATTTGTGCTTGTAGGATCTGGGACGGGGACAGGTAGGTGAAGATCAGTTCGAGGAGCTCGGCAGTGTTGAATACAGCTTGTCGTGCTGCATCGGTTACCATGAGACGCGTGATACGCGTTGATGTCGCGTGTTGCTGAGAGGTGTCCGGTCTTGCCTTCTTGTTCTTGGGCTGGTAGCCAAGGTCGCCGTCATCAGTCTGGTATCTACGCTTGCGGCCACCCATGCTGCGGGGTCTTGAATAGGACATCCACTGACACCAGTGGCTGAGGTAAAATTTCGAACATGTGGGAAGGAGAGGGAAGATCCACCGCGACGTGAGCTTTCATTAGATGTCGGGTTCTGCCCATGTCCTTGAAGCATATGGTTTGCAGGCTCTAGCGAAAGTCTAAGATTGGTCAGGAGAACAAAAGTATTGGAGCAACGAAAAGGGAAGGTACGACATCGTGAAGGCCAAATCTGCTAATAAAACACGTAGTTTGCGTTGCATTTATCCGCGGTTGTTGTGTCCGCATCTATTGTGTATCCTGTACTTCGCGCTTCGGTGGTCCCGTCGAAACAGCTCGATTGGGTGTACGGCAGCTGCTTGCCTGACTGGAGAGCTCTCTGCGCCCTCGTTGCTGCTAAGGCTTGAAAAGCGCAACTGAAAGCATACAAGCATGGCCCTCTCGTCTACTCATCATCGATGATTTGCAACACAAGACCGTCCCTCAGCTCTTCCCACGGCAGCATGATTCGCGAAAGGCCAAAGGAGACCTCCTTCGCCTGGACGTGAGCTTCTGGCCCCGAACGCCTCAAGATCTCTCTCTTCAGATCTCCGAATAGTCCATACCTGACATCCTTTGAGACTTCGACTCCATCTCTGCTAGACGTGAAGATATGAGTGCAGAAGAATGCAGTAGCGAAAGGGTTCCGCGTAACAGCTTGCAAAATGTGCCCGATCGTCCATCCCTCACGTCTGTATGGCGCTGTGATCCACGTCCGGCAGTTGTACTCAGATCGTTCGCGGAAGGCCCACTCGATATCGACTGTCACACCTGGCGTTGGTCCGTCCGTGAAATGCATCTTTTCGAGCAGTGGGGCGTCAACTCCAGCTAGAATCTGTTGCAATCCCTTCAGCAGCTTCGGCCCGGCGTGCACTTCGGCACTAGTGAGCAAGATGCCGAGAATGTGTTCGGGGCGGTTGGGTTGGACCAATAGGGCGTTGACTGCGTTGGGCATCCAACGATTCTCGTCGTCTTCCGTGTACCCCCTGATGCCTTTCGGCAAATCGTATTCCTCCGAGACGAGTGTCAGGAGATGCGGACCTACGAGATGTGGACCTGGAAAGCCATGCTCCTGCACTCGCCAGATCTGGCCTTTATGGCGGAGTCGAACAAGTAGCTTCTCTTGAATTGCAACTAACACCATGTTAGCTAACGTTTCCAGTACGCTGACTCGATTGGAAGAACCTACCGGACGAAGCGATCACATTGCGGAAGAATTTGCAAATGCGCTGCGCTTTGACGATGTCGCAGACATCGAGATAGACGAGCACATTCTCCATGAGTTCTGCTGTATCGAAAGCCGCGTCTTGAGCAGGTGTTCCAGCTGCAAGTGCGACATCTTGCTGATCCTGTTCCTCGGTCACACTGTGGGTCTGTGAGTTGTTAGCTCGAAGGCGCCTTCGAGACTAGAATTCTTGACATACCACAGCACGAGATTTGGCGTCGGCATTGTCGAAGATAGAGACCTCGGCTTCGAGTGGTGACATCTTAAGACAATGTCAACTTGTTACTGTTGAACGTATTCGGTCGAATTCTTTGAGCGCGAGTGGAATGTTAAGCAACGGTACTAGCATATGTGGTGAATGATGGGTGTGCCAGCACGTGCTTCCTGACCCACTCTGGTGAATGCTAGGGACATGTCAGCTGCGTCTCCCTTCACCAGCTCTACTTTCTTTTGCTTGTCCTGTGTAGCTCAATGTCTGTCCATCGCTCGACCTCGCAAACATGAAGCGCAAATACACTGGAGGCGGCCGTAATGGCACAGCAAAGGTACGTTCCGGTCAGTTGCAATGCAGTGCGATCCATTGTATGAGACAGTGGACTCGAGGTCCTCGATGCTGATCTGTTGTGGCAGCCCAAGTGGGAGAAACGCGTGTTCCAGCGTGCGGACATGCAAAGGGCGACACGGCTGAGCAACCAGGACGATGACTCGAGCGATACGGACTCGAATGCTTCGGTCGTCGATCTTTCGCGCCTATCCGAAGCCGACTACAACGCTTTCAAGCTCAAACAAGCCAAGCTCGCCAGAACGAATGCCGCCATCCAAGCCGTCATATCTACGGTGGAGCTGCTTGAAAATATCTTTATACACCTCAGACCACTCGATATCATGAACGCAACTCGAGTCTGCCCGCACTGGAAAAGAGTGGTCGAAAGCTCGATTGCACTCAGACCGAAGCTTTTCCGTACCGTGTCTACCTCTGGCGAAGTCGGGCGCACCGATGAAATGCCCAATTCGCTATTCAGGCCCACCGCACCAGGATGGCGGCATTTCAAGCCAAGAGGTCCCGCTATGAAGGAAGCTATCGAAATGTACCTCAACGGGCAACGGAGCGCCATCCTAGACGATATGCACATTACGGTTGAACCCGCTCAGAAGATGACAATTTGCCTTCACTGGAAAGCTCTTGAGGTGATAATAGGATGTGCGTTGGTGTCTCTTCCTTTCAGAAAAGAGGGATGGACAGTCGGTGAGGCATTGCTTATGGCCATGTCAGAGGATCACCTGACTTCCTGGTACGACCACTCTCTGCAGTACGGGGGGGGGGCGGGAACGACAATCTGACAGACTTGTTCGCGAGGCTTCAGCTGGGCGGTCGTGGGTTCGAGATCGAAAGCGAGGAGATTGAGTTCAGGCTGTAGGCGCAAGGCGGCGTAGAGGCGGCATTGAGATATGCGGTGAGTGGAGGGTCTCGCTGGGCCCGGGAGCAGGATCATACTGGAAGTATTGATGCATGCTTGACTCAGATGCCGCTGCCAGCCGGAAGATGTTCTGCATTGGCATTCGACGGTATGGTGGTATCGTTTCGGGCATCAGCAAAGATGTCTCGATGCGGCAAGACCTTCTGACTGCGTTAAAGCGCTTAGCATGGAGCGAAGTAATGGGGTCCTTCTGAATTCCATATTGTGCGGAGACGAATCTCTCATTTTTGGTGCTCGAGCATACGCTGCGTCATCTCTTGCTCTGCGATGGCACGGAGAAGCCTCTCGTCATAAAGTCGGCGTTCTTCCCATTTCTGTTATTTTGTTCCTTCGTCGAGAACAAACTCTTCACATTGTCGTTTTCCATCTTCCGTTTCTTCGCCTGCTCCTGCTCCCTCACGACCTTTGCGGCGATTGAAGCGGCAGATGAGTTGTTGATCCCATTGCTGCCGTTCATTTCGTCTTTGGACTTCTTTTCTCCTTTGCCTTCCGCATTGCCGTCCCCGTTCTCGGTCTCATCCTTTCCTTTCTTCCTCTTCTTCCCTCCGCTCGCCTTCTTTAGAGAATGTGCCAGGCCCTTCTCTTGCAACGTCTTCACCCTCAGCGCTAACCTTGCAATATCTGTTGCAGCAGTGGGCAGAATTGGGATGATATCATTACTCGCGTACTCGGTCTCGCAGGTCAAGCACTTCTCGCCCGAGACTTCCTTGATCGCGCTGCCCGAAAAGGCATGTCCACAGGGAACCAGATAGGCGGCTTTCGACCCTGGGCCCAACTTATCGCCAGTCACTGGACACTTCCAGACTTCCTTCCTCACGCCATCATTCGTGGCGTCCGTGTCCACCTCAAACTTGACTTCTACAATGTCTTTCAGCGACTTGATCGCGCCTTGCGTAATGACGTCCGCGTCTTCCTTCCGCGCTCCCTCGACAAGATACTCCAGTATCGTTGATTTGTTGTACAGCTTTCCCGAGGAGTCCGACACAACGGGCTGCGCAAGAGGTTCGCGGGATATTGGATCCGTGGACCAGTGATACTCCTGCTGTTCGTGCTGTGCCTCTTTGACCTGCGCAGTGGTCTTATCCTTTGCCGCTTCTTTCACGAGTTCGCGACGCGTCGGAATGCTGCCGCCATCGTTGCCCATGCTTGCAACGCGCCTGCTGAGTGTGCATGTTAAGGTCAAGCTCAAAGTTGATGGCCATCACCGCGACCCGGAAGAAAGTTCAAGCGTCTTGGCACCCCGCCAAGCCGTCTCTTCACTTCATCCACTTGCCCATCCTACGCACACCCACCTCCACAGCCCGCCTTGTTACTGAACTCGTCCCTTCCTGCGCCAAGACCCAGAGATTGTGCCTCAGGAAGATCTACACTACCGCAAATGGCAAAGATTGCGAGGCTCAAGCAGGAAGGATCCTGCATGCGCCTTCTCGGTTCGGCACCGAGCTGCTCTTGCAACTTCGCCCTGAGCAACCTCTTGGCGTTTCTCAGCAACATTCCATATCCACACCTCTAAACCATCCAATGTGACACAGTCATGGTCAGACATCTCTTTGGTCTCTTCACGAGGTATCCGAAAGACTGCTCAGACTTTCAGGCGGCTCAAAAGGTTCAGAACTCCAGCAATGTCCTCGAACTAAAGCAAGTTTAGATTGTCCTCGAACGCTATCGCTAAGCCTCGGGGGCGATGCGCTGCACAGCAGATCAGTGACAAACAAGGAAGGCAGGTGAAGCTGCTCTATACACGCACGCGTACCTTGTGTTGTTGACCGTGTTCACTTCGCCACTCTACTTGATCCAAAGACGAGCTAAAGATATATTCTATAAACGCTCACCAGTATTGCAATGTTGAGCTATGGAGTCCTCACCCCTGATGCCGCAAGGCGCTGAGCACGATTGCATTTCGCCAACTACTAGCCAGCAAGGTGTACCTGATAGCCAGAAAGAAGCACGTCTTTCGTCGAAACACATGGCAACTGAATCGATTCGAAGCACATCCGATGCCTTGTCTATTCGAGAAGGCGATAGGAAAGATCGTACAGAGGACGCCCGCAAGCTCCAGCGATTCCCACTTACATTATGGTTGACAGTCGCATACGCCATCCTGTCAATCTTCGCCTGGACGATCAACTGCACCCTCGTTCGCAAACCTCTCAACGCGTCTCATTATGGTAGGTCTGTCATCCTCAGCTATCGCGTAGCCACTGACAGTCCACAGGGTTGTACCTTAGAGATGGCGACGTGTACGGCTATCGCTACCCAACTCACTCTATCTACACGTTCAATGAGCGGATTTTACAGGTTGCACGAGTCGTTCAGGCGATCGTTGCTGTTTCCACTGTACCTCTAACGTCTGCGGTCTGCTCTACTGCCGCTGTAACATTCATGCAACGAGAGCATCGGAATCATAGATTATCGTTGCGCAAGACGATCGTTCTCGCTGACAAAGGATGGGCCGATTTTGAGATTTATCTGCACCTCTTACGCGGCAGACTAAGTTCCTATGGCTCGAGTCTGCTATACTTCGCGATTCTGCTCATCGCCTTGGGTAAGCTTGAACAGTATACGGTCTTTACTTCGTGCTAAGGTCTTGCGACAGGGGCCTCGCTCTCGCCACTACAGTCCATCTTTTTGACTTCAAAGACTGTGCAAACTCCAACCAGCCTTGCCTCTCTTGGGAAGATTACCGATCTCATCGATGTTTTTGATGAAGCATCATTTCACAGCCAACTTGCCCCCGCTGAGTTACGGTCCGCTCTGACGTCTACAACAAGCACGGATCCCCAAACCAGGCTGTGGACTGCTGATGGGGCATTGAATTGCACCGGCAGCGTCGGAAACAACAACACGGCATGTGCATTTGGCCAAGTCTCCCTTGCCAACATGTCGCAACTCCATGATCCCTTCATTGCTCAGTTGCCCGCAGGTTTCAGCACTGGTCTCGTGCGACAATTTATTCCTCGCATCAACTCTTCGATCTCAAGAGAACGGATCCCTGCGGCAGACTTTCCGGCTCAATGTGAGCATTCAGGCAGTTCATTCTTTGCCAACTATTCTTCTACATGGGGACCTGGCTACGTCAATGGCATCCTAGCCAACCACTCTTGGAGCCTAGTGGCCTGTATGCCCTCCGACCAGAGTAAATCATTGTGGAACAGGACACGAAACCAACAAACCATTTCCGAAAAGCTATACCTCAATCTTACTGCTTTCAGTCCAGATCGGTTCAGAAAGGCGTGGTCGGTGGATCAGTGGAGCGGCCACTTTAAAATAACCGTCAATACGACTACTGGATACTTTGAACTGCCAAATCTCATGAATGGCAGGCTACCAGGTCCCCTTCTAGACACTGGCCCCGAACTTCACTGTGGTCGCGACTGTGTCCTCCAAAGCGAATTGAAAGGCGAGGGAATCTAGTGAGTAAACTCTGCAAATGGCAAAAGTCGCAAGCTGACTGTTCGAGTGACAAAAACAATACTCTATTCCGAAGAGACGAAGTTCAAGGATCGAACGGGACCTTCGTGGTAGATGACAATTCATTCGTTTTGTTTGACGTGAAGAACAAAGGGCCTCTGCTCACGATCGCCATAGCTCTATTCGGTACAGGCTCCTGGATTGCAGACCGGGCACAACATCCCGAGTTCTATGTGAATCCGAACGTTGCGTCCCGAGCTCCTTCATGCACCGAGAGAGTCCCATTCGCAGGCCTTCTGGCCTCCATCAGAGATGACTTCTACTCCTCCTCTACCCCGTCTGACTATGACTACTTGGTCGGATGCGTGTCCAACAACAACATGTATTCCAGCTACTTACACGAGAGCATATGGGACTACGTGCAAATGTACATTGGTCCTCGAACCGGTAAAGACGATCGTGGTCCCACATACGAGGCAAAACTGGACAACGCATGGGAGGCGGCTGCTTTCTTGGCAAACGAGCGCTGGTTGAAGTCTGGACAACGTGCTACATTGACTGTCAACTACGACCCCGGAGCTCCACTCCAGATTCCACACATTTCGACAGCAGGCATGACTTTTATCTCTGTGCTCTTAAGCATATACCTGGTGTCTCTGCTTGCCATGGCGATGTACGGCAATTGGAATCCGCATTGGACCAGTCGCCTTGATGCGTTCACCATGATGCAGCTAGGTGCTGCTATCTCGGAGCATCTACCACTACAGCTGGCGAATAACACTCACATAATACGGATACTCGATGAGGTTCCTGGCTGGGTTGGTGATAGCTCAGAGCAACCAGAGGATGACACGGCCGTGGGCGAAATCGGACTTGGTGCGAGTGGCGCTCTGCGGGCGGGAAAACGATACAAATGCTACGCCATTAATGACTAACGGGGCAGCAGATCAGACGTACACATGACTTGATGGTCACAAAGTAGGATAAGCAATAATACGTCTCTATTCACATCCGGCTTGCCGATGGCAAGAATGTATCCACCGGACCGAGAACCCCACAAGTGTCACGTCCGACCGACCCGTACATGAACCTCATGTAGCCGTGCCTTTCCGATGCTGTGTGCTGCCAGTTCATTGACGGAAGCGGCCAAAGGCGGAAGCTGCGTAGAGACATAGTGGTAAGGTTCAAGAAAGATTGCCAAATCCACTGGGTACCTTGGCACGTAGGAGAGCGCACTAAACTATAGACAGGCACTGCAAGTGGCTCACCTATAACGATGTAGGATCTCATTACTTGCGCCTTGGAAGATGATCACTTCGAGCCACGGTGCCCTGGAAGCGGGCTACGTCAGCTTGTAATGCGAACCATCCCTGGGTGAGATACAGACGGGAATCCTGATCGTACATAAGTTCCACCAGGTTCTCGATTTTCCTATTTCCTTTCGCTTCACTCTCAGGAGCATCTTCAAGTTGCAAAAACTCTCACTGACCAAGACGAATATTTCTCCGAAGTCGTATAGCCTTCTCAGCTCACCAGGTGTGTTATATCAAGAACGCTTCCATGAGCAACCATCTGAGACACAGCTGACGTTAGTGAAAGGGACCTCCGCAGGTAGCCCTTTCCTCCAACCAGGCAAGGACTTCGCTGCTACTCAGTCTCCCCAAGAAGCATACCAGCAAAGTAAAAACTGTTCGAGACACGGCGTGAAGATGGTTATCCTCCACTCTCTTCTGATTACGCCACTGGCCCTGGCATCGATGGTCCGGGGCTATCCTGCAGTGCCACCACAGCCAACCGGAGATTTCAAGGTGAAGAACTCCACTTCCAGCTTCCCCACGCACAGTCTCTCTGCCGTTCCGGACAACGCCACGGCCATGCATAAGAACATGACCACGGCGGATTTCATCGCGGAGAAGAAGAAGGAGTGGGAGAAGGCGCGAAGTGACGCAGAGTTGGTACTCGAGGTGATCGTTGGGAGTAACAGCAAGGAGCTGGACGAGCTGTGGTCCCATCTGGGAAAGAACGAGGAGGATAGGAAAAAGGAGCGGGATGAGCTCTGAAGGAGCTGACGGAACACGAGCAGCAGTTTAAGAAGTATCAGGATGACCTGGAAGTCATGACGCCGGAGTGGACGCGGGAGAGGTAGTCGGAGGATGACGAATTCCAGAGATTCAAGGCGGCATTGAAGAAGGATGGTGATGATGCGACCGAGAACCTGGAGAAGATCAACGAAAAGTTTGAGCGGGAGATCAAGAAGCTGGAGGAGCAGGCATAGACGGGAATCTGAAGGATTCAAGGTCTCTCGTAGCCATGCGGCAACGAGCTTCACCTCGCAAGGAGTTGGCGTTTAGTTTTCGTGTGGCTTTTATTGTTGGGTAATCGCTCAATGTCTTGAACGACAAAGTTTGGAGATCCTTCTAAGCTGTCATCAGAATCTTCGAGAGGTTCGACGACTGCCAGTCCACCGAGGCCTCGCAGGTGCTCGTTTCTGATCAATGAGCCACAAGCGCTGGCAGCGAGTTATCGGGCAACTTTGCCCTTTAAGTGGCCGTGCGCCGCGTACGCCCAGGTGTCCGTCTTCTCACCGGGACTGTTCGTTGCGACGGCACAACGCTGTTTTGTAGCACCCTTCTGCGCGAGCATGTGGCTCGCTCCGTTTTGGTATTCTCCTTATCAACGCCATAACACCTTCGCTGGAATACTATAACACATTTTCCTCCTTTCGCTAGTCGCATATCGGGCCTTCTATCGTCGATCCTTGACAATATCGCGCTCCGCCGGGTTGTATCTGCGCGGTACGCGATCAGTTATTGTTCTATGCCGCTCGTTCTTTGTCTGTACATACCGCAACAGCTTCTCGATCAGATCGACGTGTGTGAGCATCATACGTCTGCAGCAGTATCTGTTGAGGCCGAGTTGGTCCATCGCGTCGCCGTCAGACACCGTGTCGCCGTTCTCTTGTACTGTGCCGATGAGCTCGACGTAGCGCTCGTAGAGGTCTGCAATGACCTGGGAACAATAACATGTTAGCGCTGCACGATCGAGGTTGAGGACTGAACGAGTCGCACCTTGCCGCAGGAGAAGCAACGGATTGGGATAATCATGTCGACGGTGGTGGGAGTGGTGCAAAGGGCGGCGTGGTGGCTGTCGCGAAGATTGAAGTCGTGTCGCGAGAAGTTCAAAGCCGATAAGACCGGTGGAGTGCACGGACCCTCGAACTTTTTCGAGGTTCAGAAAGCTAGTTCGAGCACACGAGCAAATGCATCGACTTGCCTCTGTCTTTTGTCATTCACTTCTCTGTCCACGTGCTCCCGTCGCGCCGGAACAATGGCCAGAGATACCGAGAGGAAGAGGAAGCTGGAGCAGCAGCAGGCGGACAATGCGACGGCGAAGCGGGTCAAGTCGTCCGCGAAGACCGACGTGAAGGCAAATGGCACCTCGAACGGCAGTCCTCAAGTGGTCGTCCCAAGGCAGAACGGTCTTCCGGCTCCAGCTCAGCACGTAGACTCTCCAAAATCAGGCAAAAAAGAGAAGATCGGTGTTGCGAATGGAAGCAACGTTGGACAGCCTACCATCAAAACCGAAATACAAGCAACACCGACGTCGAAAAAGGCCAAGAAGAGAAGAAGTTCTCAGAACGGAACTGCGGCCGCTGCATCGCCATCTACAGCACCACCTACAACTGGAGATGAGCACGTAGGTGTGTCAATGGGAGACATCGAGGCAGCTTCGGTGAAACCTCAAAAGAGCAAGAAGCAGAAACAGCAAACCAAGGACATAGTTGTGCAGGATGTAGAGGCAGGCGCGGAACAGCGGAGCGAGAATGGCACTGTGCCATCGATCAAGGACAAGCGACAGCGCGCCATCGAGAAAAAGGCGAGACGAAACGCCGATCGCGAGATCAAGGCAGGCTTCAGAGAGGATGAGGAGCTCACAGCACCGAACGAACATGGTTGGTGGTTGTCTCAACCGAGCGCCGGACGGTACCTGGCTCATGATCCAATCTTTGTTGTGGACGAGAACGGCGACGAATGTTTGATCGCGGCCACGATCCGCGAAGTCCAACTATTGCACCTGGATAGCTCACTCATTTCGAGGACACATGCAGTGCCCGATGGCAGGTCTATCCTTGCATATACTCTGAGCGCCGACTATCCGGATCACGTAGAGATCGCATACGACAACGGGACCAAAGTGCAGTGGAATTGGACGACAGGGTCGATCATCAAAGGAAGCTTTCCAGGCAATGAGACCACCGTTGCTGCAACTACTGCAGCTCGTGGAGATGGACGCCTAGGGGTATACTGCATCGCCCAGACTCAGGGCACATACACTGTTGTTGGAGAACGAAAGTCGTTGTATTCAACATATCGACGTCTGACGAGCATACACGTCCTTGAAGGTGGCGCCTACATCATCTGTCTGGGTATGACTGCAGTGTTGCTGGGCAAGAGAAAAGACAACTCTCAAACTTCCGAATACATCTGGATTGAGATGCCGACAACTGTACCATTTCAGTGTCTTGACGCGAGACTTGTGACACCAGCTACAGGCAAGGCTAACTCGCCTGCCAAAGATCAGAAGAAGCCTATCCCTGATCTCGCACTTGCAGTGGGCAATGCGGATGGCCAAATACACTTCTACTCCAGCCTCTTATCTTTGTTTGCAAAGCCCTCGCAGGCGGCCCTCCCCACGCCTCGAATCCTGCACTGGCATCGCGAGGCTGTTTCAACAGTGAAATTCTCGAGAGACGGAAACTATCTGATCTCAGGTGGCAGAGAATCCGTGCTTGTTATCTGGCAGCTTGAGACAGGACACAAGCAATTCTTGCCTCATCTCACAGCAGAGATTGAGCGGGTTGTCGTCTCGCCAAGTGGTACACAATACGCTTTGCAGATGGGCGATAACTCCATCATGGTCTTGAGCACCACTGAGTTGAAGCCCGTCGCCAACTTTGCTGGTCTTCAACTACCGGTACTGACAGAACAACTTGAACGAGAAGACATGGCGCTGCCAGCTGCGACGGTCGTCATGCACCCTAGCGACCCGAAGCAACTTCTCTTGACCGTGCCAGCAACGCAGCCGAAGCATACCCGAGACGTCACAACTCGACCTTTCCTGCAAAGTTTTGACATTCAGAATTCCCGACACATTAACCGACAAGCACTTTCTCGCAACAACGTGACCGACTTTAATCGTGGGCCTGAAAATACTCCTATCATCCCACCAGATGTCAATCTGCTCGCTGTAAGTGCAGATGGAGAATGGCTGGCAACAGTTGACGAGTGGTTTCCGCCAGCCACGGACCTGGAGCATGCAGTCGCACGCACGGCTGGCCTGGACGCCATCGATCTTGAGAACATCCAGGAGGAGCAGCTGAAACGACGAGAAGTCTACCTCAAATTCTGGAAGTGGGACGAGGACCAATCCATGTGGACGCTGAGCACCAGAGCCGATGCTCCGCACGCGCGATCCTCTGATGCCGACCTTGGCTCTGGTGCAGGCCGTGTCTTGCAGCTCAAGTCCGACCCGGCCTCGAACGGTTTCGCAACGATTGGAGAGGACGGCGAGGTGATGATCTGGAAGCCAAAGACCAAGTTTCGCCACGGCGTTCCTCTGAAAGAGCCCAACGGCAATGATCTAGTCGAATGGACATGTCGAAGAACGATCAAGCTTCCAATTGCTGCTGACAGTGAAGAACGTGCCGATTCGCCAATGGACGGTGATCACGATAAGTCGTTGGCTGCAATTGACGCCAGCCTCGCATTCTCCCCCGATGGCTCGATACTTGCATGCTCTACGACCACCTCAAGTGAGACTGTGCAGCCCCTGGTACATTTTGTCAATCCGGACACTGGCATTGTCACCTCTACAAATGCCGGCATCATCCCTGCCGATGAAGATGTTTTGGACTTAGGCTTCTTGGATCGGTACCTCATCGTACTCAGTCTAGGACACATTCGTGTATGGAACCTTGTCGACGACAATGTCCACTATACGATCACGCTACCTGGCACACTTGGCGAACAAGAGACTGCGAAGCTGGCTGTCAACGAGACCGATCAAACATTTGCGGTAGCCTCGATCAACATCACTTCTATGGATTTGGACGAGTCCAGTCCTCAGATCGCAGTTTACACACCCAAGAATCCAGACGCTTTGTTCGAAGCCGACCTCGAATCGACTCCCGTAGCAGTTTTGGCTGGTAAAGACACCAGAGGCTACACAGTCATTTTCGAGGACGGCACGATTCGCTCCCTTACTAGCACTCAACAAGCTACTCGCAACCGAAGGTCTTCTTCCGCTGCGCCTGAAGCTCTCGAAACGGTGGAGGAAGTGAGACCAACCGAGGATGCAGAGACCGCATCATCTTCTGCGCTTGCACTTCTTAGTACAAATGCTGCGGAACAAGATCAAGAAATGTCCGACAGTCTAGCTCCGCTCCTGTTGACCGAAGCTGGCGAGGATGATCGTCCAGTCGTCAGACCTGAACAGTTGTCTAGTATATTTGATGTGGGAGGTGGGAAAGGTGGTGTTGTAGCTATGCCACCTGTGAGAGACATGTTCAGAGATGTTGTAGGTTTGTTTGCAAGGAAACCGAGAGGCAGGGTATTGGAGGATGTAGAGATGGCAATGTAAATTCAATCGAATGTAAAGACGGGTTCACAATATGTGGAGTGCACATTTCTGTACTGTTTGCAACCACTTCCATGCGGACGAAACAGGACTCGTCGATCTACATTCTTCAACCCGACTCCTCCTGACGTTGTCTGACGCAGTGGTTTAGCAGAAGTGAAAGGATAAAATATATGCTCATGAACATCGCTATATATATACCAGAAAATCCATAAAATGCACATCATTCTCTCCTCCATCAAAATTTTACAACTTCGCCCCTTGCTTCCACACCGGTCCCACCAACGCATCATACGCATTCAGACTCAGCGTATCGCCCGGCACACCCGTGACGTGCATCCCCAGCCCCCTCGTATCAATCATATCCGGGGTCAACTCATCCACAGACGTCGCACCAATCAACCTCATATTCATCTCCATCTCATCCTTCAACAACTGCATCGCACGATCCACACCAGGTAAGCCATAAGCCGACATAGCGAACAAGAACGGCCTTCCGATTCCCACGCCTGTAGCTCCCAAGCAAAGCGCTTTAATGATATCTGTCGCGCGACGAATTCCGCCATCGATGAAAATTTCGATTTTGTTTTCTAGACCTAGACGGCGGAGTTCGGGCATCACTTCGGCTAGGACTTCAATTCCTGAACGGGCGAAATCTAGTTGACGACCGCCGTGGTTGGAGAGAACGACACCTTGAACTCCCACGCTGATGGCGCGAATGACGTCTTCGACTCGTTGGACGCCCTTCAAGATGATGGGCATTTTGGTCACGGAGAGGAACCAGGGGATATCTTCCCAGCAAAGGGCCGGATCGATGAATGAGGAGATGGCTCGTGCGGCGCCTTGTGAGCGGTCGACGTTATCGCCGGAGGTGTTTTGTACGTTGGAGCCAGTATCGGAGAATTTAGATCGCATGTCCTTTTCTCTGCGGCCGAGTTGTGGGGCGTCGACTGTGATGAAGAGGCCTTTGCAGCCACGCTTCTCGGCGTGTTGAATGATGCGTTTGGTGATTTCGCGGTCTTTGTTGACGTAGAGTTGGAGCCATTGGACCTGGTCGTCTTGCCGGGCGTCGACGATCTCGTCGAAAGAGCAGGAGGCTAGAGTGGGGATCATTTGGATGACGTTGTGCTTGTGGGCGCCTCGTGTGAGGACGACTTCGCCTTCAGGGTTGCCCAGTTTGCCTAGGGCGGTGGCGGTCACGTAGAAGGGAATGGAAACTTTGGTGCCGAGCATGGTGGTGGAGAGATCGATTTTCTCGACGTTGCGGAGGATTCGAGGTCGGAACCAGATCTTGTGGAAGGCTGAGTGATTTTCTCGCATAGTCTGGGAGACATCCTATTAGCTTTGTCGCACACGTAGACCAACTGGATTGTACTCACAATCTCATCATCTGCACCGCTAGAGTAATATGCCCATGCTGTCTTCTTCATTACTCTCCTCGCCACCGCTTCGAAGTCCATCAAGTTGTAACATTGCTCCAGGATTGGCATGTGCTTGATGCGTTCTTGTCGCTCAATCTCTTCTGGGTCTTCCTCTTTCTCTTCTTGTTCTACTGTTGACATATCCACCTCTCCCAAATGCTTGCTCTTGTCGAGAAACTTGTCAAGGGTGTCGGGAGGGTGGATAGGCTCGTACTCTTCGGTGGCGTCTTTGCCGGCATACTTGAGAATAATCTTTGGCCCACCAGGATGCTCAGGCAGGACTGGCGAAGAGTTAGTGTAAGTCGAAACTATTAACCCTCTCATAGTACGCACACTCTGTGACATCGTATGCCTTGCCATGTACAATGACCCAACATGACTCTCGGCTGTTGTGCTTTGCGATCTCTGCGCCTGAGAGCTGCTTGCTCTGTGTGTTGTTGCTATCGCGATTCATCTTGTCTATGCTCTGATCCAGTTATGCAAAGTGAAATGTACAGGAACGGTGCTCAGAGGATGGGAAGAAAGCAGAACAGTAGAAGAAAGCACAGCTCGATACAATTAACCCGATCCTGGACTGGCGATCACTGGACTCTTGAGCGGCTCTCGTCAATGGCGTAGATGCACAGTCCAGCCTCATGTCTTGTTGCCGACGGCGGCAGGTCTGCCTTTCCACTGCACCGAGAGTGTGGAGAAGTGAGGCAGGTTCAGCGAATAGCAGAGCACGGATTACTGTCCTCGTCTCGGTATCTCCGCGATACCCGCCGAGCATCGGTCTGCCAAGGGTCAACCACATGGCCTTGCCGCACGCTGAACGCGCAGAGGGCTCCGCGATACCCGTTTCGTCGTTGCGGCAGTGGGCAGCGAGGGCTGTAGAACTGAAGCTGGGATACTATCCCAGTGACGGCTTGTGCGGGACGGCATTTGAGATTGAAGAATGCTTCCGAATATTTGCAACCAGTGGACGTCGTGGCTTGGCAGCGTGTGAACGCGAGACGATGCAATTGGAAACGACGAATCGTGCTGCTAGCTCACTGCTATGATGACTGCGAAAGAAGGGAAAGTGGACAGTAAAGCGCGGTACTCTTTTGTTGGCTTTCTTGCAAATGCTCGCACGTAGGTGTCGGACAATACTGCTGTGCAAGTCTGAGCTCGGTTGCAGACTCGTTGATTCCTGAGAGAACTTCCAGGACCATGGCATGATAAGATGGATGCCAGCGTCTCTAAGCTCACTTTCTGCTCCGCCAGGTCCTTCCTGTCGCATACACGGCATTCTTCACTCCTCTGCCCTGGACAGCTTTGTGTCGCTGGCTGCCAATCTTGGATATGCCTCGTTCCGGGATTCTGAGAATCTCCCGTGCCGAGTGCAGGTACTGGCACTCAGACAATCGCACTAGTTCAATATGAGCTGCTTGGAAGCACGTTTGCCGTGCAGAGCCATTTTGCGACGTCTACATCGTCCGATGTCCAGGAATGCAGTATCATTATGCTGCATCTCATAGAAAAGCACTCCTTCAAGTTGGCCGATGCCGATTCTTGCCATCCCTCAACCCGTTCTCTTTTTGCCAGATACTTTGGTGAAGCCGTCATCGTCAACTTCGGGAATGGGCTTCTCCTTTGGCACCTTTGGCGCGCTGACCAGAGCCGGTGCTTCTTCCATATCTTCGTCATCATCAAATCCTTCAAACTCCTCTTCGTCTGCATCCTGGTTCACCTCATGTACGACGACCTTGTCTGTCTTCATGTTCCCCCGATTCTTCCACCTCTGTTCCACCTCCAAAGCAGCCTGCAAACTCCTTGTCTCCATCATGCGACTCCGCACCTTGAGCATGTCCCCGGCAACTACGACTTCACTTTCGTCTTCGACATTGCACTCAAACTCATCGCCCATAATTTGAAGCAAGAAGAGCTCCAGGTCTTCTTGGTCGGTCTCGGGGCGAGTAGTCAGGAGGTCAGACACAGCTCCTGCGAACCAGTCGCGTTTATCTGCCGAGTCGGGTCCGCCCCAAGCATTCTGCACGGCGATGTGGAGGGGTTGCCAGAGGGAGAGAAGGTACCAGATCGAGTTATCGAAAGCCGTCTGGAGCTGCTCAACGGTGACAGAGTCTGATGCGACCGCTTGCGGTCCAGACGAAGCAGGTAGCGAGGTCATGTTCGCGGAGTGTGTCGTGCGTGAAGTAGACTTGCTCGTCGACGGTGGCACATTTTTTGGTCGGAGATCTCGCAACCAGACGCCGATATCTCTTGGCATGGGCAGGCCCTGCTCGGAAGGGCGGGAGCAACAGCAAGGATGAGAGAAGAAGCTGGGGAAGGCGGAATCGTCAGCCGGGTTTGCATTGTTCGCCGGCCTCGATGACGATGTTGGTGAAACGCAGCACAATGTTTTGCGACGTCTCTGTATCGCAGTCGGGCGTGGGCGCGCGCAGCTGGAACATTTGTTCTCGAAGCACCAAATGACGCAGGGGCACCGTCGACGCGAAACCCTCTCTCCTTTTGCCGCGACACCACCGCGCCGGCCAGAGCTCTGATGAGCGTTGACCCGTCGCTCACTCGCACCACCCGTCCGCTGGCATGTCCGCGACTAATCTGTTCCTGTTCCTCGCCCGGTAATTCTCACCTCTACACACCGTTCTTACCTGGTACCTGCACTGTTTCCGGACCTCTCCAGCTCGTCTGGCCGAATAAACTGTTAGGGCCATCGCGAACGGCCTGGTTGGATCTCCGGATACGAGGCTGATCGTCATCAACGGAACAAAACAACATGTACTGAGACCCGCTATCAGTTCCCTTACCTCCCTGCTAGCTGTTGCGACTGAGGTGACCAAGAGAGACGGGTGGTGGATGCAGAAGCAGGTTCACATCAACGCGGAGGAGCTCATCCAACATGCCTTTTAGCACCTTCGGTGTCGCGACAGCAGTGACTCCATCCGTCATTGAGACCTACTTCTCCCACTACTTGAACCGAAAGCCGCTCAAGCAGAAACCCACTGCCCACATCTCCTACCACGAAGGCCTAAAACTAATACGCCAATTCCTCGACTACAGCTCCAAGCACACCGTCGAAGAGCTCCAAGCTTTTACCGCGCAATGGGTCCCGGTACCGACATGGGTTCGGACACAGGACGTGGAGGTTCCGCCACAGTTCCTCAAGCGATCTGCCAACCTACTGCGTAAACAGTTGGGCAGCGATGGCATGGAACAGGTGGGAGGTGAAAAGTGGTGGCAATGGAGGAAGCCGGACACCCCGCTGCACGCAGAGTGGATTGAAATGAAGAAGGACCACCAAGAGCGGAAACGAGAAGGGAAGCAGTGCGACCGAGTGATCCTGTACATTCATGGCGGTGCATACTACTTTGGCTCGGTCGATGAGCACCGCTACCAAATGCAACGGCATGCTCGAAAGCTGAAGGCGCGTGTGCTTGCTCCTCGGTACAGGCTGGCACCGCAATTCCCATTTCCTTGTGGACTTCACGACTGCATTGCAACATACTTCTATCTGCTCGAGCACTTTGACCCTAGTCAGGTGTTGTTTGCGGGCGATAGCGCAGGAGGTGGTATGGTTTTAAGCATGCTGGTCACACTTCGAGATCAGGGTTGCCCATTACCAGCAGGCACGATCCTCTTGTCGCCTTGGGTAGATCTGACCCATTCTTTTCCGTCAGTCGCTGGCGAGGGACTGGGCGATTATATTCCTCCTCACGGGTTCCACCACAAGCCGTCCATGGCATGGCCACCGCCTCCAACCACAGATGATGCGCCTAAGAAGAAACGACCTGAGCGAACATTCACACAACCCGTGGAGCAGCCATTCGACGTCGTCGAGCTACCAGCTTCCTATGGTACAGGAATGGCTTCCAAACAGAGCCGTGATAATCTTCGAGGAGACGCACAGTCACAAGACGGCTTGGAGGGAGGCAAGGAAACCAAAGAGTACAATCAAATTCCAGGAATGGGCCCGCGATTGGAAATTGCAATTGGTGACAAGCTGGTCGTCATTCGCGAACAGTTTCAGATGTATGCGAAGAACGACCTCCTAGCACACCCGCTAGTTTCACCAGTGCAGCAGCCATCGTTGGGTGGTCTGCCGCCCATTTTGATTCAAGTCGGCGGAGCAGAGTTGTTACGCGATGAGCAGATCTATCTGGCGCACAAAGCTGCCAATCCGAGACAATATCCTCCTGGCGAAGCCGTCATGGAGCAATACGATCCAGAGCGCACGATCCTGAACCAGTACCCGGGTACCGATGTTCAATTGCAAGTGTGGGAAGATCTGTGTCACGTACCGCACACACTGTCGTTCACACGACCAGCCAAGTACATGTATCGATCCGTCGCTCAATTCGGCGCCTGGGCGCTTGCACGAGCACAACACAAATCGATCGAGATTCTGGACGATGATGCAATTTCCATAATTAGTGATAAAGAGGATCCCAATGAGTATGGAAAGGGTAGCCATGAGTCCTTCGGGAGTATTGGAGAGGAAGGTGTCACGTCCACGCAGTTCAAATTGACCTCGATAGGTGCAATTGGCAAAGCAGGAGACGACCTTCCGGCCTTCAAAGACCACATGATCCGACAGCGGGTCAACAGGCACGGCATCATCTTCCCGCTGCCCCGCGTAGCCGACATAGCTTGCCTGAATCTCGATCGCAACACGATTGGAGCTATCAAGACCGGGCCAGTGCATAAATGGTTGATGAAGCGCGGGGAGAACGATGTGAAGTTTGCGAATGATTACAAAAAGCTCCAGAAGAAGAAGCTTAAAGAGGCCAAGGACTACGATCAGCCGGAACCCGGCGAAAATCCTCCTGCCGCGGCTTTGATCAATCGCAAGATCAAGGGCAATGTGGCTGGCGAAAAGAAGAAAGGGAAGTCATGGGGTCTTGCCATGTGGTCTGGCTGGGGATCGTCGCACGATGAGAGTACAATCCAGAGGGAAGAGCGGCTACAGGACGCCAAAGAAGCAGACGCCGAGAGGCCTTCGAGTGTGGCTGCCAGCACAAGGACTGCCACTGGCGTCCCTCCGGGGAGCAGTAGCGCACGTGCGACTGCATTGACTGGGACAGACGTATCCCGGAGTGCATCATCTGCTAGGAACAATCTTGCCGTACCCTCAAACGACGCGGATGACGCGAAACGGCGCCGACGCTCCAGTGCCAGTGTGCTGGCTTCTGCCTGGGGACCCAAGCGCAATGGCTCTCGTACACGGAGTCCTTATCGCAGTGTCAAGGACGAGGGCCAGGCGAACAACGAGCGGGATGCAGGCTCGCCAGTTCCTCCTGGGTCGCCGAATACAATGCCGGACAGTCCTTCCACGCTGCGGGATCTCAGTCGCCGTTCGAGCGTAAATTCAACAAAGGTCAACTATGCAAGGCCGATCAGCTCCGCAGCGATGCTGTCAAGCAATCTGAACCCAAACACGAAGAACGGGAAAGTGGATATCGATGAGGCAGGCGGATTGACGAAAGCTGGTCCGGCCAATGATGATGCGCAGGTAAGTGTCGTGTGTTGTTTCTTGTTGTTATCGCGTGCATAAATCGATCGCCTTGTTCCCCTAGGCAAGTTGATTGTGCGAAGGGTGCGGTGTGACGTCCGAGCGCATCGCACATGTTGGACTTAGAGTTTCATCCTTCGCGAGTCGCCGTCGTTGGGTTGAATCGCCGACCCAAGTTTCGAGTGCAGGGGCTGACGAATATCGTTCTGTGCCACAGGTTGAGCCGCCGTCGCCGTCTGTGCCTCCTGCATCGCAAGCGCGCAGCGCGCCCTCGATGTCTGACGCCGGCAAAGCTAAGGACGCAGTACGAGTGCCAGGGTCGGTCAACACCTTTCTGACCGCCGCCAATCCGCGTCCCCACAATGGCGTTGTGGCGTATCCCTTCAAATTGGGCAAGCGGAATGGCGATGTCAGGAGCCCGTCGCCGAACCCCTCGACCATGACACTGGACAGCAACGCCGACGACAGGGACTTCGAGATGCCAACCGGGTTTGGGGTCGTCACGCCTGTGGAGCTGCCAACCGAAGCGTATGCAGGCCGTGCAGCTTCCCCGGGCGTGGTGGAGATGCCGGCGTTAGTGCACTCGCCTGAAACCGACATCGTGCCGGCGGAACTGGCTGTGCCACAACCCACTCTGGATGCGACAGATACAATATCAACACGACCGCGTCCCGTCTCTGCCCTTCCTGAGGGCACTCGTTTGTCCAACATCGCCGCGCCTGAAGAAGATCCCGTCAGCCCCCTCGAAACTCTTCCCACGCCCGGCAGCGCTACTTCCAACTCGTCATTCAAGCAAACCGAATATCGATCTCGAGACTCACGACTGGGTCAATTGGGAGCCGACGGTATGCCTACACATGCTTGGCCAGAGAGCGAGCCCGTCGCGGACAATGTAGTTCGTCCCACGCCTCCGCCATTCAAGATCCGCAACCCGGTGTACGATGCGCGCGCCCCGAATCCGTCGCCTGCAGCGCCCGCTCCGCCTGCTCAATCGTCCGGTGTGCCATTCAAGATGCGCCATACCATCTACGACTCCAAAGTGGCACCGCCAGGAAGCAAGCCGCCTGGACAACCCCAAAGTGAGCAATTTCCAGACGTGTCAGAATTACCTGCCTCAAATGGCTGGCATGTGGAGGAGAAGCAGCCGATGCCGTCTACAAATAGTACTGCAGATGCGGGTCAAGTGCCGCGCGGTCCCTCGCCAACATCATCGGCATCGACAGGCCAGCACACAGCGAAATCATCCACGGACTCAACAGAACTGAGTTCACCAGCTTACAAAAATTCGAAACAGGCCAGTACCAGTACCACCATCGATCAGCCAGCGGCCAGTCTGAACAGTCTCAACACGACCAATGGGCAATCCAACCTCGCATCGCCTCTGGCGGTGCCACCTACACGCCCAACTACGAATCGAGATTCTTCAACCGATGCGCCTCCCCCTCCCCCTCGCAAGGACACGCCACCTCAGACTTCTGTTCCGTCAACAGTTCAGCCGCCGCATCTCCCGTCGACGAGCAACGGAGACAACACTCAGCAAGCGAGCGAAAGCCAGCTCAACAGTAATGGTTATGCTCCATCAGTGACAAAATCGGGACTGCCGATCAAGAAATATTCGACCGACAACTTGAAGCTAGCCACACAGCTGCAGTTCCCGCAAAGAATAGACAGCATACCTCGGAGTACAGACGGTATTGAGAGCAAGTCGAGGTCTTCTCCGACTGCTGCGATGTCTAACTTGTCACTGTCAGGCTCCGCTCGTGACCGATCACAGACCGATCGCTCGAATCCAACGTCTACGAAAAAGAGCTTGACACTGGGAATGACAGCTGCGCAAGTAGCGGGTCAAGCGCCCGCCGAGCTCGGTGAATCCTCTCCTGTTAGTCCTGTGGATCGAAGCACTAATACCGCCGCGCCTCCTCCAACAATCCCGCGAAGCAAATTCTCCATGGGCACTCGACGAACCAAGATTAACGATGCCCCCATCAGAGAAACTCACAGTTTAGCTTCCTCTCCTCCAATGATTGGCAACCTCACATTCGAACACGAACCTCTGAGTCCATTAGAAAGTGGAAGAATGGAATTAAGCAGTAGTGCTCGAGGGCTGGAGACGTCTTTGACTGCAGATGAGGAACTGAAAATCAAAGATTCGGTGATGGAAAACAAAATTTGAGAGAGGGTAATGCATGCGTGAAATGGGGCGGAAAACAAGGATATTACCGCGGAATTTTGCATTTTCCATCGGCGTTGGCTCGTGAGGAAGCACAGCCGGATGAGCGTGAAGACTTTTGTCTCTTGTGTGTTTTTTGAATACCTCCAAAATCACAGTAAGACATGTGTTGTCTTGCAATCGTACAGAGCACAGAATGTATAATATTGGTTTTTACCAAATCCTGTGATTATGGCAATTCACACGAGTAGCTCATGACCTGATGATGATCAGGTCGAAACCGGGCTTTTCGGAGTTGTTTCCTCTTATGTCAACCACAACGAACATTAGTCGTTCTAGTTGATTCTTCGAGTCAGAGGTGCTCTTCTCTCCTATTTCGTAGTACGAAAGGACGTCCCTCCAGCCACGTGGATCTTCGTATAAGCTCGCAATAGCGAGACTTTTGCCTCTCGTGTCGACTTGACGCCATGATCCGCGTAACTTCAACGGAAGCGTTCTGGCTGACTAGTTGTCTGACGATTCATGAAGGACTCATTATTGAACAAGCCACGTGGAATCAAGCTTTGGAAGAGGTTAATGCCGAGCGGCGGATTCGTGCTTGAGTGGTGAAGTCGTACGGATCTCGCAAGTCATGTTTTGTCGTGTTCGACTTTTACTGCTTCGAGTCTTCCCTAGGTACATTTAAGATGAGCAATGTAAATGGGGTTGTCGGAAATGCGGTGAGTAGACATGAGCCCTTGCTGTCGTGAGTGGTCGGTCAGTAGTAAAGGCATGTGCTATACATGTAGCAGAAACCGGAAGAGGTATGGGTGAGATTGTTGTGGCACAGTGGTTCATGCAAGTCATGTCCTAGCATCCCTTGATCAATGCCGGAGATTTTGGTTTCGGCTTTGATTGCTCAGGTCGCATAACGAATGAAGGTCAAAGTCAAGCCTCTTTGCGTAGACTTGCACCCTAGTCGAATATCTTCTGGAGAATCTCATGCTGTCTGCAATTGGTTAGACTTTGACAATGCTTGCGTTCATAAGTTGGAGATCTTGGTCAGAAAGATGTCAAGCAGCTCGTCCGCTGGCTTGGCGGGACTGATAAGACTACATATCACAAGAATCTGAGCGTCAGTCACGTGTTCGTACGAGGTTCTCTCCCGAACTCTGGGCGGTTCGTCTCATGCTGTGCCTCACAAATCAAGCTCCCACTAATGATCAATCCAGCTTGGTCTAGGGGTATGATTTTCGCTTCGCATCAACTTCCTCCAGGAGGTCTGGCATTGTGAAAGGTGTGTTGTATCCGATGATACCGTGTCAGCGGCCGTCTAACAAGAATCCAGGTCGTGGGTTCAATTGTGAGTTCTCTCGAGCAGTCAACGTGCAGCCGAACATCGCCTAATGTTGGTATAGCCCACAGCGTCCATGATGAAATTCTTTTTGGCTGTCGAGAGTAGTGTCGTGAGACGTGGTGAGTTTTTTGGATGGCCGGTCGTGTCCAAGACGCAGGCCTGAGTGATGCATTATATCTTGCGCGGATTGATTTTGCTTGTTCCGCAGACCTCAGTCGTGTCAAAGATATGGCGAGCATTTGTCTGTTGAATCACGTGCATCGGAGCCTCGGGAGGAAAAGAGTTCCATAGAAGTTTTGCCTTCGTAATACCACTTCAAGTCGACGGCAGACATCGCGAACTTGAATCTGATCTGGATGCCGAAAGATTTGTCCTGGTACCAGAAGTCTGAGTCACAGTAAGGATACTCGCGCCTAACTCTCTTTGCGTCATTCATAATTGCGTGAAATCGCACTCGTGGCATCGACATCTCAAGGCCCTTCTGACGGGACACAAGTTTCGCGCTTGTGTGGGGATTGGCAGATGAGACCAGGAGAAAGAATCGGAGCAAACTCGCCGAAAGACGCGCAGTTTTGATGAGGTGAGGTCGGGTTAAGGCAGATTTCAGCCAGCAAGAGCAACGGCGACTTGCATCCGCACAACATGGAAGTCGCAAATGCACCTACTCTTCTGCTGGTCGACCTGCCGCCAGCCGCGCTCGCCGGCATCGATCTTCTCTCGTTCACTGTGACGCCTCGCTTTCGCGGCGTCAAAGACCTGCCGACGGGCTACCACTTCGCCTTCTCCGGAACCAGCACAGCGTTCTCCGAGCGACACGGATTGTGGTTCCATGTGTCAAGCACTTCTTCAGCCGAAGGCGTGCCTCTCTTCATTGCGAAGTGGGACGTTGCGAACGAGACTCTCGGCGCTGCGACAGACGAGACCGATCGTCTTCGTTGGAGGGCCAATTTGGGATCGATCTGGAATGAAGGCCTGACACCATATCGACAGACGAGTACCCAGGCGAGCGTAAGCGCTGAAGAGGAAGTCAACGACTGGCCAACATTGACATCAGCCATCAACGCGTCACTTTTGGCGAGGATCACAGGCGGCGATTCTCATCACTGGTATCTTACGTCTGCAAGCTCAGCTCGGCGAGATATTGAGGACATCCCTGGGCTTGATGAACACGACAAAAAAGCGTTACAGGCAGACAAAGAGTTGAACTTCTTACCGGTTGATCTCAAGAAGACCTGGCGCGAAGGTGCGACTGGTCGCGAGAGAACTGAAGCAGCACAAGATCGGTCCTGGGCACTTGCACATCTGGTCGATACGTATTGCACTAATGGAGACGTAAACCAGATCCTCGGCGAACTACAATTCTGCTTTCTGATGATCCTCACAATCAACAATTTCAGCTGTTTGGAGCAATGGAAACGGCTCTTGTCTTTGATCTTCACATGCAAGGCCGCTGTCGCAGAGAGTCCGGACTTCTTCGTCAGCGCCATAGCAGCACTGCGGTTACAACTCCAGCATTGTAAAGATGCGGAAGGTGGTCTGATCGACCTTGCAGACGATGGTGGGTCCTTGCTCAAAGCTCTACTCGTCCGCTTTCGAAGTGGTCTGGAAGGCATGGCTGGGACCGGTGTGTCGGATGTCGTTGACGAACTCGATGATCTCGAGGATTTTCTGCGTCAGGAGCATGGCTGGACGTTGGGCGGCGACCATCTCCGATCCGGCGTGCTCGAGCTTGAAGATGGCGAGCAGCTACACATGGACAGTACCACTTACGACGAAGATGACGAGACTGGTGAATATGCACCACAAATCGTGGACCTGACGCCGGAGCAAGCAAAGCTCCTCAATATCACACCGGACGACGCTCGGAAGCTGGGCATAGATCTTAGCAAGGCATCTCTTGACGAACCTGCACAAGAAGTTGTCGACTCGGATGAGGAGTCAGACAGCGATCGTGATCGTCCACTAGCTGTCGATGCTAGTGACGAAGAGGAGATGCAAGATTTGGAAGACATGGACTCTCGATACTGAGGTCGTACTTATTCTCGCTCTTCATCCCGTCAAGAAGTCAGCTGTCTGGAAGTGCATCAATTATAACAAATCCCACTCATACCTCTGCTGTGCGACCCGAGTTGGCGAAATGACCAGACTGTGATGGAGCTGAGACACGGCGACTTGCTGCATGCCGCTGCCGACCATTCGCTTGTACAGAGCACATCTACCAGTCTAGCTGTAGACGGATACTGCGGAAGAAGGGAGGTACCTCCTCGCGTATCTGACCAGCATTCGAGAACCACATGGCGAGGTCTCCGAACCCTCCATCAGCTTTCCGCGTGCAGACCGCTCGAGAAAGTTTCACAGCTGTGCAGCTCCGGATTGAAGCGGAATGCCACGGGGCAAAGTCTTAGAGAACAAGGCCTCACAGGAGGGACACAGCTATTCGTGACCACCATGGATTCTCGTCCGTATGTATCGTGTAGAACAGCACGGCGCTGCGGGAGGTGCCCAATTGCACGTCTTGTCGCCAGCGTGGCTAGACTGCGCATTTACCTGTCAAACCCTGGTCAAACTCACCCCTGTCAAATCCATGTGGCTCATCGAACGGAGACGCGAGAACAGTGCCTGTGCGCCGTGTCCACCAAATGTGTCCGGACCCAGCGCTGTCGCATTCTCATGCGTGGACGACTGACCAGTGATATGCTTGAGAACGTCTTTCGCAGAAGTCATCAACTGGGTGCGTTGTCAAACTGGACGCCTTGCGAAAGAGAGGGCGTGTCGCGCGCCAACGGATCTCGGACATCCCGAGAACAATTGACCACGCGCTGCCGCTTGCCTGGTCAGTATACTCGCCTATGCGAGTGGTTCTTGATGTTCAGGTACGGCTGACGGACACATGGCAAGCGGCTGACAAAAACTCCTGCCACGAGCTTGGTACTTATGCCTGAGCCCGGATGTGAGCTTGGTCGGCCGAAGGAATTGATCAGCAACATCTCACCGATGCCTGTCTCGCATCATTTGATCAGTGAGCAGGAAATTTCTTGACAACAGACAGAATTTTTGCCAGTGCAGACGAATGCTCTTATCAGCATGATAAATTCTTCTTCTACTGCTTTCCAAGCGCATGGCGCTGACCCACAGCGAACAAAGAGCATCGGCGTTACGATGTTTTGTAAGCGGAGTTTAGAAATCCATGGTGTCATCGACCCTGGTCGCAGATCTGTCGCGTGCCAAAAGAACGGCAGCCGAACAGCCCTATGTCTGACCCTGACCTGTGGCTTGTTGGAACGGACGAGGAGCGAGATCGCTTCGGCCGTCCCGCTCCCTCGCACGCTCGACCCCGAATTCGTCGGTCGGTGTCCACGGAGAGCGCGGCAGCAATGCATACCACTTTCGCTCAGCGACAGGTATGAAAGCCTCTCCACATGATCAGATTTGGATTAGTTGGCATCCTGCGAATCTGTGCAAGCTTTGTGTCAATTTTGGGCGGCGTGCCTCAATGTAGGGCACCACGGTCGAGTGAAACGTCCTCATCAGGCAGAGACAATGGTTAGGGCAAGCCGGCTGGTCACTGTGATGGATTATTATAAACAAACGCTCGGCGTTGGGTTCTGGGCAACTACCTGATCGGATCTGCCCATGAACGGCCAAGCAACGTAGGTTATGAGGCTCGTGCGAGCAGGAGCGTAGCAACAGGCAACTCTACCACGGACGACAGTATGCGGGAGAGCAGAAGCAATGCAATGTCTTGTATCCACGACTGCGACGGCACGGAGAGAATGCACCGCCGGCCCTCGCATCGCGTGGTTGGAGAGCGTCCGAGATTTGTGAAATTTTGATTGGAGGAGCCTAGCCAAGAGGATTCATGGTCAGTGGCTTTTACGGAATTTAGGTCGTTCCGCTTGCGCATTGCGGCCGAAGTGCATTGAAACCTCGTTCTGGAGTTTACACGGCGTACCATGCTGTTGCTCCGGGCGATCGACTCATCGCCCATGCATGAGCACACCGAAATGGAACACCGCAATGTCTCAGTCGCTGGAACTGGAAGTCGTGGTGTTGGCAGTTATGCTACAGTTGTGACCAAGCCTAGGGCCAACGTTGTGTGCATCAGGCCGGCAGGATGGCTGACCGGTGTGGATGTATCAGCCGTATGCAATGCTCGCACGCAATGCGACCTGGTGTGCAAGCCACAGCAATGCGATATCAGCATGTGAGACGAGAGGCTGCGAAACGGCGACGTATACCTATACGCCGGGTACGAGATTGCGACGAAGGCTCAAGTTGCTGCCTGAGCGAAGCGGGTTCGCTGCGGCAGCGGACACGCACGCACTGTACAGTAGCTCGGGCACAGTAGGCTCGCTATACTGGGGCCTGAAGAGGATGCCTGCGCGCCAAATGCCAATGACCTGGGGCAGCACTCGGCGAATGGCGCAGCCGGGGCCAAGCCAGAGGGGTGAATCATCTGGTATTGCGGATGAGCAATCTGCAACAGCGTTGCCGGCCATCTGATTAGAGTGCCAGATGGAGCAATTGATGATTAGAAGCGCAGCAGCGCAGTTATGACTCTGCCCTACGGACGAAATCCTGCAGCAGTCCACGCGTGAGAGCGGGACCCGGGGCAGTGCTTACAGAGCTGCCCGAGTGACGGGCGGTCTCGTCTGTAATCAAGGCGGACGGAGCCTGCGGACTGCCGTGATGCGATTGGGCCGTGGCGCTGCAGAGGATTCTTTGTGCTGACGAAAGACCAAGCACAAGGTTTGCAGGGGCCCGGTGCATGCTTGCCGGCGGTGTTTAGAGAGACGACCGGAGATTCGGTTCCAAGGCACAGCATTCACGAAACATTAATACACTCGTCTGCTCCCAAACGGATTACTCTTGGTATCACTCTACAACAACACTACAACACAAAGCACACTATCAGACAACGCTTTGATCTACCAGCTTTCGCAGAACCATCCACGCCATCATAGTACTTCGGCACTCGATAACCTAGCTCTACTCCGAACAACTCTATTGGCTTCGGGGTGACTCAGGCAGAACGATTTCGCCATTCCAGACCAGACTCACACCTACTTTGAGTCACTTGATCAATTTAACAAAATGACTTCCCGACTACGACTTCAATCTTCTTTCGAACCATTCCAGGCCACCGCAGTTGTCCAGACATCACCCACACTGCCACCAGCCAAGAAGCAAAAGATGTCTCTCACACAAACATACTACGTCGCCTCCACTGCGAGGACGAAGCTTGGACGTGAAGCAGGCCGTGCAGACCACGACTTGCGATTGCTTGTCGGACACGCCAACCTTTTGGATTCTCTCATGGTCGAGCTCGCCGACGCTGAGCGCGAACAAGAAGCATGGTTCAACCAATCCGTCAAGAAGGCTTCCAAGTCCGAAGAGCCACGACACGTGCAATGGATCGACACTATCGCAGAGGATGACGAGGACGACTCCGATCTCGAATCCGACGACGGATCAGACATTTACGACGAGGACGAGGAGATGTTCAACATCCCACTCAGGAAGATCCGATCACCACCGGTTGAGATCTCATCACACGAGGTTGATGAGGATATGGAATCCGATGACGATGAGTACGAGGAGGAGCTTGCTCTCAGCCGAGTGCCATCAAACCGCCACTCTCCTCCAGAACTTACTCTCGACTCCGACTCGGACTCCGAAGACGACATGCCATCCTCGCCTGAGCAATCACTCTTCGAGCTCAGCGAAAAGGAACGACAACAAATAGCGACGACAGCCTTCTACGACTCTAAATCATCAGAAGCTCTATTGGCACAACAACATCAACAACCGATGATCGCGGCGTGCTAAATTGATACTTCTGTCACATTTTTGGGTTTGTCGTCGAGCGTTTCAGCGAGCGGTATGGGTTTTCAGCATGGAGTTACAACGGGTAACGGTACCACAAAGAGATACCATGGGCGCGCATTATTTGATGTATGATTATTTATTTGCATGGCAGTTCTCCCTGTTAAGGTTGAGAGAACGCCTCAGCGGCTGGAGGAGGTTGATGGGGAAAGATCTTTACTCGAAACAAATCGAATCTCAATGTCACACACACACACACACATCACACTCTACTGTCTCTCTCATCTTCTCTCGTCTTCCTCATCTCCACATCGTATCAAGCTTGCGAAATCGATAAGGAAAGAAGAAAAAGTTTCTTCGCCCTTGTCGGCGATACCGTACCAATACTTCCGCCCATCATCCGCAAAGAACCCTCAACTCACTTTGCCATCGCATCACATCATTCCACGCTATGTACTCCCCGCCGCCATGTCGCCGCAATGATGTACAGCAGCAAGTACTTTTCTTTCACAGAAAGAAAAAGAAGCTCGCTGGCTCCGGCGTAGCAACGCCGGACGAGGCCGGCAACGCGACAAAGCACGAGAACCGCGTCGAAACTCAATTTGTTACACGTGCATACGTAGAGGTTTTTTGTGCACTTGGCCCCCCATGCTTTGCACAATTTCCTTGGCGTCTGGCTGGCTGGGCTGGAATCTCGACACACCCGGTTTCCAGACACGGCGGTGTCTGATTATACGATCACATGCGATGATTACGATGATGGCGGAGGAAAATCAAACCAGGGTTCACATTTTTAATGTCTCATCTCCATCTTTGAATTGCGAATGAGCCGGGTGGATAGTCTTTCCATGTCCCGCCGCCGATGCTGAACGGCGATGGAACAACGCATCTTGTCGCATGTGAGAGACTAGACCCTTTGAATTTTGTGCAGGCAGGGCATGGATTTACTCCACAGTCTGTGACCTCATGGTTCTTTGCGTCCCTTGGAACTTCGGCGTTTTCTTGTTTTCCGACCGCCGATTGTCAGGTTGTTTGGTTGCTGTGGCATGATCCGTACATTCTGGAGATTCGAGACTCTGATCGTCTGATGAGAGTGGGATGGCTGTTCGCTGGCAGTCTGGCTACTCTTTCTGTTTCATCCTACCGATTGTTTGCCAAACGAGGCCTGGAGCATCAGGCGAGCTGTGGAAAGCGTATCGCGTACGCGCAAGTTTCACCTGAGAGTGGGCTCATGAGGCTTTGCGCCTACGCGGTGCCCGCGCGGTCATGGTATATTTCACCGCGCATTCCTCGACGAAACTGCTTGCGAAGTCGCACTAGTCGTGATGCACAGTACCTATGTGGGCAGCTAACGATCGCGTTTCTGCTGCCTACGTTTGGGCTTTCCTAGACATTTCGGCATATCTATGGCACCCCAGCCATGCAGTCGATTCACCGCAAAGCAGGCAGTGCAGCATGCGATGAGCATGCGTAGCACGATACTCATAACACCACAACTATCTTGACAGCGTACCTGCAGTGCTGCGTTGTCAAGTGAAGGCAGACCCTGCGGCCACTTCTTGCCGCATCAATGACAGCCAGACTGGTGAAGCCCTCTTGCCGAGCACAGGACATCGATCGTACAGCGCAACCATACCGCGTCAAGATCATTTCCAGGTCCATCGCTATCAAGTAAAGGTGTTGTCGAATTTCTTGCGCGGCCGCCTGCCTTGGAAGTAACGCTTGGCTGCCAAGGGGACTGCGCACGCATTATGGGATACATCCATCACCTGTTTTCTATGTCATCATACTGAGCCTCGACCCTTGGCGATGTTGGTGGTATGTCGCGTCGCCCGAACGACATGTCGAACCAGGTTCATGCCAGGAAAAAGAGGGATGTCCATTCTGTCAAGTTTCGAACCTCTTCCTCCTACGTCGACGGGCATGAGATGAAACACAAAGTGAAGGCGGACATCGCAAACAATCGTGGAATTTCATGATGCTTCGATCAAATGCTATCGTAATGCTGAAAGGTATAGTACATCGTAGATGCCATCGATGCTGATCGGTAGGAAAGGAAACAAGAGAATCTCTGAGCATTAGTAAACTCTGCCGGGTATATCGTTTTCAATCATATCGTCTCTTGCACGAACAGCTCCATCTTGCCCATGTCGACTTTGTCCTTGGCGGCCGCGGCTCGGCATATAGTAATCGCCATTTCTAGATCATCGTCGTCTGCCATGGTGACAAGGTCGCCTTCTTCATCCTTCATCTTCAGTTTGAACGTGGCTTGGAATCCAAACTTCTTTTGTATTTGACCCGAAAGCTCCGCGAACGTAACGGTAGGGGTGGTCATCACATATCTCATGTCCTCTGCATGTACTTTGATGCGTATCTTTCTCAACTCCGGCGCCCGCTGAGACTGGGATTTGTGTCGCTGATGCATCGACCTTGGCGGAATGATTTCAAATGCCAATGGAGACTCCGCTTGGGAGTATTGGTCATCTTCTTCTACCTCCGCAATGGGTACTGGTTGATTTCGTTGGACACTGGATCTTGTGCGCTGATGTGAGGACGCTTGTTGCTGCATGACTTGCTCGCTGTAAGCTGCAATCGGGTCTTCCTCTATCCGCACTTCCGGGATGTCTCGATGGCTTGATCGCTGTTCGTATTCTCGCCGTCTGCTGTCGCTGCTTCGATTCGATGCGCCGGAGTACTCTCGTCGCATGGGAGGACGTTCTGACTCTGCCCGCCTGGGCGCGGAGCGTTGCTTCTCGGGTGACTTCTGCTGCTCGAAGGCTGCCACGCCTAGCTCGAGACGCAGTGCCTTGGCTGCAGGTCGTGCAGCCTGTAGATTTGATCGCTCGGAGCTGGTACTTTCAGTGGACTTCCGTCGATGGTGGCTTCCATGTGCGGAGTCCGGTCGCTCGATCTCTGGTGGCGGTGTAGGTGGGAACACATCTCTGCGGAGCGGAGGCTCGGACTGCTGTCTATGTCCGCGACTTCGAAGATCCGGTCTGACAAGATTGAGTGCAGCATAAGACAGCTTGTCAGTTGGCCTGTCGTCCACACCCGCAGCTGCCAAAGCTGCAGCCCGTCGAGGGTCTGAGTTCTGATATTCTTGCGCTGCCACCAGTCTTGCTCTGCCGAGGTAGTCCTTCGCCTTCAAGTTCTTCACCTTGGCCTCGTTCGGTCGGTATACTATGCCCACTGGAATCGAGAACACCGTGTATCCTTCAGCCTGCTCGCGTATCGCCTCGTCTATCACATCATGATCTGGTACTGTCTTCTCGCGAGTCGCGAATATGAGGTCCTGCATTCCCGCATCTTTCTGTTGTAGGTAGATGTAGCATAGCCCGCGGTTGAACAGCACTTCGCATGAGTATAGCTTGAATTTCAAGCCGAGTTGCTCGTAGTCGATGTTGTTGTTGCCGCGAAGGTAGAGTAGGGTGTCGTTGAAGTTGGCAAGCGCTTCCTCGAAGTCGCCCATGAGGAAGTTGCTCACTCCTTGCTGAAAGTAGGCAATCGCGAGGTACTGGTCGAGCTGTACCGCGCGCTGGTAACACTCCACGGCTCTTGCATGCTCTCCCAAGGTAGCGTGGATGACACCGCAATTGAAGAGTATCTTGGATGTGTCCGAGATCTGCTCGAAGCACTTGATGGCATTGTCGAACTCGTTGTTGTCGTACGCAGCCAGCGCAGACACCCATGTCTCTATCTCTTGCTTGAGCGACATGATGCTTCCTGCGCACAGCCACGCCTCGCGGGACCTCTACGGCGTACGGTGCTGTGGTGTATGGTGTACTCCGGTGGAGCTCCGTCCTGAAGCTCAACAGTAGTGGAGCGCTCGTGGGGTCGGTTACACATAAGTTGGTTGCGGTTGTTTAGACATTGCAGATCAACGACACTAATACGCGGAGGCAGAAAGAGAGGCAAACTCACGATCCAGGAGGCTTTACGATATACCAGAGCGCACAGCAGCCACGGAATGGCATGCGCGCGTAATGAATGGCTCCGACATTGCACAGAGCGGTGGCTGTCTTGGATCACAGACGACGAGACCAGCCAAGCGGAAAGTGGGTGGAGTTGGGGCTTACGGCGCTTACAGCACGATAAGCCTCTGGTGAAATTCACTCGAGATCTCTGAAACGACTTCACAACGGAAGACCGATTTCTAGCATGCGACAGACGCTGTCGTCGTTCTACTGACCTCAATCCATACGAAATCCATATGCAGTATCTACAACTCTGTTCCGCAGGCCTCAACTGCAGTAGCAATGGAGAAGATGCGTTGCTGTTTGGCACTCCAATTACCTTAATAACTCCTTCGAGAATATACATTGCTGAGCCTCGCTCCTCGCTGTCCCGTTACAGGAACATGATATCCCACCCCACCGCTAGGGTTCTCCAGCCGCCAAGTGTGAATTCCCCTGGGCGCTTAACCCTGCCCTCGGGTTGGTCCTGCCACACGTGCAAATGCTTCAACGCCCTCCACTCACACGGCGCAAATGCAACGAATGCATCGAAGCGCACAACGCCGAATCCAAAGCTACCAAGTTTAGCTTTGCACATGGCCCTTCCGGCTTGCATGAGAAGGCGTTCCGCGACGGAGGACTGTCCACGTTGCGCAGAAAAGCCAGCTCCTGTTTGGCTTAAGGCATTCGACCTGTCCGCATGGGGTGGTGGTTGATGCTGCAGGAACGGACACCGTCACACCAGGTCTGTCCACATCACCACGTTTCTCGCGTGATGGGACCATACATTAGTTTGTGATCAGGAACGCCTCGTCGACTATCTAGGAGATGCTTTTGCTGTCTGGACTCGATCGTGAGAAGAGCATCTCGGAACCGAGCCTGTTATCACGATTCTACCAAGGTGTACTGTTGTTGACGAGGTGCTGCAGAGAGGTCCTGGAGCATGGACAGTGCTATCTTCCCTCGGGTAGAGGCAGAATACCTCTGGCCCTCCTCGATAAGGTCAAGCACCGCGCAACGAGATGATGTCGAGAACATTGTTGAATAACCCGACATGCCTTTCAGGGCATGTCCTTTCTATCTCACATGCAAGCTTTCGTTATACATCGCTGATTGTGTCTCCAGCTCAGTCGATCTCATAATCGTCCAGCATATGAACACCCATTTATGCAATCTCCATCACCTCGAATGCACCCATGCGCCAGCGCAATGCCGCTCTGCCAAATTTCCAAACCACTCGAAGCCGTCCAAATCATGGGGTATCATTAAAGTCTTATGTGCGTGATGACGGCCCGGGACGTGCCCAGTGTATACAAACTGCTACCAGAAGGAGGAGAGCCGGTGCCAAATAAGTCGCCACGGCTAGTCAAAGGATGCGGCACGCATTGGTTTGATACCTGACAGCTGTCAGTCCTCGTCTTCGTCGTGCCATGGTGAGCGCCTGGCGCAGACGGTCAGTGCTAGCTCGATGGACAGCGCAGCTGAGTGCGACGGCACAAAGGCGTAGCTTCTTCGACTATGAACTTACCATCTTTGCGACTCAATCCTTCGGATCCAGGTGGCTGTTATCTTCAACCTTTCCCGGACGGTACGAGTGCCCAACAGCTTGTACTTCTCATCTTCGCTGATGGGCAGGACGCTGGCGAACCAGTACGGGAACGAGGAAGCATCGTCAGGTGGCTGACCATGGATATCTAGGACTCGCTGCTGCAGCCAGTTTGCGCTTCGTGCTTGCATCTTTGTGATGAATTCGCGCCCAAGATCGTGAAGTGCTTGTGTCGACATTCGATTGATCTGTGCCGCAGTGTCTTCGTCTGCCATCGCTGGCGCAGACGTCTCTTCCGCTTCGATTCGCTCCTCTTCGGCCAGACTGACGTCGTCGATTCGCTCTACTTCCCCGACCGTGTACCCATCAAGCGTGCCATGCGCTTTGACCCGGAAGCGATAGAGACCTCGCGTTTCTATGAGGCTAGTACCATCGGCCAGAACTTGGCAATGCAAGACATGCAACATTGTTCCATATTGGTAGAAATGCACAGACCCAAGCTCACCTTGAGGCTCGCTATATCGGTTGTACATGAGCATACCGAATTGACGATTGCTTTCCATTGCGCGACGCAGCATTAATCGGTATCGCGGCTCAAATATCCTGAGAAAGGTCGGCTGATTCGGGAAGCCGAGCGTGCAGACGAACAGTGGCACTGAGGGTTGCCCTTCGCCGCCACGCTCTTGTAACGCAACGTCAGCTGCCCTGGCCACCATTGTGTCATGCCAGCAGCCATCGAGGAACTCGACAAGTGCTTTGTTGCTAGGTTGCCGTTGTAGCGAAGGAGGGATCGCAAGGCTTCGTCGACAGACGGGACAATGCTGAGAATGATCCAGCACACGTGCCATGCATTTCCGACACAAAGTGTGTCCGCAATAAGTGGTGACTGGGTCAAGCATCACGTTATAACAGACTTGACAGTCGACTTCCTTTTGAGCTGCCTCCAGAACATCTTGTATAACGTTCGCATCCATGGCCTTCGTAGCGTCCGTTTCTGGAGGGTAGACAAGATCAGTCTTGCAGTCGAGGAGTCCCTGAGCAGCAAGCTTGTATGTGGCGATCAACTTGCCCATGGATATGTCCGTAACAACATTCGGCTTCTCCGACTCCGGCTGAGAACTCATTACTTCGTCATACCGCGCCGTGTCGTCAACCAGCATTGGCTCACTGTCCACTACTGAGCTGTAGCGCGCGACGACCTCAGCAATGGCGTCCATGATCTTCGACATGACCACATCGATGCTGCAGTCCGAGGCGGGGTGCTCCGAGCCGCAGTTTGCGAAGGGACATTGTATACCATATCGCCGACCAGGTAGATCAGGGTAGGAGATGTGTTCTCGTTCATGCGACTCGGGCAAGCACGGCTTGCATAGCGAGTTGCCACATGGGAGCGTGACAGGATTCCTGAACGGCCTCGAGCACTGTGGACATTGTATGAGACGCACCAGTTCTCGCGCGTCTTCGGATGTTGTCACGGCCGGGTTGCCGACATTGTTCTCCTCTGTGCCGCCATCTTGACTCATCAAGTCTTTCTCAGCGGCCGTGACCAGGCTGCCGGGCTGGTCGTCCGCCAGCGTTTCGTACGTGGAATCCAGGTTGCTGCAGTTGCCAGACTCATGCGCTGAATCTGTGCCTATACCGCTCTTCCATGTATTCGGGTTGGCCAGCTCCCAGAATCTGGTCTCTCCGCGGTGTAGGTGTCGCTTAGTGTTCGCGGTCGTGGGTGGAGTTGTTGTTCGCGGGTCGGAGGGTGGATATGACGTCTTCGGCAGCCCTCACAGAGACGTGTAATGGACTTTTGAACCACAGCCTGGGGGGCGACCAGAGTTTGGCGACGACGTGGTCTGGTGGAAGCGTTGCAGACTAGTGGCGTGCGAATAGCTGGATGTGGTATGTGTGCAGACAGTCAGTGAGAAAGCGTCGAGAAGAAAGACGCAAGTGGTCTGGTCATCGACTCTGCTCTGCACCATCAACCCTGCTTGGGATGCAGCCGTCCGGATAAGCAAGGATCATCGAGCAGAACAGAGGCCATCCGCCGTCTACAAATCATCGACTTGTCCTCAGGCAGCAAAGTGTCTGATGACATGCAAGCTGGGTGCAGAGCGATGTCTAGCGTTGTTGCGATGAGCGCCAGCCTCTCGATCGCAGCTGCGGATCGGAGACTTGCTGCGGAAATCGACGACTGCACGCGTACCCATCGGCCGTAGGACGGGACGAGCACGTCTGCCGAAAATACTTGCAGTCGACACGGCCGCTTTCGCCGTATGTCGCGGCCTCTTCACGCGCTGCAATACTGTTCTGTTCGTGCAAAGTATGATGAGGCAGAAGATGAGGTCTGGACTGCCTGTGCGTGCGGCGCTCCCGCGAATGGCTGTTAGAGCGTCTAGTTGGCCTTGGCAAGACTCGCATCTATCAGGCACCGCGTGTCGAAGTCAACCACCGCTATCTTCACTCGCCTCGCACTCTTGGCCTAATCTATTGGCACGTACGAGACGCAGGTGGGCCTCAATATAGCCCTTGCCACGGATGTCAAGCCAAACATCCTTCCGACATTCGTGTTCAGTACTGTTCAGGTATTCGATGATGACAAGACTCACCCAACAATTGCCACCTCGTCGCAGGGAAGGCAACGAGGTTCTAGGCCTGCCTGACGGCGCATTAGTGATCAAGAACATCTTGGACCTCCCCTCCATGACATTTGGCTTGTCGGCATGAGGTTTTTCAGCAAGACAGAAGACGATCCAATTCTCATTGGTCGAATGCAGCCCTCCAGCACATGTAGCTTCTTAACTAGACCGACGCAACTTGAGAAGGTCAAGCAATAGCTCCGCATTCGCGCACGAAGTATGCTTTGCGGCCAAGCCATATCAAAAGGCGTTCTACTGAAATAGGTAATCGAGCTGTGGCTCGGAAGTTCGAGTGTCCGGACGTCGGATTTGCAAAGATGTGGTCATGTCGAAAGTTGCAACTCTGACAAGGGCGCAACTGAACGGGTCATGTCTCCAATCCGTTGCAGCCAGCATACGAGCAATTCCGAAAGTCCGACCTTCACGCGGTCGTAGGTGGTAGAGCAACGGCGTAGAGATGGCACTGATGGCTAGAACGCCTCACAAATTGGACTCCATGGCTTCGAAGTTCGGCCCTGCCCCGCCTGCTAAGCGGCGACTGTTTTCGGGCCCGGGCCATTCACTTGTGATGCTTCTGCACTAGGAGAGAGACGCGGCAAGTGGTGGGCATCGAGAATTGAACAGAAAATGAAGTGTATTTAGGAGACCATACTCCATGCACGAGCCAAAGTGTCCTCTCATCCCACAAACTCACCAACCACAGTCCCCAAATCTTGCGTCCCCACCACCCTCCCATACCTCCTCACAGCCTCAACCAAAGCCACTGCACTTACCATCACCTCCTCCCATCCCTCCTCTCTCTCCAGCCTTGCACCCTCAAACACCAAGAGATCCCCCACAATCCTTGCCACCACTCTTCCATGTTTCTTCTTATCCTCCACTTTCGCCCCTCCAGAAGCTTTATCCTGACTCCAAAAATAAGTTGTCTTCTTCTGCTGTCGGTTTCGAATCGTGTTGTCAGTGACGGGAATTATGGACTCGAAGTTCCATCTGTCGTGAATGAGACCACTAGAATGAGTAAGAGTTGTAGGCCGGCCGCGGATAGTCAGGTCGATGGAGGAGGTTATGATGCCGTGGTGAAAGCGGATGTGAGCGATGGGTTGGGCTGTTGACGTGCGAATTTGTAGGATTGGCTTGCTGGAGAGAAAAGATGGAATATGAGGGCTGGATTCGCGGGTGAGAGTGTAGAGGATGGAACCTGTTTGAGAATCGCAAAGGGCGTCTTGCGTGAGACGGAGTGGTGGTATTGAGCTCGAGTTCTGGAAAGCGTTGCTTTGGGTTTGTGATAGAGAGTGAGGGTTCGAATGTGGCGGGAGAGGATCGGGTTCGATTGGCGTGACTGGGGCTTGCGGATATTGTGCTTGCTCGTTGCAGTAGTTCTGTGGTTCTAGAGGTGCCGAAGCTTGAGTCCAGTAATCCTGCGCCTGTGCATCGTGAGGAGCTTTGTTGTACGAAGCTTCTGTCGGCGCATAGATGTTTTCTGAGCCCTGCTTTGCGAATGTCCATGGCTGAGCGACTTGTTCAGCCTTGTTGCTCGTACTCCGCCTTTTGGCTTGCTCAAGTGCGTGTGAGAGTGAGATGGCCATTTGTGCCTTAAGCTATTGCATCCATCCTTTTCGCATGAGGTTTTCAATTGCTCAGGTGATTGGCACCTTGTATCCGGTGCACTCTGGAAGCAAGAAATATTAGGTCGCGTGTTATCTTCGACTCGAGCGTGCGATGCAGACCACACTTTATTGTTCTGCTGTGAGATGACATCTTTGTGCAGCCAAGCCGCTCCTGCTGGCGATCCTTTGCTCACGCTATGAATGGAGGATCTGCTGTGCCGGGTCTGTACAACACACAACGGGATCGAACTTGGTGTACATTTCGTGAAACCGCCGCGGTCGTGCAATATCGTACATGTTGCAGCCGTTGCTGGGACTTGCTTATTTCTCGTGTAGGCGAATTCCTTCTTTGCCTCCACGCCATCTGCTGCCCAGCACAGGTAAGTCCCGGTCGATTAATTCTTGCTCTATAATTTTCCATCTCCCAATTTGCTTCTCCTTGTGTACCGGTGTTCTTCGCGACTGATACACAGTCACATTGGGCAGTGTCGCAGCAAGCTCTTGAACCTGAGGCGCCTGTGCCAATTTCTTCGGCTTTTCCTTGATCATGAAAGCCTCATAGAGCTCGTTGAGGGTATGAGCACTGTTCATCTGGATATCCGGGATTCGTTTGCCAGAGAGCTGCATTGTACGCTTGAGGAACTGCAGCATATTAGCTTCGCACTGCCAGCTACGAGAACTGTGCACTTACCGCAAGTTTCATCTCCGGGTCAAAAAATGTGAAGTCAACCCAGTCAACTTCCGCTTGAGATTTTTTGATTTGCATCAGCTGCATCGTCAGGCTTTCTGGCGTAACGTCTGTCTTCGCTACCGCAATCTTCTTGCCTTTCTTCGAAACACGATGATCCGGCTCAATGCCTGTCAGCACAGCCGCCTCGTCCTCGGGACTTGCAAAGCGAACTTCCAGTCCACCATCAGACCCCTGAGAGAGGCTGGCCTTGCCGGTGCGTTCGATTGAGCTGTGGTTGGGATGCGCATTGCAAACTTCCATAGCGCTACGACCGGCCTTTTGTAGCACAGCAATCTCGACGGCGATGTTGTGTAAGAGACGCTGCCATTCAGGGTTTGTAAGCTCCGCTTTCTGTTGGGGCAAGAAGCTACCTCATGTCAGCGTGTCCAAATGGTGCGCGTCCAGATGCCCTCACCCTGTATACTGCTCGCCTCTGTCCATACGCTTCTTCGCCCATTGCGCTCCACCAACTCGCTCGAGACCATCCCAAGTCGACGATGGCAGATAGTCCGGGTTTGTAGCAGGATCGTAGCGTTCCGCAGGCCGATAAGTCACCCTATTGATCTTGACCTGCTCTGGTATTTTTGATGTGCTGGCCTCACTCCCTTCTTCCGCGGCTCTCGCCTTCGCTTTCTCTACCTGTCTTGCCTTCTTCTCTTCGGCCTTTTTGTCGCCAAACAGCAGGTTGCTCATCTTCTTGTACAGGGGGATATCGGCGCGTCGGGGGGTGGTCGTATGCAGCTGGCGTGCAGCGTGTGCCAGGCATGAGCGGCAGACATATCGTTGGGTCGCTGGATCAGCGGCGACCCTCAATGCCTGCTCGGCGACCCGTAGATGGTGCATGATGGATGCGTTGTGGATGGAGATGCACCGCTGGAGATTCGGAGGAGAGATGGTTGCCCGCAGGTGCCAAGCCAAGCCTGCTCTCTCACTTCACGATGGCCCTCCTCGCATACTCCGACAACCACGCAACATTCAGCACGAAGACAATCCTCACCACGCGCGCTGGTGCGCATGACCTACATGATGCTGCGGTCTGTCGCAGCTCTTGAGGCGCATGCCAACGCCACGGAAGACTCACGGCTTACCGATGGTCAACCACCTCCCGCATCACACCTTCTCCAAGCTGCCTCCACTTCAATCACGGCAAGTACATGTCGTCGGGCATGGACCGATCTTGCTCCGTAGACCTTGACGGCCTTCATCATCTCACGCAATATCTTCATTTCTTTCCCAGCGAATCCTCTCTCATCTTACTACACTCCTCCTCATGCGCATGCCTCCGGCGCAATGATCACGGCGGCCACTGTGTTCGTCGGCGCTGTGCTGTACATATTTCTGCTGCCATGCTTCCTCGTTCCCCTGTTCGTTCGATTCGTGAGCCGGCGACGCACTCCCCGGCAGTGGGCGAAAGCCAAAAAGGGCCGCAGGCTCGACAAGAGCGGCATCCTGCTGACCGGGACAAGTGCATCATGGCGCCCACGCACCCCATGGTGTCACCTGAAGCGGTATACTACCTACGAGACCATTCGGACCACGAAGGAGACTTGCAGCCAACATTGACCCCTGCCAATACCGCGACAAGTTTTCGACCATTCGACACAGATTCTGGATCCGAGTATTCAGAACCGGACACCGCATGTGAAGACCAGGATTTGTCATTGCCTACTAGACAGGCCAGATCGTCCTCAACTCCCGCGAGCGGTCCTCGTAAAGGCATACTGCAGTCACCACGACCAAGAAGCCCGTCAGCTGGGGATGTCAAAACCGACAAGCAGAAGAGAGCACACTTTGACGAGCATTTGTTCGAGCTGGATGCAGCTGTTCGTCGAGTCGCGACGGACCCATCTCATTTACATTCGACGACTCCTAGTGGCCTGCACTCGCAGGGAGGGGCTGCGGAAGTACTGCCCAGAGCGTAGAGTAGCACAGGACTAGAGCTTCCGACCGTCCTTGCAACATCTACATTCAATGAGGATGCTGATGAGGACGACGATTACGCCCATCAACGATGGATGATCGAGGACTTTTACGACCCAAACAGAGGTCACGTCAAAGAAGCTGCGCAGAATGGCAGCAAGTTCGATGTGGACGATAATGGTGCTGAGGCAAGCCAGGCTTCCGACGACAAGGCCAGTGTGTACTCCGACGTCGATCGAGTTCCTGACCTCGATGACAGCGTGGAGACTCCTGCATGGAGACGACCTCTCTTGGAGGGCACGGCTTCACTGGAAGTTTGTACGAGCGATGAAGCTCACAGTGCTGAACACGCAAGCGACCAGCACGACGATACATCTACTCAGCCTGATACCGAATTCGATAACAGCCTATCTCGCGATCCTTCTGTTCCACGCTTACAGTTCTTGGGGCTCTGGGAGGAGCAAGACTCCACACCACAAGATAGAATATACACGATGCCGTCTATCACCGAAGAAAGTTTGCGCACATACGAGAGCAACGTTGAAACATACGCAGTGCCGAGTCCCTGGCAAGGGGGAGAGAGCTTCCCTGCATATCAAGAGCCAGAAGGCCTCTCAGTGACTGGAATGACTGAACTCGGTCTTGAGCGGGTACCCTCTGAGACGCGATCTGCTCCGGCGCCTGTGACCCGACGAGGACGACGTATGACAAAGACTGAGCAACCTCCGCGACACTCGTCCTTGACTGAAGTCCACAGGATGAAGGAGCGAGTAAGGAGGCCGTCGTTCGTATCAACGAAAGCCAGCCCCGCGCGGCCAGCCATGGCGACAGTCAGTGTCAAGACTGCGGAGTCACCTCGTCTCAACCCCATCTACAACCACCCCGGAGCTCAGTATCTGCCTCTGTATCAGAACAAAGAGCCGGTCAAAACAGCGCAAACGATCAACTCGGACCTTGGCACGTACAAGATGATGTGGGAAGACGAGCCATCCCCCGGCTCTGGAGGCAGCACTGGGACGATGCTCGGACAGCCTTCCTGCGAGGAACACCTCTTGCCTACAGATCCTCCTGGCGATGATCGTCTGGTGGCACCAACACCCATGTTGGAGAAGGTGAGATCCCGACTTACAGCATGGACTTGGGAAAGGCAACAGTCACGAGAGAACAATGCTGGCTGGCTGCCGCTTCTCGATACTGCTGGTCAGCGCCGTGCGATGACATCCGATCACAGTGACAGTCATGAACTCCCACCTGGCCCACCAAACACTGCTCTACACTCTGGAGAGCCTTCCCGGCCCCATTCACCTGGCAAATCTCCCATAGAAGAAGATGATGAGTCAGACCAGCCGATAGAGATCCGCAGCAGAGGTATCATCGCCACCAGGCCAAAGCTTCACACAGCCCATCAGACACGCGCTCCATCCCCGGTGAACGAGGACAGCCTCGCACCTCCTCGAAGGAACAGTCTGCCTGCCTCTCCAACCATACCCCGCCAGCTGTCGAATCTTGCACTGGAAGATTTGCGATTCGAATCACACCGCGATTCAGTGGAAATTACTCGCGGACACATATGGATTGAAGGGCTCGATCATCGCAATCGAGAGAGACCGAACAGCCTACTACTGGCAGCGAGAGACTCGTTCAAGCTGGCCAAGAACAGGATTGACGCCCCATGGCCGAGAGCTACTGCTTCAGAGACGCACGCCGGTCTCAAGCCATCTGGTTCCGCCATCCAGTGGTCGCGATTCGGCGGACTGAGTCCAATACCTGATAGCAGTCCACCCAATGCTAGTTCAGGTAGTTTCGAGCTACCGAGCACCGAGTCCAGCGTGCAGAGTGGTAGTTCGAATGCGCAACACCAAGGATCCGCGGATGTCAGTCCACGCAAAGCGCCAGACCAAAAGGATGCCGCAGAAGCCCATCCACAAGTCGCCGGGAATCTGGAGCTCCAAAAACGTCTTGAGCGGCTAGAGCAGCGAGTGCGAGTTTTGGAGAACAAGTCTGCGATCGGTCAACAGAGATGATTGTTGTCTCGCTGACTGTTCTCTCCTGACGAGATTTGAGAGCACAACAGACTTTGTACCTAGAAATTTCCCACGTCCGTTTCCTCAATGGATTGGATCCTGAGAGCAGATCGCCTATCATTGTCATTTCTCATAGATCCCATATGTATATCATGACAGTGGAACGAAGCACTTCTCTCTCTCCTTTTTGATACGGAATCGTGGCCCGCAAAGAGTTCCTCGGCACGTACGCGATGGTCCTATCCTTCGTGACTGGTTCAGTCTGTCTCTGCGAGCATATATCGCAACATAGATTTGGTATGATAGTCTTTCGTGACAATTCTCCTATTTAAGAGCTTGTGAGAAACCCCCGTTGTCACGCCCCGATCCCTCCAAGACGCCTCGCTCCTGCTTTGTCTTTTCTCCAAATGCTGTTGCAGTATGTAATGCTTCCCATCAGACTCAGAATTTCGCCTCATCACAAGAACACCGCCTCATGCACTCGCTCAATCCACATCCACCCCCTTCGTCTTCAAATCCTTCCTCGCTTCTTGAATCTGCTGCATTAATTCCTCGTGCGCTTCGGGGACATCGTTGAAAGTGAGGACGCCGTAGCCGAGTTTGCCGAGGAGGTAGGCGCCGAAGGAGATGAGGGCCCAGAAGGGGAGCTTTTGAATCTCAAGTATTAGCAAGACAGTGCGTTCCACATTGATCGGACTGCAATGCAGCTTGAGGATAGGGCGGGGACATACGTAGGGTATTATTTCAGTTTGAATCGTAGCTGGAAGAGGTAGGAGGCCTGCGAAGAGGATTGTGTAGAGCTGTAGAGAGATGTTAGTGAGTTGGGCGCATTGGATGCTGGTATGAAGAGGTATTTACGGAGGCGGCGAGGAGGGCGAGGGAGATTTGTTGTTGAGCGCGCGTCATTTTTGCAGAGGATTTGTTGTGTGGAAGGAGTGACGTGGAGAAGAGGTCAAAAGTGTTGTTGAACTCGGTCGCGATTATGGATGCGATGTTGGCGCGCTTCACGGAGGGTCGCGACTTTGGAGACGTTACGTTGCAGCTTCGACAGGGGTTCAATGTGAAAGCCTCAGGCACACAGTCGCTTTTGCATGTGAAAAGGCAGGAGAGCATTGGCATTTGTCCTTGTAACATCTACCTAGGATCTAAAAGCTTGGATCTATAACGAAGAATTGCAATTCCCTCTGTTCTCTCAACTTGTTGCCCGTTCCATCAGGCAGCGTTTGATGAGCAGCTATGCGTAGCCATATGCCTCTTGAGGTCCTTTGGAAACAAGAAACCTCGACTGCACCTCTCGCAAGTGTGCTTTCTCTCACCGACATGATTCTTCTCGTGTTTCCGCCTATCACCATCACGATTGAACACTTTATCGCAACCTGTCATCTGGCAAGGAAAACCACCTGGAATCTTTGGCATGCGCTTACGCTTCTTGGTAGCGCTGCCTTCGCTGTGATCGGAGAGCATCAGACTCAATGCTGAGCCTCCTGATGCATAGCCAGCATCCCTCGAACGAGAGGACTCATTCGACGCCAAGCGTGAGACGAAGCGTTGCACTGGCATGGTGAGACCTGGTGACTGCCACTCGTCACCTTCGTCTGAGTCGGAGTACAGAGCGCATTCGGTACCTTGGCCGACAAAGCTGGTGTTTCTGCTGTCTTGTCGAAATGATGTCGACTCCCTCAGAAGCTGAGGAAGCACGTCGAAATTCGCAAGCAAACCGGCGTCGAGGTCGGTGCCTGGGCTAAAGCGAACGTAATCGCATTCGATGAAGCCATCATAAGCATTCCAGTTCGGCTTCGAGTGGTCCAGCGACAAGATAACAGTTGCTGCGTCATCTGCTGTCTCGAAACAGGCATAGATGGTGTTCCACGATGGTGTCTGCTCTTGACCATGAGGCTGACCACTGTCCATAGTCATGTGGTTGGCTTGGGGAAGACCTGCATTGTAAAGATGCTGTTGCAAGCGGACAGCCGTGCCGGAGAGCCCTTCAATGAGGACAACCCGAGGATCTACTAGACCTCGGGACCAGTTATTTCGTGTTGGATTCCAGCGCTTCTCGCGAAAGCCGTTCGCGGTGTTGTTTGTGTTCGCAAGCTCGCATTTGCTGATCAGGATCTGCTTGCTCCTGCCATATCCCAGGCTCATGTGGCTGAGTCCGAGAAGGTTTGCCATCGAGTGGACTTTCCTCCGCTGTCGAGTTTGCAAGAGCGAGGTGATGATGACTGTTCGCTCTTTGCAGCGGCGGAAGTCGGCCAGTTGTTCGCGCAAGCTGTTACACCAAGTTTCAAAATTATCGGACGCCGTCCAGGAGTGGTGACTGTCACTATCTTCGAATACTGTCTCCGGGCCCTGTACGGACGTGTCCGCTAGGAGTCTGCCTCTGCTGGGCTTGGTCGTCGTCGGAGACTGCTGGGAGCCCGCAGATGAATGTCGGATGGAAGAACTCGAATTCTCCCGAGACAGAGCCAGCTGGCCATGACTGGTGCGTCTGGTCGATGAAGTTGCCGATAATGGATTCCATTGCCAGCCTAGATCGGGTGGACTTGTGGACAGAAGGGACACTCGAGAGTGTTTCGGTAAGCTTCGCAAGCGCTCAATTGGCATTGCCGTGATAGGAACGGGAGCGGTGGGCTCAATAGGCAGCTCGAAGGGGTCATTGAAGATGGACAAGTCCCAAATGTCAATGGCGCTCAATTCCGCCGGGTTTATGCTGTCTGGCGTGTCTGTGGTCCAAGACCCAGCGGAAGTCATGTACGGATCCATTGTGCGATAGGTCCTTCGCTGGAAGCTCAAGAGACGTGATGCGATCAATGGGAGGAGCATGAACGAAGCCAACTTACATTGCGCACAGCGCCGCCAGCACAAGCTGATATTGGCGGCGCATGCAGCTCACGAATGCCAGCTGACCGGCTCGGCTGCATCCTTCTGCACGTCTGCCTTCACAGCGTGCAGGCGGACCATGCTCGATACTTGTCGTTGTGAATGCAGTGGCGAATGCAAAGCTTAAGTAGCCGTGCACACCCAGAGGTAGTGTCTGCAGCTGACATGATGAAGTAGAGAGGACACTGGTGTTGATGGTCAAGGAAGACCACGAACCAAAGGCCGAGGAAGTCAATCCGCTGACAGAGATTGACGTCACTCCATAAAATGGCTTCGTTCTGCTCGACAGCAGTCACTCATGAACCTCACAAGAATGCGAACAGCCCTCACCACGCTCGCCAGAGCAGCAGAATCGCTACCAGTGGTCTCAAGAGCCTGCTGTCCACGACCATGGCTACAAACGCGACGCCTCACGCGAACAGCACAACGCCATGATCTCCTCACAAACCCCAAATCCTCCACCTTCCCAGGCTACGAACCCGATGCCCTCGACGCCCCCCTCCATGGCGAGAGACAGCATGTCGAACGTCCCTACGCCGACCCCTCACCAGAAGACCTTTATCCCATGACGGCCAAAGAATCTCCCAAACAAAAAGACCCCTCAAACCAAGACGAATCCACTCTCGCCCGCGCAAAACGCGTCTTCGGCGACCGCGAACTCGATGCCCTCGAACGCAAACGCATCGCAGAAAGTAAATCTCGCCTGATAGCCGACGTTCTCGTCCCACCCAAACCCGAAGAACCAGACAACTGCTGCATGTCCGGCTGCGTAAACTGCGTCTGGGAACGTTTCCGTGAGGAACTCGAAGAATTCGCCACGAAAATGAAAGAAGCGAAAGCAGCACAAAATCTCCAAAGACTACAAGGTCAAGCAACAGGAATGATGGCTGCAGAAGCAAATGCGCCGGCACATGTGGCGGTTAGCATGGATGATGATGGGGGCGGGAGTGAAACATTATGGAGTGAGACTGTGCCAGGGAATGTGGCTGAGGTTGTGGATGGTGGTGCGGGAGATGTAGATGATGATCCTTTGGCTGGTGTACCGATTGGGATAAGAGAATTTATGAAGACGGAGAAGAGATTGAAGGAATTGCATAGGGAGAGAGGAGAGAAGATTGAGACGGCGCTAGATACGGAGCTGAGGCCGATGGCTTGGAGTACTTCGTCGAGAGCTTCGTCTTCGACAACAGCAGCAGGTGCGACGAATAATGGTTAGGTGGAGAGGAGCCAACGAGGAGAAGGTTGTGCGACAGGGCTGCTGGATGATGTTCATCACATCACCTCACACCCCTCCTTCTCCGCGACCTTATCCTTCGGATTCCCGCAATTCGGATCTTCCGGCCACTTCTTGACTCGATCCGGAATCAGGACCGCTGTTTCCTCAGAAAGCTTGTCCTGTTTCTTCTTCTTGGTCCATTTCCAACGCGCGCAATCCGCGCAAACAGTTTTGATATGGTTCTCATAGCCCGTATCTGATGTCGGCCCGTAGCAGTCTCGGCCCTTACTTTGGATGCTTTCGGAGCATCGAGCAAGCGTGCGGATGCTGTGACCGCAGGCGTAGAATGAAGTTTCGGTGTGGCACATTATTTCAGAGAAGAAATGGAGATCATTGCGTTGCAAGGGACGAATGGAATGTTTGCGACGTCGGGCGGGTCGAGCATATGTGTGACGAGGAAGGGAGGTATTTAAGTGGTGGGCGCAACCAGGACGCAAACATAGTAGGGAGCATTTAGACCAAGACAGGGCGGCGCATGTCTACAGCGAGCGAGACACATTGCATAGCGTTAGTGTTAAACAGCATTGTACAGTGAGACGAAACTTGACGCCCCATGTATAGATGTATCACATTTCTTTTGCATTTCGTCTTACACACTAAAGGTAAGTAAGACAGAAGCCATCTCCTTTGTTTCTTACAAGCTCGACTAAGAAGGGTAAAACAGATGCAGAGCTCTGGTGGTATCGTGCAGTCGCTAAATCAATGACAAGAAGAAGAAGAAAAAGACGAAAATGCCAAGTTTTCTCGCGTCTCGCCACGCTTTGTTGCTGCTCCTTTCAATTCTCCTGTTTGTCGCGGGTCAGGGAAAGATGTATCGAACAGTTGCTCTCTCTCTCTGCCTTCCAAAAGCAAACCCCAAGGAAAGTCCTGTGAAAGTGCATTATTCGTCGTCTCATCGTATTTGTACACACGCTCCGGTTTAGAGGATATTGGATGAATGTCGAGACTGAGTAGTCGGGTGGGGTGGTATCTGTGTTCGTTTCGAGGTAGTATGGACGGCCGTAACCTCGCTCGCCGTTTACGGATGTTGGCATACTGAGCAATTAGAACATGCCGCCGTGAACCGCGGCACCGCGGACTGGTGCACGCGTTCGTTCGGGAGAGCTCGGGTCTGGAGTCATTGCCCGCGACCCAGGCTGTGAATTTCCAATGGGTTGATCAAATGCCTGTAGTCGCAAGACATTGCCTGGTAAAATCTGCGCTTCTCGTTTTGGCGACGTTGGCAGTGACGGGTTAGAGTCGGGCCTTGCACTCTGTGCATATGCCGAATCGTGCTGCTCCTTCGTTCCTAGACCAAAAAGTTTGCGTGTGCCCTTTCGTCGTGGGTTGATTGGCGGGATGGGAGGCGCCTCCTCCATGCCATTCTTCAAAGACGCACCGGCTGGCAAATCAACAGTATCAACATTCGAAGTTGACGATATGAGGGTCGGCTCCGAGATGTCGTACTTGGTGATGGTCCGCTTACGCACGCCTGCAGTTCGAGGTGGGAATGTCACTCCAGCTGTGTAGGCTGAGGGGCTGTCGCCTGGACTCGATCCTGACAATGGCGGCGTCGGGGCTTCAGAAAGGTTAGCGGCAAGCTGGACTGGATGACCGGGTCCATAGACATTGGGCGGAATGCTCGATGGTGTCAAGCTAGGCGAAGGGCCGTTGTTGTTTAGCTGCGTATTGACAGACTGCAGCGGCCGACCAGTCTTGAATTCGAAATAACCCTGTCTTCCAGGACGAGACTCATCGCTGGAGCGTTCTGAGGCACCCAAAGCAGGAGAAGCTGCAGGGGTGAATTCGGTTGAGGGGACGCCAGATCGTGGACCCTCGATCATGTTCCTGTCAAAATCATCACGGTAGCGCCGTGAACGACTTCGCGAACGACTCGAGGCCGCACCGGAGTTGGAGCGACTCCTAATCTGGTAGGCTGAACGAGCAGATGCAAGCTGACGCTCTCGCGGTAGCTCACTGCTGTTGCCATCCCCAAACCCTTCCGGCGGGTCATGCTTGAATGCAGGATGTTGCGAGGTTGGCGGCATTGGCGGTCTGGTAGAGGAATTGCCTCGCGATCGTGCCATATCCACACTGTGTCCATTCCGGTCGCTCTGAGCGAGACTGGACATGCTATGATTGCCAATGCTGCCCAGTGGCTTAGGTGACTTTGACGGCTGCTCTCGTCCATGTGCGAGCGTTTCTCTGCTAGTTTTGGAACGCAACATGCCGAAGGCACGCAAGCCACTATTTCCTGAGCCGGAAACAGACAACGGTGTAGGAGCTGGGCTGTGGTCTCTGGAGCTGTTGACATCAACGACGCTGCGTAGATTCTCCTTTACAGCCTCCCTCCGTGCAGCGAGCTCTCTTGAGAAAGCATCGCGTCCTTCTTGCGTTGCTGTGCTTCCGTCTCGCGTGTGCTGTCCTCGGAGCTCGTGTTGCCAGGAAGGTATGGCATCGTCTGACTGGCGGGTGGCATCGGAAGCCCTCACCTCACTCCGTCTGGCGTGCTCCGGCCCTGCGGAGCGTCTAGTATCATTGGTGTCCCAATTATTCGAGGCAGTGCTATGCGAATCACGTAACGACGGAACTTGGTCGATGGCCCCTCCCATGGCATGCCGACGGGGATCCACCTTGCTAGCAGGCAAAAGCGTTTCTTGCGCGTGCGAGGCTTCGTCTTCGTGAGTGCTGCTTTCGTCGAAGGGATAGACTGATGATTGATTGCTGCTCTGCCGCAGATGGTGCACCATATTATTGATGCCTCCTAACGAACCAGCATCGGGGCCAAGTGTGGGCGAGTCGAGCGCTTTCGAGCTGTCTGCTTCTCCTTTGTCCACATCAGTTCTCAGCGATCGCGCTGATGTCGCGTTCTTCAAAGCTCGTGGTGCGTCGTCCTCCTCCGATTCTTCGGCCATGGAAGTCCGAGACCTGTTGCCCCTGAGAGCGGGATGCTCCGAGACAGAATCCAATATGGTGGGTTGCCACCTGCTGGAATAGTTACCGTAACCATACTCAGGCTGGTTGAAAGACTGCGCTATGCGCGATTCTTCGTCATCCTCCTCATCGTCACTCGCACTGATGTTGCCAAAGAATGTGCGATGAGTGTCAGGAAGTGGAGATTTGTTCACAGGAGCCACCGGAGGGTTCTTCGAAATCTGACTGACCGCGTTTTGGAACACATTGTAGGCTGTGCTGGGTTCGTGTTGTCGGGGAGCGGACTGAGAAGCAGAGTGCGAACGAGCTCGCATCGATGGTTCGGGCGGAGTAGGCGCCTGGTCTTGCTGCACTCCACCGTGCATATTGATGCGCTGTTGCAAGGCAGATTGAGGCGACGCCTTCGTCTTCACCGCCGTGCTCGAGGCCGACCTCTGCAGCTGTTTTTGCCGCTCCAGATACTGTTGTTCATCAAAGGCCTGGGCCGGTTTGTTGAAGGCACCCATGGCCGTGGCCTTGCCGCGATCCGCGGGCTCTAGCGCCTGCGCTAGTATAGATGATTCATCAGCTTGTTCCTCTACTGGTGATTGCGGTGCGCTCCCAAGATGTGGACTGGACGCGCCAGAGTTTGCACTCCTGATGCCAGATGTGGTCAGCGGGCTGAGTGGAGAGTTCAGCGCTGGTGACTGCGCACGAAAGGCCAGTACTGGTGATTGCGATCGCTCATGCAAGTTTCCAGCGCTCTTAGTGCCGTGCAAATAAGGAGGCATTTTCTTGCCGCTCATTGCTCGTTGCCTCTGGATCGAGTTCAGCCGGCTCATGGCGGTGCTCTGCTGCTCCTGGAGGTGCTGGTCCAGGCCCTGTTCATACAATCTCTTAGGCTTGGTGTTGGAGCGATCTGCCGGTGCAGCACTAGCTGAGCCCATTGCATTCCCATTTGATGGAGCATGGGCAGGGGATGGCGCTGCGCTCACTGGGGTTTGCGAGGCAATTGAGGTGGCGGCGGTTGAGGAACGCGCGATGGAGCGCGCATCAGAAGACGTGGTTGATCGCTTCCGGTCGTAGGAGGATAACGAAGGCGAGTGACAAAGATCTTTGGCCGAGTCGTTGAGCAGAGAGTGCCGACTATCGTCATCATCCTGGGAGCCTCTCTCGGGCTTATCTAACCCAAAGTCGAATCCCTGACTTTCATCAGACGGTCGTGGCAGCTCGCTCTCGTTGAACTCGCGCTCTCTCTGGCGATATCTTTGGAAGGCAGACATTCCAACGTCGTCGTCGTACATGAGCTTTCCCAAGCTCTTTGTCGAAGTTGTGCCCGATCCCGAGATTTTGTAGATTTTCTGGCGCCCGCCAAATAGTATGTTGCCCTCTCCGGGCCTCGATCTACTCATGATGCTTCCACCGCCTGCGTGCTCTGCCTCGCTGGCGTACCCATCCTCAGACATGCACGAATCTCCCCTGCTGCTGTCTGTCTTGGCAAAGGGCGGTCGTATTGAGCCGGACAGCGAGGAGACCTCGGCGATGTCACTCAGACCGGCCGGGTTGTAGCCAAAGTCCATCATGCGTGAGCGCCTCCTAGGTTGTAGCACGCTATCGTCGCTGGCTTTGCCGAGAAGCGATTTCGGATCGTCTTGCTCTCTAAGCATGCTGAATCGAGTCGACAAGCTCGGCATGAGCAGACTCGTTCGGAAATCGTCCGAGGAGGGGAGGGCGACGGAGATATCGACCTGTGGCGGAGGAGCAGGCTCGGGCTTCTTGCTCTTCTTCCATCTGTTCGTTGAAGATTTCTTGAGCACCGGCGACGGCGGTTGCGAGAGGGCCTTGAGCGCATCTTCGTTGGACGTGGGGCCGTCTGCGGCCTTTTTCTTTAAGAATTTGTTCATGGTGATACTAAGGAAGTCAGCATTGATGGCCTGATGGTGGGATTGAGTCCACCAGGCCGCGTCGTCAACCATGGCGCGGCGGTCCCAATGTGTGCTCGGAAGGGAGGTGATGACATACGAAACGAGTGTGGGCAGCGGGCGGTGGGCCTTTTGGAACGCTGCGGGTGCCGGGGCGAGCTCACAGGCTCACGACGAGGCTCGCGGCTGGGGAAGGCTGCAATATCCTCTCACGACGCAGGAACAGTACGCTGTGCGCCTGCGTGTCCTCGGATGGATAGGGTCGCTAGCTTCCAAATTCTCCAAGTGAGCATTGCCAATGGAATCGGTGCGATGAGCGAGAAGAAGCCGGGGGCAGGTGCGATGTGTGCTCGCGTGCAGAGCGTTTGGTTGGCGGCGAGGAGGAGGGGGGCCTGGAGGGCGTGATGCAGGTAGCCGTTTGCTCGTGCTGCAGAGTCGTTCGGAATGCTGCGTTCCAAACACAGCGGCGTCGGTGGTGCAGGAGCTGATCGGACTATCGATTCGCGTGGTGTGGCCGGGTAGGTGAGAGTGCAGCCGGAAGCCGGTCGTTCGCTGGTGGTGATGTTGCTGGGTGGCTGAGGTTTGGCCGGAAGCGCAGAGGGCAGCTACGCGCAATTGTGCATGCGAGCACGCGTGTGTGGCCCGGCGCGGTGGCTCAGCTTCCACTTCCACTCGACGCGCGGAGGAGCAATAGTGATAGATGAAGCGGCACTGGCAGCGGCGGCGTCGCTGGACTAGTGGTTCGCGGCGCTCAGTCGTCAATCTTGGAGCAGAGGAAGTCCGGGCCACGCCTCCCGGGTGCTCTTAATTTCTGCCAACCGTCGCCGGTGCACGCGACAACTGCGCAGGGCGATCGGGAGCGGTCTCGCGCGCAGGGCAGCGGGGGGACAGGCAGGGCGGAGGCAGCGAGAGCGCGCAGTCGGCGTGAAGAGAAGAGATGGTGCAACTTTGCGTTGATGAGCGAACGTCCAGTCGCAGCAGCAGCACCCCCCAGCAGCAGGCTGCACCGCCGTCTTCATCATCCCTCGATGCACACTGTTTTCTAAAGTTTCACGCTGCTGTGCACGACCAGGGGCTCCCGACCGTTCCTGCATGACCCGTCCAATAAGCTCCTTCCTCCAGCGATCCTCGCCCGCCGCCAGAAGGGGCCCACCTGCCGTGCCAGGAACACTGCACCACGCACACCATCAACTTCTTCTGTTCAAATTTGATTACCCACCAGCAGCGTCGGCTGTCGGGCGAGCCGCACACGACACGCTACGACACCGACACCTAGAGCAGCATCTGCACCGGCGTTGGCCATTGATTGAACATCGTCGATGCATTGCCGGGTAGCGGAATGCGCATCATCAGTGACAAACCACCCCCATAGACGTTGTGATGTGCCTGCTGCGTGCCTGCACACTTGCATCTCGCCTCTGGGAGCCGCGGTCGTGGCCAACTTCGGCACTTGGGCGCTGCCTCCTATAGCAGCCCGCCGTCGCTCCCAAGAATCCGGCCGCTGCACTCGGAGCACTCGCTTTGCCCTGTGCTGCCGACGACGGCGGCGTGCATCACGCCCTCCCGATGGCCTCGCTTGCGACACTATCGCCAAGCGACCCGTCCGCCTGTGCCATCGCCCTCGCATCCCTACGCCTCGAGGAGGGGGTCGAGAGCGGCTCTGCTCTGCGATGATGATGATGATGATGATGATGAGATCCTCGCGATTCCGCTCCCTCGCACGCACCGCGAGGTACACGATGCAGTGAGGCTGCTAATCACGACCACAGCTCGCGCCACGTCGTCGTCCGATGGTATTGCTGCAGCGTGCATCAACCTTGCTCGAGCTGTTGCTCGTGGTTGACAGTGCATGGCAAACGCTCCTTACTTTGCCTCAGAACCAGCCTGCTGCAAAGGCGCAACCCGTTTCATTGTCGGTCTCACCTGCGCCGCTGACGCCGAACGTTTGGCATAGATGGAGGCAGCATTGTGATAGGTGCCCCCGTAATCAACATCTTCGTGAGCGTGTATCACTCTGTTCGACTCTGCGCCTGGCCGACGTCCACAGAGCCCGCCCGAAATGGAACCTTGCATGGTCACCGCTGCTAATACCTCCTACTTGCCTACTTCTTCCCTCTGCATCCATGCACACTTCGCAGCGCTAGAGAACGGATCAGGACGTTTCGCACTGGCACACTGTATCCGTCGGCATCCATTCTGCGGTATGCCGGATGCGCCCTGACGCAAGACGACGCTGGCTCCGACGCCCATCTTGAACGTTCTAGAGCAACAGACACAGCTTGCAACGGCAGACCGACTAAATAGCAGGCGCGCCTGGCAGTTGCCCGCGTAGTCCTGCTCGCATACAGAACAATAGGGTCGCAATAATGTTGCCACCAACTGGCGCTAACTGCCAGGGCTGAGTTGAACAAGAACCTGTTCTCAACCAGGCGCGGTGCTCAAACAGACTTCACAAGCGCGTGCAGTTCGCGTTTGCACTCAAACGTTTGCCCATCGGCCCGTCAACGCCTCTGCCTCGAAGGAGCTCGCGTCCCGTCAGCCTGGCTCTTGAGCTCGGAGCCAGTCTGCGCCAACAAACGTCCACCGGCCTCGAGGACGGCCAACATGGATCAGTGCATATTGCATATACTGTCAGCTGATGCCACGTAGAGCTGGCATTCCATCAACGTAATCGGCGGAGGTCATGTCAATGCCGAAGACAGTAGTCGCACAATCAAGCCAGCTTCGGGCCCAGCTGCGAAGATCTGATCTTGCTTGTACTGTACTCCGCAATACCTCGGGCACTGAACGATGTGAAACAGTCCTCCTGAGACAACATCCCACAACGACCCTTCAATGTTGAGATGAAGGCCTGGGCCACTTGTGTTCGAGACCACCGCGCTGTTACGATGCACACGCAATGAATTGCACAGGGACTATGACCACATTTCCAGTCCTCGCTGCACCGTCAGTTTTGCAAACGAGCTCATTCTCGACAAATTTGAGACGCTCAGCGCTCCTAACGACGGGCAAACGAGTGAACCTTACGAACAATGTAGGACTCCGAAACGCCTCCTTTGGACCAATTACCTGACGACTTCCATTCGTTGGAAGTCGTCTTCCTCCACTAGGCTCATATACAGATATTCTGATGCGCGGTCATGGGATCCGGTTCCTCTACGTGACCAACAGTCGACTCAACATTTGACATGAATTGCAAATGCGAGTCGCACATGACAGGCAACCTCCAAAATGACAGCTCGTGAGGCCGTGAAGCTCATCACGTTGCGCGTGGCGGTGCCGATCTGCACAGCGGCAAGCGGCAACGTATACACCACGTCCTCCCGCCGGCCTGACTCAGTCTCGATCGCAAGTGCACAGCTAAGCCAGCACGCCAATCGCCTCATCACACGAGCCATCCCTTCGGATTGCAGCAGAAGTGAGCGTCAAGGAAAAGGACAAAAATTACAAGTCACGGCATGCACTGCTGATATTGACTATATTCAAGAGATGAACTTCATTCGCCTTGACCACGCAACTTGGCACTGCGCAATACAGCCCCACCAGTTGCAGAACGAACCTCCGTGCCCGCGAGTCGAGGAAAGTGCAAGCTAATGCGCAATGCACCACATGCAATGGTGCCCAGCTCTACAAGGCTGTTCGCCTCACTAATCTTTCGGTTCGAACACGGCCGAAGAGACACATTGCTCGTTCTGTTCCTGCGAGCTGGTAGCTTTCAGCAGATCGAGGCGGAACACAAGTTCGTCGGAAGATATGTATCGCCCCACATGCTCCAATCAACACCCACCGGCCGGTACCTCCTAGCGAAAAGACAAAGTATGAGGCCTAAGCGTGCATGCATATACATGCTGCAAGCTGCGAGTCATAGCACTGGAGTGCCGAAAGACAAATCCAACCTCATTGGTCTGTGAGCAAATATATATTGTGCTCGATATTGCATGGGGAAGTGAAGCTAATAAGGGCTGCCGAAAGAAACCCCACTTACCATAGGGGAGAGAATCTCACAGTGGTCGGAGATCACGTTCAAGTTCCTACAACTTCACCACACACAAGAACGAATCCGTCTGTAATTGGCAACAGCACGGCTATTCTACAGTTTATCCAAGGTTGTTCGGCGCATGATGCAACCTTAGACCAGCGACTCGGACGCGGCACGAACGTTTTATGAATCTGAAGACCAGCTCTCCGGGAGCAAATTTTCGGAGAGGACACCGAGCAAACAAAAGTCCAAATTTCACTTCACTATCATAGCTTTTGTCTTTGTCATACTCTTCTTCGTAGAAGTATCCACCCGCCGAGCCAGAGCAAGACCATCATTAATGCCAAGGTCTGACAGCCAAATTGCATCTTCAACTCGCCATTAGATCGCTGCGGGCATGTTGACCAGCCTCTGCATGTGCCGTCGAGATTGAACGTGACGCAGATTGGAGTGCATGGACCGCCTGGAGTGGGCGTATGCAGTGGGACACCGCTGAGCCATTGTCGTTCGACGATAGATGGTGGCGTTACTCTCACGAGGGTCGTCATTTTGAGGCGAGTGTCATCGATGGGATGAGGAACCATGACTGTGGCCGTGCTCGTGATGGTCCTGCGCGCACCATGTTTGTGCTTCTGTGGCGCAAGAGGATGTTTGTGCTGGGAATGCTCAGCCTGAGAAGTAGAACTCATATCAATCGCTGTTTGCATAATGATCATGAGTGAGAAGGTTTGTTCAAGCAACATTTTCAAACATTAAATACTCATCGCTCACTAACTATCGTGAACACTCCACCCTCGCCGCCAACACCACACATCATACAATATCGCGAAAATCAACTTCCAGCCCACGATTCCATACGGCGCACCCCTTAAACCCCAGTCGGCGACGGCACTGGCGTCGGAGTAGGCGTACACTTCACCCACTGTCTGGCCTCAACTCTCTTCACCCCATCCTCCTCCCCCAAAGTCCTCGTCCCCATCACCTCATCCTCACGCCTCTTCCAATTCCCACTACAATCACAAACATACTTCTGACAAATATGTCTCGGATCCGTAAAAGTACAAACAAGTCTGCAATCCGGCTCATCATCAGCCTCATTTCCAACCTCATTCTCACTCTCATCTCCCAGCACCGTTGTCGTAGCCGAAACAAGACTCTTCCCACCAACCGGCGCAGCTTGCACACCCCACACAACCCTCTCAGGCAAACCCGCAGCAAAAAGCATCAAAACACCTAATCTCCAATCAACCATTCCAGCTGTGACACCACCGGCGAGGATGGCCAAGACACGGTCTTTTGGGTCAAGTTTTGAAAGACCAGAGTGGTGAGGTTTGTGCGCGTCCACGTGGCCGTGAGAGCAACCGTCGATTGTCTCCAAGCATGTTCCGCTGGGTGAGAAACGAGTGCAGACGGGACCACATTTTCCCAGGGCTTGGACGTTGGAGTCGGAGAGCTGTGCGAGAGTGTCGCCAGAGATGGCTGTACTGGGTATCGCGGAGCTTTGGAGAGAGGATTTGACAATGGGGCGTTGGATGGTAGACGCCGAGGTTGTCGCGGTGGTGATCGCGGAAGAAGTTGGTTGCTGTGCGATCGGCTGTGCAGCTGTCAGGAGTGACAGACTGCTAATCGTGCAGAGGGCGGAGGTGAGGAATTGCATGTTGAGTGGAATTGACGAGTGAATTTGCTTGATGAGTGGGATGCTCGGGATGACTGTGAGGCGGGTAGTCGATGCAGGTTCTGAAGTCAAGTCAGTGTAGGACTGATTAATATACCTGCCTTCGACCGAGCCACAGAACCCAGTGAAGGCTGCAAGTTCCGAAGGCAAGCGATAGAGGCGATATTGTGTGGCATTCTTCAAGTCCACATGCAATGGTGTAGCAGTAGGTCTGATTCTAGGTATACGACAGCACAAGCCCATTCGCTTCGAATCATTAGGTAACATGCGTCAAGGCAGCACCGACAGGACAGCGCCTCTCCAATTTCCGCCACAAGACCTCCTCATTCTACTCGACACTCCATCAACGCTCGAACGAGGATGGGAACAGGAACGGAGGACTTCTCAGCAGTTGCCATCTCATACTAGTTCATTCAGGAAGTCAAACCCAGTAGAAATCATCATCCTGCGAAAAAGACAGTCCGTCGTCGTAATAGCCGAGGAAGTGATCGTCAGCTTTGAGGTATGGCTTTTCAGTCGTCGAGGAGCTTGGAAAGTACATCTCGTTGTAGTCCGGGGCAGGACTTTCACGGTGACCGTCAATGCAGGTATCACACGTATCCTCGTCTTCAACTTCAGTAACAGTCGCCGTAAGTGGTCCTGACGTGGGCGACGACATGGTGAAACCGTTTTCGTCTTCGACAGTCGACCAATCAAGCCAGTCATCATTGTCTTCGATCGCTTCCGTCTGCTCAATCAGCTCTGGAGCCTCGGCGCAGTCGCGCCACCAGCAGTTCTCGGCATGACCCATGGACAAGAACCTTTCCAGATTACATGGACTTTGAGGACGACTCTTAGGCAGCGGCACTTGCTCTGGCTGAAGTAGTTCTTGTTCGCTCGCGTAGTGCTCAGTGGACTGGGCCATTTCATCATGATGTGATGCCCGAAGTGAATTGACTTGCGGCTCCACTGGCAGACAGATGCCATTGCCAAGTATGTGCAACCCAGGTGAGGAAGGGGTATATGACGGCAGCTCACAGCATGGCGTGGTTGAACGTGGTGTTGCAAACAGATCGGCGAGATACAGAACGGATTGAGCCAGACTCTGGTGATTGATGGGCCGTGGGTATTGACCAGTTTCATTCGGGTGGCCAATGAGGCTGTTGAGGTGCACGTACGGCACCTCATTGTCTGGAAGCTCGTATCGTTCTTCATCAATTGGTTGTATTGGAACGCCGCCACAGTCGTCCGGGTCCTCCCAGCTGGGCAAGTGCTTTTGCGTCTCCTGGTCGTTTCTTGGAAGCTGATGATCGCCAAGGGTGGAATCTTCGTTGAGGATCCGCCACAAGTTGCCAGCAGTCGCCAGCGCCACAAGCTCTTCTGGGGGCTCGCAGGCATGGCGCTGCTGATCGGTGATGTGCATGTCTTCAGAGAGCACGGTTTGCTTGCCTCCAAGATCGGGTATGTTGGATTGGCCAATGAAACAAGGAATTCGGTCAACGCATGCCGCTGTCCAAGCTGAGGATTTTGGATCTTGCAATTCTTGGTCTGACTTGTGCAGTTTGCAGCCGGTAGGCGGCAACTTGACAACAGGAGCAGATACAGAAGTTGTCAATGTTGGAAAGAAACGCGAACGTTTTCTGGGTTGATATGTAGGTGTCGGGCGCCAGACTTGCACCCTGTCCTGCTCAACAGGTTCGTCGTGCTCGGGCAGACTTGAAAGATCCGTGAATCTTGGCACTTCTCCGTTCCAGCCACCGTTCTGCATCAGGGACGGGATGTAAGGACACCATTCAGGCACACGGGGCTGACTGAATGGTCGAGTTGGAGAAGAGGTCGGCCTCGCTGCGGTCAAGTAAGGGAAGTCCCGGAGATCGAGACGTCCAAAGTCAAGGACAGGTAGCTGTGGTGGAGTCGGTGGGACCTGATTCCATGATGGCCAGTTGAAAGTGAGACTTGGCTTGGGTGGCTCTGGCATTGCGTTGATGGCCGGCAATGGATGAGAAGTGGCTTTCGCATCAGCCAAAGCTTGGTCGATGTCTCTGGAGAGCTGCTCGTCAAGTATCTGAGTTATCAACTTTCTCTTGTTGCGTCTGGCGTCTCGACGCTTCTTGGCCTCCTTCGTTCCTCTGCTGTTCCTGGCACGGTGGGTGTGACCAGAGACATGGTACTCGCGATCTCGAGTTGCTGTGGGTGCTGGCATGGCCAAAGTGGAGAAGCGATTGCCTAATTGCCGGTAAGTAGCTGGCCTGCTGAGCGTGGACGGAAGTAGACTCACTCGAGACACCACGGGCATGATGAATGCTGAGATCGAGTCCTCCATCGGTTTGGTCCACTTCCAAGAAAGGGCGTTCACGCCGACGTTGGTGCAGGCGGGGAGAGACATTGTGATGGACTGGGGCAGACAAGTTGCGAAACATGTCTGGGAGGCGGGTTGAGGTGCGCCTGTGCTGTTGCGCTGTAGGGATATTGATCGCAATCGAGAAGCAATGGGCTGTGCTGTGTCTGCAGGCAAGGTAGGGTGCTCAGGATGAATACGCTGAGACTACTAGGGATTTGTTGTTTCGGTTGGTAGGTCGCAACGAGAGATATGCGAGTAAGGACACTTCGGGACACCGAACATGCCGTGGAGGAGGAGCATATCGACGAGCCATGTCGCTCTTGCGCCTGCCGCCCAGTGTTGAGATCAAAGCAGGTATGGTACAGCGAAATTCGTATCAGGGAGCCGCGACCTACATCGTTCTTGCGAGAGGCAATGTGAATAAGACAGCTCGTGGGCCTGTGCCGCCTTCGTCCTTATCGAGGCGACCTTGAATGTCCATCTGTGCCACGAGTGCGCGCCGCGGTGACGACGCCAACGAGCTCTTCAATCCGGAGCACTGGCTCCGCCGGCCGCCCCTCCTGTTGACTGCAGATATCCAGTCGCAAAGCGGAATTGGTATCGAGCAGTCCCCGACAATACTCAAAGATGATCTTCGCTGGTCGCTGCTATGGATTGCCGGGGGAAAGTTGAAATGCGCAGGAGATGCGAAGTCTGACATCTACTGCGCTCATTCTGAGCTCTTCTACCAGCAATAGCGAACGGAATTAGCTTGAGTGATGTACGGCGGAGAAGCTGAGAGCTCATCATGTCAGCCGTTGATGTAAGCAAATCTCCTCACAGCGTCGGTAAAGCATGACTTTTCATAAGCTTTCATCGGCGGCTCCAGATCCGGCTCAGTGGCAAAAGCATTGATAGCAAGCACGAGTGCTACCTCGGATTCATAGCGATGAATCAGTTGCTTACATATCGCCTGGGGTCGAGCAGGGTGCCCCGACATGGGTTTATCCGAGGGGACAGATGCTATGCACGACATAAAGCCACAAAGAATCAGCACTTCACCGACTCAACACTTGAAAACCACAGACCCAAAACCAAACACCAGTAAAGATGGGCCCACCGGCGAATGATTATGCATCTCGAGAAGGTCTCGTGCAAGTATGCGAAGTGACGAGTACCATTGAGCAACCGGTGGAGGCCGTTTGGGGCCTGATGTCGGCGCTGGAGAGGCTCACCGAGTGGATGCCTGGTATGGAGTCTTGCACAGTGCCCGAAGACACACCACCATTCCCAGAATATGGTGCAGTGAGAGTCGTCAAACTCAAGGGCAGCGAGGCAAGTTACCACGAGACTCTGGAAATCTTCGATGCCGAGAACCACTTCACCTCTTATGTTGTGGATACCGAAGACAGTTCGCCAGTCAACGGGTCCAGAGGAAGCACCAAGATGGAATCTCTGACAGAAACATCCACGCGCGTCACCTGGAGTCTCGATCTCAAGGAACTCCCTTCCCCGGAGATCGTATCCCAGCTTCAAGATTGGCTGGTTCCATTCATCCGTGAGAGCCACGATGAGGCGAGAAAGGTGTTGCTGAAACGTTAGCAGGAGAGCACAAAGTAGACGTTGGTGGTAGTGGATGAAAATGAATGCTTTTGAGGTCAGTCATTGATGGTCTACCTTGGAAGAGGATTTCGGTGTGGTGTGCAAGGAACTATGCGGCCCAGAGTACTAAGTTCTGGACAATGCTCGAATCTCCCATAGTCCGTATGAAGTTGCCGTGCTTCTCGAAGACCTTCCTGTCTCGGTATGTGTAGTACAAGTCCGGTGAGCAGTGTGCTGCGGCAAGAGAGTATGCCGCGCGGGACAGTCAGCCTGGTGTGAGGTGCGGTGGCCCGTCAGGAGATGTTTCGGCCCGACCACAAGTTTCCGAAAGATAATGAGATAGAACAGAGACGATGGAGCGTGAAGTGAAGTCGAGCCATGTTGATTATTCATGCGTGCGAGGATAGGCAGGTGAGCCGATTCGGGATGACGGCAGACTCCACCAAAGTTTGAACAAGCGGAGAAATGAGTAACCACTACCGCATTGCCGGCTCTCTGTCTCTCGCCAACACTCGCACTTTCGACTGTGAAGTGAACTGCCACGTGCAGCGTGCAGTGACCGGCGCTCCAGGAGTCTTCAATCACTGATCACCACCCAGCTCCTGGGGTCGCCCATCAACGACATCATCGGTCGCGGCGGAAACACTGGCCGGCAAACAGCAAGCACTGCCATTCCGAAGCTGCTGCAATTCTGCTCACCATGACGCCGCTACACAACGGAACTGTCGCTCACGGCTCGAATGGTCACCGACCCACACGCAGCACTGGTCGTGTGCTGCCCGCAATCCCGCTCGCCTTCAGCAAGCCGAAACAGCAGCAGCAGCCGCCGCATGTCCGGACGTCGGCCCAGAAGAACGCAGCTGTGAAAGCGAGCACTCCGGTCACCACTTCGCCGCCACGATCCGAAAAGAGCCAGAACGGCGAGGTTGAGGAAGCAGTGATGGCGAAGGAGGCACGAGTGTTAGAGCAGCTGCCAACAGCTGGAGCCCAGCAAGAGCAAGAGCAGGACGTTCACACTCGGCCGTCAGCAGAGACACCCGTGTCAAGAGGAAGCGGCGCTGCGTCTTTGTCAAACGGAGCTACCCCAGAACCTGCATCCAGTGAGGCGCCTTCGCACATCACGCCGCTCACCAATGGCCACGCTCCTGCCTCCAGCTCTACCGGCCCGAACAGTCCAGCATTTGGGCGAAAGCCGGCTGACCGATTCGACATGCGGCCGATTCGAACGGAGCTGCCACCTGCCTTCATACCATCAGCGGAGCAGCAGCAGACCCCGCTGTCCGCAGCATCAATGCAGTACCGGCCACCCGCTCCACCTCATGGACATCCCGTGCACCCGAGCGCCGGCAGCATTGTCTTCGGTGGAAATGAGTCTTCTGGATCTTCTCCAGCGCCCCCACCAGGCATGGGCTCGGTCTTTATGCTACCCCCTTCAGCTCCGCCGCCGGCACACAACTACAACCATGCACATCATGCTTCGGAACCACCGCCTCAGCGCTACCAGAACGGACATCCACCACCGTCCCATCTCGCCACTAGGCAGGGCTTCGCTCCATCGCAACAGTTCGCCCACCACCACACTCATGTTCCTCCGCGCTATCCCACGAGAGGAGACTTCACACCCAATGGCGTCGTCGCCGCAAACGGCTATGGGCCACGATCACGTTCTGGCTCGCATGCATCATCACGAGCGGGCATCGATCTGCAGTCGCCCATTGGGCTCGACCAGAGCATCGATAGTGCTAAAGCAATTTACTCTGACCACAAATCTACTTTCGGAAGCAGAAATATCCCCCCTCCATTCCCACACCACATGGGTCCTCCGCCACCCAACTTCCATCATCCAGAGATGGCTGCTGGCATGGAGAACGCGGAATCGATGCGTGATCATATACTATCGCAATTTCGCAATCCTGCGTTCGCTGATTGCCACATTCTTGTGTCTGAGGAAGAGGCCTCCGCTCACCTCGAGCTGGATGGCCACAAGCTTATACTGGCACGCAGTCCTCGCTTGTCCGAGCTCATTCGCAACAACTCAGCACCTACCTCGCCTCAATCGATGTCACAACTGAATGTTCCGCTGAATGGACGTTACGTGCGAATCGGCCCATTCGTGGACTCCATTCGCTACCTTTACGGTGGACCATTGCCGCCTTTCGATCTATACAATTTTGGCCCCAACACCACTGGCGAAGATCGAGTGGAGCTTGCCCTGCAGTACATTGCTACTGGTGCTTGGCTCAACATCCATGCAGTGGCTCAGCGTGGTGTCGAGATTGCTGCCCTCCACGTGCAATGGGACACCATTACATCCATCCTTGCGTTCGCACTTGACGGAGGACTGGGGCAAATGTGGCCTATCGAAGATGGCAGTGAGGAGAAGACGAGCACGTGTTCGAGTGACGACTCCTCGACCAAGCCGGAAGCTGGTGGATCGCCGACTTACGAACCTCACTCTTCGGCTCTGCTTGCACGGGCGCTCGAATTCGCTGCTCACAACCTCCCACCTAACTTTTACATCGATTCCTCCGCACCTCAGTCTCCCTCATTTCCCCGACTGCCAGTGTACGCACACCAGCATGAGAGCAAATCATCAAGATCAGACCCCCGATTGAGCAAGATTCGATTTGGAGAAATGGCCAACGATGATCACCAGCGCCCATCATTTGCGACCACTGCTGTATCATCTGTGCTACTTTCACTCCCGTTTCCCCTGCTCAAATACTTGCTGGAGCACCCTGCACTCGCTGGTCGTCTGGGAGCCGACACTGTGGGCAGCATCATGCGCCAAGTCGTCAATGAGCGTGAAGTTCGTCGACATAAAGCGCTGAGAGCCCGCGCTCTCGGTCGTGATGACGGGACTTCGGAGAATCAGCAGGTCCAGAACCTGTACTGGGAGGAATCTGTAGAGCCATCTCATCACACACGAGCAGGCTTCCGGCTGTCGCGCCGGAGACGCGGCATCGATACTCCCACCAGCTCTTCCGACGCCGACGTTGCTAAGTGAGGCGCGGACATTCGAAGTTATTCAGATCGATCAGCGTGTTCTTGCTTTAGTTACTTTTCAGGAGAGGCAAAAACCTCGAGCGTGTTGTTTTGTGGTGCATAGCAAGCGGGTGGCGTTTCAGCGGCGGGAATGAAACAAGTCTTTCCGGCTTGGGAAAATGAGTGAGAAGATGTTTCTTCCATGTCTTTTCGCGAGGCGCTTTTGGTTGGGGCCAATATTTGAGCGAGGAACTTCTCTCTCGCACGTGCATATGGGAAACGAGCTGCTTGAGAAAAAGACTGGCCGCGTGGCGTTGGTGGTACATTTTGGAATAGGGAATGAGCGTGCTGCTTCGACACATTTCGGGCGAAGCCTCATGATGAACAAGAGCGATACACGACGGGCTTGGCGTCGGTCTCTCGTTACCGGCTCAGCTGACCTGGGAATGATTGAACGGTGGATCTCTGGATTTATGGCCCGGGCCTCGCAAGTTTGTCAATGGCACAACAACCAAGAATTTTCGAGCTTCAAAAGCTGGTGAAAAAGCGCAAAAGGACTGGGAACGGCTGGTAGCAGAGATACATAGTACTGCATATACTAACTACAACCCCACAAAGCGTCCTCTACTGCTGTATCAAGTCTCGACGTGTGAAACTTTGTTTCTTCGCTTACAATTCATCATGACCAGCTTGTTGTGTCTTCACAACCTCGACGCCACAAACCGCGGGCGTTCCCACCTCCATTTTATACACACATTTCTCCTCCTCCATGATCCTCCAGATCTCGTTCTCTTCACTACAAGCCAAGATCACCGTCGTGGAGCGATTTGGTCCGTTCCAGCAATGCTGACCATTCTCATGCTTCATTGCGATCCTCTCGCCTCTGCCCAGACCTTTGCCGTTCGTCGGGAGGTCCTCATCAACGGTGATCGTTTCGATGCGGTTGTAAGAGCCCATATTCGTGCTTCCGCCACCCTTTTTAGATTTTTGGCTCGTTCGGCCCATGAAGCAAAATTCGTAGGTGTATTCGCCAGAGTCTTTGGAGACGCAGACGTCTTTGAGGGCACGGAACACGTCTTCGGGGCCGAAATGTTTGGCGAGGTCGTCGGTGTGTTCGGTTTGAGACTTCTTGGCATCTTCGAGGGCTTTTGTGGCGGCTGTGAGGCGTTCACGGGCTTCGGTGACTTTTTTGGTTTCGGTGCCGGAGGAGGCGGCATTGTTGGCGAGGATGCCGTTGTCAATAAGGGTTTGGCGGAGATCGTGGAGTTTGTTGTCCACGAAGGAGCGCATGGAGGGTGGGAGGTAGCTTGTGAAGGAGTAGACTGGTGTTTGTTAGCTTGAGGTTGAGTGATGGAGATACCAGTGAGGGGCGAACTTACGAATATCAGTCTCGCTCTCCTCCTCAACATACTGATCCCAGTCAAGACCATTCTCGGAATCCTCCTTGATGAGCTCCTGCATATCTCGCTCTAGAGCGTCGTTTGGGTCAGCTGCGAGTGTATAACTTGCAGCGTAGTCCTCCCATGCTCGGACAGCTCGCTTCACGCCCTCATCGTTGAAGTTGGGGTTGTACTCTTCTTTGAAAGTTGTGAGCAGGCTCTCCAGCTTCTTCAGCCTGTCGCGATTGACTGAGAGCTCGGCTCGTGTCCGGACCAGGTTATTCCTCAATTCGTCCATTCTCGTGCGTGCGATTTCGATGAGCTGGCTCAACTTGCCGCCCTTGCCAGGACCAGCCTTGACAGTTTTGCCTGCTTCGCTCCGTTGTACGTCCTTCAACTCTTGCTCCATGTTCTTGGCTTTAATCTCGGCTGCCTCGACCTCTGCTTTTAGACTCTGCAAGCGATCCTCAACAGCCTTCCGTAGTCGCTGCGCCTCTTTAACCAGTTCCGCTCGCTTCTTGTTGGCAGCATTCAAGCTCTTCGTCCTTGCCTCGTCATGCTTCCTCCACTCCTTGCCAATTTCTGCACATTTGTCCTGGCACTTGACAATGCCTTCCCACTCCTCGCTGCCATCGCAACACAGCTCGTGATCGCATATCCCGTCGTTCACGTTGGTGAAGGGGACATAGCTCGGTCTATGCCCCTTGTTCTTGCAATAGAAGCCAGGTAAAGCATTCGAAACATTCGGAGGGTTCTCGAGCGTGTGTGGAGATGATGAGGATATGTGGGCACATGCGGCGGTTCCTGGCTCGTCTGACCCGTCCGGACAGTCGCAGTAGTCGTCATTGACTTGAGAGAAGGAGAGTGTGACGGAGGGATTTGTGATGCATTTGAACGTGGTCGTGTCTTCGTAGAATTTGGCGACTGGGCGTGGCTGTCAGGTTAGCAGTTCAATGGCTAGGAGAGAGACTAGGATGGACTTGTTGGACGTACAATCCGGACCTACTCCACGTGGGCGAGCGGCATGCGAAAAGGCGGCACATTCGAGGGCCACCAGGGCCACGGCTGCACCTCTCATGTTTGCTCGCGAATTGTCTAGACAGGAGGGAGAAGAGCAGCGAAGACAATCGAGGAGCGGTGTTTCTGGACAGCTTGCATCCCAGCAAGTGAGCCGAGTCGCCAAGATTTCTGGGAGAAGGCGGTGGTCTCCAGTCTCCCATTTGTGCTCCACAACATCCATCCTCCTCCACATGTACATGCACAAAACGAGCCTATCCTGCAACACACGCAGGACGATAACGTATCCTACGCGCCAGACACCCGTAGCCAGCACACCAGAGGCCGCGTCTTCAATGGCATCCTCGCTGCCGACCACCATCCCCGGGAGTGTCTCCGAGCGCGACGGTGGTCGTTGGGAGGTTCAGGTCTCGCTGGAGACGCGATGAAGCCATGTCGCGCACCAGTCTCCACTGTGATGCATGGCTCGCTCCTGTTGGGTGAAACTTCCCTGCGTAATGCAGGACCGCCATTTCTGCCTTTACATCTCATGACTTCCACGCTTCCTCGTCACTTCACACACCTCTCGCTGCAGCCGCTGACCTCTACTTCCTCCGTCTTCCCCTCGGCGGCAGAGTCATGGCGTTGCTCAAGGCTCTAGGAGTCGCGCTCACAGCGCTGATCACCTTCACTACTGCAGATGTGTCGCAATGCGTGGGTGCTTGCGTACGACGCCTCACTCAAGATCTACTGACTGTTCACTAGTGCCGTAGCCTTGAGAACAAACTGGGAACACAATCCTTCTACGGCCGCAACGACACTGATTTTGCCGTTCAGAACACCCGCTGGTCGACCAATGCTCGCCTCAATCCAACCTGTATCATCAAGCCACATCTTGCCGAGCACGTTGCCCAGGCTGTGACTGTTCTAGTGGAAGGCGAGTGTGAATTCGCCATCAAGGCCGCGGGTCACACGCCTTGGCCTGGAGCGAACAGCATCGACCATGGTGTTGTCATCGATCTCTCTTTCCTCAATCGCACAGCTCTGTCACCCGACAGAAGCTTCGCTCGGCTCGGCGCTGGGGGCACCTGGGGCCATGTCTACAATCAGCTTAATGGAAGTGGAGTGGCAATTCCTGGCGGCCGAGTCAAGACTGTAGGTGTAGGAGGTCTTGTTCTTGGTGGCGGGTATTCCTGGCTCACTCCCAAGGTTGGCTGGGTCGCGAACAACGTTCTCAACTACGAAATCGTGCTCGCTTCGGGAGAGGTAAGGAACGTCAACGCCAGTAGTGACAGTGACCTCTTTATGGCACTGAAGGGCGGCAGCAACAACTTTGGCATCATCACCAGCTTTGACATTGCTACTTTCAAGCACGACCAAAAGATCTGGGGAGGTTTTTTCGCACTTCCCGCAACGGATACAAATACGACCTTTCAGTCCTTCCAGCAGTTCGTCGAAAAGGTGGCCGAAGGAGATGATGATGCTTCATTGGCAGCTCTCGAGTTCGTGCACACCCAAAATTCATCCCAGGACCAAATCATCAACTGGGTGTCCTCGGTTGATGCAGTCAATGAGACTTCGGCACTATGGGCATACGATCCTCTCTTCTCAGGAAATAAGCTGGCGGACAGTACGGGCTGGACGACATTCGCCGATTTTCCGAACAGTATCCCTCCGGTTGCTCGGTGAGATGTTCTTCGTCCTTCGTCATGCCGCGATCTAACCTGAACAGGGTCACATTTGCGACTGTGACGATACAGCCCGTGGTCACTGACTCTGGACCAGTACTCGAGAAAGTCCACCAGATTACGCGGGATGTCTACGAGACGCTGAGCCATATTCCGGATCTGACTTGGGACGTTCAGTACGAGCCACTTCCGCGTGTCTACAATGACCGCGGGCTCGCCAATGGCGGCAACATCATGGGTCTCAATTACACCACCAAGAACCTAGTAATCGTATTTCTCATGCCATTGTGGTGAGTGTGTTGCAAAAGTGTATGCGATGCAAGCTAAAGGCAACCACAGGGAAGATGCTCGCTTCGACAACGAGGTCAGTTCTGCCGTTCAGAAATGGCTTACTCTGATCCAAACATACATCGCTGTCCACGATGTCGGCTATCCTTTCGAGTACCTGAACTACGCGGCACCGTTCCAAGCCCCGCTTGCAAGCTACGGAGCGCAGAACTTGCAATTCTTGAAAAAAGTCAGCAAGAAGTACGATCCGGACCAGGTCTTTCAGAGGCTCGTCCCTGGTGGTTTCAAGCTCAATTGAACATCGTCATCTGATGATTTGCTGCTGTCTAATGTAAATACTGTCGATATCTCAGACCACTGTTTTCCAGCCCCATCCGCCTTTACTGACTCTACACACGCAGATCAGAGCGGCTGCTACGATAGTCATGATGCCACCATATATCCATATCTCGTTATACCCACTCGCACTCACGATCGCTCCAGAAATTGGTGTCCCGACCAAAATACCTATACTGGTCACCGAGAAACCCATGCCCATTCTCGTCCCTATCAGACCGCGATTGGCTGTGATATGGACGTAGATCGTTGCGGGAAGAGACACGAAGGTTCCCGAGAAGAAACCATATAACGCAGAAATGGCAGCCACAGAACCGAAGGAATCCGTTGCAACGAGACACAGGCAAAGGATCCCAGTCATCAATGTGCAGGGAATTATCACATTGAACGGCCCGATGCGATCGGCCAAAAGGTTGGGCAGGACTCGTCCGAAGGTCGACGCTGCGTTCAAGATGGCAAGAAGGTAGAAGGCCAGGTCTGGAGATGTCCCTAGCGCGAGGGCGTAAGACTGAATGTAGAAGAATGGGGTATATCTACAACGGTGTCGTCAGTTTCAACATCAATGGACCTGATCACCAGAGCAAAGCACTTACAACCCAAGGAATCCAATAAAGGTACCCAAAACGAAGAATGTAAACGGCACCTCCTTCCACGCCGCAAGGTCCAAAAATTTGCGCCGGCCGGCAGGCAAGACTCTGATCCTCAGTACGGCACAGCTCACTCCCAGCGTCGCCAACTCCAGGAATCCCAGCACCCTCGTCGTCCAAGCGAATCCAATCGCGGGCTGTAATCGATAAAACACAATGGGATACACTACGCCGCCAATGCTCGAACCCGCCGCCGCCAGTCCCACCGCCGTTGCTATTCGCGTGCTAAAGTACGTCGATAACACCGCAACGCATGGTATGAAAAGACATCCGGTCCCGATACCGATACAGATCGCTTGTGAAAGAATTACTTGGTAATAGGTTGTGCTCAGGGAAAGCATCATCTGTCCGAAGACCACGAGGAATGTTCCCGTGAAGACGAGTGATCGGGCGTAGCCGGAGTCGTATATGGGGCCTGTGAGACTTCCTACGAATAATAGTAGTGTGGCTTGAATACTACCGATCCAGGAGATGGCGCTGGGTGAGGATGTGGAGAGGAGGCCGATTTCGTAGTATGTTTGGTATGTGCCGCTGGAAAGGACTTGTGGTCAGTGGTGATTCTTCCCCATTGATTGGTATGGTACTTCGTTCACTCACAATGTGTTTACGATTCCCCAGGTATTCTGTTGTACGAGAACAAATATCAGCACTCCTCATTCCTCGGCCGAATTTTGTGGCGAGGAAGGACTCAATCTCACCATGAATAAGAAGAAACTCGACACAACTTGCAACCAAGCCCAAAGCCCTCCATTCGGTACGCTTTTGATATTATTCACGCTAGGTTTCGAAGAAGCTTTTGTTGCAACTCGCTCCAAGTCGTTCGATTCTTGCCCGTCTTTCACGTCAGATTCACGCTCGGTGAAAGGTGGTTCAGCGGCTTCGATTAGTTCCTTTTGGCCAGTAGTTAGATCATGATCGATGTTGCTGTGTTGATTGATATTCCGAGTCTCGGCCTCCTTCCCCAGGTCACTCGCCGAAGACCGCGACATCTCTCTTAGATCTCTCGGCGCTCCACAAAGCGTAGTTATCGATCGCTTGGCGGCGATGCTGCGTCTGCGGCGCGGAATGCTTTAAACTTTCTCGCTATCGGTATTACCATAAGAGAGGAGGTGTGCTGCTGTATTCCTATTTCACCTCGTTTGTGGTTGTACTCCGGTGTCTCGAAATCATCATTTTTCGAAAGAGCGGTCACGGACGAAACGAAGCAGAGAGGAAGGTACCTTGTTCTTTCCACGATTGTCAATCACTTGCTCGCCCAAGGAGTGTCGCTCCCATCTAAAGTCCGCCATTTACGCCGCCCAGCCCGAAAGCGGGCACCGTCTACCCGCGGCAGATGGGGTTCGCGACTCGCTAGACGTGCCGCTTTGCCGGGCCGTTAAACAAATGGGAGATCGAGAGAGACGTACAGAAGATACATTGTTGCGATATTTTTGGGTCTTACTATCACCGCGTCGTTGCGAATTGGTCAGCTTGGTATGTCCTGCCCACTGATGGAAATTTGGCTTTCTGATGCTAAGGCATATAAGACGCATTATGCTTGCAGCTGTGCGAATCACATAAAGAGGCTTTCGTGCGAGAGATGAGACGTTGTGATCGGCAGGATGTTTTCCTGCACGCCCCACGTGCGACGGCAATACGTACATCTGCCGCCTTGCTGATGCGAGATGTCACGCAGGGAGCCAGAGTCTGAGAGGAGCGGTATTCGAAAGCGGCAATTTTTGTCATCATCTCAGCATATCGTTCCACGCCACACGAATATGGGCTTCTGGAATATCATAAGACTCAAGTGTGATAAGGACCTTCTATTGTCAGGACCCACTGGGAGAAGAAGTAAATGGCACGACAGAAGCGCTTTCAATGGAATAATCCTACACACGTTTTTGATGTCTCTGATAACACTGATACAAAGGAGCTCAATTGCACACGCACCATGACCGTGCTTTCCCCAGGTTTTCGAAACGACAGCGACGACCTATATAGGCTCGTCCCTGGGCTCGATCAAGATCTCGTTGACAGCAATGTGTTCTGGCTGCTTCAGACCATACACGATAGCATTCGCCACGTCCTCAGGATCCATGATCTTCGCCCCACTCGGTTGTCCGTACGCTTTGATAGCCTCCTCATCACTGGACATGTTCAGCAGGTCTGTCTGGGTATTTCCAGGCTGCACAGCTGTCACCCGCAGACCTTTGCCCGCAGTCTCGAGGCGCAAGGACTGCAGAGTTGCTTCTACGAAGAATTTGGAGGCAGAGTAGACACCGAGACCAGGGAATACTTTACGTCCTGCATCGGATGAGATGGCCACGATGTGACCGGCACCACGCCTCAGCATACCGGGTACAGTCGCTGCGAGACAATGCAGCAGACCCTTACAGTTAACGTCCACGGTGGTGTTCCACTCGTCTGTGTGTGCGTTGGCCATCATGGTGAAGTACATCACGCCGGCGCAAGAGACGAGGATGTCGACTGCGCCGAGTTCTTTCTCGGCCGTTTGAAGGAGGTCGTCAACTTGAGCCTTGTCTGTGACATCAGTCTGCTTGACAATGACCTTGCCATCTCTGACTGCAAGTCGGCGCTTGAGACTCTCGAGCGCTGACGTCCTGCGAGCAGCGAGGACAAGGTGGCAACCTTCAGCCGCAAGGGCGCTGGCCACAGCGGCACCGATCCCTGACGAAGCACCGGTAATGACTGCAACGCGGCCAGTGAGAATACTCTTGCGCACTCGCAGAGCCGATCCTCCAAGAGCGCTGTTCCGTGCAGGAGGCTTCTCCAACCATCCCCTGGCGAACCAGTGACGGGCATATGTTTCGAGGAGTATCGGATCAACCTTCGGTCGTTCCACAATGGCGCGGAAGGGTCTCGTTTGGGCGTTGTTGAGCACCACGATGTCACGCAAGAACCCAACACTTGGCATTCCGCTGCGCATGATGTCGACTGTGAAAGCTCCTTCGCCGCCCTTCATTCCGCCTCGTTTCTCGTTCCACAAATTCACCCACTTGTCGAAGTCCATCGGTTCAGTGGGGTACCCGAGCTCCGCAAAGTGCTGGAATACTTCCCTCGTCTCAATCGGATCTGGATCGCCCAGATGGAAGACCAACTGTTTCGCATGCGTCTGGTTACCAAGATGAACAATAGCTTTGCTCACGAAGTCGACAGGAGTCATTTCCGCCCTCCAGCCGCGAACGTCCGGATAATAGCCCAAGTGTATCGATTCCACGAATAACGCTGTGAGCAAATCCCAGGCGTTGGCAGCGCCCGTCAAGCTGTGTCCAGAGATGGTTCCTGCGCGCAGAATTCTCACGGGAAGGCCACGACGCCCAGCTTCAAGCACAAGCTGTTCTGCAGCCCACTTCGTTTGGCCATAGCCATCAGGAATCTTCTCAGGTACAGCGTCGACGTAGAGCATAGCGTCTTCGGGCCACCCGTGACCAGATTCAGAACGAGGCAGGACTCCGTTGGTAGACACATACTGCACGGTAGCGCCGCCCATGCACGCTAATCGCAGAATTTCCTTCGTGCCATCAACATTGCTTGCTCGCAACGCAGCGTACGGGTACACGAGGTTGACTTGTGCAGCAGCGTGGACGATCACTTGCACTCTCTCAGCGAGCTCACTGAACTTTTCAGGTGCCAGCCCGAATCGCTTCCTAGGCAAGTCGGCGGGTAGAACCTCGACACGCTCCATGACGGAGTCGCTCCATAGTCCCAGATCGATGAGATTCCTTCGTATCCTTGCAGTGCAACCAGGCTTGTCTTCTTCCGAGGATTCAGGAGAACGAACAAGACAGATGATCTGAGCTGAAGTGCCCTCCAAAAGTTCGTGAAGTAAGAAAGCACCAAGGAAACCGGTCGCACCGGTAAGCAGTACTGTCTTCGCATCTTTGAGAGCACAAATTTTCGCTCCATTTGGCTCGATGTCGTGATCCAGGTTCGAATCTTTGCGCAACGCAGTCGGGAGATCGGATTGTACTGCGGCAATTGTACCGTCTCGTACTTCGCGAACAGTATGCAGGTGGCTCTCGAGCGTCGGCGGATCAGCCAGTCGTCCTACAGGGATGCGGAAGCCAAAACGCCTAGAAAGCTTGGTAGCCAACGCCGCGAGCGAAAGCGAGTGACCACCAAGATCAAAGAAGCTGTGCTCTGGCTTCAATTGCTTTCGCTCCGCGCCCAAAGTATTGGCCCAAACCTCTGCAATGTCGTCGATGCTGATGGGATCCTTGGCAGGTTTCGCGCCGTTTGCTGTTTTGACTGGAATAGGCGAGGGAAGACTCTTGAGGTCGATTTTTCCAGATACGCTGTGTGTGGGAAGTTCGCTTAGTTCCACCCAGAGCGTGGGAAGCATGTACTGTGCAAGATATGGCGTAAGAATCTTCCTTGCAGCTGGGCTATGGTTCTGATCGTCGATTTCCACAACAGGTCGGTCGCTGCCAGCTTCGGAGTCCTTCACAAAGTAGGCTACAAGCTGACGATCCAAGCCATCTCCATGTGCAGTGACCGCGCACTGTCTGACGGCCAGGTACTTGGTAACAGTATCTTCGACCTTCGCAGGAACGACAGAGTAGCCACGAAGCTTAATCATGGTCCCAGTACGGCCGGTAATTTCCAACAAGCCGTTCTCATGTAAGATCGCAAGATCGCCTGTTCTGTAAATCCGCGCATCCGAGTTGTCGCTGTTGAAGTGGTCTGGCAAAAATGCCGCCGCGGTGGTCTCGGGACGGTTCAGGTAGCCACGAGCTAGCAAGGAACCGCCGACATACAGCTCACCGCTGTTTCCAGGCTCAACTTCTTTTCCATCTTCGCCCAGGATATGGATATGCTGAGGTTCGAATGGCTTTCCGACAGGGCAATTGACGGCGTCATCGCGAATCATATCCGCGACATCACCACACGCGATTTCGTGTGTCTCGCAAGCGCTATAGCAATTCAGTAGTCGGACTTGTGGAAGAGCGTGGAGAGCTCTGCGAGCAAGGTCGTCTAAGATGAATTAGCATGTGGCCAGCATAAGCTTCTTACGATCTCTGCGATCGATCTATGTGCGCAGTGCATTGCATGAGTATAGGTCGCACTTCTCGACCGCGATGTGAGGAGTGCAGAGTCTTTGGGCTATTGGTTCACTTACTAGAGACGACTTCGCCGTTCAGCCATAAAGTCTTCAGATTCGAAAGTCTCGAGCCAATGTCAGGAAATCGAGCAAGTACGGCTGCAAGCAATGTGGGGGTCATCAAAGTCTCTGTGACTTTCTTCGCAGATAGTAATTCTACTAGGGCGGCTGGATCATAGCTGGACTCGTCCGGCACAGTCACGACCGTCGCACCTCGAAGCAAAGGTCTGATGATTTCCCATACGAAGAAGACATTGCAAGCCACACGCGCGCCAGGTTCGACATCTGAGAGGCCAAACCGAAGATTGTATGACAGAACGGAGGCACGATGGGGATTCGCGATGCCTTTGGGTTTGCCAGTGGTACCGGAGGAGTATGCAACGAATGCTAGTTTCTCGAGGTCATCAGGACCTGGCCCTTCTCCATTGGTCTCCGCATGGCCGTTGGTCAGTACTTCTTGGTCTTCGTCGAGTACAATGCGAGGGATCTCGGGCTTGATCTTGCCGGTCTCGGATTCGTTGTGGATGACTACGACCGGTTGGGCATCTTCGATCACATCGGCCAGCAAATCTGGAGGATAGGCAAGCTCGAGCACGAGATAGGCACCCCCAGCTTTGAGAGCAGCGAGGCAGGCGACAACATAATCGGCACTTCGTGGCAATAGCACGCCAACAAGGCTATCTCTCTTCACTCCATGTTGGCGAAGTCGGTGGGCGAGCTCGTCGACCTTCTTTGCGAGTTGCGCATACGTGTATGTAACTTTTTCGTCCTCGAGGGCTACCGCGTCTGGTGTGGCCTGCGCTTGGTTGTCAAATAGCGTGGAAAGGTCCTTGGTGGTGTCAATAATATTCATGGTCGGTGTGGTGTCATCTGGAGGTATAGTACAAGAAGTGAGTGCAAAAAGCGTGGAAGTTATTCAATGCCAGAAGCGATGTGGCTTGGCCTAGTCTCAAGTATCGGTTGAGAGCACAGCGCCCAGTTGAAGAGCATGCCGAGTTCGCATGCCAGGCGTGGCGTGCACAACGCCCACGTCACAATGGGGAAACAATTACCTCTTTCAGCCGTTTCACTGGATATCACAGGACAAAGTATCATCAATCGTTTACCGTCTCTCGCCGCGCTGCGTTTGGCAGGAGTGCAAGTACAGCAAATGCGCTGCTGGACAAGGTGTCATGAACGTGTCTCCTACGGCCGCGATTGAGCCGGTGGATGACACCGATGAGCGAAGTGGTCCAGAAGCGCGAGCATTCTCTAGCGGGTTGAGCGCCAAGCAATAGTGTCTCCGAAGGCTTTGCAAAATTCTTCTGACCTGGCACAAACCGGGCGAGGTACTTCTCCGATTGGCGGTGGTGGACAGCGTGGAACGAGCCTCACTCGCACCCACAGCTCCAGTGCCGACGCGCGCATAGCGCGATAGTAGCGCGAGATTTTGCGAGCGTGATCGTGTCCAAGTTGTAGGTGTACCAGCGTTCACACATTCTGCAGCCAGTCAACAGCAGCTTCAGTCTGCTCGGACCCTCGCTTGGGATGTCGTGATTTGAGCTGCAGATGAGCTGACAGCACAATTCACGTCCCCACGAACCACTTTGAACTCCAACATCCCACTTCTTCACGTCGACCACCGAGCGCTGTGCTGGCTCTGAGCGTTCTGTGCGGCGTGCGCGTGGCGTTTGGCGGACTCATGGTCAACTCGTGGGTGAAGTTTGCAGGTTGGCAGGCAGCGGGAGCGGGATGGACACACGCTGGATCTGGACAGACCACGGCCTGGCCTTGAAAGAGCTATCACATATCAGAGTGGCGTTGGTTTGGCATAGAGTGTTGAAGGTGAGAAGATGCAGAGGATGGACACCAACAAGTGAAGTCGCTTCCCTCAAGTGGCAGTGGCACATTTGATTACCACTGGCGCCACGACTGGCCCTCCACGTGACCAGAATTGGTGCGGAGTACATTCTGTCCAAGCATGGCGAAGACTTCCGGAGTTACCAATTACCAGGCTGGGAAAGCGATAAGAGCGGAACAGTCAACGAGGAAGAGCATTGTCTTGAGACGGAAGAGCATTGTCTTGAGACAGCGTTGGCCATCGGCGGCAGGTGCTCGATACTGCGAACACCCTCATGTTTCCGACGCCACAGGTAGTAAAATGCCGTAACGAGCCTGGACTGCTTGCTGCATTAGAGCCTCATTTGGTCCATGCTCACAAAACAGAACGGACTAGCAGTAGAACCGGAATTGAACTCGCAAAGGCACCAAGACGTCCATCGTGATCATACGCTGAGCTACCTAGCAGCATTGCATCCAGACGCTGTGTCCTACCACGTCTGGCACTCTGGCAGCAGCCTAGGATGAGAAGGACTCAGAACGCCAGGCGTCTTGCCGTGGATTCGGGATACCGAAGAAATAGAAGGTAGGGAAATGAAATTCTCGGGATGTCACAATGTTCTGCCTGGATGGCTGTGCGATGGGCACGTGGTTCGCTCTGAAGTGCCGCAAGCAGGAGGAGAGCTGAGCAAAATTACGAGGAGTGGACTGTCAAGGCACTCGGATAAGCCGCTGATTCCAGCGATGTAGCGAGGACTTCACGCGTAGCTGAACTCGTATCACGACGCCGGACATCAGGAAGGACTGACGCTGGCTGAGTGTTGCTGCTTCTATAACAGGCTACATGTCGTTCATATGCTTGTGCGACCCTTGCTAGCACTGAGCCCGTCGTACATCTCGAAAGCGGAACTAGCTTTCTCGCATCATGATGTGCACAGAAAGTATTCAAAGCAGCTAAGGTAGGAAGCAATGCTTGTCTTTGCACCAGTATTATGAGACCGTTAATTTGGTACTAACAACAGTGAAATGTTCAAGATACGCGGGGAACAGTGGCAGTAGTACGGCTGGAGGCTCAGCTGGCCGCTAAGTCGGGTTGCAGCTCCTACTCTCATCTCCCGAAGTTTTGCAGAACACTACACTGCCTCTCGCATCACTCGAGATTCACCGGTGACCTTGTTGGTGTTTCATTACTCTGGATCGAATACTCTTTGTCCCACTTTAAGGCTTCCTTCGTGGAGATGGAAAAGGTATCGCAAGACGAAGATCTGTTGGAACGGAGGTATGGAGACATTTGACTGGCTCCGGAACGTCATGGCTCGATTTCCCTTTGACTGTTGCTACGCAGCGCTCGTTTTCAGCGGTATCGAGGAGGTCTGTAAGCGCGACAGTGAGTTGAAGGGAAGGCTATAAAGATGGCCCAGCAAGACCTCATATCCATCATCAGCATCAGCATCATAGCACCTCCAACAAAATCCATACCTTCAAACAGCTCCATCACTTTCATCGCCCTCAAGTCTTTCTAGCAATCATGCACGCCTTCAGCATTGCAACAACTGCTATCGCCCTCGCGGCCTCTGCTCTGGCAAGCCCAGCCGCGGAACCGGTCTCCTTGAACGCTCGTGCAGCCTCGAAGCTCAACCAGTACTCGAACCCTGACTGCAAGGACAACAGCGGTGGCAACACTCCAACATACCACGCTTCCCCACCAGCACGAAAGTGCTACAATATCGATCCTACAACTGTGTCGTTCTACTGGTAAGCCGGGCGCACAAGTGCGGGCTTAAAGATCCCAAGGCTGACATCCAGTGAAAGGGGACAAGGACCATTGACTCAGGTCTGGGCGTACTCGAAGGCCGGTTGCACGGGTCTCTCGACCAACCTTGTGGGAGGAAGTAACTGTGTCGCTGTAAATATCAACAACAGCGACGAGTTCAAGAACGTCCTCAGTATTATGATGGACTAGAGAAGCAGGCCTTGTTGATAATGCTCCGACCTGAATTAGAAATGGGACATCTGGGACCATATAGCAGGTAGTCGTTCGCTTTCACATAGTCGTGTATCGATGGCCATCGACACCGCATCCGCATTTTCTATGTCTTCTTTGCAGATCTCGGATCTGTGTAGCTTTCGAATGTGCGATCTCTTGGAGCTGGGCGACTGCAATCTAGTCGGGTTCGGTCCGCATCCCAGCGGCGATCGTGAGCAGCAGCAATTGATTGAGAGCAAAAAGACGGGTTCAATACCTGCTACCTCTGCACAACTTCCGCGAAGACTGCCTTCAGCTTTGATCAGTGTTGTCTGTGCCCGAGTCTACTCCACTTTCATCTGATCAGCTGTGGGGAAGGCGAAGTGTTGGAGCGACATGGATAGTTGCCCCTCACGACCATTCTGTTCTTGGCGCGATGTTTGTTCTCACACGCATCCCGTGCGCGTTGGCGCTAGACACAGCGATACCAAGACATACTGCACATTCCATCTGATCAAATCGAGCAGAATAAGCGATGGAGGACCCATCACCGCAAGTCCAACCACGTGTGGAGGAGAGCACTTTCGCATTCGACCACAACGAACCCAGCTCGCCATTCGTGTCGGAAGCCAACAGCAGGCTGATAAGCAAACAATGGGATGCCCCAATCACTAAGACGGAAGAGGAGCAGCATACTACGGATATCTTTGCGACACCAATGAAGCACGGACTCGACGACATGGCGGAGGACAAGGAGAACGTGCCAGACACTGGGAACACAATCACAAAGCTCAGACCAGCGACACCACCTGAAAGCAAAGCCTTGCCAGATTCACCAGTCACTGAGGCGCGACGAGGAAGCACCGATTCCGACCTCATGCCTCCTCCACAGTCGACGCGCAAATCACAGACACCAAAGCGATCACCGCTGAAGCCATCTCGAAACGCGACCGGCAATGCCCAAACACCGCGCGCGACGACGAGTCCACGTAAGAACTCGTTCGGGTCAGAACTGACGCAACCCACGCCCCGGGGCTCACACAACACCTTCGATACACGAACGACGCATCAGTACGCAGAAGAAAGCTCCGGATTCGATGACACCTGCTTCAGCGCCTTCTCTGAAGTGCCAGATATGACCACTTGGGCGAAAATGGGTCAGAGTCCGACCAAGCGCGGTGAGGCATTGCGAACGCCCGGCAGACAGACTGATACCACTCCGCGAACTTCTCGCAAGCGATCATCTCCTTCCCGATCTCCCTCGCCGACTCCACGAAGGTCTAGAGTAGGATCGAAGAGCGGACACGGCCACTCGTCAAGTCAGGATGGTACTACCTTCCTCATTGACTTCACGCAGCAAATGGACAACATGGCAAGCTACAGTCGTCATGCCTCACCAGCCAAATCGAGTACTCAGCCAGATCTCCTCAAATTCATGAACAGTCAACGCTCGCCGCACAAGACAACGCGGCAAAGTTATGCCACACCTGCCAAGCAAAGCAGCATCATGAACCTCCTCGACTTCGAGCTCCCACCTGCGCCCACACCCCGATCCGTGCCCACGATTACTGTTCGAGAGCTCGAGTCGCTCAAATCGTCGTACCTTTCGCAGATATCATCTTTGAAAGCGACGCTTAGCGGTCGCGAGGCTGAAGTGGAAAGCCTCAAGCGCGCAGTTGGAGATGCGGAGCGTCGAGTTGGCGAGGCACAAGAGAGGCTGCGAGAGGAGAAGAATAGACGCGAAGATGCGGAAGAGCAGAAAGCTGGGTGGGAGAAGCGAGGGCAGGAAGTCGAGCACTTGCTCAAGGATGTCAAGGAGGAAGTCATGAAGTCGGAAGCAGAGAAAGAGGAATTGGCGCGCAAGGTGGAGGAGTACGAGCGCAGAATCGAAGACTCGGAAGCAAGAGCAGTCAAGGCGGAGGAGCGGTATGCGGACGCGTTGGCAGCAAGAGCAGCAGCAGGAGAGGGCGGCGAAATCGATCCTTCTGCTGTCGAGGAGCGCGTGCAACGGCTCGTGTCCGCACAAATAGACAGCAAGATTGAGGCTGTTTCACGTGAGCTGCATGCTGTCTACAAAGAGAAGCACGAACGCAAGGTTGCCACGCTGAAGAAGAGCTACGAGGCTCGTGGTGAGAAGAAGTGTGCTGAGCTGCAAGCCCGTCTCCATCAACTGGAGAAGCAGAACGAAGACCTCTTGGCAGCAAAGGATGCGACATTTTCTGGACCGGTCGCAGGCGATATGACATTCTCTGGCGAGGCTGAAGCAGAACTCAAAGCTCAGATTGAGGAGCAACGTGCACAATTTGCTCGTCTGGAGGCAGAGATGTTGACTTCGCGCCAACACCAGGAGCAGCTAGAACGCGAGCTTGCCCAGGAGCGGATCGAAAAGGGTGATCTTGTCGCTGCTGTTGACGAGATGCTCCTCTTGCAGTCTGAACAAGGCCCGGCACAAGGTGCCATGTCTGTCGTTGAGGACTTCAGAAAAAGCATTAGTCGACCCGCTTCTGCAATGTCCAGCGGACTTCGAGCTCCAGGAAGCAAGATAGGAGGCGTCGGCCGACCAGCGAGCGGCATCGCAAAAGGCGGCATGATGTCGAGGATCGAGAAGATGGGTAGCAGCAGGACCGGTGGCGGGCATGATTAGATTGGGCGAAAGACTTCGTCTTGAAGCGTTCTTCTGTCTTGGTCTTTGGAAGCCACTGCTGTGCAGTGCAGGCGTTTCTGGGGGGCTGGGCTGCGACGAAGACATGAATAGCGAAAGTTGATTGTATCATAAGCTTCATCATACAGTAGCACCGTGTCCTTTGCGCGGATGCAGTCTATACTTGCAAACCAGGGCGGATCCAACATGCCTCGTTCTCCCAAAACACCCCTTGCCTGTCGTTACAACTTGGTATCCCGTTTCATTTTCCTTCCCTCCTGCAAAGCCTTTTCATACAGTCCCAGTTGCTCCCAAAAGCCCTCATTCGGCCTACACCTTGCCCTTCCTCTCCTCACCCACTCCAGAGCCTCTTCCCTCCCAACTTCAAATCTCCACATCAAGTACGCACAGACCATCGTCGCGGACCGACTCACTCCCATGGCACAGTGCACGAAAACCGCCCCACCTTCCTCAAGCCCCTGATGAATAAAGTGATTTGTCTTCTCGAACCATTGGGCTAAATCCTGTCGTTCATCGTCTTCGACATCAATTCGCAACCAATTATGGTCAACAGTTTCAGCACCTTGAATCCTCTGCTTCCCAGCCTCAGTGACTTCTCCCACTTTCTTCCTTCCCTCCTCATCCATTTCCCAATCCAACAAACTCACCACATGCGTCACACCAGCCTTCTTCAACGGCGAAGGATTTTGATATACAGCCGCGATGCCGCCGATGTAGAGTTTCCCTTGACATTGGATACTCTCATCCGATGCACTCGATTCAGTTCTAGAGGATTTGTTGCATGTGGATTCCTCCGCAGACGTAGCCGAAGGTTTCGAAAGAGGTATCTCATCAAAGTACGAAGCATTTTTCCAGCCATCGGTAAGTTGTGCGAACTCCCAAAATCGAGTCATGTTGAGTTGTCGAACGAGCATCTTATTTCCGTCCGTTATAGTAGTCAGAACCAAAGTTCGTCTGCTTTTGTGGGCTCAGTAGAACTAGTCCATTCTGCCTCATTCAAGCTCGTCGAGATTGTATCGTCACGAGGAATGTCATGGAGGACCGATTTTCAGCATCCAGAGAGTGAGAGAATTATATGATGCTATCATGAAGAGGGTCGTGTCATTACAGTCCACCATCGAACGGAAAGTAGGAAGACAACAGGTGAGGTTGGAGAGACAGTAGATGCCTCGGCACGGAAACAACGATGGCCCCTGCCTCGCGCTTTGAGTATGCGAGATTTCATCAACGGAGGCGCTGGCTTTGTGCAGGCTCTTCTGTGTTCACCGTTGGTGCAATGCGAATACTACGAGAGAACCAAAGACATCCGCCTTCAGCAACGGCACCATACTGCAGTCGTATGTGGTGGCGCCTGCCTGTAATTGCCGATTGTGCCCTCCACCATTCTGAGCTCGCTCCGACGGCTTGACAATACACATCACTCTCTCCCGACACTCATTCGAAGCTTTCACGCCAACATGCAAGATCAGATCTCGTGTCAAGACTGGAGAACATCTCTCAGCCCTCCACAAAGTAAATCCTTCTGTAGCCTTCGCATGAGACCTCCAGGTCCGGCAGCAACGTCGCAAACGCTCGTTCGATACTCTCGAAGTCCTTCTCGCCCGGTCCGCTGAGATATATCACCGTGTTCATCAAACGCAGTCTTCTGAGCGCTGGCTGTCGCTGGATGAAGGGTGCGAGTTCGTGCAAGTGCTGTGGCACAGCTCCTCCAACGAGAGACAAAGCTTTCAACTCCAGCAGCAAAAGCTCGTCGAAAGTCCACAACGTGTCGCACTTTTCGAATCTGCGAATGGTGATCTCCTCGATCTGCTCGTGCGGTAGATCTTCGCCGCTGTGTAGAATCTCGAGCGACAGAGACTCGAGCTGCTCGGCACCTTGAAGGGCCTTCATAAACTGGTCGATGCGCCGGCCTTTCCCAAGTGGATGAGGATCGCGGTCCTTCTTAATCCACACTACCAATTCCGCGGTCTTCAAAGTTGACAGAGAGTTGGCAAGAGATGCTAAGCATGCCTCGTCGATCAGTAACGAGTGTACCGGTAGCCCCCATCGTCCAGGCTCCATCCGAAAATTGTCTACCTGGATGTGGCACTTCGACAGGCAATGCAGCATTCGCATTGCGCCATTCTCATTTGCCGGAGTCATTTCGCTTGGAAAAACCATCCCGCCTCCACGAATGAGTTGCGCGTACTTCCGTGGCCTAGTAGCAGACTTGCGGCAGTCTGTGAGAACAACTTCCAGGGGTTTCTTGTAATTCGAAAGCTTGTCGAAGATGGCCTCGCCCATAACATCAATGGTTGCAACTGTCACGCTGTCTCTGAGAGCCCTCTGCGGCGTGAACTCTTCGCCGTCAGCTTCGGTTTCCCAATTCTCGGAATTCAGCGCCGTTGTAATCTGCGTCAAGAATGCGGACTTCGCGTCGAATAAGGACTTGGTACTGTACAAAGTAACCCAGATTCTCGCTAAGGCGATTCGCAACTCCTCGTGTGATGGTATGCCATCTGTACAGATGCTTACCTGCCGGACTGCTGAACCGAATCGTCTCTCGCGAACAATCTTGAGAGCGTCCTTCAGACTGGGCTCGTACGCCGGTAGTATGGCAAGGTCCTCGAAGTGGACTTTGGCGAATGACGACTGTGCCCTGTCGTAGCACTCCTTGTTGGCAAGTCGAAGGCAACCAATCCCTTCTTTATCGACGCTGTTGGCGACTAACTCGAAGAGCTCAGCAGGAAGATCCGAGAGTGTTGTTTGCTCCATGTCCCTCGCGCGACGGGTCATACTTCGAGTGATGGTTCCCATTCTGTCTGGTAGGGCTTGTCGGGTTTGTCGAAGACGAGGTACATTGCCGATATATTATTTTGTGTTCACTCAACACTGTCATATGAAAGCGGGAGCCATCGGCCCGTTCTTTCTCCGGTTCACTGGGCACGTATGCTGACTCCTCGAGTCTCCTATTTCTTCTGCATCTTGTTGCTTGCTTCTTCTGTACCCAACTCTGCTCAGCAATCGACTCGAGACTCGAGTTTTACAATTCCAGATCTCATTCCGGGAGAGCCCTACTGTAAGATGGAGGAAAGCGAGCCCGTCGACTGGACCACTCTGCCAACAGAGCTCTTTGAGCTCGTAGGCACCTTTCTCCCCACGAGGGACCTGCGCGCCGTCCGACTTATCAATCGCAGTGCGAATAAGAAGATCCTTCGACACTACACCAAAGTCAACTTCTCAACCGTCAGCATTCTGCTCTGCTACGCTGCAAGCATTCGCGAAGCAGCCAAAATAGTCGCTCACCCCGTATTCGGAACGGCTATTCGTCAGATCTCCTTGTGTGTCGACACGATCATTCTAGGAAACACTGATATGGACCCGGACAGTTACCTGGAAATATATGGCGTAGGGAATTACTATGATGGTCACGACAACGACGCTCAGATTTTCAACTCTTCCGCGTGCATCGACGAAATCGCGGACATGAATATGAGTGGCGAAGACAGGCAGATCTTCGAGCGGATTTGGCAGAGACTAAAGGAGATCAACAAACTCGAAACGGTGCACTTGACGGACAGCCAGCTCATGACCCCAGGAAGCGAAGTCGAGCAGCGCACACCTATTGCTTGGCAAGAGTTCTGGGGCAGCGGCGCTCTGTCCTTCCCCTGCATAGAGGCGAAGAAGCTTCCAACATTGGTTACCGCTCTAGACACCTTGGCCGAGAAAGATCTTATGCTGGACACCTTTTCAATGGAGCCGAATCGATGGGCATATCTTGTGGATGACCCTTTGACTTCAAGCCACACTCTTGATGCGAGGCTATTTCGTCAGCTCAAGAAGCTGCATCTGAGAGTGGCGCCAAGCGGGTTTGGCGACAGTGTGAGGTTCGGCAGTACGACCGGCCTAGGATCTTCGATCTCTGCGATGCGTCGATTGAAACAGCTTACGATCGAGTGTCCTGGATGGTATGTCATGCACAATCCTCGCTACACCCAGGAGCACCTGGAGGACGCCATTCGGGGCCAGCAGGAGCGAATTTCTCATGCAATGTTCGGGCACGACTCTGTGTTGCCTGAGACGATAGAGTATCTCTGCGTCAAGATGCATTGGGTCAACCTTCGAGACATGGGCGATCTGATTCGGACAAATCCTCAGCTCAAGACGCTGCAGGTCTACGCTGGCGTCCAGGAAGCATTGGGTGACGAGCACTCCATGTCCTCGGATGCTGTCGTGTCTGAGCTACGTGCCAGCACTGGTAATGCCGAAATCGAACTGGACATCCACGTTCCGTCGAAGTCTTGGTACGCAGCACAGCTGTAAATCTTCGATGATGAGGGGGAGGAAGTGTTGCCTTTGTGCTTGTGGAACGACTTGTGCTCACGATCGATTCGTGGATGGGGGAAGGAGTGTTTCATCGCGATCTCCCAAGAGGTGCTGAAGCGTGGTATTACATAAGATGCTGCAAGTCATAGATCGATAGTCGACTCGTGACGGGCTGCGATTGGAACTGGCTCTTGGGTGGCAGGGAGAGAAGTGTACAGTGGCATGTGCGGCGGTTCTGACTAGGCTCAGTCAGTCTTAATTCTGCATTCCTGGCCTTGCAGCGAATCCGTCGTATTTTGTCAGCCAAAAAGTAGAAAATTATTTGGGCGGAGCCGCTGCGCTTAGATGCAAACGTGAACGTTGAAGTGAAGCTTCACTTCAACGCGCATTAGGCAGTCACGTCTTAGCGTCTTGGCACGTCGCAACACAAACACTTTCCTTTCCCATCAACTTTGTCCTGCACTTGTTGTACAATAACGCCGACACTCATTTTCGACTCACCGACAATGGCATCGCCGGAGCCAGTCGACCACGGCGAATCGCCCTCTGAGGCCGAAACCCACCCACAAGAGGAGCAAGAGAGGTAAGTGATCATGAGCGACTACGGCGGCGGCGGCAGCAGCGGTGTGTCTTTAGTGCGAACCAACAATGGTGCAGCGAGAGGCGGTTCAGGGTACTTTTCGAAGATTCGAAGGACCTTCTTCACAGTGTTCGTACTGTAATAACCTTCGCCGGCTTTGTCGAAGCCATGCACGACGACTTGTTGCTCGAAGATCTCAAGCGCAGGACCGATCGGACCAATGAGTACGAGTAGGTCATCATTTCGAGACAAGTCCGCAAATATGTACTAACAGAGCCGAGTTGCGGCTTCTATCCCGAGATCGTCATCAAAGAGACAGGAACTGAGCCCTCCGACCTCTCCCAAGTTGACATCGCCAGGATGATCTCGGACGCACTTGCTCCACACGGGGACGGCACAATGGACGGTTTGCTCCGTTTAGTGGACTACAGGTTTGCTTTGGTGGTCGACACGGCATGCCGCGAATTGCAGAATTTGCTCTGCAACACCCGGCTCGTGCTCCAGAGATTGACTAGTCATCCTTTTGGCAAGGACCACGACCACGTGCGAGAACTTGTCGACACAGATATGCGAGAATTCTTCAACGTTGATATGGACGGAATTGAAGCCTCTCTATCGGCAACACGTCAGGATGTTGCAAATTGCGCGACAGAAATCTTCACATCTGTTCATCGCACTTTCGGAGCGTTGCGCGATACTCTCCACCAGCTTCGATGCGAGGCGAAAGAGAAGTGCGCTGGCTCACATATCCAGAGCGCGTGCGATAGGCTCGATCGTGATCATCAACGGCTGTTTCTCATCGGAGTGGCCGGAAAACTCCACGAGGCTCCATTTTGCAACGAGGCCAACGCGGAGTTCGTTCGCGACCTGTGGCAGGATATTATAGCAGCCATGGGACTTCTGAAAGCTGAAGCGCTAGGTGATTGCGCTCAAAAGATGTACGAATGGCTAGACGTCAAGATTCGTGGGGAGTTGCAGGAGATCTTTCCGAGCGAGTTCGTAGAGACTCTGCAAGATTGATGCATGGGTATCTGTCATGAGCCATTGACGGAAAATGGCTCCTGCCGTCATCTGGCGATGGTATAGCCTGCGGCTTCAAGCATTGAGCCAAGGGATTGAGGGCACGCGGCACTCTCCCAGGCAGGCGAGCGACGCAGAGAGCTTGCACGGGCACGTATCACCATGAGACTTTGGTACGTACGCTCTCAACATCGTCGATTAATTTTTCATCCCATATCTCACGTGCTTCGGGTCATTCTTGTTGTCGGATTCTCCGTTGGATCAAGTCCTTTTCGTCCGTGAGACCTCGCAGGCCGGCGGATGTATCGGGCTTTCGTATGCTCCGGTCGATCGCTAAGTCTTGCTTGCTACAAGGTCTGGCTTATGTTTCATCGTGCAGCGAACTGCTTCGTCGTACGACTCTGCTCGTAGAAGTCTCGAAGGCCTGAAGCGCAGAGGTGCTGTTGTAGTGGCTGTCGGTCCTGGAGCATGGCTCTGATGCTCGAATGTCCTTGCCCTTGCTCACCGCGGAAGCGGACCAAGTCCTATCGCCTCAACTCTGGAGTGCGGCCAAGTGACCTTCTGGGAATGTTCAACACTGCAAGTTAGCAGCCATCTTCGGCCATCTTCGCACAAAACACTGCATGTTGATGCTCAGTTGCCTTATTCGTTCTCCTCTGCACAGCACCTGATCAAAATTGGTGAGATGCGGACCGCATGCCAAAGAAGGCAATGCATTATCATTATCATTGGAGGGAGTAACAGCCTTTCACAGTAATGCACAAGCGAATCGGGAGAAATGCCGACGGAGTTCGTGTCAGCCTGCTTGTCCGAGCAAATACCTTCAATAACCTTCATGGTCTCTGTGCACAAACATGTGCAAGCGGCGTAGTCCCAGTCCGTTTCATGTTGTTGGCTTACAGTAGTACTTTGATTCACTTCCAAGACGTAGCCCAGCGTGCCACCTTGCTTTCACCCGCTTACCAATGACCAGACTCCAGAGTGTAGGTATCGGTCTCAAGCAGTCTCATGCCTGGAGTTGGGCTGACAAAGTCAAGGTACTTTGCCGGTCTTCCGAGATTTCCGTTCTGTTGTTGGGGGTACAGGATGTCCATGCGACAACCCAGTGCTTATCAATTGCTTGTCGCCTATTGGGAAGTGGCAACCACAGAGAATTCGAAGACCTTGCGATCATCAAGATGAAGTACTGCAGAAAGTGCCGAGTAGCAACGAAGTAATCGCGATGATGGCTGGATGGAAAGCGCGAATCGAGAAAGTACCAAAGGTTTCGTGTTATGGGTTTTCCCAATCCGTTGGCTCGGTAATTGATACACTTTATAATCCATCATAACCTTCTTCACATCCCCCGAAATCTGAGCTGTCTCGGCTGATCTATGCCGTGATTGCAAGCAACGTACGAGAAGGACTTGATGCAGACAGCAGAAGTAAGCCTCTTGAGCCCGAAGTCGCGTCTAAGTGCTCGTTAAAGTGTGGGATGCATCATATTGTACACGACTGCGGGCCTGCTGGCAAGGCGCGATAATATTATCATACGTGATCTGGTCGTTCGCGAAGACCATTATGGGGCAGGAGCCGGGGCCTCTGTTCCGCTTCCAGCACCTGCTCGAGGTCCTGTCGTAGGTGGCAGCAGAAGCGGCATATATCCTTGTTGGCACAAACTCTGTTAGCTAGTGCAAACTTTGTTGTGTAACGCGTTGTCGCGTTGAGGGCAGTGTTCCAACATCGTCAGGAGAGAAATGCAAGTGCAGGAGGAATTGTGGGTCCGCGCTTGCAATCGCCAGACGAGGGAGCAGTAAAGAAATCCGGAGACAATGTCCAGCACGTACCGACGCCTAATGACATGATGGCCATACCCACGGATAGGTACGCGGGTGACGACGAGGCCGCTTTCTGCGCGGGGGTCTCAGTGAGCCAGCTTTGGAGTGAAAACAGGACGGCGGTCCATCCCAAGAGCCTGGAACATCGTGAGCAAGGTCCCGGTGGAGCGTGGCGGCGAATGCTTTACTTGTTCCTTGTGAAGATCTACATCACAGCAAGTATTAGTGGGCAAGACTTGTCCATTGCAGTCATGACTACTTACGGCTGCCATTGGCAGAGTACTTGTCATGGTGCCTATGGGATGAAACGTCAGCAAAACCCGTGCCAAGGGCGCGGGCCCTCGGTGAGAAGGCATTGCCTTACTCTGAAAGTCTGTGCTGCTCTCGTCCTTCTCAGGAGGTTGGTAAGGTACGACTAGGCAGGTAACACAGTTAGCCTTCACTTGCGCTTGTGCCTCTGCAAGCGGTGCTGGCCGATGAGGCAGCGCGAAGGGTTCGTACTCAGGTCCGGCCGACGCATGTCCTTCTTGGAGGCCATCGTGGCTCGATATGCGGAGTCGGGAGGAGGGTCGGGGCAGTGGCGAGATGGCTGGTGCGATGAAGAATCGGTGTGCCGTGATAGTGCTCCGGGGTTGCGCAAGTGTGGTGAGAGTGGGTGAAGTCGGGCTTGGAGACGAGAGCTGGCCGTCGGGCGAACTAGTGGACGCTGCCGAAACGATGTTGCCAAGCATCTCTGGTGTTCACAACTGGTCGGGCCATTACTTATCGTGCTACGTACAGCATCTCTACAGTCCGACGATAAGGAGGAATGCTTGGGGGCAGCGAGCGTCTGCCAGTATCATCCAATGAGGCGAGATAAGCACCAAGTCCAGGTTCGAGTGATATGTCCCGTTGACTCGCAGAGTGGCGTGGGCTGGTGCACGGTTCTGCTCTGCCATGTTCATCTATCTATTCTCGCACAGGCTTGACAGGGGCGAAGAGAGATGGAACTGAAGCGTTTGTGATTGACCTCACCGCGCAGGCGAACATGTGCCACTCCTGAAACAGCTCGACGGGCACGTACAGCAGCGATGGAGGGGAGGGCATCGATGGTGAGACTCGGCGATTCAGGTTGGCCAAGAATGGCGACAGGACGGGAAGGAAGGCGGGCCGAAAAGGCAGAGCAGCTGGCAACGTGGGCCAATCCTCCGTTGGTCCTGCCTGTGCTGCTGCTTTGGGGGTGGCCGTTGGCGGTACATACAGGCGTTGCGCACGACTATCTCGGGGAGCGAGTGACAAAGAGGATCAGCAGCTCTGCCCTCATCATCGATTCGGGGGCACGGGGCTTGAGTGCTGCGCCGGAAGAATGTGCCTGAGCGCCAGAGCTTACCACCGCTGATTATGCCGTTTGCCGTGGATGTTTCGGAATGAGCTGCAGCACATCACCAATCTTCTGTGCTTTGTTCAGCAGAATACTGTACACGACTGTCGAGGTGGGCACGCGCCATCCCGGTCCGTGGATTTATGCACCCACTTCAGAAGAAGGCCTTGTGCAACGGCATGACGATGCTCGGAAATACTCGCTCATTTCGTCCACGGGCCATCGCTATAACACAGTATTGCCGCCGTCATTACTCTTGCCACCGGTCTCGCGGGTGCCGTGCTGGACTTGTCCGTGATCGATGCGTCTGATCTGGTCGTGTCTCGACTAAGCAGAGGCGCCGTGCCCGAAGCAGAAGTGTGGGAGTGGGCGAATCGCGTGTGCAGCATCGAGACTGCAGTCCTTCCGTTTCCGCCTTGTTCGGCTATCTCGCCCTGCTCTGTGCTGCTGCTCCGCTCATCTGCACGCCTGCTGCTGCTGCTGACGCGACGGGCCCTGGTCGCTGCCCTTTGTGTGTGTGTGTGCATGGGATCCCTCCATCGCTTCCCATCACTGCATTACTACGTGCCTGCATACGCTCCTGCTACCACTTCTCACACTGCCACCACCACCACCACCGCACCACCCACTCTGCCGACGCCGACCTGCCCTCGTCCGATTTCACCACCGCACTCCGTCGCCGACATGGCGTTGAAGAGGTCGACCAGCTAGGGCGTGCCGCGAGCGTCTGACGATGATGCTGCTGCTCGCTCAGCCGTACTATGGATCATGGGCACCGACCACTGGGCGGAGGAACGGGACAGCGACCACTGCCTCCCCAGCGCGCCGTGAGCGGCTCCCACGCCCTCCAGCAAGGCCTCAAGAGGCCCGCTGTCCCCTCGCGCCTCAATAATGTGCGCTCCGTCTCGCAACCCGGCTTCTATGTCGACTTGACTTCCGATGCGGCTGCACGACAGAACGTTGCTGCGTTTACGAACAATGGCGGCTCACTGTACACGTCTCCCAACGTCATCGACCTCAGCGACGACGACCAGGCACGACCAGCGAAACGAGCCAGGACCGACGCCCACGTCCCTCCTCCCGGCGAAGGCGGCGTGCAGGATCCCGCTCACCGAAGACTACCCGGCTCACCTCTCCCACCCCCTCCCGTTCCGCGACTGCCTGCGTGTATGGGAACGAGTCGTCGACCCGTGGTGGACAGGCTAGCACGAAGGGCGAATGGCCTAGAACCACCACTATGTGCGACGCGCTTGCCGCTACCGAAGCAGGTGGCAGACTTTGCGCCTTGGAATGGACAACATCCGGAAGATGTCATGACAGACGGCGTGGTGAAGGGCGGCTACTACGACAAGCCTCCCGGGCCCAATTCGACTGAGACCAATTCAGCGAAGCCGACCATATGGCCAAATCTGTCGGCAAAGAATAACATGGGTCTGCAGACTTTGTCATATCTATTCACATCGGTACTCGAGAAGAGGCAGGCGCTCGGGAAATGCACAGCGCCCTCGACCTTCAAGCCGCCCCCGCGTGTAACCGTAACAGACACCAAGCGTGAAGCCTGGCTGCGTGACCTCGCTAATCCCGAGGTACCCTTGCGGAAACAAAGCAGGACCATCCCGCATGGAATTCGGGGCAAGCTGCTCATGGAACAGTGTCTGGGCAAGAACATCGCCATGCCGCGGGCTGTCTGGCTAGCAAAGTGTGTTGGAGCTAATGAACTTCGAGCTTTCCGGAGAAAGGGGGTCAGTGGCACCGCTGCCGCTGCGGGCGAAAGCAAATGGGTTCGCGAATGGACCGTGCAAGTGGAGTACTTCCTGGAGAGCGTTATTTCTATGTGTGGACAGCCCGAGTGGCAATCGAAGATGGACTATGCCGTCAAATTGGCCACGGCCTTCTATGCAGAGCGCCTACTTGAGCGGGATCACTACTTGGACTGGATTGTCTCGTCGTATGCACAGGCTACCACGGACCGACTACCGATTTGGATCATTCTAGTTCAGCTCTACTGGAAAGAAATAACAAGCTTCGGCCGACGAGGGCGCCAACTTGCTGAAGCTACTCTGGAAAACCTACAACAACTCACTCGGCTCGACTCGAGGGTTCACGATTCGCTGAAGGCTAGATTGCAGAAACTCGTCATGATCATGGCTGTGACCAATCGAGGCTGCCTCATCATTCCGAGGAGTTGGCAAAAGTATCAACACTTGCTGACACCCAAGGCTGCAGCTCCCGGTACCCCTGCGCAGAATATTACCAAGAGGAATCGAAGATTACTAGCTCCACTGATGAAAACGCCACAGAATACGCGATGTCCTCTGTTGACCTTGTACGGGATTCTGGATGCTCATGCGCATGCACTGCACGTGGATGTGGAGAGACTCGCCACAGCTTGCCAGGCCATCATCCCAGAGGTTGACAAATTGATTGCCGCGCTGCTGACATGGTCTTCGTCGATATACCGCACCGGAGTTAATCGAGCATACCTCGCTGCCAAAGTCATTGCGATTCTTGCATCGAAAGGTCTAGATACTGATGGTGCAATACTGAGCTTCCTGGGGATTCCACAGTCGGGATCTATAGTGGCAGCTGACGTGCACCGCGTACTCACAGAACTCGTGCGCGAGAACGGCTTTTCATGTGGAAGATACCTCCAATGGTTGATCACATCTGGCGCAGTTTCAGGGAGCGCATCACCGGACCTCGCCACTGGCTTGCTCATAGCGCTTCCCGCGTCTGCTTTACCCGCTCATCTGCAAAACACGCGAAAGTCCCTACTACACAGGATCTCGGACGTGAGAGATGATAGCAGCCTCGTTCCAGCAATAATGGGCGTGGGTATCGACGATGGTGACACAGCCTCGTGCGTGCGCGTTATGCAGCAAACCGAGAGTCTGGGCGCAGCTGCCAAGCAGGAGCTTACTGATGGGCTCACTGCACAAGTGGAATACCTGGTAAAAGAAGGCATTCTTACGCATGCATCGTTTTGCTTCGCGCGAGATGTGCTCGAGATCATACTGGATATGCGAGCGTTGCGCCACCTGCTTCAGATGTCTATGGCCTCAGGTGACCCCGGCATCTTGGCCAGTGTCAGTGATACCATCAGTCATCATCGCAAGTCATTCGCAGCCATGGGATACCTGATGCCGATGGTGGATGACTTGCTTGACCACTATCGAGTCTTGCGGTCGCAACAGGCACTTGACAGAGCACTTATCATCTCGCTCATTACTTTGACCAAGCCATGGGCCGACAAGATGCACCTTTTGCAAAGCCAGCAAATCCTCGGTGCCTTGCCGAATGATTTACTGATCTGCGAACAACAGACCTCCATGGCTGTCTGCTCGCCCGCATCTGATAGTCTGGTTAGCATGCAAGCGGGAAGCCTTGACTCTGACCAGGAAATCGATGCAGTATTCGCTAGTGGGAATACTATGGACGAGCAGCTGATGCAACGGGTATTTGCGAGAATTGCGCAGCGCGCAGGCAAGTTCGAAAGCCATCAAGATCACGCCGCCAGCAAGCTTTGCGCATGGCTCACACAGCTCCGTGCTGTCGATGCCACCAACTTTGACCTACTCGCCACCAGTCATGTGCAGGCGTGTCTCAGAAGCTCTGGCGACGCGGCCTCCTCATTGACATTGATCAGCGCACTTGTCGCAAGCGGATGCGTGGAATTCGAAACAGTTATCGGCTTGTCCCAGAGTATGAAGACACCAGCGTCAGCGTGCACTATGATCCGTCTTCTCACGGCAACAGCCAGCATATGCGTTGGGCTTGGCGAGCACGAAGCCTACCGCTTTCGAGTCATCCAGCAGCGGACCTGTCAGACTTCTGCCGACACGCTGATACCATTACTTATCACTGCTATGGACGACACCAAGTTCCCTGCTTCTGACCCAGGCATAATCACGCTGCTTCTTGAGTACACTGTCAGCAGGTATCAGGTCTGTCTACGTGCGCTAACAAGCGCTCGTCCATCGCCAGTGTTCCTCGCCAATTGCACGAAGCTTGTCACGAGAATGCTGTCTCCGTCCTGCGATGAGTATGTTCTAGTGGTCGGGCTTGATGCGAAGACGATCATTGGTCTCGCCGATGCTATCTCTGTTGCGCAGTGTACGATGGCATTAGCTCTGCTCGCCAAGAAGGAAGCATTGCGAGGGTCGCCAAATGAGAGTACCCTACAAACAGCAATACTTGACGCCATCATTAACGGAAGCGAGATATGGCCACAACTACTCGAAAGCGCTGGGCAGGACACAGTTCGCAGCATTTACCAATGGGCAAAAGATCAAGTGTTGGCTTGTACGTCATTGGAAACCGGTCCTGCCAGTATTGACGAAGCTCAAGCAAGTCGCAATCTTGACATCTTGTGTGTTGCTCATCACGCTGCCAAAGACAACAGCAAGTCTCAGATCGTCTCGGGCATCTTGGACAGATTAAAGGAACTATTGGAGCGCATGCCAAAGGAACCCCTCGGTGCAGAGCATAAACAATACCTCATGGCCTTGCGGATTCTCCTCCATCTCAGCATCCTCTACGCCTGTGATCCATCGTCGGACCGTGACGGCCCTCGAGCCAGTCGCGAAAGCCTCCTCGCAACACTGTGCATACTTCTTGGACACCCCGGCCTGCAGTGCCATCAGGAGATCCTGGAATACATTCACGATGTTGCATCTGCTCTTTCGGATGCATTGCCTGCTGAATCTCTGACCGCTCTGGGGCACGCAATGCTTCGAAATGGAGTTCGTGACCCACGACTAGCTTTCATCCTCGGCATGATCAACAACCCTGACGCTTGGCTTGCTCTCGTGTCTTACCCGCAGCCGCAGCCCGGTGGTGGAAGTGCGCAGGCCAAGGCGCTGTTACAACGAGCCGCGCAGCAACAACAACAAGCGCAGGCTGCAGGCAGACCTGGCCCGATGTCTGGTGCTGGAGGGTCCGCTGTGCTGCAGCGTGCGATGTCGATGAGAGCTGGACAGCAACCTCAGGGCGAGCCCAAAGTTGTACCGTATACACTTCGCCGATGGGAAATGATGAGTGATGCAACACCGAGCATGGGAGACAACGATACAAGTCTCAGTCTTGGGTTGTTTGGAGCAAGGAAAGTGTATTGAATGGCAATCGCACTAGATTGGAGTACGAACTAGAGGGACATGGACAACATTGAGAGTCGGTCCGAAAGATGACGATATTAATCGGAAAGAAAGGTGTACAACGGCGTATCTTGGGAATGAAACTTTGGTTTGGCGGGAACAGAACGAGTGCAGTCTGTTTGGTGGCATTGGATGGGAATATCATGGAATCACGATCAACGGAGCACACCAGGGCGATCCTTTCTTTTCTTCTATTTCACTTTTTTCTTCTGGTTTTATCTTACTCGGCATTTCTGGAAGCGTTCAAGCGGTCAGGAGCTGTGTATCTTTTTTTCGTGCTCACTGGCATTGTTTTCGGTTCATCGGAGATGTATGAGTGGGAGACTGGTGGAAGTGCCTAGAGGGGCAGATTGAAGGAGAAGTAGAGCATATAGTGGAATGCTGTATGATGAGACGCAAATTTTAGTTCAAAGTTTGAGTTGCTCTCGCTTTTGCTGCGCTTGCTGCACTATACGACAGCTCTTTTTGTTTTGTTCGGATACTGATCGCTACGCTTGATTCTCGACGTAACCTCTTCCTCTCTGCTTGCGATGTCGCTTACTGTCACGATCAGTGCAAGTTATAACTCATGTAGCCGTTGCTGACCTAAAATCTTAGAGCAGCAACTCTGTGCATCGTTCTTGCCTTGCGCCGTTATGCGTATCTCGCAGGCTTGGATTGGGCAATTCGAACCTCATTGCCTCCATTCATATCATGCGCACATCATCATCATCATCATCATCATCATCATCGTACTCTTCTTCGTCTCGTTTTTGCCTTTTTGCTTTCCCATTCTTCTTGGTCTAAATGGTAGCTCCATGACTCCTTCCATCTTCGTCGTCGCTTTCGCTTTCCATCCCGTTCGAATGCTCTGGCGCTGGGCTATCTTGATCAGAAGTAGTGACGTTGTTTTGGCCTGTTGTGAGGCCGTACCCTTGCACGATCTCCCCTACGTGAAGATCGGCAGCGTGGGACATCCATGGGATCTTGCAAAATGATTTGCCACCGCGTCGACTACAGTCTGGGCGCTGGCAAATGTGTCCGAGGAAACACGTGGCGGAGCGGCAATTTCCTGTGAGAAGTGGTCAGTATGGGCGAGGAGAATGTGGGACAGGACAGAGCAGAAGCCTACCTCGTTTCGGGCACGGCTGGTGTCGAGCTACCCATTTCAAGCACTCAAGCATTTTTGGTGTTACTGCAGAGTGGTCGTATGGGCATTCATCGCCTCTGAGACAGTACCCATTGAATTGAAAATTATTGCACAACTTCTTCTGCGCAACTCGGGCCTCGAATTCTGCTCGTTCTTCGCGGGTGGACGGAGGCGTGTACGGGTCCAGGCGGTGTTGGTCATGGTTGAGCGCAATCTTGTCGGGTAGTAAGTCCTCCTGTGAATATTGAGTGAGCATTCTGAAGCATGCATTGAGCCAAGTCTGGAGGAACGCGGTTGCCGCAAGATAGACTTACCTCTCGTGGTAGCAACGCAGCTACGTCAGGAGGTGCGTTCCCAGCACTTGCATGGTCGGGATGGTCGACCGACCCTATGTTACCTGTCATGAAGTCGTTGTCACTTTTGGCCAGGTTCGACATCTGGAATTTCGCTTGTGCAGTTCCATTTGCAGGTGCAGGTACATTAATTGATATCGTGGTATCCTTCTCGTGCCTGAATTTACAGCCTGATCCGTACCTGCAATTGCCCTTCTGGTAGAATGCACAAACTAGAGTCTTGGTCTTCTCAACAGGCGTCGTCTGGTGCGGTGAGACGGGTGGGCGCTCGGTTGGCTGAGAAGTATTGACTTTAATTGGGACACCATGGCTTGTGCGATCGCCAGGCAAAGGCGAGCTTCGAAAGACGCCCAACAGGTCGTCTTCTAGCAAATTCAATCTTGAGAATTCGCGGTGGGTGGCGTAATGTCGTATCAGCGTGATACGGTGTCTGTTGCCCATGTAGGGTTGGAGTTCCGATACGTAGCCAACATCATGACAGGCTGCGAAGAAGACGTGCTTGCACTGTGTGCTCTCAACAAACTGGCGAAACACGGCTCGTATCTTGAAATCGGCGTTCTCCTTCAGCTCGCCGGCGTCGACAAAATCGAATAGATCTCCTGAGCGATTGAAGCTGGCCACGAAGGGTGCAATGGACCGCTTCTCGGCGCCGCAGAGTTTTGCAAATGCAAGTGCTTTGGAAAGGCCGACAAGATTTGCGTAGATTCGCACCATGACACGGCAGTGCTCGAGTCCCAAATTCCGGAGTCGCAATTTGATGGCTTCATTGAGCATATTTGCAGCATTTGCGCCGCCTTCAATACCGTTGGTGACCAAGGTATCGTTGAACACGTAGCCATCGCCATCGACCAGGAGCAAAACGAAAGGGTCACGGTCTTGGCCTCTAACCTGCTGCTTGTAGTTGTCTCTGGCCATTCGAGCTTCTTCATGGTCGCTCTGCAAGCGTTGGTAATCGGTCAGCAGGGCTAGGCCGTGTCAGCTGTGGTCAGATGTCATGATATGCCATTCGCGAGTGCACGAACCTCGATACTTGTCCAAGATTTCAGTCTGTGTTTGCGCATATCTATCGCTCTGGAGGCGGTATTTCTCCAGCTGCGCGGCGGCATCAGCCAATTCTCGCGCGCTTAACATGGTGGGAGCGAAGTCCGAATGTGCTCGTAAAAAGGCTCGCAGAAAGAAAGCTCGACTTGCGAGAGCAATGAAAGGCTTTCACAATCGAAACGGAAGCAGAGAGAAAGAATGGACGCCTGAAAGGGCACCAGACGACATGATATGCGGCTTCGCACGCGTGTCTGAGAGATGTTTGTCTCGTCGAGTCTGAGAAGATGAAAGCAAGCGGAAATCACATCGGGTCTATTGCCTGTGCAGGGATGCGGCGGCTCCACTGCGAATAAACAAGACGCGGCAAGCAAGCAAAGCCCCACGACGACCGCGATGGAAAGCGAGCAGCATGTCGAGTAGAACGTACGCGCGTGAGTCTTCGATGGGGAGAGTGGCGCTTGATGTAAATCGATGGGAGCGATGGATGGTCTCGCGCTCGACAAGGATGTTGCAATTGACTTTCGGCTGCCCCGCGAACCGTTTGCTTGACTTCGCGTCGTCGCGTCCTCTTCTGTTGACGCCGTGCAATCAATACTCGTGCGGGATCCCAATTGCTTGCAACGGCCAGACACAGCCATGGACAGCAGTGCACATAACGCCCTGAATGGCTGCGTCACGTCGCTGCGCTCGAGCATGCAGCTGCTGGAGTCGAGCATCAATATCTTAGACAGCGGGGTGAACGACTACCCACGCCTCGCGAAAGTGCTACAGACAACCAGGGTAGAACATGTCCTCTACAGCTGCCAGGTGGTGCTGAGATTGCTGACACTAGATCTAGCACTTCGAACTCGTCTCGGAGCACGATCTGACCACTGCCCAATCCACCCTGCTCTCCGAAATCCAACCTGAAGTCACGAACCTCCTTGCACGCGTGGAAACGTACCTCGACAAGCTGGGGCGACGCGAAAAGAGCCTGATGGCCAAAGCGGAGTTGCAAGAAGGTAGACTCGCGCAGCCCTCACGAGCAAGTTCTGGGTCCAAGAGTCCCGCACGTAGACCAGTCGCTGGAGGGCTCGGCAACATGGAAGAGATGAAGATGCAGCAGCTACGACAGAAAAAGGAACGTTTGAGCTATGCTGTAGGAAGATTGGAGCTGCAAGCAAGTCAGAGGCAGAGGCAGTTGAGAAAGAGCATGGCTGCGCAGTGAGACTCTGGTCCGGTCACTCGCACAGTGTGACATTCGACTTCACGCCGGTCCCACGCATCGACCACCCAGCCCCAGCTCGTCCGCGATACAAGAATGGACCGGACCATGCACAAGAGTGCGAGTCCCCTGACTATCTCGAACATGAGGCGCCCGAGTAGCTCAGACGCTGCACCACGATGATTCGAGAAGAATGGTGTGATTTCGTCTAACCAAAGCTCCTGTTCTCTGCCACATGGGTAGTGGCAGTGCGCCCTCCTTGAGACGATCTGCCACCTCGTCCGCCTTCGCCAGGGACGTCTGGAAAGGCACTGTACTCCACGCACCACGCTTCATTGCAGTGAGCGCGATCCCTGTGGTGGTCCTCTGACCATCCGAGCAACCCTGAATGAAACAGACTCTGGACAGACTGAGATTAGGAGGGGCCTCGAGATGACAGAGTACGTTGTAGTGATAGCTGCTCGAATTGTAGGCGGAGAAAAGACCATCGACACCAAAGAAACGATCCGCATTCTGGGGGTATATACAATTCGAAAAGTCAGTTAACGAAACAAAAAAGTCCCAAAACTCCTCTGCTCTGTCCACAGAAGCTGATGGAACCCGGCCGTGAGTCGCTGAAAAGCGTAAAGTCTTCGAAACGAATCAGACACAAAAAATGCACATTCTTCCCGGGAATGGCTCCAATCCCCCTTGCTTCAGTATACCATGGGTCGTGCTGAAAAGCGTCCACATGCTCCAGGCTCTAAGGTATGCTGACGTGACGCTCGTTCTTCTCGCTTTTGACGCTCTCTCTCCTCCTACGGAGCGTTCGATTCTGAGGCTCTCGAAGCCCCTCCACGGACGCTGCCACTGAGACTCGCGCCAGACACATCCCGTGTAGGCAGCCCTGGGCTTGAGATCGGCGGCACTCCAAGAGATCCAGAGCTCGAGATGTTGCTCACCTTTCGCTCAACACCAGAGTCGGCGCCATTTGCTTGAAGCGACGTCTGTCTCGATTGCGAAGAGGCGATTCTACCGCCTGTGGGGACGCTGGCAACCGGTGTCACCCCACCCTGCACACGCTGGCGCGTGCCTGGGAGATTCTTCAATCTCGACGTTCTCCAATTCTCGTACCATGTTCTGCGGCTGATATCACGTAGCTCCACGCGCCATTCGGAGAACACACTGTCGCGGAGACGTCCAAAATCGCAATGACTGGCATCGTACGGATCCGCAAAGCCCCATGGGAATCGGCGTCCGATTTTCTCTCCTTTCTTTGGTGCGGGCACGTATGGAGGCAGGTCGTAGATGTCCGGCGAGAACACTGACATTGGGAGATACGGCGTCTCTCCATTGCTGGTTTCCATCAAGGACAGGCTCGATTGACGCCGGTGAGACTTGCCCCGCCCTCCCGGGGAAGAAGAGTTGGACTTTCCGGATCCGGTGTCGTCATTGTCGCTGTTGGCCTCTTCTTCAGAGTCTTCCTCCAGCTCCAACGCTTCCAGGGGGTCCAATTTGGCGGTCTTGATAGCGTCCCATACAGTGCGTTTCAGGTACGTGATGTGACTGGTAGTGATCGTATCTGCTTTCCCGATGACTGGAATCACCGTAGTCTTGCCCCAGAGAGCCCGCATTACCTGAAGATCAAGGTCGCTGTCGAGAGTGGATGCAGCCTTCTTGGCGCCGGGCTGCTGAGCAATAGTAGCGCTGAGTCTGATCCGGAGTTAGCATTGTCAAGATGAAATCCGGGAGACTAGCAGCCGGCATTGCCTGCTGCAATTCTGGCTTGCGGGGGCTCTACCGCCACGGGGAACATACCTCACAGGATCCAGTACCAGCAATACGCAATGAATGTGCGTATCTTTGACACCGGGCGTACGCATGACCTTCTGCTCCTCGGCGAACGTCTCTTCAAACTTGCTTTCCACGAATCCAGCCAATTCTCTGCACTGCAGATCGACCACGTTCTTTTCCAGCCCTTGGGAGTCCCACAACGTCAGACCAATTCGCTCTCCTTCGATCTCCGATTCCAGGTATGTCGAAGTGAACGAGGAGCTTCCGCGGCTGCCATACGAGGTCTGTGGCTCGGGCTCGCTCCCATGAGGCTGCTTGCCAGGTGGCAGGGCCAGCGAGTGCTTGAGGAAAGAAATGAAAGAAGTCTTGCCACTGTTCTTAGCTCCGACAACGAGGATGCTGGAAAGTTCGTTAGCTCTGATTGCTTCTAAGTGCCTGGCTCTGAATGACAACTCACTTGAATGGTGTCGGATCCTTCTTGCGCCGAATTCTGCGAGGACTGTTGAACGCGTTAACATTCGTTGTAGTTGATGCGTACGAGAAGCGGCCGCGATTCGCCATGCTGGTGGTGTCGGAGAGGTCTGGCGCTACATACTCGCCACTGCTGTGGACACCATTGATTTTGGCCGAAGGAACGGGCGGAGAAGAGCTGTTCAGGGCGCTGTCAGCCCGGCCACTCGAGTAGCCTGGCGGCGAAGAACTGCTCATGGCGGAGCTCGACGGCATGCCTTGCGACTGGCTGGGGCGAGAGAAGTTGGCGGTCGGTCTGGTGGGGCCAGATGCGGAGGCGGATGAAGTGGTGTAAGCAGCGTTGAAGATGGCCACGCTGTCTGGTCGTTCCTCGCTGAACGGATTCATTCCTGGCAGCGGCGCGAATGAAGGGAGGTGCGGTGGTTGCTGTCGAGGCTGCGCGGCTTCCCTCTTCGCCTTCTCCTGCTCCTCCTTCCGCCGACTGCTGCCCATACCACTGACTTTGCGCAACATGCTTCCTGTCTTGCCTGCCTGCGGCGGGCGGTTTGCTGCTTCCTGCTGTACTTGCGCAAAGAGAGTCTTCGGAAGCGGTGGTGCCGTCGGCTCGGCGACGTAGAAGGCGCGTTCGGGCTGGTCAAGTGAATTCTTGCGCGACGAACTGGTGTTGGACTTGCGCAACAAGCTGAAGCTGCGCTTTCGTGGGAGCGCCCCGCCGTCACCAGTGCTCGCCGCTCGACTCCGTCCTCCAACGGGCCCGCCGTTAGTCAACGCGTTGTTGTCGGCGATAGGCCACCCGGTCGTCTTCCTCGCGCCCGATCCAGTCGTGTTCACTCGCGCGAGCGGGCGGCTGTCTGGCAGCTGCTCTGAATGCCGTTCTTCCACTCCAATGGCGTTTGCGACGGCAGCGGAGAAGGCTTCACGCTGGTTGGGGAAGGGAGGGCCGCGCGGCGATGAGGGTATGGGTGGAGGGGAACGATGGCTCGTCGTGTAGTCGGCATCGCGCAGCTGGTCAGCGGAAGAATACCCGGTCGCCATCATGTTTCAAGGGTCAGTAGTCCAGAGGCGATCACCAGGTAAATCATTGCACGACCTCGCTAAGTGTGCTGATCCGCGCATTCGCGCGAAGCGTAGGACAAGATGTCGTCTAGCCGCCCACGCTGCGCAACGTTACCAAGGGAGGAACAGGACAACAAAACACTCGAATCTGGGACCCTCTCTTACGTGCCAGAGAGTCAGCGAATTATCCTTTCGAACCGCCTCTTCGCAACATGCAGCAGCCTGCCACATGTGCAACGAGTAAGGAGCCACCGTGCCGGTCGGGTTTCACATGGATTTGCGCGACTAGGCCCGACGTTGCGGAGATGAGCTTCCTGAAACGCGCCACTCCACAGCTTTCACGTGTCATCAACAGCTGCCGACCCAAACTTCTATATATGCGCCGAACGTTCGGCTTGCATGCGGAGGAGACGGCAGTTGTCTGCACATCCCGTGCATGTCGGGGAGCGACGTTGATCCAGCGCTCCTCGATACCATAGCCATATCAGCGCGTGACGAACGCGTCCAATGGCCAAATTTCGGATTCGCTTCCTTCGCGGCGTCGATCAGGAGCAGCTCAGGACGACTGGCTGTAGTTTTGGGCTGTATCGCCGCACGATAGCAGCGCCAAGCAGCATTAACAGAACTCGTCGGAATATTCGCAAGGCAAGACCATACCTTGGCGTCGACAGCATAGCCATGATGACATGGAAGACATTTTCGTGATGCTGGTGCTGAGCAGGCTGGACCAAAGCGCCGTGCCAGATTTAGAAACCTCGTGGCATGTCCTTGAGCTTAGCAACCATGACATGCCCCATGATTCAGATCCTGAAGAGCCTTTGGTCGACCAATATGTCATGATCAGTGCTCGTGCTGTGGTAGTCGGCCTGATGATGCTAAATGGGTGAGAGTCCACGAAATACAGCTGTTCTGGTTCAGCTTTAAAAGTTCATTGCCATCCTTCATCTATTATACATAGCTTCTGCGCTCTTCGTCGCAACATATGTGGACACGCCACAATAAATGGAAGCCTCTCATTCCTCGCTGCTAACCTGCAGATGCGCGATTCCTCCAGATGATGCGCATTCATGGTACTCTTCTCTGCCCACCTCTCACAAAGGAGCGTCGACCAAGATCCTATTCCTGCCTTGCTCTTTTGTTCGCACCAGCCTGCATGCCCTGTTGCTGCTGGTAGCCGTACCCACCTTGCTGACCCATGCCACCACCTTGGAAGCCCTGGCCGCCTTGAAAGCCACCACCTTGATAACCGCCTCTTCCGCCCATACCATACCCACCACCTCTAGCTCCACCGCCTCCAAAACCTCCTCTTCCCATTGCATTGTTACCCATCATACCACCCATGCCCCCAAATCCGCCACGAAAGCCCATGCCATTCATTCCCATTGCCATCATGGGATTTGCCATCACACCGCTCATCATGGGATTGCCGCTTCCATAGCCATAGCCATTGTTCATACCACCAAACCCTTGTTGGTTCTGCTGTTGCTGGAAACCACCTCGTCCTCCCTGAAAGCCTCCGCGTGGCTGGAAACCACCTCGTCCGCGGTCTTGATAGCCGCCTCGCTGGAACCCGCCACGTTGAGGCGCAGAGTTGTATGCTCCGGCGTCCTTTTTGGTGGCTTGTCCCGAATCACGTCCCTTAAACGGATTGCCGAGACCAACGTACCAGACCTGGAATTGATTTTTGCGCTTGCCTTCAGTTGAGCCTGTGCCATCTTCCTTGGGGACTGGATCTTCCCTTGCTTCTACTGCTCGCTTTACTGCGAAGGCTGCAGCAGGTGTGTCGAATTCCAAGTAGGCTTCGCCGCGAGACTTTCCATTGATCTTGTGTTCGCCAAAGGCAATGTCCCGAAGTTGTGTTTCGACCTCGGCTTGTGCGCAAAAAGCGCGCAGATCTTCTTCTGTAGTCCACCAGTGGAGTTCGGATAGTTTCAATGCCTGGGTGGCGTTCGGCTCGACAGATGTTGTAGCAGGGGTCGATGAGGCTGGTCGGGCTGATGATGTACCATTGGCAGGTGGTGCAGACTGTTGATGCTCATCATGGCCATCATCGGGAGCTTTCCGTTTCTGACCTGTTTGTGCTGAAGGTGCATCTTGCTGTTCCTGATGTGTCTTATCCTGCTGCTCATCGTAATTTTCATACGAATCGTCCCCGAAGTCAATGCGGTCTTCTGAATTCTCTTCTTCTTGATGTTGTTGTTCGTTCTGCGCTTGCTCTTGTGCCTGCGATTCGTCGCCGTAGATGTCGAGATCGAACGTGTCGTCTTCGCCAGACATGGTGGACGTGAGGTCAGCCTACGCTGATGGTTATGCAGGACCCTTCAGGGCTCAGAGAGGTCTGTCACTTGGACAGGAGGGAGGTGAGCGCTTTCAACCTGTTTGGAGAGGTTATGTACAAGTCCTCGAGGGTCAAGTCTGGTTATTGTACAATCAGTCTCGCGATCAATCGTACAGATGTATCCGGTTCTCGTCCTCTTCTTCCCATTCTCTGTCCTCGGTGTCAATGCAGACATACGTACACTGTTGCTCTCCCTCGGCCACTGGTACACAAAGCTTCAAGTAATAGTACAACAGTCGCTGCTCCTGCTAGCGTCCCACTCAAGCGCTGAGTCCAATGCTGTGAGGCTCTTCTGATACCGATGTTCCGATGATACAACACCCGCTCTCGTCGCTGCTTGTGCCGACTCCTGAATGGGGAGGCGCGTCACTCGCCGAGTACCACGGGACAAGGGCTTCGAACGTGCACTGCACCTATTAGTACGCGACGGCCGTGATCTCCACTCGGTGTTTGAACATGCTGCTTACCTTTGTCGATGGCGTGTTGAACAGCAGAAGACGCGCTCTGGAGAGCTCAGAGCACCAGCTGCTGCAGGCCGAACGCTGCCGATGTATCGCCTGCGGGCGGCACGGCACGCCTCCATGTCCGATCCTCGCAGCTGCGGCAATGACGATGTGAAAGGGAACGCTGCCATGCTGAATTGGATTAGCCGGGCAACTGGCCTCGTGACAGTGACCGCACGCTCGCTCACCTGGATCAGGTAGCATTGCTAGCCTGTTCCCCGACCGAGCGGCGGTGTGAAGCAGATTGCGGCATATATAGACATCGCATCATGCCCATCGCACGCGACCATGTCGCCGCCAACATCGCTGCTGTGAAGCAGGCAGAAGAAAGCAGCAAGATGGGTGCGGCAGAGAGCAGCGAGAGCGGGACCACCACCCAGGCATTTGCAGGCGAACAGAGTCGCGAAGACGAAGAGAACGTCTATGTCAGCCTGACCCACGATGCTCTGGACGCCTCGAAGCAAATGGCGAGGGTGAAGAGTGCAAAGGCCGGCGCTGTCGTGCTCTTCGCTGGTGAGTGGCTTTCCCCATTGCCTCGAGACGCCTACTCAGCACTTGAGCAGGACTGTCGATGGCACAGCCATGTCTCAGTTAAAGACACAAAAGCTAAGTCAAACGTTATTCCCTAGGCTGCACACGAGACTCCTTCAACAAGAAAGCCGTCACCCATCTCTCCTACTCAACCTACGCTCCTCTAGCTCTCAAGACGCTCTCTCGCATCGCCCGGGAGATAAAGCGCGATTATAAGCTCACAGCCATTGCCATAACACATCGCTTAGGCCGAGTCGACATTGGCGACGAAAGTGTCCTAATCGCAGTTTCCGCACCGCATCGCAAAGCAGCTTGGGACGCCGGGGAGGCCTGCCTCGAGAGTGTGAAGAAGTCAGCCGAGATATGGAAGGAAGAATGGTTCGAGGATGGAGGCGTGTGGAGGAGTAATCGTGATGGCGAGGCAGGTACACCTGTGACAAAAGGAAAAGAAAAGCTGGAGAGGAGGGAAACAGATCGTCCATCGAAAGGAAAAGAAAGGAAGATGTCCACTGCTGACCCAGCTGCAAAAGATAAACTGCCTTCCAGAAGGAAATCCAGCGCTGCGAATAGCGGTGGGCCAAGTTCGATTGGCATCAAAAAGGCTGCCACTGAACCTTCGAGGCCGAAGACTGTAACACGGACAACCACATTTTACGAAGGCGGTTTCGAGATATAAGTGCGCACTGGACTTTCGCGGGCGGATCATGTTTTTTATGGTATGTGATGTGTGACGGCGATTATGATTAGCTTTACGAGTGCAGTAGCGACAAGACGATTGAACGGGTACCTGCGAAGCGAAGCGAGGCGCATGGATGGGATCTTGCAGGAGTAAATATTCATACAGCGAAAAATAGCTAACAGTTGCCTTTGTTACTGATGTGATGGCAGTGCAAACTTCCTCAAGTCGTACTTGCTTCGTTTGAAATAGTGGTAAAGCTTGCTTCCAGGCGGAACCACGTTCTGCGGCCACGAACAGAAATCACCCTCCAGTGGTCCGCCTCGAGCACTTTTGGAGTGATTGATACCGTCGCTCACAGCCTCTTCGCTCGAGACATTTTTTCACAGCACTTATCATTTCTCGACCGGAGAGATACGCTCACGGGCTCAGACTTGGCATCATAACTCGAACAGAAAATGCATATTCCTATCCCAACCGCTTCTCCGTCCGCGCCTCGACCGGTTCCAAAAGCCACCAAAGAGACCAATGCCCGCGACGATGTTTTCCAGCACTCCTTTTTGATCCTAGCTCTAGCAGCAGAGACTGTCATATGCAACATGGAGCGTATTGTTGCACTCCAGCAGGTCTGGGTCGAAGACTTTGCTAGAATTGTGCAGGGACTCAGAACAATGAGTGCGCAGAGTTGTGGCGCGAGAAGGACGTGTCAAGGCGGCAGTGGCATTGACAAGACTGGAAGTGGATTTTTCAACGCATCACACCCGGAAGCCGCTCAAAGTCTGTGTTGCGAGCAAGAGCTGCGAAGAGACCCGCAGGAGAAGGATCCCGCTGCAGTCAGGAAGAGCTGGACACGGGTCTGGAAGCGAAGATCATGGACACCGACCTCGATCCCATCTGTCGCTCTCGTCAAATCGAAGCGATTGTCTGCACCAGATGCTTTTACACGAAATGGGGTGGAGTGTCGCTGTCGATACGTCGTCAAGCTTGAAGAGATACAGTACCTGTTGGTGCAGGTTGTGGAGCCAGACACCGGACATCTGCCAGCCACCGTTCAACAAATGGCGATAGCACTGCTTTGTGATGAAGTCGAGGCATGGGCGTCAAGTGTAGAGTCGATCAGGGCGATCCGGATGCCTGCGGCGGGAGAGAACAAGTCGCCATCGGGCCGCTACTCAATTTTTGCAAGGTCCGGAGCAAAGGGGAGGGCTGAGTCTGAAGACGTCTCGAGTCCATGAAGTGGCGTTCGAGAACTCCACTTAGGTGCCAGTAATTGCTGATTCCTGGTGGAGGGTGATAGCCGTGCCATGTTCATCATGAATGCGATAGGAAATTGCTTTCGAACTCGCGAGCATTTCAACCGATCGTGCGTGATCTGGATGCACAGTCGTGCTGATTTTGGCGGGTGGAAATGCTTGTGCCTCTTCAACGATCTTGTTCTTTGGCGGAATACCAATTCCATCCCACGATTGCAGCGCCGATGAGACTCGGCACCACCACAATCGCCTTGACTACATTCCGAATCATCGTCCTTTGATCTTCTGCCATGTCTCTGCCAGGCCCTCGTACATGCTCCATCCCGGGTCTCGTTGCGCTCAGCTCAGAGATCAGATGTCCAAGAGATGGTCCAGACAACGAGACCTTGTGCTGCGCACCACCAAGAGTGGTCTCGTCGATGACTTTCCTTTTGCGCTGAGGCCTTGCAGTTGGTTTCGCTGTGTTGGACGCGAGCCGACGAGAAGTGACATTTACATTGGTGAACATGGCCTTCTTGGCGACATTGATGGCCGCCATTTTGCCGTCTACTCGGGTCTTCCGCCTCCTCCTAGAAATCAAGAATGAGAGGAGGTCTAATACGATGGGGGCTGTCCGCTCAAGCGATCATATTCGTCTGCTTGTCGTCCTGCTCTTCTCAACATCGGCCTATTGACGGCAAATTGGTCCCTTCCTGTATACGTGGTTATGGAAGGAGCAAGTGGGAAACGCGACCCTAGCGAGATGCAGATGCAGGTAGTCGCCAAGTCGGGCTGGTTGTTTCTGCAGGATCGTACAGCAGCGAATGTCTTCTCTAGTCTGTACTTGCCACGTACGCTCGCAATACATACACTCGTACAGTAAATTGATATTCATTGAGCGTGAAGTTCACGATGCGTCTGATGCGAAGTGGAGAACGTCACGACTGGTGCAGGGACCAGCGACGAGTCTCGGCCACACCAAAAGGCTGTTGCGGTCTTGCAGACCACGGTACACCTCACACAAGTTCGCTGGCATCTGCACTGCACCGAAACGCCACTGCCCGACGACCGTGGTGTCGGATTCGTGGCGTACACGTTCCGTGATGAAGTGCAACTCCTCTTGCCCGTCTGGAAGAGGATCAACCGGATGAGGGACAGCAAACATCGTGCTGCCGCTCGTGTGGCGCCGACAGACAGCATGATCCCGGCTTGTTCGAGGACGACCTCCTCTTCGAGGACCTCCACGACGAGCAGCCATCTGCATATACTCTACGAGGCCCTCATCATGCACCACACTGTATTGCTGATCAGCCTCGCAGCATGTGCTGCGCCGAGGACGGGGACTGAGTAGGGCGGCCCTAGATGTGGACCCAGCCACGCCGTTCCAATTGGTCAAAGCGACGCCCAACCTCGAATTGCCTGGAGCTCCAATGTGCGGCTGAAGAAGTCTGTACAAGAAGGATCGCGTGCCCGTCCCCGAGCTGTCGCGTAAGGCCATGTCTGCTGCAAACTTCTACGCTGCCGCCATTCGTTTGCCCATTCCTGAACCCGCTGTCAAGTGACTGAGTGAGGCCATTGCAACCCCGCCACAGGCAAGCATGTCGACGTTGAAAGTGGACGACCGTTCGCGGCGAGGCCGATCTTCTTCAAGGTCTGGGAGAGACAGGTCGCGTTCGAGAAGCAATGTTCGAGCCCCAGAAGCCCCAGATGTGCCGCGTACGGGGTGTGCCTATCCTCCGACCACTTCCTCAATGCCCGGCTCATTCAGCAACGGAGCTACAGCCGCTTCCTACGACGTGAGAGCTCCAGCTCAAGCCAATGGCTCATACTATCCAACCACGAGTGCACCATCCCAGTACGCACCTCCCATCCCAGCTCCATCGCAGTATGCCCCGCCTCAGAGCATACCGTACCCAAGTGATGATGGCGGTTTTACCATGGGCGGCTACACCGACTTCCCGCCAGAAGAACGTCCAGGATACGTGCCGAGCCAAGGCCAAGGAGCCTATATGCCACCTTTGCCCAGGAGGAAAAGTGATGAAGACGACTTAGCATACGGGTCAGACTCGAGCAAAGCGTCCGCATTGCGAGGGCGAGGCCGTGAGGCTCCGTCACGGAATGCCTCATATGGCTCGAGTGCTGCTTATCGCTACACCCCTAATTCGGCTGTAGATACGCGACCTCAAGCCCAGCAGTATCAGTATGGCCAGGCTCCCGACAAGATCAAATACAGCGCCAAGCCCAACGGGTCACAAGCAACCACCTATACTGCTACTCCGCCTGAGCAATACCGGCCGGATGTAAGATACAACTCAGGGCCGACAAGTCGCCCATACGACCAATTGCCAAGGACTTACTCTGATGACTCCCATGGAGATCATGGAGCACAGGTAGTCGACATCACCCCAGGCAGAGGGAAGAGCGACGGGAAGTCTTCCAAATCCAAAACACATCGTCACTCAGCCATTGACTTGCCTCCACCACCACCAATCGGCCTCGCCCCACAAGGTCTAGGGCCACGAATGGATCGGCTCTCTGTGAGCGGCAATAGACCTGACATGTTATCACTAGGTCTCGGAGGTGCTGTTGGGGGCGCCATAGGAGGAGGCCTGCCGCCCCCGAGTCCTATGCTCGAAGCGTATCATGGCACGTATCAATCAATCTCTCCCATGCCCCTCGCCATCCGTCCAGACGATGACTTGGATCTTGATGACCTACCTCCTCTGTCGCCACCTGCCATCCGGAGTTCTGGCTCATCGCGTCTGGAGTCCGATGTCTCGAGGCGCGACGCCCAAGGCAAGAAGCGCGTCATCATGTACGACCCGGAGGAAGACGCGAAGAAGATTGCTTCTGCCTTGTCACATCGCTCTGGGAAGTTTGATGCAGATGCAATTTGTGACGTGCTGCCGAGGCTTTCTCATGATCAGATTATGGAAGTCAGAAAAGAGTACAAAAAGCAAGTCAAAGTCCAGGGCAAAGGTGTCAATATGGGCAAACACATCAACATGAAACTCACCGGTAACTTCGGCAAAGCAGTCTATGTCTGCGCCATGGGTAAATTCGAGAGCGAAGGATACTGGGCAAACTTCTTCTACCAAAGCCACGGAAGCCGGCGAGAGCTGCTCATCGAAGCATTAATGGGCCGTACGAATGCCGACATCCGCATGATCAAGGATGAATTCAAGGACAAGCGCTACTCGGACGACTTGGTAAAATGCATGGAAAAGGAACTGAAAATGGACAAGTTCCGAACTGCTGTGCTCATGGTACTGGAAGCCAGAAGACAAGAAGAACAAGACGTCTACCCTGTGGAGTACGTGCATCGAGATGTCGACACACTTTACCGATCCATTCAAGCCGAACGCGGAGGCGAGACAGCCATGTTGGAGGTCATCGTGCGACGCAGTGATGCGCATCTGCGAGAAGTGCTCCGCGCGTATGAAAAGACTTTTGGGGACAATTTCGCAAGAGCTGCTTTGAGAAAGAGCAATAATTTGGTCGTAAGTCTAGCCTTTATTTCTATGATCAGCCAAACACATCTCTGACAAACATTGGCACACAGGGCGAAGTCATAGCGCATATCCTAAACGGCGTCATCAACCGACCGGCTCGTGACGCTCTCCTTCTGCAGCACGCTATCAGGGACATCGCAGACAAGAATCGTGATGATGAATTACGTTATGAATTGCTGGTCTCGCGATTGGTGCGCATGCATTGGGATCGAACACATTTGATGCGCGTGAAGAAGGAGTATTATGAAAAGTATCGCATTACGTTGGAAGATGCGATTGAAGATGCTACGAGAGGGGATTTCAGAGAGTTTATGTGTGATTTATGCGATACGAGGGGAACGAAATAGATCTGGCGAAAATGACGATTGAAATGTCAGTAAAGTACCCAGAACGGTTGCTGCGTTTCTCATGCATTGATCCAAATTTTTCCTGGAAATGATGGCAAGCTGAGAAAGGATGCTTGCATGGGTTGCATAAGAATACATTTCGTGATAGTATCAGAGTCGAAGCGGAATGATTTGTCCACGCCAGGAACACAATAATCTATGTCTACCAGGAAAGCCTTCCCAAGGACGTTCTCCGGTGATCGATGCGCTAATGCTGTAAGTCTAATAGTTCATTTTTTCCAAGCCGCTTCTTTCTGTGTTCTTGGGCAGCAGTGGGGTATTTTTGAAGAGTAGAAAATATTCGCGTATCTCCTCCTACTGTCCTGCGAAGCCATATCACCGCACTTTCATCCCTTGCATCACCAATGCCACATGCACTTATAATTTAGGATTCGCGCGCCAAGTCGATCGTACTCGAGTGGAGAGATCCAGCTATCATTCGTCATGCGCAATTTCCCAAACACACTCGCTCCCTTCCAAACAATGACAGCAGGATCGAGGTCTCGAGGTGGTGGGGCGACGAGAATTTCTTTGGGATACTGTGGCATTCGATTGCGAAGCATCAATTCCACGTAGCTTTGCATGTAAGGTGTCTTGGAGGCACCGCCGATGAGCATGATGCTGCCGAGGAAGTCTCGCTTGCGGCGTTCGTCAATCTGGCCGTTGGGTAGGAGAGAGGCGTGGTCAATGGAGCGGAGGATGGCTTCATCGAGGGGCATGATCGGGACGACGCGGTCTCTTGTGTCGTCGTCTGCCGGGGCGCCATCGGTGAGGCCTTCTCCCATGGTGATGTCGCCGTCATCAGCAGGCATGGGCGTACCTTCTGGAGGCGGTGACCCCGCTACAGAGGACTTGGGCGTGCCGTCGTTGTCTCCATTGAGGTAGCTGGGGAGTCCAAGCGGACGCTGCTTCTGCGGTGTTGGATCTGCCAGAGGCGTGCCGATGAGACGCGCGGGCTCGCTTGGCGCGGGGAGTATTGCAGATGGTATGTTTGCTCTGGCATATTTTCGCACCTCCTTCTGGGCCTCGGAATCGGGGTCGTTTGGCTTTTGGTCGTACAGGTCTGCGGAGGCTGGTACAAGTGATCTTCTTCCCGCAAGCTTCTCTGAGTTGTCGAAAATGGCAGGTCGGAAGAAGCCCATCGGTGCTAGGAAGGCTTCATCGTACAGCTTGAACTGGTACTTGCGGGTTGGTTGCCCAGAAGCACGAAGGTGGAAATCGTACAGCTGCACGCTGACGTTCTCGTCAGTCAACGATGTATACTTTTCCTTTAACTCCTCGGCGAGTAGGAAATCGTGTCGTCGCATCAGGTTGAACTCGCTGTAGTTGAACTTGTCAAACAGCATCATGCGAACGAATGTCTCCGTCACATCGTAGCCTCCATATTTCAAGTTGATTCGTGAGGGTTCAATGCACATGCCGTCCTCCACACAGCAAACTGTCGTCTTCTGCGCTCCCATGTCTACCATGCACGCTGTGCTGAATCCTGCTCCAAACGTAGCCGCCAGCGACTCTTGCATGAAACAAACGCGGCCAAAGCCGAAGTCAGTCATGAGCTCTTGGAGGATCGTCGTGACAAACACCTTCTCGTACAAGTCGGGAATGAGGAAGACGCAGCTGTATTGAGACCACTCTCGCTTGTGAGGCAAATCGAGATGAGTCTTGATGCTCTCCTCGATGATTGTGAAGAAGTCTCGTTGTAGCCTATTGCGATTGTTGTAATCTTTCTCATTGAGGTGGCCATGCCGCATTGGCCAGCTGAGGTGGTATTTCGGTTTCGAATTCTCTGGGATGCGCAGTGCAGGTGCGCCAATGATGTAGTCGGGCGCCTCTGCGGGATTGGGTGGCAGTTCTGTCCAGTCGAGCTGTACTGGATCGTTGTGTTCCGATATTATCTCCGGTGGTGTGCTGCTGTTCCACTTGGTAACGAGCTCTCGTGAGTTCGGCAGCACGCGTCGCTTGTTTCCTCGTCTAAATTGCTTGAAGTATGTGGCCATGCTGTCGTATTCTTTTGCGAACTGTGCATCGTTAGTGTGTGCTGAGCTTGTTTTGGATGAAAGAGTATACCTCCTCGCCGAACCACTCCTCCGAAGGCGTGTCATCGTCCAGCTTGATGCGTTTCGGCACTGGCTCGGAGTCCTCTGCTTCGGTCTTTTGCGACTTTCTCGCAATCACCATGGGCACTGTCTTGGGAAGTGCGTCGGTGGCGAAGCCAATGCGCATGTTCTGGCTTCCTACATGAATGACAATGGTCTTGGAGCCGTAGTTCTCGCCGAGTCCATCAACCAGACCGACGTCATTATCAAGGTCGTCTTCGTTGACATCAGCAGGTTCAGGTCCGTCTTGGCCATTTTGCGCTCGGGCTCGGTCCAGGTCGACAGCGGCTCTCTTCCGCCGGTCAAGACGCTCTTCTTGCTGAAGTCTGATTGCAAGGATCTGGTCATCTCGTTTCAGGAAGTCGCTGTTGATGGGGTCAGTGGGCAGTTGGCGGGATGCGGTCTAAACAGCGCGAATGGAAAGACTCCAGGGAGGTAGAATGTTAGGTGATGCATGCATATACCTCTTGCAGTACTGCACGTTCAGCGCGTAGAGATCTTTCTTGCCCTTCCTCAGGCCATCCAGCACCTTGCGGCCAACCATAGTGCGCGATACAGGGAGAAGAGGAGGTCGACATGCAGGTACAAGGAATGGCGGCAGGCGCTGAAACGAAAGGAGAGTGGCGGCAGTTGGCACTCACGTGTAGTAGTTTTTCTGGTTGATCATGTTGACCTGTGGCCACGTCGAGAAGTCCATATTGTTGTCCGTGCGCTGCAGCCCTACAAACCAGCAATGCTTAGTATGCAGGATCCCATTTCAGGCGTTTGTTTGCTGGCGGTGAAGACGCGTCGCGACGGCGGGAGTGAGACCTGTCGTACCTTCTTCGCGCAGCAGCGCGCGGCCTGATTTCTTGCCGACCATCGTGGGCGTGGGCGTGGCTTGAGGACGCGATGGTCCTGGTCGACGGGCTCGGCGATGTTTCGAGAGTTTGCGACTGAGGGTGGCGTTACCGACACCGCTGTCCCACCGATGCTGGTGGTGGGGAGGGGAGGATGACAAGGAGGGGAAGGGGAAGAGGGAGCGGAAGTCTATGATATGCTGCTGGTCGTGACCGGCGGCGACGTCGCACGTGCCAATAATAATCGCACGGCGGTGCTCGCAAGCTTTCAGGTGGCCGTCGTTGGTTGTGGTGTCTTCGCGCGCGCTGGCTGCCAGCAGAAAGCGGTGGGACTGCTGCCCCGCCTGCATCACTGCCCGCCCGACAACTCAGACTCTGGCTTTTGCTCGAGCACAACCCGCAGCACTCCAATCGACGCCCACGCAGCTCAGCGCACACCGTCCCTCGCCTCCAGCACATCAGCCACCATGTCTGCCGGTATGTCGAGCTGCCCGTGCAGCAATGGCGACGAACAATGACTGACCGTGTGTGTCGCAGACTTCCAAGGCGTCGCGAGTATGACCATGCCCCTCCACGGCAGGAGCGCTTGAGATGGCTGACAAGATGCTGTAGAGCAATTCGTCGAGTACTACTACAAGACCTTCGACACGAATCGCAACGACCTCGCTGCCCTCTACGTACGTGCCCACCTCCATCTCCCTCCCTCGAGTCTGCCGCAAGCTCGAATGCGCTGCGAGCTGCCTCGGAGACGCAAGTAGGATAGAAGCTGGGGAACCAACAAGGCTGCAATGGCAAGAGCGATGCTGACAATAGAGCAAAACAGAGGGATCAGTCCATGCTCACATTCGAGGGCAACCCAACACAAGGAGGCGCCGCCATCACCACAAAGCTCTCCGTAAGCTATACCACTCCCACCAATATCGCGTGTCGCTGATCGATATGACAGGAGCTCCCATTCCAGCGAGTCGAGCACCAGGTTGCCACTCTCGATGCACAGCCCAGCAACGACGGCGGTGGCATCCTGGTCATTGTCACTGGTGCCTTGTTGGTCGAGGAGGAGAGGAGACCAATGAGCTACTCTCAGACCTTCCAGCTGTCGCCCGACGGCCAGGGCAGCTACTACATCTTCAACGACATTTTCCGTTTGGTATACCCAGCAGCTTAGATTCCTGCACGCGAGGAGCTTCAGTGAATTAGGGAAAACCAGCAGAGTGGGCATGGGCTTGGGCGGGTGTGCTTGGTGAAGAGCCGGATAAACACTCATTCGGTGGAGATACAACGCAAGCGAAGAACCTCCATCGGAGGGAACACCTCGTCAGCTACAAGACGCAGCCCACCCAGCTCATGCACCCGGCTATGACAGCACGCTCAAGCGAAGAAGTTGGACACCAGCGTCTCGTGAATGTAGCACGCGAAAATGGCATTGCTGATCAGTATCACACTCTTCTCCCTTGACTATAGAGTTCCCGGAACCGAGAATTTCTGACTGCCTAGGATTTTACTTTCAATTTATTCCTCTGGTGCGATGACCATCTCACACCGCACCAACTTGACCACGAGAGATCATCCTTCACATACTGTACGCTTCAAAGATGGTGCCTCCTAGAATCTTAGCTAATTAAGCTACTAACTTAATGCAGTCATCCGCACTTCGCCAAAATTATTGTAGAAACGATTGACTCACCGGTCGGCCCATCATACACGACTCAGCTCTTAACATGACCACATGACGCTCCACCCATCCGTGTCCTTCTGAGCTCACAAGAACATTGAACGCAGGCTAAAAGGGATAAAACTCCACTCGAACTTCAAGCATCGTGTGATCAAGTAATTGGACGCATTTCATTACATCATGTTCCATTCATTCATGTATTATCGTCAACACATCAGATAAAATATCTACATCGCCTCTTGCAGCAGCCATCAGTCGAATGGCGTCGGTGCAGGAGGCTCCGGCGTCTCTGGCCCTACAGGCGTCGTCGTTGTTGTCGTCGTCGTACTTCTCACTTTGGGATTCGTCGGCTCTATAACAGTCACCGGTGTGTTGTAGATCACACAACTCCCGTGTCCATTATGCACCGCCGGAGGCGTACAAACGGGATTCGGATGACATCCATCTCGATCTCGCCATTCACTCGCAGGATTAGGGCAAGGGAAAGGTGAGCATCCACTTTGGCTCTTCCCAAAGTATCCGTTCGCGCATCTCCAACAGTCCGCGCTCGGTGGTGCATTGGCATTGCCAGGGAAGCAGTTGTAACCACAAGCTCCGACTTCGTCTCGTGCGACACAGAAGCCTTCTTTGCTGCGGCATTGATTTACGCGATCTGGACAAGCGGGACAGCCAACCGTGCCTGTGCGGCAGTCTGGAGGACCGCCGACGGGTGGTGGAGTAGGCGTTCCTGGGATTTCGGCGCGGAATTGCAGTTCGGTGCCACTCGTTCGGCCTACTGGCATGAAATAGAGATCCGTGCCGCTGGTACATGGGATCATTTTGGTTTTCGCGCCTGTCTTGTCGATCCAGTAGGCTTCAGCAAAACCGGTAGTTGTGTCGATTGTCCAGATTGCGGTCTCTGGAACGAAGCTCTTTCCTTGCCCTTCTCGGGATCTGCCAAAGACCATGGAGTTGTCGATGCCTTCTTTGGGTAGGGCACCTTTGGCGGTTTCCTTGGAAGTGCCGAAGTAGAGAACGTGAGCGTAGTTGCCAAATGCTTGGCCAGTTTGTAGATTGTCCATGTCGAGGATGAGGGCGAGAGTCGGTATGCTAGAAGCCTCTGGAGGTTGACCCGAGCCGATGAGGTTTATCTGTTCTCCCTTGGTAGTTCCTGTCGGCAGTGTGAAGTTGATCTTGAGGGCATTGTTTGCATCCCCGGTCAAGAACCGCTTGCCTGTTCCATCCATGGTCTCGGAAATGTAGCCATAGCTGAGGTCCACGGTTGCCTGCCGTTTTCTCATAGCCGGAATGTTGAACGAGAAAACAACCCTGGAATATGTGGTGCTCCCCACCACGCAAGTAGATCCATCGTCCTCCTGGCCACTCGGACATTTGCACGGATCAGCTAAAGACTGACGCGACTGGTCGGGCCGACAGACACATTCGCCTGTTCCAGCATCTCGAATTTCTTTGAGCGCTGGGCGGCATTTTTTCAAGCAATTGCCATTGATCATCTCATTTCCGTTTTCAACGCATCTCGTCGCGTTGGTCACGCAAACGCCATTGATGATATCTTTAATCGATTGCCGACATACGCATTGGCGAGTGACCTTACTTCGGAGCTGATCAGGACGCGGACAAAGTCCATCACCACAAACGTACGTCTCTGGATCGCGGACTTGTCCTGACTGGCACTTCTCGTAGCACGGTTCGGGAGCGTCAGGAATATACTCAAGTCCGACATTGGCGCAGGTGGCAGCAGGCCCGGTGGGTGCTGTTGGCGTGGTGCATGCTCCGTTCTGTTCGACTGCGTTCTCATCGCGACACACGCACACACCAGAACTTGCGCGAAACTGGTCTGCTCGGCATTCCGGAACGCATTCCCACCCATCGTCGTCAAGGCCGGCGGCACAGACGCACATAGAGTTAGGCGAAGCTCGGTTCATGTCAGGGGTCCGGCATCCACACTGCTTGGTGGTGGCGTTGCGATATTCGTGCAAATCGGTGTTGCACTTGGTCATGCATGTTCCGCCGACTTTCTCCTTGGTGAGATCACGGCATTGGCAGACTGAGTTTCCCCAAGTTCGAGCCTGGTCCGCTGGACAGATACCGTCTCCACACACTCCCGAAACTGGATCACGTACGTACCCAGTCATGCAAGCTTTGTCGCAGATATACGGTGACTGGGGAACGTACATAAGTCCGATGGACTCGCAAGTGGCACAAACACCGTCCTTCTTCATCTGTCCAATCGGACATTCAAGAGCTTTGCAAGACCCATTGGGCTGACGAACTGTTTCTGCTGAGCATTTCTCAACGCAGGCACCATTGAAGTACTCATAGTTGTTGACATTGTCGCATGCTGAGACCTTGTCGGGAACATCTGCCACAGGCTGAACTGTAACGGCATCCGGGAATGCAGCTGGGTTTGTTGTCATGAAGAGGCCGCCACTGCCGACCATGAGAGATAGATTCTCCTGGTCGCCATTTGCGTTGAACCACACCGCGCTCATCTCGAAAGTCTTGACGTTTACGGTCCAAATAGCACTCTGGGCGATGAATCTCGTGACACCGCCTTTCCGGTTGATTGAATTCACTCTGCCGTCGCCTGGAGGCAATCCAGGTTGAGCGGCACCCAGGAGAAGCTGTTCGCTTCCACTTTCCGAATTCTTGATCAGGGCGACCGCCCGAAGGTCGAGATAGTCCGCTTGATTGTCGCCGAGAAGATTGACCCCAGTTCGGACAACTCCATCCCCTTGTGGGACTGTGAACGAAACCTTGAGTGCCTCCGCTGGATCATCGGTGAAACTTCGTTCGCCGTTAATTGCACTGAATTCTCTGGAGATGTAGTTCATGGATGATCCGCTGTTGGTCTGTCGCTTTTGCTTGGTCTTCGCCGGGATACCAAAGGCAATAGCTACATTAGAGACGGTGACAGTTGATTGCGACGAGGTAGTGGTGCTGGTGGTCGTCGTCGTTGTTCTCGTCGTGGTTGTGGTTTGCGTAGTAATTGATTGCGATGTCGTCGAGCTTCGTGTGGTAGTTGATTGCGATATTGTTGTGCTTCGCTGGGTGGTACTCGTCCCAGTAGTGCTTGTCCTTGACGAAGTTGACGTGGTTGTTGCTGGAGACGCGGAGATAGAACAGCTTCTATCATAATATGTGTATGCCGATCTAGAGTCTCGTGCAAAGCTTTGGGATATTCCGGCGGTATATAGATTGCAAGTGTTGCCGCTGTGTCGCATACTTTTGCATCTGTCTTTGCTCTTGCACAGCGTGGAACAAGCTGCCAGGTTGCAGTTGGTCTTTGTGAAGAACTTAGTGTTCTCATTCTTGTTGTCATATCCTTTGAGCCCGCACTTTGGTTGCGCAGGCTCGGCACACGACTTATCGTAGAACTTGAAAGGACTCCTGCTGTTGGATTTGAAGTTGCGGGACCTGCATGGATCAGTAGCAATTCTCATGATGACTCTATTCGAGCGCGCTTACACTTCAACCTTGAACAATGAACAGGTGCCGTAGCCAAAAGAGTAACTCTTGCATTGGCTCTCCTTCCAACATCTGTCGCCGCAAAGCTTTGCCGTGGAAAGCTCGTAAGAGAATATGCGAGACAGGTATGGACGAGTGGACCGCCGGTATCCAGATACACCACAAGATGCAGCCGCTCGTTCTAGCAGGATGCTGTCAAGAGCCGGCTCAGTGAGTGAAGCAGCATCTTCATCGATAGCAGAGGCTCCAAAGGGCGTCCAGGCGAGCAAGCCGATCAGTAGGCTGCTGACACGCATGTTTGTTAGTATGCTCGAGACGTGAAGACACCTACCGGTCAGCAACGTAGCGAGAGGAAAGCAACGCCTATATCTTGCTCCCTGCCAGACAGCCGGCAGATTCAGCTTTGATCGCCTGACAGCACCTTCTACGGCTGTACTGTACCTTGTGGCAGCCATGTGCTGTGCATGGGCTGATGGCCAAGGAACGCCATTGAATGTATGTATGGTCACTGGTCAGTAGCAAAATCTACAACCGTGCGTAGCACTCATCGGGATAGGTTCTCGCACACGCCGACTTGGTAGCGAGGTGGCTTGAAGTATCGCGTGCATTGTGGAAAGGCTTGCCGACAGCTCTCTATCTGACCAGCCCAGGCGTTCTTGCAGCAAGTAATTGTCGGCCATGAGGTTCTGGTTGGCATGAGAAGATTATCGTTGGGAATTGTGCCGCACCCGTTGACCGTGTGTTTGAGCAGCTCGGCGTGAACAATGCGAGTGATAATAAGAGGTATCCGGTTTGGTCGGGCGATGTGGCTTGGTCTAGATCGCAGAGCCGCAACCACGTGGGAAACTTTACCGCCGCACCACTATACAGGTCTCGGTGCCGCCAGACGGCATGCTGTCCTACTGGCGAGATAGTCTTGAGCAGTCCGGATAGCTTGAAAACTTCGTATTGGGGCTTTGAGTCACCGGACGCCTGGACGTCGTTGACCTTTGGCTCGATGCCCCCACCGTGCGTGCTCGCGACATGGCGTGAGCAGTGGACGTGAGATTCCGAAAGCTCAAACCCGCGACAGAGCAAACATAGCGCCTAAAGACGCAAGGTGTGTGAGATGACAAAGGCAAGGAGGGTGGATGGGGAGGGTCGTGAGTTGAGAAGAGAAGAAGAGGCAAGAGGTCGCTCGCAGTGGCTTGGCATGAGCACCGAGTCGAGGCGCTACCGAACTCCACCCCTGTCCACATCCAGCAGCTGCGAGACGCTTGCTTCTTACGGATGTTCCATCGACACTTTGCTCCCCGATGGAGCTCCGACGAGGATGGCCGTGGCGTAGGATCTTGCCCATTGCGATTCTGCTGATCGTAGTCCAGGCGTCGCTGCTGCTGTACTGGTTCCAAAGCCCGAGGCACGTCAATGTTGCAGGCGCGAATGGCTTGTCAGCGGTTCCAGGAGAGACACAAGTCCACGCAAGCCACCCTCTGGATGCCAGTGAATGCAAGGCGAAGTTCCCAGATCTTTGTCATGAGATCGAACGTGCCAGTGTCTACTGGAACAACAAGAAACATGCAATTTCAAAGGACGACGTCGATATCTCATGGCATCCGACAGGCATGTTCGAAGGTGGCGCCATCAGGTTTTTGATACACGAAAACAGAGTCAGAGTGCTGGAGAGTATCAATGCCATGCTGGATCCGAAAGGCAGTATCGGCGAACGGGGGATCTCCTTCCTCCACTTGCTCCAACGAGCTTTGGAAAGTGCGACTGCCAGCGGTGAAGTTCTGCCAACCATCGAAGCATCTGTCGTCTTGCAAGACGTATCTTCGCCGCCGACAGAGGACGGCACGCATAGTTTCTGGACATGGGCCCGGCCTTCACATGACGTACATTTCAACAGGACGACAGAATACAATGGGGAAACAGTACATTATGAACAGTTCTGGAAATATACCACCTTTGAGCGACTCTGGCTGATACCAAATTTCGACTTCTGGTATACGAGCTCTATCGGGTACTACAAGAAGGCGGTCGAGCATGCCATGCAACGAGATAGCGTGGCCAAAATCCCAAAAGTGGCGTGGAGAGGCACGAGATGGGTCAATCCGGATGTCCGAGAGCATCTTGTCAAGGTGACCGAAGGCAAGCCGTGGGCGGATGTCATGTTCAGCGACACCATGACTCACGAAAACCACATCGACATTGCAGACTTCTGCAAGTATGCCTTCACTGTACACACCGAAGGTTTCAGCTACTCAGGGCGCCTGAATCACCTCCTCAACTGCAACTCCCTTCCGTTCATTCATCAGCTCAACTGGAGTCTGCACTACTACCACCTCTTGCGAAAAAATGGTCCCGATCAGAATTACGTGGACGTCAAAGACGATTTTAGTGATCTGGAAGAGAAAGTCCTGTACTATCTGGCGCATCCTGAGGAAGCACAGAGAATCATTACGAACCACATCGCAACATTTCGAGAGCATTATCTTACCGCAGATGCTACATCTTGTTATCTGCGCAGACTGGTCCATGAGTATGCGTCTGTGGCTTTTACGCCTGAGACTACTAAATCAGACATGGATGGCACGACTGGGCTGCGAGGCCGTGATCTCGAGACATTTTTCGCCAGACCAGAAGACTTCAAAGAGCCGTGAAACTAGATGCCGAAGAACGAGTACATCACATATTGGCTACGGACTATGTCCGAACCTCACGCCAGCGGACGTCCAGCTCACCGTATCGAGTGCTTGAAACGGTTGGCTCAAAATTGCCACCTGTGTCCCTGGCAACGGAACTGGCATGGCTTGCCCAGACGTCCAGCTCTGGAAGTCCGGGTAAGTTTATACCGTTTGGACAATCCTGATCCTCGTACCAGCTTGGACCATGGTTCTGAGATATGGTTGGGTCTTTTGGCTCTTCGAGCGTGCTTTACCGGCCCTGGTTTGAGCCAGCTTGCCCCGTGATCGCCACAAGAAGGTAACGGAGCCGTCGCGATACGGAGACACTCCAGAAGGAATAGTCAATATCACTTTCACTGACTATTGTCGGTACAATTTACCTCACCACTTTTGGACAGATCACGGACTGCTATGAACAATGCATGTATGTATCGCACATCTCGACTCGTTGACTACTGCTATGGCGGACCCGTACACCTTTCTCGTACAAAAGCTCTCCGTTTCCAATCTTTTCGCTCCTGTCGTGGGCCTCAATCCCTACATGCTATCATCAATGCCCAACACGCCTCCGTGCAGTCTATCGTCAAGCGTGCAGATCTTGCCCTGGCTATCACTCGTCCTCAACATGTGCTCCTGCTCTACACTTCTGGTGCCTACATGAAGTCTGGTTCCTCCTTCTGCCAGTCGTTTCCTGTAGGGTGGTGCGGAGTTCTCGTTATCTCCAGTGGGACTTTGCCGAAAGTGTTGTGCAACACAATGCTCTTTCTCCGCATGACCGCAGTATCAAGCTTGTAACCCAGCTTGACGCCATCGTCTGGCTTCTGCACGAAGAGATCCTCTGCCATCTGGCCAAGCTGCTGATCTTTCTTCTTGACCATGTCGTATGCCAGAACGAGAGTTCTATAGAACCAGGCGAGGATGAACCCACGATACGACGGGGGCATCACCGTCCAAATATCAGCAGTGTTTTGCACACCGGTATACTCCTTCAGCACCTCAGTCGCGAACTTGATCAGGAGACCCATAGTGCTTCGACGAAGGATAGTCATGGGCTGGAAGTCTCGCGAGAGATTCGTCACGAGTCTGTCACGGATCAAGAGCGTCTCAGGATACTCGGCGAAGTTGATGTCCTTGGGGATCGCCGTTGCAGGCAGGCGGAAAGATCTGCGAGCATTGATGACGGCTTCGCGGAAGTCTTTGCATAAGATCGTGAACCTAGTTGCAAGTGAGCTTGGGTGCACAGTGATCTCCTGATCGAATCGAGCGGCGGCTCGCTTCCACCACTCATGAGTGTGCTTGTATTCTTCACGAGCACGGCGGTCATAGACAATTGCCACTCGAACGAAATCGGTGTCACAATGCAGAATCTTCTGGTCGCACTGAGGACATTTCGCGGATAAGCAGTCTTCTTCTGTCATTGCAAACATCAAGTGAGTTTCATTGCACATGAAGTGATGGCCGCATGGCAGCTCGTAGATGTCCTGATCACTGTCGACAGTGATACGGCGGACCGACTTCGAGCTCATACGGATTTTGAGCACATTGTTGACGGACTTGTATGGTGCGCAGTCAAAAAGCGTATCGCACGTCATGACCTCGAATTTCGCGAACTCCACGTCGTGCTGCTTTATGCGCTCCATCACACGGAGGTACGAGAGATCCGTTGCACGGTTGACGTGCGACTCGAGGAGCTTGACCCACTGCAAATTGGCACGTTGCGTACGGATCTCGCTCCACTCTGCCGCACTTATTTCAATGGCTTGTGTCTCCTCCTCAAATAGTGGGCTTAATGAAGTGGTAACCCAGCGTGTCTTCAGTTGGAAGCGGTATGTCGGCACGTTTTCTTGGTCAGTAAGGAAGTACGATACAACGTTGAGCACAGTGAACCCCGGAGACAGTGTCAAGCGCTCGACCATCGACTCGAGCTGATGCTTCTGCTCAAACGGAGGAATCGTGGCATGAGCCACATCCGCATACGTTGGCAGCCTCGCCATGACTTCTGGGTAGTTGTGCTCGAAAAAGGTGCGCCTCTTTGGATGCTCGCGTTGCTCCCCATTGCATGGCACTTCGAGGAAGAGCTCGGCTCCTTGCGGCATGAGATCGAAGCAGGGAAACACAACGACCAGCTGATGGTGCTTGGTCTTTGGGCCCATGTGGCGCGCTGTTGGTGGCGAGTCTGCAGTAACACGGTAGGACTCGAATGCGTTCGCAAGATCGTCCATGTTGACATGGGCGCGAGCAGCGTGCTCGACATCCAACATGTTCATCTACGCGCCGAACTGGGCTTTCAGGCTGTCCATGGCGCCGGTGCTGGAGAGTTTTGCGTGTGGTTGAGTGTTGTCCGACGTGCGAAGGAGGTTGGACTGTGTTCTAAGCCTTCGGCGGTAGGCGAGCTTGTTGAGTGAGGAGAGAGAAGGGCGGCGTGGGAGAGGCTGCTTATGAGAGGTCCAAGCGGGTCAAGTCGCTTCACTTGCACCAGCCAGCTACCGGCGAGTGATCCCGCAGGTGAATGGTCACGCATACCCGTGACCATATCTGCGCGCTAGGCGGCTGCACCGTTGGACGAGCATCATGGGAATCTGAACATTGCCTGTGGCCCGTTGTAATCGTAGGTAGAAGAAATCCATCTTGATTGATCGATGCTAGCTTGTGTGGGCACGGTGTGTCGAGCCTTGGGCCGCTCCCAGCGAGTACTATAATGATGAGTAGTGGTTGTGTATACGTTTGCGCAGACATTTGCAGCATCCACGACGTCGTGGAAGAAGTCGTTGCTATGGCACCGCCTGCTCACAGAGTTGAGCATTCTTCATGCTCGCGTGCCGTGCGCTAGAAAATCGTTGTTTCGAGCTCACTGAGCTGCTGTGTGAAGTCAACGCCACGACTTGGTCGGCCTGCGTCGTTAATGTCAAAGCTGGCTCTCTGAGAGCACTCCACGGCATGGTCCCAAGAGACTTCGGCGTGGAGGAAGACAATTCGCGGAAGAAGGGGTGGGCAGAACTCAAAGAAGGTCTCTGCCCACATCTTGCAGACCCAGCCGGCTTTTGTTCATTTGAAGACATTTGAAGACAAAGGAAGTTTGTCAAAGGGAGGAGATGTGTGAGTTTCAGCTTGTCATGTATGATCCATACTGACGAGAAGGAGCGAGGCCTCTCAAGGAAACACAAGACGCAAGTTGCAAGTGCGTTCGGATGTAGAAGTAAGTGTTGTCTCTCGTGCCTGCCGACACCTTCACTCATGGTATGCGGAGGCCATCCGTTAGCGTGAGACATCTTGCAGCCAATGGAAACGAAGCTTGGCATTAACTTTGGTCACCCTGACCACGACATCATGCCTCTCTGCTTGCGCCTCCATTCCGAAAAGAAGAGAGCTGACAGAAAGGATGCCGCTACACCCAACATGGTCCTCACTTGCTGGCCAGTTCGCTCTCAACCACTCTGGCGTTGTGACATTCGTCGAATCCACGCATTGACGTCACCAGCTGCTTTTCCTGTTCCTGCATGGAATTCCTGAATCGGTCCTCGCTCCCCATCACTCCTCGCACAGAGTCGTGGTGATGTAACGACGCGTATATTGCAGGTACATTGGCCATTGACACGCGTTGACGCCTCGTAGATCATCCACCGAGATGGCTGGTATGGACAGGTCTTACCTTCTTTCCTTGCAACCTGTTGTTACCCTCCATCCTCCTTAGTTGAGTTGTAGCTAGCTAGCAGTAAATATGGCAGAAGACAAGCAGCAGCAAGCTTCGAAGAGCAAGAATGGTAAGCACATGATCCAATATTACCGCAAAGCACTTTATTCGCTAATGTCTTCCACCAGTATTCGGCCAACCACTCTCCTGGTTTGCGAAGGGCGAGGGCTACTACAAAGATGGCTACTGCCGCCACTCAGCTTCGGATGACAAGCAACCACGAGGCAACTACTCCGTCGCGGCCACCTTGACCCACTCTTTCCTGCAATCCGAGTACGGCGATGACAAGCCCTACAAAGGCCACTCCGCCGGCCAGAAAATGTGCCTCTCTGCGCATGACTTCAAGAGTGCCGTGAGAGAGATGGGTCCGGATACTGGGCCCAAGGTCGATCTGAGTGCGACGGACGAGAGGGCATTGGAGGTCGTGAGCTTGGACTTGTTGAAAAATTACGCCGCCAAAGGAGCGTCGAAGGGTGAGAACAAAGGCGCAGAGGGTGGGCAAGGCAGTGCCAGACAGGGTGGAGGAGCACAAGGGGTGAAGGTGAAAGAGAGTAGCCAGATTGGAGGAGACCAGGGCCAAGGCTCCAGAGACAAGAGTCAGAATGTAAAGACGGACGCGAAGCCGGAGGGAAGCGGAGGGCAGAAGGGTTGATGGGTGTTCGATGGGAAGAGAAGGAACGAGCTGTGAATCGATCAATATTACTGAAAGCGCACGACATCTTTCAATTCAATTTTCTTAGCGTTGGAGTAAGGTTGGTCACATTGACGTGCAAGCAGATACGGAGCAACAAATCATTCCTTCCATCTCAGCAAAGTTCGCAGAATTGGGATTCCAATTCGTGGCTGACAACGACTGAGCACAGAGATAGGGAAGTACGCAGTCTACTACATCTTTGCACATTCTCCGCGGATCGCAGCAGAAAGAGTGCCTGGAGCTCACAAAATATATCGCTCTCAACGACATCTCCAGACCGGCGTAACCACACTCACCCACCCGACGATCTTTCTCCGCGGATTCCTGCAGTATCCCAGTCGTCCGGCAGATAGACGACAGTGGGAAGACTGGAGCGAGTCGTCTTATCTCCTTGATATGATACGGCCCATACGGGTGAACAAATGATAAGACCTGCAGCTAGCGTCGCTTGGCGTTATGGCTTGGGAGATAAGTCCGCTACGCTGCTTGCACGCATGGCTGGAGCAGAGCGTAACCTGAGCCAAATGCTTCTTTCGAGTAGTCTGGGCTTACGATGGCGCAGTGATCGAAAGCAACACCGCGGGAGAGGATCAGCGGAGATGTTACGCTCGAAAAGGCGCCACGATGTCTGTTTTACTTGGCGAGCGATATGGGCGCATTGAGTGTTGTGATAAAGCATGGTTGCGGTGCTGTTTTGCACGTTGTGAGGCATTCTACTTCGACATAGCAGGCGGTTGTCAAGATGATTGCGGTGTCGAGCTTGTGGAGTGCTCCAACGATCAACCCTATTAACCAGAAAGCGCGGAGTATCCCTGTCCTGAACCCGGTCAACAAGTATGGCAGGGTGTTCTTCTTCTCGTGGTTCGGCTTCTTTATTGCGTTCTGGTCGTGGTAAGATGAGAAACCTCGTCACTGTATTGCGGTGCGTCGAAGGAGAACCGGTCGCTGACTCCATCCCCAAGGTACGCTTTCACACCACTGCTCAGTCTGACAATCCGAGCCAATCTCAATCTCACGACGGAACAAATCGCAAATACGAACATCGCCGCATTGACGGGCACGCTTCTGGTTCGATTCGTGGCAGGACCATTGTGTGATCGATTTGGGCCACGATGGACATACATCATCATCTTGCTTGCGGGCTCCATCCCTACCGCAATGGCTGGCTTGGTCAACAACTGGCAAGGACTTCTGGCATTGCGATTCTTCGTCGGAATTCTTGGAGGTACATTCGTACCTTGTCAGGTGTGGTCCACGGGATTCTTTGACAAGAATGTGGTTGGATCTTCAAATGCATTGATCGGTGGTTGGGGCAATTCGGGTGGTGGTATCACGTATTTCTTGATGCCGGTCATCTACGACAGTGAGTATCATCATTTTCTTCACAACATGTCAAGGGGGTGGACAGCTGACATCAATCATAGGCCTCCGCGAAGACCAAGGTCTGAGCTCGAATGTCGCATGGCGAGTAGCATTCATCGTCCCTTTCATCCTCATCGTCTCCACGGCTGCTGGCATGCTCTTCCTCTGCGATGACACTCCAACCGGAAAATGGAGCGAAAGGCACGCTGCCGCACAACAACTCCAACAAGGAAGAATCGTCGACATTCCCGTCACCCCAAGCGACCAAAGCACTCACTCAAACGACAACCAAGAAAAGAAAGGAGAGAGAACGACAGACCTCGAACAGCACTCCAACACCCACGATGTCCAAACCGGCCAAACAATAGAAGTAGCACAAGGCGAAGTCGTCGTGGCTCCAACCCTCAAAAACACTCTCCGCATCCTCACCTCCCCTCAAACTCTTTTCCATTGCGCAACCTACGCCTGCTCCTTCGGCGGCGAACTCGCCATCAATTCCTATCTCGGAGCATATTACCTCAAGAACTTCCCAACCCTCGGCCAAACCGGTGCAGGTCGATGGGCTGCCATGTTCGGCCTCCTGAATGTCATCACAAGACCACTAGGTGGAATCATCGCAGACATCTTGTATAAGTATACCTCCTCTCTCTGGATCAAAAAAGCCTGGATCGTCTTCGTAGGAATTGTATCCGGCGCTTTCCTCATCGCGATTGGATTGACCGACCCAAGGCAGGAGAGCATGATGTTTGGGCTCATCGCTGGAATGGCTGTGTTCCTAGAAGCAGGCAACGGAGCGAATTTCGCTCTGGTACCGCATGTGCATCCACAGGCAAATGGAGTTTTGAGTGGAATTGTGGGTGCAGTAGGAAATTTGGGAGGAGTGATTTATGCGATTGTGTTCCGGTATCACGGGACGGATTATGCGGAGAGTTTTTGGATTACGGGAGTGATGGTTATTGGGTTGAATTTGGTGCTGTGCTGGGTGAGACCTGTGCCGAAGGGGCAGGTTGGGGGGAGGTGATGTTCGTTTCTTCTCGAGAATGGGTTGTGTGGAAACCGGGTTTGATGATAGAAATACATGCATATGAATGATTCTACGACTGGTTGAGGCTGGGGCCAACAGAATGATCGCACGCTTTTCGTGAAGCCTACTACCTCCAGTGCTGTCTTCCAGAGGTGTGTTCGTCCCTGCGTGGGATTTGTTAGCTGTGCTGATCCTCCGAATTCGACATGCTTTAGCTTGTTCGGATACCGTAGTAAGTATTGAGATCGCGTTCTGCTCGTGAAGCGCAAAGCCGTGCTTGGAACGCGTATCGCCTGCGATGTGATGTGGCTACTGTGAGGCTTTGTTCTCCATATCGTTCGATCTCTCAATGCCCGGACCAACGCAGACGTGAGCAGTTGGAGACGTGATGTCTTCATGATACAAGCATCTTCATGATAACATTTCCGCAGTAGCAGTGATAAACGTACACGGTATATCGCACATGTCATGGTTCGTGGTCCCGTTCGTCTTCTTCTTTTCCGTTCCTTTGCTTCTCCTCGCATCGCGCCCCAGAAAGTGATCCCCATTCTACCCTGATTTGCGCCGCGCATGCATCAATTCCATCTCATTTCCCATCACCTCAACACCTCATCTCTTTCGCTGTCTCCATGCAACCTGTGCAATGTTTCTACACGATCATCTGCGCAACTCCTTGTCCACCCAATGTCTTGCTACTCTGGAATTCCTGCCCCTTGAATCCGGCCAAAGCATAGAATAGCGCTGCAATGAGCAGTACGATGGCGGCGGCGATCAGACTGGTGGCTCTGGCGATGATGCTGAGCCATTGGATGATGGACATGACGGCATAGATGCCAGCGCGCATATAGTTGGTCGCGAATCGGCGGATGAATTCATCGAATTTCGGCGAGGTCGGGCAGATTCGGAGGAGGAGAGGGACTTCGATGAAGAGTATTATGAAAGAGCAGACTCTGTACATGCGTCAGTGGGTGGTGGAAGGGTAGAGGTATGGTGGGCTGATGTACAGGCAGATTACGCTGAAGACGATAACCCAGTGGAAGTTGAAGATGTTGGCAATGCCCAGTGCGAAGCATAAGATCATGGCAATAATGCCTGTCCTAGTGGGAGTCAGTCGTGCGCATCTTGAAGATGTGGTGGTGTTGTGCTATTACCATTGGCCATATATACCTGGTTGGGTTGCCTGGTCAGTATGTATTGTGGTATGCAGGTGCAATTGCGAATGGACTCACTGAAGTTCCTTGATCGGAACTCATCGGCGATAGTCATTGTGTCTGTGTGCTTTTGCTTCTCTTCTGCTGCTCCTCGCGCAAGTTGTGGACGATGTCGCCTCGGATGGTTTTTGGTCGTAGGCTCCGGCTTATTGACAGCTTTACCGGAGGACGAAGCTCAGTCTGATATCTGTGGCAGGAGTGGAGCAGGCTGCCAGGTGGATAAGGCAGTCGTAATGGGCAATTGCGGTGCAGGAGGAAGGATGAAAAGGGTTCGGTGGATTTTGCCTGCCTGGAGTTATAAAGACACGGGCGAGTGAGCAGTTGCTGGCTGAGTGAAGCTTGCGCAAGACGAACAACACGCCGAGCGCGAGCGCTGATCTTGGCTGCCTTCGGCCTCGTCGTCAGGGTCCACTCTTGCCAGCTCCACTTCTCCACGTGGTCGCATTGAGCCCGGCTGACTAAGACCGCATTTCGCCAACAATAGAAACAACTACACTTCTCTTCTCTTCTCTGCCAAATACACTCAACGACTTTCAGTCGCCCATCTGGAGAATCTTGGAGCTTTCCACATGGAACAAGTAACAAGAGCACCGATCAAATGAACATGAAGACGCAAAGTCAAGCGTTTCGATTCTACGACTATTCAGGACTGAATTTCTCCCTTTTGTGTCCAGCTTCGTGAGGGGCGCACGGCTTGCAATCACTCAGACCAAGCGCCGTGCCTCAAGCATCTGGCAAGATTCTTTGCCCTCGACTACGAGCAAACGTCCTCAATTCTGAGTCCTCCGTTTCCCGCATCGTCATTATTCATGCGTATCAGTATCTATCGTCGGGCGCACCGAAGCGATGAACTTGGCCCTTGGTCGCCAGCTCGTCATGTAGCTGCACGAATGCTGGAACCGAATCCGGCCGATCAGATTCGTCCTTGTATTTCATCGAACCGCCTATGATGAGCAGAACCTCCTGAGCTCTTGTCATCGCGACATTGGCCCGACCAGAATCGACCATGAAACCTGGCCATGTATCAGTACACGCCCAAAAAGCTTCAGGTGCCACGATCGACTTACCAAGATGATCAGCTGATTGCAGACAGCCATCGATGATGACTACCATAGCCTCTTGGCCTTGTGCAGCATCTATTGTTAGTACCGGCGGGTACCACGACTTGTCTTTGATGCGGCCAGCTTGTTTCTCCTCTTTCTGATGCTTGCGGAATTCCTCTTCGTAGGTGTTGAGCTATGCAAGGTCAGCATGTAGGCCTTCAGAGACGTCTAAAAGACAACGAACCGCATGAGTGTAGCCAGCGATAAGCATAACCTCCTTGGACATACGCTTTCCGAAGTGCTCCTGAAGCTTTGGAAAGATCTTGCGCATGAACAGAGAAATGTGCTTGGGAATCGCGAGCGAGCGTTTGTCCTTCTCGATCTTCCCGCGTGGCATTTCGCACCAGTGCAGTCGGGCCTGATGCTCGGTTGCCTCTCTTAGGTATCGTGCACCTTTCTCTTCGTTGGTAAAGGTACTGGCCACAATGCGGTGAATAGTGTCGCGTAAACCGGGCTCCACTTGCTCAAGGTCCCGTCTCGTAGAGGGCGCGTTGATGACCGTGTTGTCGTAGAAGACTCGACTCACGAAGCCGGCAATGGACTCATGCTATCTCTCGTCAGCATAGGTCAACCACAGAGTGTCTGCTGCACAAACCAAACGATGCTGAATCGTCAAGGGGCTGCTCGGGAACCCTTGGCGAAGTAATCGACGCATCAAAGACATGCTCAGACGATCATAATATTGATTGTACTGGACGTCTTTGTTCGAACAAGTATTGATCGGCCCAAGTTGCCTGTGAGGATGTCAGCAGTCTGTGTGAGACCCAGTATGGTGAGACTGACCTATCGTCGCCGTAGAAGACCACAAGATCCGGCTTTTTCGGTCGGCCTGGCGATGTAATGGTGTTCCAGATCGCAGGCTCAATCTCCTTTGCTGCTTCGTCAATGAAGATGCCGAAGCACGTCGTCTTGTCCGCCACAGGGGAGCATATGTCCTTATCTCCATACATTTCTTCGGCTTCTGCGAAATGAACCATCTCTTTGCCGCGGACATTGCCGTTGGTGGTCAGTAAGATCTTGGTGACCCCGATGAGGTGGCCCTTACACGCGTTGTAGACGCGTTCGAAACGCTCACGCTCTTTGGAGTCGCGCCAATTCATGGAGCCTTCCTCCACCTTCTTCATGTAGATGCGCATTTCCTCCCAGACGTTGACCACTTCCTTCTTGTCGCTGGTAACTGAAGTGTCATACCTGAAGTTTCCATTATTCGCCTCGTCAAGCACGCCCTTCTCAACGGACATATCGAAGGCGTCCACCTTCTGGCACATCTTCTTGAAAATCAGCTCCTGGAGAGAAGTGACGTTTCCCCCTTGGTGTCCTGCTCTCTTGTAGAAGGCTTGCTCTCGAGCGAAATCTTTGATCTTGAAGCCTCTGGACGAAGGGTACAGCCGGTGAATCCGCACATCTTTCATGCCACACTTCTCAGCAAAAGGTCGCAGTTGGCGCACTTGATGATCAGCGTTCGCATTGGCGGTCGTTGTGCACAAAGCCCGGCCGCCCAACTTGACAAAAAACATCGCTTGTGCTGCGTGTACGGTGGACTTGCCAGTCCCGGCGGGTCCACTGATTAGTTGCAATCTCCCCCGAGCGCGGCGCATGTCCTCCAGGGCTTTCCACTGTGACTCGTTCCAGTTATTGCATTTCTCAAGCCAATCTTCTGCCTTTTCGATCGTGCGCTTGGGCACATCGAGACTGGCTACGAAATCAATCTCTTCCAGATCCTTGTGTGACTGATTCTTCAAAATCAAATGCCATTCCGCGAATGGCTTTGAGCAGATCTTGTCCGTGGCGTCGAGGAGGGACTCGTAAAGGAAACATTCCTTGTGCGGGCGCAGTTTCTCAACACGGTGGTAGCGAACCACGGCAGCATCTGGGTCCTGCGAGTACCCTCTGAACAGTGCATAGTCGTGGGATGTGACGACGAAGAATGCGTCGTGTTTCGGCAAACCCATTCGTGTAGTGTCGTGATATGCTCGAATCGCGACACTGCGCTCATAATCATCAAGCTCAGTGTCCCATCTCCACGGCCCGTCGATCAGAATCTCGATCTCCATCTCTTTTGGTAATCTGAGATGCTGGTCTTCGCCTGTTCCGCCCAAGGTCTTCATTGCTGGGTCGAACTTCATCGCCAGTACAACAAAGCCGTGAGTGTGGAAGACAGCTACCTGATGGTTCTGGCATCTCGCAAAAAGCTCCAGCTCCTGCTGATGTTCGTGGCACGAAACGATATGCGTTGTCAAGAGCTCAGCACGAGCATGAGCTATCGAACCGAAAGAGTCACCACTCCTCAACGGTGTCATAGGCCATGGATTTGGAGCCTGCATGAGATCGTGAATTTTGGTAAGGTCCTCAGGATTCTCCGGAAAGTTGCTGAACTCCGGCCTTCCAATGGACGGGAGAAGAGGACCACAGCCTCCAGGCAGACGATCCATCACTTTGTAGAAAGTGGCGAGATTCTCTGCAGCAACCTGGTTGGTGCAAAGATCGAAATGTAGCTTCTGCTTAGCGGTCGCAGGCGCCAGTGACTTGAGGACATTGAAGAAGGCTCGCTGCTCAGCATTGAATTGTGGGGTGACATTGAGCCCTTCGCTGGTTGCACCCATGGCCGTGAAGTCGATGGAGCAATCGACTACGGGGAACCCTGACTAGTAAGCATAAGTCTCTTGCGAAGACGCAATGACACGTACCGCGCTTGAACTGGAAATCGAAAAGCTGCTTTCCGTCGCAATCGTTGAAGTGGAAATCGAGAATGACATTGTGGATCACTTTTCGAGCATATTGGCCAACTCCCATGAATTGCGCTTTCACTCGTATCGCCGGCGCTGTGAGCTATAAAGATGTCAGCACTGGTCAACAGACTAATATCAGCTCCATACTCACTCCGTCCACCAGCTGTAGCCAGAGTTTGTATCCATTGTGTCTTCCAAAGAGATTTGGTTGTACGTAGATGGGTGCAGTGTCGAAATGAACATTGCCGATGCGGATTCTTGCTGGTATTGGAGTCGAGAGCGTGCTCAGCTCCTTCAACAAAGTTCTGTGAGCGAACTTTCCGTCGTCAAATCTGTACAATTCCGCTATCGTCGATTTCTCGGTGATAGGGCCGACGACTATGGGGTCCTTGACCAGGTGGCCATAAGAGAGGGCGGGATCTTTCGGAGGTCCTGGGGTTTCGTTGACGGATGAGGGTGCCGTGTCGAAGGAACCTGCATCACTGTCGCTGCTGGCGCTCGACATCTTGCAATGTGCGGCGCTTGACGCAGTTCAACGATGTATGCAGTGTTGTTAACCTCGAGTGCCTGTGCATGCCACTTCGGAAGCTCGAATGGAATTTCGAGCAAGTGTGCTTGTTGTTTGCTGAAAGGTGCGCTAGTGCACGCTAGCGTTGTGAGCGCGCTGCCGCCTGAAGTAAAGTTCTGGGGAACGCTTCACCGTTCGCAGGTAACAGCTTCGTTATCTGAGGAGACAGCATGCCCGCTCACCTTCAAGTGCTCGAGCTGCGGTGCTGCCGCATCGCCCAAGAGGCACACAGCTCTCCCACCTCGACATCATACTGCAGTTCGTGAGATCCGATGGCATGGTTCTACGCTTGTCTCCATGGGCGAGAGGAGGCTAACTGACGATGAATGCCAGTGTGGACCCAACTTCTACAGGGATTTCTTGTACTGCACGGTCGTGTGCCTGGGTTGCCCAGCGGCTTGAGCGAATACGCCGTGGTTGTCTCCAAACTATAGCTCGTAGGTCAGCCCCAGATGAACGGACGCACAAGAAGATCAGCACAATAGGAACATTGAGGCGATCAAATCATCCACGCCTGCATCGCTCAGGTCACGAAGTCATGGGGGAACACTCCGTAGCAATCAACAACCCGAGTTTTCAGAGGTATATCTCCCCTAACGCCTGATCCCATCGCTTCATGCTTGCTCGTAGTCCGTCTGCCGTATGGTTCGTGACTCGTCGTCCCGTCCAGTCCTCTCATGTCCATCATTTCTTGCCGCTCTTCTTGATGCCTTGCGATCCCGTGTTCAGCGGTCCCTTCTTTCCTGCTACGGCGTTTCGGGCCTCCTCGAGCTTCTTCTTCTCTGTTGCCAAATGTCAGGTCATTGTACCGTATCGCGCACACTCAAACATCATATACCGGCCATCTGCTTAGCCTTGAAGGCCTTGTCATCCTCATCCTCCTCCACGGCCTTCTTCTTGGCCTTTTTGTTGTGAATTGGGTTCGTGCCGGCTGTGACAGACAACGATTAGCATGAAACGTGCATCGGATGGCGCGAGAGAGTCTAGAACGTACCTCCCTGTCCTGAAGGCATGGTGAACAAGCTGTGTGTAGCAGAAAGTGCTGATCAGTGTCTACGATGCTGACGAGAGTGGGTTTTGGTGGAGGTGGGACGTTGGTGGGCAGTCTGGACGGAAGTGGCTCCGCCGAAGCCACGCTGCCGATCGGCCTTCTTTCACTTGCCGGACACTGCGATCGAACTGTGGTGCTGCAGCGCAGGCCTTTCGCATCGCCCACTCCTTCGCCGCCGCACCCTGCCATTGCCACTCTCATCTCCGTCGCCGCCGCTTCTGCGAACACCGCTCCGCCCAATGTGCCAGTCGCGCGCATCGTCCCGCCGCGTCCAACGGATTGTACCCTGATTGCCTGCATCGCGCGCTGCACGGCCATCGCCCGATCGCATCTTCGATCCTCACGCACCACGACACGAGCACTGGTCTCCATCGTCCGAAGCGAGCGTTTTGGCGGACCACACAAGTACCTAGGCCGCCATGCCGCCTCCTTCGCACACACAACACCTTCCTCCGGCACACCCGGCCACGCGCCAGCGACCCAAGAGCCCCAACCGTGTCCTGGCTGAGGCAGAAGCGCAATGGATCTTCACCGACGAGGAACTGGCCAACGCGCCTTCGATCCAGGACGGCATGAGTGCAGAGGATGAGAGGGATAGGAGGATCAAGGGCATCAACTTCATTGTGCAAGTCGGCATTATGCTCAAGCTGCCTCAACTGACATTGAGCACGGCGAGCATATTTTTCCAGAGGTTTTTAATGAGAGCGAGCTTGGCCAAGGAGCGAAATGGCATTCCCAAACTGCATCACTACCAAGCGGCGGCCACGGCTTTGTTCTTAGCCACGAAGGTCGAAGAGAGCTGCAGGAAGATGAAAGAGTTGGTCCTGGCTTTTTGCCGGGTAGCGCAGAAAAATCCCAATCTGGTGGTGGACGAACAGAGCAAGGACTTCTGGAGGTGGCGGGACCTGATCTTACACAACGAGGACCACATGCTGGAGACACTGTGCTTTGATCTGACTGTGGAAAGCCCGCACAGACAGCTCTTTGAGATGCTGAAGTTTTATGGCATCGAACACAACAAAAGATTGCGTAATTCGGCCTGGGGCTTCGTGACGGATAGCAACAACACGCAGTTATGTCTGTTGATGAGCAGTCGGACAATCGCAGTAGCCAGCCTGTACGCAGCATGCAAGTTCTGCGAAGTGTCGCTGCCCGATGACACAAAAGGGAGGCCGTGGTGGGAAACACATCACGTTCGGCTGAAGGACATCCGAAGGTCGGTGGAATATATGCTGTCTAACTATGACGGCACAGCCAACAAGGTCAACGGCATTGCTGTGACTGCGGGCTCGGATGGGAACAGCTCTATCTATGCGGGCCTGACGACACCTGGAACTGACGGAGCGAATGACGATGATTGGAACCGGACGAGGGCGCCCGCTTCTGTGTCGCCACTCATGCCACCAGGCAGCGATCGACGGCATAGCAACGCGAGCAGCGTTGGCGCCAAACGCGAGCGAGAAGACGAGAAGCCGGCTGTGAATGGCAATGGCAACGGCAACGGAAACGGTGTGCCGCGAGAGGAGAACGGATCGAAACGGCCTAAGATCGAGACGCACACGTCGGGTGTAATGGAGGGCTTCCACCACGACAGCCAAACAGACACGACGGTTGTGCCTGTTCCAGAAGCCGTCGCTGGTGGCGGAGAGGTACGAGGACTCAAGGAACAGGAAGAAGCAATGCGTGTTGACTTTGGAAATAAGCAGGCCGAACTTGATGTCAAGGCACAAGACCAGCAGCAGCCTCCCGAACCCATGCAGGATGTACAAGCCTCTGTAGACGGACCTGCCTCGCATGCCACTGCTCAAAAGCCGCAGGATGACGGAGAGGTCAGCGAGGAGGGTGAGCTGGAAGAATAGCTTTCTTCCCTCAGGAGACCTCAGCTTCGACGGTAGCGATGGGCGTCGGCCTCGACTGGGATCGAGCGCAATACTCAACGCGGAGATTACACTTGTTACGAATACGAATCGAGCGAAGCATAGCGAAGGCGTTTTGCAGCAGCGATAATTGTGGCAACTACTTTTTTGGATCATGCAGATCTGTTTGCTGCTTGATATGCGTGAATTTTGGAGCACCGAAGGGCCGAAGCACTTTCGGACAGGAAGGAAATTTGTGAATCGAAGCGTTGCGTGCTAGTTTGGGGGACTTTTGAGAACTGGCTTCTGAGAATACTACTAGATACCCAAATGGCATGATGGCGTTTCCTTGAGGCGCGATATGGTTGGTCACGACGAAAGCGTTCTCATGTATTGGTAATGAAATGGAAAATCTTATTGCGACTGGACTTGCAGTATGTACTGTGTGGTGGGACTTGTTTCAGGTGAGTAGATTTGGCTAAAGGCTAGGCGTAGAGATCAACGTTCGATAGCGAAGCTGTTCACTCCTGGTTCAAGGGACTCGAAGGCCGCTCTGCTAACGCTCAACAGATCTTCGAGAGAGCGTGGAATCGTATACACAGAAATACCTTGGCACTACTGGATGCCTTGCCTTAGCTGCAGCTGGATTCAAGGGGCATAGTGAAATGCTAGCAAGTTGAGCGTTGTTCGCGTGACACGGTGCGTGAGCCACTTCAGCTGGGAGGCAAAATTGTACACAGAGACGCGAGAGTCAGTCCTGGCGCTTTAGTTCCTGGCGCGTCTTCGCACGCGTTGACAGTCGCCCCACTCTCGCTGCATGAGCTGTTTGGCCCTGCGAATACCTTCTCCCCAGCCACCCAAGATCTGCCGCGACGCGACACAAGAATAGCTCTGGATGGCATGGCCTCCAACGACCAATGCTCAGTCGCCGCTGACGAGCACGCGTCGCTCGACGCCCCACAACTCAGCATGCACGAAAAATCGAACCACACGCACAAGGTCGAGGCCGAGCTGGCCGCGCAAGGACTGAGCTTTGCGCACACGTCGATCGAAAGTCACATCGCCGCTCAGACACATAGCCCAGCGAACAGCTCAGGGCCACCACCTCATGATGCGACCGATTTGAATGGACAGAAGCTCGCGACTCCGACTACCACCATGGCACAAGAGGTGTTCGAGACGGCAGAGCTGCTGGAGATGATCTTGCTGCAGCTCGGCGCAAAAGACATTCTCACGGCGCAACAAGTGGGCCGGGAGTGGCGTGATGCTGTCAACGGATCGACGAGATTCAAGAGAAAGCTGGGAATAGAACTCGATGTGGACAAAGTTCCGTACCATGCGCCATTCCAGCTTGATCCATCAACGAAGGAAAGCGATTTCGAGCCACTGGACTACCATATCTCGCGAGAATACTATCCTTGCTGCGAAGACATGTCCAAAGGGTATTTTGCAGAGAAACGTTTTCGCGTATGGTTAGCATTCCGGCGACGAGAGAGGACAGTCAAACTACGTGTGGGAAGTCGCTGCCGTGCGATACATCTCTGCCATCCGCCCCTGGAGTCCGCCGTGTTGACTATCAGCCACTATTGCTATCCCCAGGAGGGGACCGCCTATTATATCATGAACCTGGACAGGCCAGATGGGATCACTATTGGTGACGTGCTTGATATCATTGATGGCGCGCATTTGGAAGGGGAATCTCCAAGAAACCCGATTCAAGAGGTATTCCTTGAAGGCTGGATTGAGCTCAGCGAGCACGATCCTATGGTGGGCAAAGGCGACGCCTATATAACATAAGGCACTCCCGGTGCGGAAGAACACGGCAAGAGCTCTGCGATTGCACTCTGAGCTGGGGTCACTTTACGGCCGACTACAACACCCAACGCGCTTCTGCAGGAATGTTTAGCATGTACGTATCCTGACCTCAAGGATACGACAATGCCGCGTGTACTAGAAGTCAAGGGCTTGCTTCTAACATTGGGTGCATGTCAGGGACTCCACTGAAGTATGTTTGCACCAAAGAGTGCCTTCACGGCAGGACGATTGACTCAATGCGGAGAGACCGATGCACTCGGAGTCGCCTCGCTTCATGGTCGTTTGCATGGTGGCTCTTTTCTGCGACGAGCGAGCTGGGAAATAGCTCACTTGGATGGGAAGAGTCGTCCCGTCTGGTTCTATATAACGAAGTAGAAGTCCAACGTCGAGCGCACTAGAGCAACGACTTCTGTCGTACACATCCACCGCCATGAGGTGAGACACGCTGTACAATGAGGCTTTTGACAGAATCGAGAAGAGTGCGCAACTGTACATTGTATCCATCGCCCAGCGCTCGTGATCGTGGTTCTACAAGAAGCTCAGTCCAATACCAAAGCTCAACCCCTTCCTCCCTTCCTCGCCTTTTCGTATTACCAATGGTAAGCTGAAGTTCACTTCCACTCTTGCCGCAGGGTGCGCATACACCAGTCCCACACCTGCTGCAGCACTGGGCAGACTGTTGCCCAGGTCACCGATGGTCTTGACCAAACTGCTACCCACGTCGCCAACAGTCAACGCTTGCTTCTCATCCCCACCGCCGGTTCTGGTGTCCCGGAGAGCTAGTAATCGTCCTCCATTGACGAAAACCTGGAGTCTGAGCGGCGTGTCCTTGCCTACTCGAGGTAGAGGGAAGAGGAGAGAAGCGCCACCGGCAGCATATACGTCTCCTCCCACGGCATCTGGGCCATCTCGAGGTCCAAGACCAGAAAGCCGGAACCCTCGTACATCTGTGGGTCCACCCAACTGAAAGCGGTCGTTGATCCTGCTTGGGCTTATTCCGCTCTGTCCAGAAAGAGGCAGAGGAGCGAGGAACCCTCCCCGAAGACCTGCAGTGAAGAAAATTCCACTGTCGCCTTTCACGCCGGGTATAGGGATGGGCACTGCCGCCTGACTCTCCACCTCGTACTTCGCAAATGCAACGTCACCAGCCAGTGGTCCTACGCCCGCGAGCTCAGAGACTGCCTTGAAAAGCAGCCCTCTCGAAGGCAACATGGGCGCATCCCGCGAGTCGTAGGTGAGAGTATGCGACAAGCTGGACTTGAAGCTATCGCCAGCATCTCCGCGTATCGTGGGCGAGGCCTTCTCTGCCAGGCTTGTGACTTGTCTCCAGAAACCACTGTAGCCGAATTCCTGATTCGTGAATGGTGATGTCCGCCACAAAAGCTTCGTCTGTCCTCCTCGCAGAACTTCCTCGTGTGATGCCCATGGCTTGATAGTGCTGGATTTGAGTCCTCCAAACTCGAGACGCAGGTCAGGATTCGAGAGGATGGGTGTGTCGAATGTGGCGCTGTATGTCTCTCGCGTTCGTGTGCCCAGACTAGCATGTCCATTCAATCTCTCGCCTCCACCGAATATGTTGCGCAGTACGGCGTTGACGTAGGCACTTCCTTCTGCTGTGCCGGCTTCGGTGCCGGTCTTGATGGTGTATCGCCCTCTCTCTTTTGCTGTCACGAATACGGCATAATCGGTCGGTGTGGTGCTCGGGTCGGTCGGCTCAGCTTTGTCGATGTAGGTGGAAATTGGTGCTTGGAAGATGTCGAGACGGTTGAGTTTGTCCACTGCGTGAGAGACTTCGGTGAGGGCTTCGCGGAGAGTGTAGTATGCTTCATCCTTGCGGTTCTTGGTGAGGAGAGGGTCGAATATGCGCTCGAGAAAGCCGTGGCGCGTGTGGGTCGCGTGCAGCACTTTGACCGAGGAGATGGTCACCGGCGCCGTGGAGTTGAGGGAGATCTAGCCAGCACGAAATCAGTCGCGTTCCGTGTCGACATACGTTGAAGATGTACTAACCAGCTCATGTTGGCGCTGTTCGGCCTTTTCATAGGACGCATTCACGCGCTCCTGGATCTCCTTCTCGCGCTGTTCCAGCACTTTGGGATCAGTGGGTTTGCGAAGCTGTTGGAAGACCTGCTCATATGTCAGAAAGCCGCCAAACGGGCGATTTGTGGATCGCATACATCGTCTTCCAGCGGCGACGCGGCCATCGAGGTGAACGACAAAGTGGCAAAGATGTTATACAAGCCCAATGTTCATCTCCTCCGGCTCCCAGCTTCGAAGTCGAGCTCCATAACAAGCTTTCGGTATCGTGTTCCTTAGCTCGCGGAGATACCCGCATCCGCCTTTCCCTCTCCATTCCATTCCTCTCCTGACAACATCATCGCCCTGCGGAGCGGCAGCGTCACGGAGCACTACCTGAACTGGCCCTCGGAACGGAGGCCTCACCTCGCAGCCTGCAGCACTGCTGCGACGACTCACGGGACGTTCATTCACAGGCAGGACGAACTGGCACGGGACTCACGTCGGCCGCTTATCACCGCCCAAACAGGGACCCTTGGACATGAAATAGACACGAAGGACATGAGCTCTCATCTCTAATCGAGCTTAATTCTCTTGGTACACGTGTATGTACAATGCAGCAAATACCCATTCCTCACGTTGATTTACAGCAAGCTCATCATCATCGTCGCATTATACAAGGAAGACCAAGCACCAAAGTCTCCATGCTCAGCACAAGTCACCGCGCTTGGTTTTGTAGCCTGGATCTCCGCAGGCAGTGAGGCTGCCGACGCAAGTGCCGTTCTTGCAGGATCCAGAAGGAGTCGCCCAGCCCCAGAGTGCAATCTGCTTGCCATTCGAGAAGACTTGTGTCACGTTACCGGCCTGTGTCTCGGAATCAGCTGGGGATCATAAAGTATTCATGATTCGCACTCACCAAAGTTCCCAGGCAGACATTTGTCGCGGGGTTGCACTCGATCTGGAATGGCAGCGGAGCAGCACCAGCGAGGTCGGCGGATCCGTATCCACGTCCGTCTTTCATCCATGCTGAGATGGTCGCCTTGCCAGCTGCGCATCACTGTCAGTGAAGGAATTCTCCATGCCGTTGTCATTGACATACTGAAGTTGCCGCCATCGGTGAGCATATTCTCAATCTGTCCGGATACAGAAACGGTACACTTCTGGTATTTCGTGTCGCATTTTGCTTCAACTGCAGTACAGACACCTGTCAGCATCTTCATCAATTGGCTGGCATCTGAATCAAACTTACTCAAAGCTGGGACGCTGGCAAGCAGTCCACTGACGGTTCCACCAGCACCAGCAACTGGTGCCAGCACAGGATCAGCGAGACCAAGCACGGGACCTAGAGCTCCGGCAGCGTTGCTGCCGCCTGTTGTAGTCTTGGTCGCAGTTGTGGTTGCAGTAGTAGTTGCAGCCTTGGTGAGGCCGCTCGATGTGCTGCCAACTGGAACCGCAGAGCCCGCGATGTGGGTGCCAGTCAGACTGGAGACTGTTCCCAAGACGCCCCCGAGAAGAGGCAAGCCGAAACCCAGGGGGGCACCAGCGATGAGCAGCGCAATGTTGGCGTTGAGATACATGATGCTTTGTGTGGGAAGAAGTCCTGGGGTTGCTGCGAATCGTCCTGAAGAAAGATAACGAACGTGTTGATTCTGCACTGACAAGCATATCCAGATGCAGATCGACTCCAAGTCTTATACAGGCGGGCATCCCATGCCGCGCTCTCGGTGCCGTGAATACAACACTGCCGCGTCGTGCACCAAGAAAACAGGAGACGACGTCAATTGTCATCGCTCTCAGCCATTCGGCCATAGTCGAACGCCTAGTATGGCTATTGTTGTACCCGATGGTCAGAGCATGCGAGCAAGGAATTGGCATCGTGGTCCTCGACTCAGAAATTTCCGATGTTAAAGCCCTTGCTTGTGGCAGGCTTGAAGTCTAGATCTGGTTGTTCTTTGGTTGGCGACTGATCTGTGCAGCCACGCGAGCGGCACGTTCTGTTGGGCGAATATGTGTCATGACATATCTCTCTCAGCGACGACCGTTATGCCTTGGCGTTTGGAAAGCGTTTGAAGTATATTTGCTGACTCGACAGCTACCCGTTACGGCATTGGGTCCAGACGTGAATCAAGAGGCATGACTCGTTCTGAATCGACCCGAGTTTCCCTGCCTTCTGGTGTCAAAAGAATACGCATAGTGGCTGCGAGCTGTCAAGCGAGCAAGCCGAACGTGTTCGGGTGCGTATCAATTGACTACATAATATAACGGAACAATGCAGATTTCATGAGTCAAGCCGGCATTATGCTACTGAGATCGATGGCTGGCTCATCGGCGACTAACCCATCAGATCCGTCATCACAGTCCCCAAATTGATCTTCTACGGCCTCGTGGCCAACCCGGTCGTGGAAACATGCCGACCGCTCAGTGGCGTACTGGCGCAGTGCAGACCAGTCATTGCACATGTGCCACTGTCCGTCGCCGCTTGTATGGTCTCCAAGAGTGTAAAGGGGCGTGGCGTCCGCGTGGCACATGATGAATTGCCGAAAAGCATCGAAGCAGTGTCTGACATGCTGGACGGGCAGCGTCAACTGAAGTCCAGCCTGGCTCTCGAAAAAAAGCTTCCGGACAATTTTCAGACAGTGGAGTTGGTGATAACTTTCGAGCAGGTACAGGGCCTTGCCTTCGTCTCCGGGAACTGCCATTGACGGGCTCCAGTTGTTCTGCTCTGCATATTCGTGGTCGACAGCGATATAGCCGTGCGCTGTATTGATATCGTTCCAAGCTGATTCGCTTTCTGTGGCGTTCAGGGAGCTGTATCTTGTGTACCAGTGGAATTGGACTGGTCTTTGAGGCAGCGTGTGCACAGAGGCAATGTTATCATGCAATGCTTGCTTTGCGGTCGAAGGAGGTGCCGTTGACGAACAAAGATTCTGAGTGTGATCGATTTGAAGCCATGTAATCGCCCAGCCAAGACCGAGCACCAAATTCGAGAGGAGCAGTAACGACGTGAGCAACCAGCTCAGGGCTTGTTTGCGATGCAGTTTGCGAGGGAAATCGTGGTCAAGCAGCGCCTCGTGCTCGATCGAAGGGTTCCCTCCCATCGCTGATTTGAGTTGTTAGTTGGTGATCAGGACGATGACCCAGTGCGTTCCTGTCACGACGAAAGGCTTCAAATGGGCGAATGCGATCCACGACTGCAAGCCTGTGTCGGATGTATTCCCACGTGCGTAGCGTAGGAAAGGAGCCGATGTGGCGCAATGCCGAGTCATGAGCCCTCCGAATCTGCATAGTCAGTTTGCTGGCTATAATGAGGACACCTATTACTGGGAGTTTCAAGAGTGGTCCAGATCCTATACGCTAGTATAACAGAAGGCGTTCACGATGCTGCAAGTGTCAAACCACGCCACAGAATGCTTCCGGATCGAACCAGAAGGAGTAGTTCCAGGAGTTCCACCCGCATCGCCTGCAGGCGCATGAGCAAAAGCGACACGCCACAGCATTCAGATCGGATTGAAGTATGGTGCATTGCAAGATCAATGAGGCCGACCGTTGACAAGAGGAGTCCAGATCAGGTCTACGTTGGGTTGAACAGCGTCTCCTGGAATTCATCTCTGACATAAAGCAGAGCTCTTCGCGTCTACTGTGATGGGCCACGTCAGCTTCCAACTCGCAATCATGTACGCCATTACTGAAGCCAGCACGCTCATCCTTACATTGGTCTTGACCGTCTTGGCCACCCTTGCCCTAGGCCTTCGCTTGTCTCAAGGGAACACTGGTGATACTTTCAAGTACCGATGGCATATCGATGACTACCTATGTGTTGCAGCCATGGTGAGTGCATATTCGACAGGATGAGTTATATGCAAATCTGACACACGAATTTAGGTTCTGCTCTACGGCAGCTCTGCCATAATCTGTTGGGGAGCATCTGAGGGCGCCGTTGGCTCCCACTCAAGCCCGGAGGACGTCGAGAACTGGTACACGACAGCCGGACCTGCTTGGATCGTACTGGCCAAGACATTCTGGGTCGTGTTCTTCCTGCAACCATTGCAGCTTGGACTGATCCGACTTGCAATCTTGTTCCTCTATCGTCGCTTCTTCGGATCGTACAAGGCCTTCAATGTGGCTAACTGGACCCTGATTGCCATCGTCGCTGGCTGGACAGTAGCGTTCTTCTTTGGTCTGCTGTTCGACTGCGGAACAAGCTTTAGTTCCAATTGGGGATCACTGGGCGAGATCGCTGAGAAGTGTCCCTTTGGTTTCCTGCCCACGGTCATATACACGATCCTCGATGCCTGCCTGGATCTGTTTGTCCTGTTGTTGCCTATCCCATGGATCTTTCAACTCAACTTGTCTTTCTCCAACAAGATATCAATCACATGCTGCTTCATGCTGGGATCTATCGCAACAGCGGCTGCATTCGTGCGGATGGCAGTCTTCATTCAGACAGGTATTCCCTCGGAAGCCATGAATCGTACAACGGTAATGGGCCTCCCGACTTATGACGTTTTGGGAATCGTATCCGCGGAAGTGTTCTGGACCATGATTGAATGTACAGTGGCTTTGATCGCTGTATGCCTACCGGCGATTCGAAAGGCGGTTGCGGGGAGCACGTTCGGAAGGGCGTTAGGTCTCGCGACTCTGTCGAGAGTGCTCCGAAGCATGGGCTCGTCGAAGGGGACGAGGAAGGATGACTCTGCAGTATCTAACGATCATTACAGACCTTCTTCAGAGTGCGGAAAGATCGATTTTGTCCACGTGGTCGAGGTGAGTTATGCGAGAGTTCAGAACGCGTTCTGGTTGCTGACCTTTGACTACAGACTGAGAAGGCTGTCGTATGATGAGCTGGCAAAGCATAGTGTCGGTTTATGAGAGGGGGACAGGCTGCTCATGATCTTTGGGCTGCATGGCTTGAGCAGCTTTCTTTCCCAGCTCGCTCGAAATAGAGTTACAATTGCCATGTCGTTCTGTTTGCGGTCCAAGTCGGCGACGGCAACGCTCGTATACATGTATCATTGACGATGCCCCATCGCACTTTATCGCGGTCTCATATTTGTCCTTGTTAGAATGTCTTATTCCTCGTTCGCTCCCCAGGTGCTCATCTATCTTGTGCGCGCTGCTCTACAGTGGACATGCATCGTCATTCGGATCTCTTGCTCACGCCTTGATGCCGGCCATTATCGAATCGCGTTGCCGATGAAACATTTCGTGCTCTTTCCTCGCCCATTCTCCGATGCTCTTTCGATTCTTTGCTGACACGCGGGTTGCGGTATCTCTTCGATCAATGATGGGGCCAATATCGATGGATGGCCAACCATCCAGGAAGCATTTGCCGAGTAGATCGGACAGATGTGGTGACGAAATTCTATGAGTAGTTACTGTCGTGTATGAGAGGCGGTATCTGCAGAGAGGGAGTAGGCGCGTTGCGCATGGAGGCTGGAAAGTGCAGAACGCGGCCCATGCATGCATCCACACATCGGAAATACTTACAACAAACTACCGCGTCGATCATCCCATGGCATTCTCACGCTAACGACAGAGTCTGACTGTCTATTTGATGAGTCAGATCACGCACGATACCAAATGGCTTCCAGCGAGCAGAAGGAAAGCAGCAGGGTCGGAGTCCGAGAGCCGTGGACTGATGGACCGTCTCTCGTCTTCTCTGGACTTTTTGGCTCTTACTACAGCGGAATTTCGATCTGCCTCCTAAGTGTGACGCAAGCGTCGAGCCCCTCAGCACCGCTCACTCTGGCATCCTGGCCCACCATTGATTCTTGGAGCCGAGTCACTATATGTGCAAAGTGCCTGCGCTTGCAACAAAGCTCCTCATGCTTTCCATAATATCACCTTGGAATTCCTTGTGCTACCCCAAGATTTTCGGACCGAATTTACGCGACAAGAAACGTGATAATAATGCTCGAAGGGATGTGCCACCACGGCTGGGCCTTTTCGCTTAGCTGGCAAGACAGCACTTCTCGTGCATACCGCACCGGAACTCAGTCCTCTTTGACATAATCCTCAACGATTAATGAACGATGCTAATGGATTAAACCAGCATTGGTGCGCAGATAGACTCCTTGCACGACCCCTGAGTACCGCAGTGCATAACATTTTATCTCAGAATGTTGTCGGCTACCGCGTCCTTTTGCAACCTTGAAGGATCACTCAGTGAATGCGAATCGGCTCTTGGCTCCAATCATTTCCACCGGGAGGTACAGCTTGACCAGCAGAAAGAGATTGTCCTGCATGCTGTCGAACAGAGTAGCAGAGTCAAATCACGACATACAGCCGGGGTTTGGTCATCGGCAAACCGTGACATCGAAATAGTCGTCGGCAAGCGGGTCGCTCACATTCGTCCTTGCGCGGACTCTGAACAGGAGCTTTGATTGGTGGGTTCGCAGGATGCCATGGCGATTTGATTGCAAGTCTGGTCTGTGCCTTGCATCAATATATTGCAACTACTGCTGTCGTCTAGGTACGTGTGGCGACGGCTCACATGCGCATGTCGAAACCCGATGTGCCACCATGGGTCACTCTACAAGCAATGGACAAGTCCTCCTAACCAGTAGCTCAGCTCAAGAGAGAAAACGCACCAGCAGGTGCACATTACGCTTCACTTTTACGATTTGCACGAAAGATTCCCCCCAGCCCTGCAATAATGCGAAGACCATCATCAAAAAGGCTGAATACCCCGCGGCAAATGTTACACTGCTCTCATGCGAGGATGCGAGCAGCCGAAAAGAGGCAGAACATCGTAACCGGGGACGGGCTGAATCTCCACTTAGGCATGCAGGGCGGCAGGGCCGATGGAGGCGAGCGGTTAGATGCCCAGTTGAGGATCGGCACCATGACGCTGACATATAGCTTGACAGCACGGCTCTTTCTTGAGATGTCTTGACGTGTCCAATCTGAGGACGGTCCCATGTATGTGAAGGAAGGCCAAAAAAGGACAATACGTATGCCATGTGATCCAAGAATGCAGGACGGGCTGGATGGGTGCTCTTTCGCCCGCGGCTAAAGGAGCACGTTACATGATTGGACAAGACTGCGGCGCTGACGGTGGGAAATGGTAGCTTTTGACGACGTTGAGGGATGAGGCATGTGGTATCAAATCCAGTGCAAGGGACTCCACTTGTTTCTGCGCTGCATGTCATAGCTGTGCCGCATCCAAGCTGCAGGAAGGCAAACCAGGAAAATGAGTTTGAGCTCGAGATCTTGACGATGCATTCACGCGAGGAGTATACTTCGGAAAGTCGCATCGCTTCAACCTTAACGGTACACTAGCACAATGCAGAGACAAAGCCAAAGCAAAGTTGACGGAAGTCAGCCGGCAAATACGAAAGACTACAGGAGGGTGCCGATTGCCCACATTCTCAATGATCAGGGTGTAAGCCGCTCCACTTCTCTTGTTGAGATAACTGAAAGCAGCTGACGGGTAGCCAGAGTGGCACTCAAGACAGTCAGAACACGGAAGACCAATCGATGAAAAATGAACCGACTTCTTGGAACTGGTCTCGACATCCGCAAGCTTTACTTGCCATTTGGGACTATCACAACAGCTGGCAGATGAGCCGGAAGCGACTGCAGGATATGGAGCATGTTCGAGAGCTGGAACAGCCGTAGGAAATACCGGAGCTGCTCGGAAACGTCATGAAAAGTATGCTGGAACGGTTCCCTGAACTAGGTGCTGGCGAAGTTGTGTTATCGGTGGATTGGGTGGTAGACACACTGGAGGTGCGACGATATATTGGGGAGTATCTGAACTCTCCTTCATGACACCGGGCATGCTATTAGGACTGCATCGGAGCAAACGACAAGCAACGCAAGGTGCGAGGGGGCCAGAAATGCAATGGACCGTTTCTGGGAGCTTCGCCATCCTCCGATGCGGTGTGTAGGACATGGTACCGTCTTTGGAGCCTTTTTCAAGCCATGCGAGCTCGATGTGGAGACTGAGTTCCAGGCCGGCATTTCTCGATATGGCAGAAGAAGCGGAGCGCCGTCAAAAGGAGACCAAAGCTGCGGCGAGAATGGTATCGAGGACTCGGAGACCACAGCACCAAAATCGTTCAAGCACTAGTATTTTGTTAATAAAATTTGACTGCAGCAAGCGCATTGTTGATTCGGCGCGTTCCAATCGATCACGATGGCATGGAAATGAGCTTCGTTGAAGTTGAAAACTGTAACGTCTTTCCTTCTGGAAGTCAGTTGTAAAGACCAATGAAATTTGATCGCAGATCTCGATTTTCCGAGGACTCTTTCTGCACTTCAAGACCATTCGAACGTCTGGGTGAGACTGGCATGTCTTGAGAGCGCGATAAAGTGCTAAATCATGCTGTACCCTCCGTGTAGGCTTTTAAATGCTTCTATATCCCAGCCAATGACTGTGGATACACCATGCAAAATAGTCCTGCCGCTGTGAATACATTCAACGTGCTCAGACTTGTGGTCCAGCCTTCCTTCGCCGTTGACGTGCAGATTGGCTGCCAGCACCGCATTGCCCTCGACCCATACTTCTTCGTCGACAAAGCAGAGTTCCGTAGATGTGTTGTCCACAGCGAATGAAGGCCGATGATGGATAAAGGAAAGGTCGTACCATTGCCTGCGCTGGCGTGCCCTGTCTTGACTTCGGCCAGAAGTTTGTGCCAATGCACGATGCTACTTCTCACTGTGAGGCGAGACAAGAGCGTTTGGAATTGCCCCTATAACTGTATCAGATGTGGAGTCCCCCTGATGGTATGCAGTTGCACTGGACTTACGGCGTATCACTGTTTATACCTGTCAATTTGAGGGATGGGCTCATCGTCATATGGCTCCATATCGTATTCGTCCATCAATATATCGTGTACATCGTCCCGTTGACAACAGTATGCAATGAACAGAGTCTCTTGGGCCCGTAAATCTGGCAAGCGCAGCGTGGCGATAACTTTGGCTCGCCAGTACCGTTGCAGCCCTGGCAAATTATCGCGGTATGCCATAGCAATGTGCGCAGTGCGGTCCTCGCGGGCTTCATGCGGCTTTATGTCCAGCCGAGTCGAAGCTGCCATCTTAGTGTGGATGTAACGGGAAGATCGAGGGCAAGCGTCGCTTCGTTGTTATAGCAGTAGCGAGATCGAGATGCGTTTTGCGAGACTTCAGGCTTTGAATGGTTGCAGATCAAGATCTGCAACAAAAGAGCAATGGTCCAGCAACAGAATCGCTCCCGTAGTCGCCATCTAAATATGCTGCTGCTCCTGCCTGCCTCATTTCCGCATAGCCGCGGTCTGCGAGCGCAGGAACACAACGATGCGAGTGCTCAGGTGATACCTATATACTGCAATGCAGGCGTCCGTAAGAGATGGCGGGCAGCCGTTGCAGCGAGGTATGATAACTCAAGATTCGCGTCGCAATGACCAGGCTGCCGTGGCCCTGCAGTATATCGATGGCACGAGCGCTGTTTACGTGACGTGTCGCATGAAACGCGGCTGAACTGCTTCCATGCAATTGTGCATGAAGCTGTGTGTAACCCCCACGTGGCGTGGCTGTCGACTGTACGCATTGTTGCCTTGCGGAGGCTCGATGATTGGTAGGGGAGAGGCGAGCTACATTCTGGGATCTTTTCGATCAGGCAAGTCCATTATAAGCCGCAAGAACCCAGCTCAGCCGGCGTGTCACCCTCAGCGTGGGTGATACGGGAAGCTCTGAGGGATTGGCGTGAGCATACGCGCTCGTTCGGAGGAGGGAGGCTTCGAGCACGAGCGTCCTTTGTCCAGGAGTACATTCAGGGTCGTGAAGAAGGAAAGAGTCTCACTTGTGACGTTCTGATCATTCCTCACGATCCGTCCTCTACTGCCGGCAGGACAAAGTTATAGAGCAGTTGAAGGGCGAGGTCGCCACAGATCGGGGTGGTATCAGCCGAGTGCGGGGACATGGCCGGAGATGGTAGAGTCGTCAAGTCTGGCGGCGATGCGAATACATGAGCCAGAGTTGTCGTGCCGAGAGAGAGAAGAAGAGAAGTGTGTGCGTGTGTGCACTGTGGAATGTACCTCCTATTCGGCTTCTCCTCGGCTCGGCATGACAGGCTCCGCTCCGGTCCGCAATCTCGGACTCAAAATGCCGACAGCGCGACCACAACAAACATCACTCACTCTTTCCATGTGTCGACACGGGATCATTCTGCCACGTAGAAGTATACGGCCCTAGTGTGCAACGAGCAGGCTCGCTACACGATGGCGACTTCGCCTCTGGCTTCCGCGGCGGAAATGCAAGATTTCCTGAACAGCTTTCCCGTCTCTGAAATTCTACATCCGCTCGATGATGACGGGGCTTCCACAGAACGAATCTCGCAGCGAAAAGTGCCAGCGAGCCTCGATATTGTCGAATCAGATCCACAGTGGCCTCATCTCTTCGAAATTCTCAAGTCTCGTATCGTAGCAGCATGGGAGTCGCAGCAAGATAGTGAAGATGAAACGCAAGTCAAGATCCTATCAATCACTCACGTTGGCTCGACAGCCGTCCCCGGACTTCCTGCAAAGGCTATCATAGACATCGATCTCGTCCTCTCAGAGATCACTCGTCCCTATGAATCCTTTTACGTGCCTCGTCTAGAAGCTGCAGGCTTTCAATACCTTCTCCGCGAACCGAGCTGGTACGAGCATCGTCTCTTCATTGCCTCGGAGCCCATATCTTGTAACCTTCACGTATTCGGTCCGCGATGCGCAATGGTCGCGCGACATTGGATCTTCAGAGACTGGCTGAAAAAGAATGCAAGTGATCGCGACCTGTATGCGCAGACGAAGAGAGAGTGTGCGCAGGCGGCAAAGGAGAAAGGAGTAGGCATGCAGGAGTACTCGCGTAGCAAAGATGCAGTTGTGATGGAGATATTGAGGCGAGCTGTTAAGAACGCAGGACTGGTTTCTGAGTGAGCTTGAAGCGTGGCAAGTGGATGAGGTCGGACATTCTCAATCCTGGTAGACCCGTTGTTAAATTCGAATACTTTCCTCCTTCGGAGGTAGCTCTTACAACTTCCAGATTGGATGGAAAAGAACATGGCGAAGTATGGAGGATAGTCCAACGAGGTGGGAGATATTCGGGCCTACCCGTAAACGAGTGACATTGATTAGCGCCCGCGCTAGCCGAGTGAAGCGCTGCCAATATCCAACATGGCGGTGCTCGCCAAAGTAAAAGATTCACGAATAAGCATTAGGCTCAGCCGCCTTCCACTCCGCTGCCGAGCGGAAGTGAAAATGGCGACAACCAACAATGAGAATACTAAAGTGGCTCGAGCCACCTAGTGTCGGCGCGTGGATGTGATCGCTCTCTGACCATGTTTCGCCGCAGCTGTATACCAACGGTACATCCTCCCCACGTCTAAGACTTTCACAAATCGACAAGGCTGTCATCAGACCGAACGACATGCCCGTTGCGGCGCTTCGATCAGCCCCCACGCCGGGGTGGTTACGTCTGTGTATCAGGTTGGTGCAACGATTTTCGTTGAGATCCCTGCTGTCATAACCCAGCGTGCCACGCTGCTGAGTGCGGCCTTCATGGATTTTGTGATGAGTAACTCAAGTAGTCCAGACCCGTATCCAGAGTCACTATACAAAGTCACCAAAAACCCTTCCCCTGATAGGTTGCACATCGTACCTTGGAGCATTCATGTCTCATGGAGAGCGGCTGGCGCAGCACACCCAGCGGCACCCGCGATGGAAACAGCTTCGCCATCTCAAAGCTGTGGCTTGCGCGTGGGATTGACGGCGCACAGTTGGAGCAAGTCGCGAGGTCAATCGGCAGGAAAGAGTATTCCAAACGTGGTGCTCCGCGCCGAGAGCGCCTCTACGGATCGTAGTGGGGCCTGAGACTCTGTCCAGGCGTTCTCGGCGCCTTCATGCATGAGCCACAGAGCCAAACCCTTACACAAAAGCAGAAGGGCGCTTGAAAACATGTCCCCGAGGTGTCGTGGAGCGGTACGTGCCCTGTGTCACATACTTGCTGGTCACAGCATATAGCGTCATGGTTTCCCCGCCCGCCCACCTGCAGAAAATGCAGCCAAACCAGTCGATGTACACTACAGCTCTCAGAACGCGAACAGGCAGATCGGTCAAGCACACCACCGCTGGATCAAGATTGCGACTCCTCCGCCTCTGGAAACCAATGCTCTTTCTATTTTCGTTGCTCCGCTTTGTGCAGCAGAGCGCCTTAGCTCAGTCTTGAGACGCGAGGCAGGTCATGGGGAGAGATCACAAAGTGTGCATGTTTCCGAATATTCCTTTTGCTATCGGCCACTAGACCCAGTCGTGGGAGGTTGAACGTGGTAGGAGGATCAGAACTGATTCTTGACGAGGTGGACCTCTGCGCCACGAATGCGAAAATGTTGGTTGGTCGGACGGGTCTCTCGTCACACTCAGGCACACCACTGGTGGCCTCTCAATGGTCGTGCTATGGAGCGTCGATACATTGGCAATGAAGAATCCGCCGCCGGCGGAGTATGCGACATGTGACGTTCGGACAATCCAATCCAATTCGGCTCTGATCGGATTGGGTTTGGCTACCCGGGTCGGCCCGTAACCTTCCTTGACGCCGCAGCTACTGCTGAACTTCATCGTGTAAACACGAACTTCCGCCCTGTACTCCATTACATCGAAGACAAGTACCGATTGCTGGCCATCGTGCTTCTACAAATCTTCTTCAAGAACTGTGAGCATCCCGATTCAGAGACCTGTGCGATGACTGGGAACGCTCGGCGAAGAATGGACAAAGCAGCTGGCGCGCTCGCGTCTCGTGGGCAGCGTGCATACAAATTCAAGCCTTTTCTCACCAGGAATTTCCGACACGCTCGCTCGCCATGCACAGATGTGTGCATTTTACCGGAACGACCATGGTCGCCCCAGTCAACACGCCCTCAAAATCAAGGCAATGCAACGCGTACAGTCCGTCGAACGCCTGATGGCCCGGCCACAACCATGACCATGACCATGACCATGCCAGTGGCGTGGAAATCCTGAAATCTTGACTTGCTAATATTGGGATTCAATCCCTGGCCTTGGTGAAGTCACAATGGCATGCGACTTTAGATTTGCCGCAGTGGACTGAAGTGTTCGCGGAGAGATCAACACTACTACAAGACTTCTGTCTCCGGCTGACACTGTCCTGCACTGCGAAATCTCAGCTGGTTCCCCCTTGGAAGATTGCCAGTCAACGTATTCTCCCCGCGAAGGATAGGTACATCCCTCAGCACGACCAATCACTGCTATCACAGGCCGAGGGACACTTCCATCAACCGTGCAGTGGCATACACAATGCACAAAGAAGCATCATCAGCTAGCAAGACTGAGCCGTCGATCCGTGAGCTATCTGCGTTGTCTAGGATGGGCATATCCCGAAGATGGTGCGTTCTCCTCGAGCGCTCACTTCTTGTTTTTCAACCTGGAAGATACGCTTGGCTGGTGATCTTGTGCTCGCTTCTCGGTTTAACTGCCGCCCACTGCACCGCCGACTGCACCGCCGACTGCCCCTGCAATTGCACCCACTCCAGCGACGATAGGTGCCCAGAGGATAGGGTCGCGCTCCTGCAGGCCGCGCTTCTCGCTACCGCCCACTGCCCCACCATTCACTCCTCCTCTTGCACCCACTCCGGCGGCTATTGGGGCCCAGAAGGTAGGGTTGCGCTCTTGAAGACCACGCTTCGCGCTGCCGCCCACCGCCCCACCAATGGCTCCGGCGATGGCTCCGATTCCAGCGGCTATTGGGGCCGCCCAAAAGATCGGATCGCGTTTGACGAGAGCGTCTGTGAGCTCGTCCAAACTGCCTGCAGCTGGATGAGTTTCTGGCTTTGGCTGAGCAGCGGGAGCTGCAAGGCATTGAGCGCTGTACAGGGCAAAGACAGTCGCGGCGTAGACCTTCATCTTGAGTGGTGTTCGATGGAATGTGGATGGGAGTTGCGACTGTCTGAAACTAACTCAAGGCCGGCTTGATGATGTTCGAGAAAGGAGTTCGAAAGTCCTGCTTGTCGTGTTGTTTGAGGTTGAGCGCTGATGATCTGGCCACCACCACTCACGAGCAGGAGACGACTTATATGTGCATTGCTTTCGCGCCTCCTGCTGCAATCGCTTCCCGCGTTGATCTCGCCCAACATGTTGAAATTGCCGACCTCGTGGGCGTCTGCTGTTGTCACTGACTTGCGCCTTGGAAGGTGGCAGTGAGGGCTCAGCTCGGGGATTGGCAGAGTTGCGTGTCACACACCACGTACTACTCGCCCAGACGCGAAGTGAGGAAGCCAGACCTTGGCAGTGTCCGCGTGTGGAATGAAGGGTTCGAAAATGCCCAAAAGGGATGGCGTACGACGACGACTGTACCGACAATGGACGTCACAAACGCCGGAGCATCAATTCAGCACCCCGGAATTCGACTGCCAGGCCTAATTTAACCTTGTATTCTAGAACAGTCCAGACCCCGCGACCTTACTTCCCTTGTCAGTTCGAGCTACGACCGCGTCTCCTGCAGAGCGTGTTTCATCCCACGACAGAAGGCATCGGGGCTATGTTGAACGAAGGATCGCCATCGGGCCCTTGACCTGTTACTATTGGGCCCTTGACCTGCTTAGGGTAGGGTATCTTGAAGTATTCGTGACAAGAATTACACCGGCTGCCGGACACTGCGTCTCTCTCGACACTCGCCTTCGGCTCGGTCTCGTTCGTTTCCTTCAAGAAATAATGCTATCCTTTTTAGGGGCCTATGCCTTACGAGCTCAACTATCCTTTTGATGGCCCTATGCCTCACGCGCTCGACTATCGTACATGCTCGCTATTGCTCGTAGGCTCGCAGCTCCGAGTATTTACTTCGCTCGCAAGCTCGCCTCGCTTGTCCGAGCACAGAGGTGGAGTCCGGAGAGGTGTAGGGTAGGGTCAACTCTTACGCACGATTTGGAGTCAAGGGCCCAATAGCAATTCGCTGTTAACTACATGTTGGATGCCAGCACGAGACGAATACCGAGCAGGAGGGGGACTGCAACAGACTTTCACGGTAGCATCATGCCGTTGAGCAAAGGGGCTGTGTTCGGCGTCAACAGCACTCCTATCGTGCGCAGGCCTATAGGCTTCGGAAAGAGTGCGCTAGCGGGGCGTACTCATGAGAGAAATTGAGCGCCAAGGACGATGTGAGGCTGTAATGTCACGAAACGGAGAAGAGGCGACCAGAGGCGGGCTTGGCGCGACGATTATAGCAGTGCGGCTCGTCCGATGCGGCATTTGTCGGCAGATCTGTCTTAGTGCACCAGGAGCGCCATGGATCTCGACATGCCTCGAAGCCAAACCCTTGATCACGCACCAACTCGTCATGATCCGCACAGCCTCAAAATATACATGTCGTCTACATCCTCCGATGCGCGGGTCGCTTCGGAAAATGCCCCATGTGAGATCATACACAATGCATCGGGTTGTGGTATACTGATGACTTGATCGCAGCATCGAACATGTCCCGACATTGAATCCTACAGGGGGCAGGTGCTCGGCGATGGCATTCCATCCTGCATCGTCGACTCGGTTGGGTCCCCATGTATGCCACGACACGCACGCTTGCTATGTGTGCATCATGTAACGACGACAAGCCGCTCATGGTAGTGAAGATCACAACACCATCAACATTACGCAATGCAACGAGCACGAGTGGAAGGCGTGACAGCCTAGCCACGAGCGTGTTAGCGACGCGAGACATCACCCTTTGCCAACGATCTTTGGGGTGCTAATAATAGACTCTGATGATTTATCAACAGCGGAACGTCATTCACAATTCATGGTGAAGTACCATCAACCAACAGCAGCGAGCCAGCGATACAATGCCTATCTCAGTTGAGTACGAAGGTACGTTCCGAGAGGCAGGGCGTAATTCACAAGCGCCCTTTGATCTTTCCTTCACCAGGACATAGCGCGCTCATGTGATAGCCTCTTGCCGGCATCTCCGATTCAGCCATCACACCAGGTCCTTCAACAATGCCAACTTCCACCCTAAAAGAGACCTAGAATACAGGCCCTTCCATGTCGACATTGCGCATCTTGACGAATGCCGTTTCCAGTAATGCGCGAGTGAAAAGAGCAGCGCGTGGATCCGCATCTGGGTCGCGCTTCTCGTTGTTGATTGCACCATCGAGGACGCCTACGGCGCCGGCAGCTCCAGCTGATAGAACCAATGGGATCAGGAACCCCGGATCGCGCTTGTCAAGAGAATTCGCAAGCTCGATAAGATAGTCGCGAGTTACAAGACCCTCTTGGTTGGGCTGAGCAGCGGCGAAGGCTTTGATGCCGCAGAAGGCCAAGATAATTGCGGCGTTGAGCTTCATATTGGGATTCGTGATCGTGGGGCGGCTCAGCAACAGTGCAAGTTTTCCAGATGTTCGAAAGATGTATCCCAAGGCCGGCTTGTGGACGTTCGAGAATATGATTGGTAAGTAAGTCCTGCTTGTTGTGTTGTCTAGAAATGAAAGCTGACGATCTGCCTGACCATTATTTGCCACTCAGAAACGATTCATATATATCCATTGCTCTTGAGCCTCTCTGGGCAACTATTATGCTCGAAACATTAGCCTGTGTTCCTTCAGGCATGTTGAAAGTGCCGACGTAGTGGGATTCCGCTATTCTCACCCACTAACACAGCAGTAGGTGGCTTCGAGGTCCCATCTCGGGATTCAACAGTCTTGGTTTGTTCCATGCTGAATCAATCGTTGGCCGCCAAGACCAAGATCGTGGCTGTGTCCGCACGCGGTAAACGCCGACTGCAAAGGTCAGCTGGAGCACCAATGTTGCGTCAACAAGCGACCGAAAGCCAGCACTATAGGTGTAGCGAGCAAGCGAAAGCTAGCTATTGAAGTTCACAATGCTGCAGCATCACGCTAGGGCGCAGCGAAGCTGCATTCGGTAATGCTGTCAGTCTGCCAAGAATTTGGACGCGGACGCGGACGCGGATGGGCGCCGGATAGAGTGGACTGATGAGATGGAGCCTCCACAAGCCACTGACACTGCGCAGGGAACACAATGAACGCCATATCCATGCAAGTCCAATGTCAGAGTGCCACGTGACAAATGTATGAGAGGGAAGACGGGTCCAGCGACGACGAAGTCCTGAAGCGATCACGATGCAGCAGCCGGAGGCAAGTAACATATGGGCAGTGAGAAAGTGATCCCTCAGCAACGACACATTCAGACGCACGATTGAGCCACCGCTCAGTGCGAATCGTCCGCGTGCTGTGTGCTCCAGCAGCCACATTCCATCGCACCTGTTAGTGCAGGCCTGAAGCAGCTTCGATGTGCATCGCGCTGCCCCAGCTAGGGATCTCCAATGAAGTCATAGACTGCACGTCAACGAGTCGGAGCTACATGTGCGGTATTGCAGTATCGATCCGGTGATTCGAATCAGCCAATCGCATGCACTGTCAAGACATGCATGCCATGCCCAATCACGATGCGTGATAACTGTCTCGGAGAAACAGCAGATGAGTACGCGTAAGATGTGTGCTGCATCGAATGACGATACGCACACTATAAGCGGCCAAGAAAGTCTCTCACCCGGCCTGAAGCACAAGATCATCGACGATAGCATTGGATTATGTACTCGCGTTACCAGGAGTCTTCAGACTCTTCACCGATCACCAACGGAAAACAAAACCGCGACCAAATTCATCTTGCACCGAAATCCTTCAGAAAGCGACGTTAATGGGAGCCATGTGTTGCAGTAACCCCGAACGACTTGCTGTGAGTCTGTCCTTCTACGACGCACCTGGATCGAGAGCTTGCATTGTTAACAGAGAAATTCCTCTTCCGCGTTGCTGATTACTATCGTTGAGGCCTTCGGAGAATGCTCCTTGAGAGTACGTAGATGTTTCACGCGTACAGTCCTTGACACTAACGAGACAATACTCTTGACGGACATTTTCGGACCGCGTGTACGAAATATTATACTGCACGATCGTTAAAGCACGGCTACGCCTAGCAGGATCGCAAAAGTCCATCGACCTATGTCTTGGACCCGTTCTCTCAAGGACAGTCCACCAGCACTTCTAGCAGTATTCTGCGTGCCAGTACCGACCGCACTGCAACTCAAATTGAACGAAGCCTCCGTCGAGAGGTCCTCATTCGTGATCGCGAACTTTTGCTTGCTCTCAGGGTTTGCATCTCGCAGTGTGTACCACCAAGTGTTGACTCTGCCAAAAAGATCTCCGCACCCAACTCCACGCCAGTACTCTGCTTGGAAGTCCACTGAAGCCTGCGATTCTCCCCACGCCGGGCCTTCGGACTTAAATGGCCAACCTGTCTCAGTGATCCAGACATCCTTGCCTTGCGAAGCATTCACAACTTGTTCCCATCGGTCTCGGAAGATAGGAACTGCGTTGTCAAAAGTGTTGACGTAGAAGTTAGGGGCGATGGTGGTATCGTTTTCGAAGAACGGGTAAATGTCCACGCCGATGAAGTCCACTGCTTCGATGACGGCCGAGTTGGACTCGTTGACCCACGAGCGCCAAGTGTCGACGTGACCGACTGGCTTGCCTTCCAATGAGGTACCTTCGATAAAGCTGCGGGTCTCGTTGATGAACCGAACAATTGCGTCCGGCCCAGCGCCAATTCCAGCATTCTGCCTGATACCAATGTCGGATAAGCGGTAGAGATCCTCGCTACCGACCGAGATGGCTACTACAGCATTTGCGAAGTCCGTGCCATATTCATCGATGGCTTTTCCGAGGGCATCGAGCTCGTTGGTGATGTTATTGGTGCCACTGGTCCACAGGCCGAGAAGGATCGACGTATTCGTCTTCAGTGCAGCAGGGATGGCAGACAGGACATCGGACGTCGTATGAGCTTGGATGTTCGTATACAAGCGAACACTGTTGAAAACACCAGGGGCGTTCTGCAGGTTCTGCATCGTGCTGAACTCTTTGACGAAGTCATCTTCGAACTTTGCAGTGTAATCGGTCAGGGTGTTGCCGCTGTTGAAGCCCTGATAGATTCTGCTCTCCTGGCCATTGCAAGTCTGCAGCAAAGCAAATGAAAAGAACAAAGATGGGAGAACGAAAGACATGACTGTGGGTATAGCGAGTGACGAGAAAGTGGAGTAACTTGTGAGATTCCAGAATGGAGGTCCACCTCCTCTGGCATATCTTTGAGTTCTGGAAAACCCGGAGCTCCTTGATCACTCATCGTTCCAGGTTGGTCAGGCTTGAGGAAATGAATATGCATCTGCCGGTTTATCCAGCTCGACAGCTGCGATGGAAGAGAGCGGTGTGATTGGCTCGTCTTCGGTGCGAAACTTGAGTCTGACACAAATAGAGATCTAGTCGATACTTTATTATCACCTCACCTGGTCTAGTATGTTAGGGCGACAGCGCAGAAAGTCTGGGCATACTGTGGCATTGCTGACGGCAGCGGATTGGCCGGAAGGCTGAGCAAATCCCCTGCAAAGTCAATACGCGAGTACCATCTTCTCTCACCTATTCTTTGTCGATGTTGGACGTCCATAGCATTGCCATATAGTCCTATCACATATGCGCCAAAGTTTTGCTGGCCAAGTGGATTCCCCAGATAGCACTGTCGGTGGACTGGAACACAGTTGCCGTGTTCTCACGAATGGATCTTCCTCAACACCGGTTTCGCGAGGCCTTCGCCGCCCAAATTCTCGATAGCAGGACCTGTCTCTTGAGCAGCACTTAGCAAAATTTGAGAATCTCAACACTTCTTCGAACAACAAGAGCGAACGGTATTAATTCGCAGCCTCAGTTTCGGCCCTCCATCGATATCTCAGCGACTCGCGCAAACTCCATCTGGTAGCTAGTCCCTTCTCGAGTAGACAAGTGCTCATGCAGTGAGCTTTCTCGGGCTCTTCGTTCGATACGAGGATATCCATACGTCGATACGGCATTCGAAAAGCTGGGAGACAGTTGAAGGAGCTGACCAGCTGCGTTCTGGGTCCAAGCATGTTTTGTGGCATGGTCAGTTCTCTACTCCGTAGACAATCCAGCCAGTATCGCAAGTGGATCATGGGCAATGTCGAAGAGCATGAGGGAGAATGCAGACACCTTGGACCTCGGACCTCGACAGAAAGATGGGAAGCTAGAACTCAGTACTGACAGGACTAATAGTACAAACATCTTGCTGACAATCTTGTATTAGATCAAGTCACTTACAGCTCCGACTTCTCTTCTTCACCATCCTCTTCAGCCTCCCCAATCACAACTTTGAGCTTCTCGTCTTTCGCTTTTTTCTCCGCTTCCTTGCTCTCTTGTATTTCTCTCTCCTTCTCGCTCGCTTGGATCTTCTTCTTCTTTTTTTGCTCTTGCATCTTCTTCTTCTCTTGCTCTGCCTTCTCCTTCTTCTCTTGCTCTGCCTTCTCCTTCTTCTCTTGCTCTGCTTTGTCTTTCTTCTCCTGCTCTGCTCTCTCCATCTGTTCTTGTTCCTCCCTTTCCTTCTTCTCCCTCTCTTCCCTCTCCCTCCTCTCCTCCGCCTCTTTCTCTACCCTCTCCTTCTCCTCCCTCTCCTGCCTCACCTCCTTCTCAATCTGCATCCTCCTCTTCCTAGCATCATACCCCTTCGGCAAATTCCCCGATCTCCTCAACCTCTTTTCCATAAAAGGACTCAACAACCCATCAAATTCTTTCAACTCCCTCTCTTCTCTCTCCTTCCAATACTTCCCCAACTCCTCATCATACTTGTGTACGAGCCCCCACCATTCTGGCCGCGGTTTCTTATCGATCTGACTCCTGATCTTTTTGAACGCCTTCGCGGCTTCACTGCCGCCACAGCCCAGGTTCATAGGCGCGTCCGGATATGGGTACGTGTCGATGAAGCATTCTGTTCCTTCTACTTCGCACTGCAGATGAAAAGGTCAGCAAGATGGGTATTCAAGGCAAAAGGCAAAGCGGGAAGGACTTCGGGATAGGAACTGGAGTTGTGGAGAGTAGGTCGTGCATGCGGATTCTCAAATCCACGACGGAAAAGCATTTGAGGACCAGCTTACAGGACTCAATTCAGAGCAGGGCCAGGTTACATTGTGAGGCTCAATCACACAGTTGTTGTCTTTGCAGAAACCAGCATAGCAAAGCGGATACTTTCCATTGTCGTCAGCATATAGCACAGAGTCGCAGAATCGATTGCGTTCGTCAACCAGACTCACCTTCTCTGATTCCGCTTTCACCACGCAACTCAGCCCGCTCCATGCCAAGAGGACGAAAGCATTATACGATCGCATGGCTGCACTGATCCTTCTCCAGAAAGCACGAGGTTTGAGCCCAAGAACTGAAGTTGTACGATGAATTGGAGCGCAGTTCTGCTTGCGAGATGCGAAATGCAAAAATGCCATGTTGTCCTTCTTCAAATCTGGGATTCATTAGATGCCCTGCCAGGGGTACTTGACTTTGGATACAAGTCAAGCAATCGTAGTCAGTTCATCTCACGACCAGGGTACAACCTTATTTCAACCACAACATTGGTTGAGCCTCATTTAGGGTCTCGAAATAGAAACAAATCAGATTATCGAAGGGTCTTCGCGCATGTCGCTGTTGGAGCGATCGTTGATTAAATCATACTATGTGCTAGGTAGCCCGAAATTTTCGTGAACGCAGTCAACGAAGCGGGACTAAAAGTGGTGCAGCGACGCGGTGTGTTCAGTCTGTGCGTCAACTCAAAAACGCCAATTCCATCACAAGCAGCATCGACTTTGTGAGAGTCGAGGCATGTGTCATAACCAAAAGAGTGTCCTAATTGTCCGAATAGGTCCGCACGTTGAGGTGGTTCCCGTTTCCATCCTTCATGAATGATTTTCTCGCGATCAAACGTCAGTCTTCTCTCCCATTTGGTTTGGCAAGGCCTCTCCATTCTTCTTCGCCTTCTTAGCCTTGCGCACACGCTTGATCGCCTTCCAGCTCTCGACCAGGGAGACGAAGATGACCAAGCTGGCAAAGACCAGGCCCCACTCCCATTCGAGTGGCAGATGGCGGAACACCACACGGTTGACGACTGGAATGAAGATCACTGGGAAAGGTGTGACCAGTCCAGCCATCACAGCCCAGAACAAGAAACGGTTCTTCAGCAGCGTGCCAAAGATGCTCAGTCCCTTGCGTGGATCCTCGTTGGGATACATGTTGAAAAGACTGAGGTCGAGATGCTTCGCCTCCCAGGCCATGACAGAGAGCAAGACGGTGAGAATGGAGTATGCAGTACCTCTAGCGCGGTAAGGCAGCTCGCAGCTTTCGTTGTAGTTATGATTGCAATCGTATCCGAGATCGCCGTCACCCACACCATAGGCGACAATAACGAACGAAACGAGGCAAAGAGTTCCCATGCAGGTACCGTAAATGAACTTGTCGATGATGAGTTCCTTGGTGAACACACCAGCCTTGAGCGAGTGTGGTGGACGTGTCATGACATCGGCAGAAGCCTCTTCCAATCCAAGTCCGATGGCCAGGAAGGATGACGATACGAGGTTGGCGAAGAGAATCTCCAGAGGCGAGAGCGGGAACACAGAAACGCCGTTCCGGTCCTTGAAGGCCAGACCGATGAGCAGTAGGATGACTTGAGCGATGTTGGAGATGAGCAAGTGCAGCAGGAATTTGCGGATGTTGTCGAACAGACGACGACCTTCGCGAATAGCAGAGACGATCGAGGCGAAGTTGTCATCCGTCAAGACCATATCTGCTGCTTCTTTGCTAACATCACTGCCGTTCAGACCCATTGCAACACCAACATCAGCGCCCTTGAGGGCTGGCGAATCGTTGACACCATCTCCTGTCATGACACAGTACTTGCCCTTGCGATGCAGGGCTTCGAGCATACGGAGTTTTGTCGTTGGCGAGCATCGAGCAAGGACGAGCGGAAAGGAGGTCATCTGATCGATCTCCGCATCTGTCATCTTGTCGAAATCGGAAGCGACCATGACAGCTGTAGACGCATCTGCACCTGGAACATGGGGAGCCAAAATACCAATCTCGCGGGCAATGGTAGTTGCGGTCTTGAGATGGTCACCAGTCAACATGTGGACAGTGATACCAGCTGCCTGGCACTGCTTGATAGCGCCAGCAGACTCGAGGCGCGGCGGGTCGTAGATGCCCACGAGACCAGCGAACTCCAGATTCTGTTCCATAGCAGCACGATCAGCGAAGAGCTCGCGAGATTCCGAAGATAGAGTACGATGGCCGAGGCAAAGGACTCGAAGACCCTCCGTAGCCATTGCATCAGCCTGAGCCAGGATTGCCTTGGAGGTTTCGTGACTAAGATTCATCAATGGCAGCAGGACCTCGGTAGCTCCCTTGGTGAAACATGTGCGAGTGCCAGTGGACGATTCCTCGTAGACAGCAGTCATGCGCTTGACAGAAGAGTCGAAAGAGTGCTCAGTGATAATGGTGAGACCCTCCCGTGCAATGGTGTCCTGCTTGCCACAGCCAGTACGCATGGCCACAACTTGAAGAGCAATCTCGGTCGGCTCGCCAGCGGCGGTCCACACGGCCTCGGCGTTTGGCGGGGGAGTGACAGTGGATACATTGCAAAGTGCGGCAATCTGGAAGAAAACCTCGACTTCTTTGTCGTTGACCACGTCCTGCGCCCACTGAAGTGTGCGGCCTTCGAGATTGAGGCTTCCGGCAGTGGGGTCGAGCGGATTGGACTCATTCTCGACTTTGATAACGCGACCGCTCGGGAGCCACGCTTTTCGGGCCAGCATCTTTCCTTGGGTCAAAGTACCAGTCTTATCTGAGCAGATGTTGGTGACACCTCCGATGGCTTCGAGGGCACCCATCTTGCGAATGATGACATTTCCCTTGGCCATGGCCTTGGAGCCAACAGCCATCGTGATGGTCAAGACAGCAATCAGCGACTCCGGAATGACAGCCACAGCGACACAGATACCGTAGATGAGCGTTTCATCATCAATGTCCCAGACGTTGGCGGAGAAGACAATGATGGCGAGAAGGATGGCAAGAGCGAACAGGAAGAGCGCGAACCATGACAACTTGACCTGCAGCGGAGTGCCAATGAGACCAAGAGCGCCCTTGAGACCTTTCAAGAATCTCTTCGCGGCACGCACGATCCATGGACCTTCGTTGACAGGCTTCTTGTCGCGGAGAAGAGCGGCGATCTTGCCAATCTCCGTGGACATGCCAGTGGCGACAACGATGCCAAAGGAACGGCCACGGGTAACAGTGGTAGAAGAATAGGCAATATTCTGCCTGTCGCCAACTGGAGCATCAGGTTTGTCGGAGATGAAGTCGGCATCCTTTACGGCGGGCTTCGATTCTCCAGTCAATAGAGCCTCGTCGCTGGCAAAGTTGATGCTGTTGGCGAGACGGACATCTGCAGGGACGACGTTTCCGACGCCCAGCTGCACGATGTCACCAGGAACTAGATCTTCGGCCTTGATCTCCTGCAGAGTGCCGTGATCACGGATGACTTTGCAGGTAGGGGCGGCCATAGCGAGAAGAGACGCGATGGTTTCCTCAGCGCGGTAGTCCTGGAAGAAGCCAACCACGATGTTAAGGACAATGACGGCGCTGATGACACCGCCTTCGATCCAATCCATGGTGGCGTAGCTGAGGATCATGGCAATTGCAAGAACCAGCGTGAGACTGTTGGAAACCTGGCGAAGGAGGATTCGCCACCAGATGACCCTGCCTTCGGTTTCGAGCTGGTTTGCGCCATATTGCTCACGACGGCGAGTGACCTCGCTGGTCGCCAAGCCATTCCTGGGATAGGTTAGCAGACTGTCCTACCGGCACTGATCGCGCATACTCACTCGATGGTAGTCCCGAGAACGCTTGCCACACTGGAATGGGTCAGAGTGTGGGCATGAGCATTGATGGTGCTGATGTGGGCACTGTCGGCCGTGTCGACAGTGGTGATTGAATTGGTGGTTTTTGTACCGCGAGCTCCGAGCAGAGACTTGTCGTTCATCAGAACAGACTCTCTGCTCGAGCCCGCGCTCGGTATAGGTGGCGGGTCGTCGACATTGCCGCTGTCGTCGGCTGAGGGGATGCCTCCCGGGCCATGGGGTGCTGTCGAGTGTGATGACCCGACATCAAAGGTGGCAGTCAAGGAAGGTTTTTCCATCAATTATCCCGAGACGAGGAAGCGGAGGTGGTTGCGTGGGACCGAAAGCGGGTAGTTGCTGGGTCTGGTAGCTTTGTAGTGAGCGAGGCACAAAGAAAGGGCGAGGCTCAGCAGGTCCGATCTTCTGGGGCGGAAGGCGAACTGGGTAGGAGGGGTAGGTGGTACCTTTTGTATGGGCGGCCGCACGTGGGTGGAGACGACTAGACGGCGGAATGCACAGCCCAGCGCCTGGCATCTTCTAGGCGGGACACAAATCGTGTTTGGCCAAGCTTCCATGACGGTGCGATGTGTCTCGGCATTCGTGGTGTCTTGGAGCGCGCCGCATCCATTGTTGCATGCGGTCGGTGGCGTCGCATTTCCTTCTTCGGGGAGTTTGTGCTGTCGCTGTCGCGGTCTCGCACGTCCCAGACAGTCCGGCAAACACAAACGCGCCTGTTTGTCGCGTGCTTCCATGTCACCAAGGTAAGGGGAGATGGATGGCAAGCGTGCCATGCGCGTTGCGCGTGCTTTCGCCATCGCTAGTAGCTTGGCAGACCCACTTTCGTGAGGCTAACCGCCAATGGGAACGCCGTGCTCGCCTCGCAGCTTCCGCGTTGCTGATGTCGTCGATATCAGACAGTATTCTTGCCTATCACATGGCGGTCAGCGACAGCTTCAGGGAGCTCATCCTGGCCGCCGTAGAGAACGCTGTGGGGACCAGCAGCATCTCTGCCAGGGACTGTGAAACCTCAACATGGCCGGCCATCCCTCTCCCGCTGCGAAGAATGGTACCGTGGGCGATAAGCTAGACGGGCAACATCCCATGTGACAAGGACGCCAATTTCCTCATCGACCTCACTACCGAGGCTTTGACATCGAAGTTGACGCCAGTAGTGCAATCGAGAGACTAGGCAGAACGACCAAAGCATCCTCCGCACCGCTGTCCGTTCATCAGCTGAGGTGGCAGACGACCAGGATGCGAGAAGTCCCAGGCCCGAAAAGGAAAGCCTACAACTCCACTTCACCTTCCCCGCGGAACATGCTCTCCGCAATCCGCACCATCAGAATCGCACTGCTGACAAAGACCACCTCGAAGTAAATGGCCATGCTATAACATCACAAGAACTAAGATGGCCGATGACAAGACCAGGCAGTCCTTGCGATCAAGGAAACTTCGTTGGTTTCATTCATCTGCCATGGAAATCGACGAGCACAAACTTCTGGCGAAATCACACACTTGATTTTCGAAGATGCATCACGGCGCATCACATCACCTTCCCCATGCGTGGCCCAAGAAGACTGGGTTTCTCTTAAGCTACTTGGCAAGACGCACTCTATGGACGACAAGACTCTTCGCTAACCACAGCCAAGACGGCCACCCAAAGCTGGAGAACCTGGCTCATGTTCGGCAAGTGCCACACTGCGGAGAGCTTCAAAGAAGGATGAAGCACCGGTGCCGCGGCTACACTGTTGCAAAAGATGAGGCTCATGAGTAGGAGAATGACGAAGCAATTGACAGAGAAACGAGCCTACGTCGCCACTTGCAAGCGAGAATGCACAGCCACTGGAAACACGTTGCAAATGCATGTGACCCCCATCGGAATGGCTATTCGGACAGTGGATGAAGTGGATCGATCTTGGTGTTGAGACAACACATACCAAGTTTATTCGTGGAACGCCGTGTCGCCACACAGCAACAACAAACGTCTCTCAGGGACCTTGCCTTCGATGCGATATATCTGCTGAGATTTCTAGACCCACTTCGCTCCAGGAAGACGTTTTGATGCCGTCGCGTCTTTACAGGCTTCGTGATGCTCTTCGCTCTTTGGCTCCGAGTACCAAATACGCTTGCGACTCCCATGGTCGTTTGTATGAAATGTCGTTCTGATATCTTGCTGTCATCTAGGGCTTCCGGAGCATTCTGACTTTGAAAGCTCAAACTTTGCTATCGAAGAAACCAGGAGGACCAGAGTATGGGATTTCCAAGGCGAGCTTGACTTTCGTAAACCGAATCACTTGCGATCGAGGTGCGCATGCGTCCATCGAGCTCGTGGGCGTCAGCATTGGTCTTCCAGAGATCGACTCAAGTCGCCGCAGCGTATTCAATCATGCGCATCAAGAGTTCGGCTTCGTGAGAGCGCCGGTTAAGACACAATTCTCTGGTCCGAGCACGTTCGAGCACGGTCTGGACAATACCAAATTGTGAATATCACCAACTCTTTACATTTTGGTCGTTGCGTCACTGCGAGCCGCAACATACATGTGGCAACGATCTGATGTTGTGTGCCATGATGGCATGCAGTGACGCAGGATCGCACGCCGGCCAGTAGGCGAGAACGAATGCAGGGACTGCCCCTCCTCCGGGCGGACCAGAGGTAAGTCGCAGAGTAGCCAAACTGACTGCATAGCATAGAGCAACACAAGAAACCCCGAACATGTCGTCAATTGAATCATCGTCGGACCTACCGGTCAGACTTCTATGCGGTGTTACGATTCCAGACACAGCTCTGATCTCCGCTGCCCTTGACTTCGCGAAATCAGTCTCTACAGACTACACTTACAATCACATCGTCCGATCATTGCTTCTCGGCTTCATCATAGCGGACAAGCTCCCGCATACCCAATCTCGAGATCGTGAAGCTCATGCGATCGCTGCGATCCTTCATGATACGGGCTTTCCCATCGGTCATCCGCCTCACAGCGCAGTCCTCAGCTCCGATAAGCGCTTCGAAGTCGATGGAGCGAACTGTGCAAGAGAATTTTTGAAGAAGCACGGCAAGCTGGGAGAATGGGACAAGCACAGGCTCCAGCTCGTCTGGGATGCGATAGCCCTACACACGATCGGAACGCTCGTGTTCGAGAAAGAGCCCGAAGTGCAAGCTACTGCTTACGGCATATGGGCGGACTTTCAAGGTCCGGATCGGGTACCAGGTGGCGTTTTGACATGGGAAGAGTACAATGCTTGTGTTAGGGTGAGAATCACAATGCCTCTTAAGACAACCGCTTGCTGTATCCGGCCATGACTGACATTATTGCCGTATATAGGAATATCCACGCCTCGGCTTGATGGCCGGCCTCAAAGAGAATATGCTACATCTTTGTAAGCATAAGCCAACAACAACGTATGATAACACGGTGGGGGAGTGGGGCGATAGGTATCTGAGCGAAGAAGAATATGACCGGAAGCCCAATTTGACGCAGAACTTATTGGAGACTTGTGATCTCGATGACAGAGATCCAACTGTTTAATTCATTGGTTCTGAGAACCTTGGACCAAAGCACGAGCTTGTGAGTATTAACGAGGTCTTGGCTCGAGGTGAAATATTGCTTTCGAAACACTCAATCGCGATGCTTCTTCACGAAGGTCGTCATCCGTGTATAGCGTGCCGTCACAGGATCCAACGGAGTCAGGCCGGAGAGTGGAAAGTTATAGACCAAGTCTGGTTCGACAGATACTCTCCACCATCCACTTTTGCCGTATAGGAAATGCTTGAAATTTCGAGTGGGCGCCCGAGGCGTGACTGAACATGCCACCGAGGGGAGTGCCTTGTGAATCTTTATGTAGGTTTGTCATATTAGACTCCCTCGTATCTAACTTGACGAATATGGTGAGAGATGAGTAACGGCGATGGGGCACCATATTACGCTGCAACCATTGAATGTCAGAAGTGCCTTGGGGTCATTGCATAGATTGTGAGAATTCTTCGCCGATGAATATTTACCACCGGGCTCACACTGAAGCACGTCGTCGGGTCTTGGACCGTAATCAGGTTGAAAGATAATTATGTCGCTAATGATCAACGATGTCGCAGGTGTGGTGAACTTGACGAATCGACGGACCTGCAACATCCGGCAGCAAGCGACAAGCCCTAAGTGAAGGAGCGGACCGCAGCTCGGCCACGCTCCATTTGGTAAGTGATCGGCGTTCAGAGAGGCAGCTATGCCCTCGTTCGCGGAAAGTTGTCTGGCCTGCCTCGACTGCTCGTGAGCTACACAACCGCTGTGAAGGTCAAACTACAACCAACCACCACGACCGCTCCTCCTGCTTCACTCTGCTGCACCTCACAGCCATCAAAGGCAGCAGCAAACATCCCTCAACCATCATCTACAACCACTTTTTAGCAGTGGTGCCGAAAACGCGACGCGATTCTTTGCGCGCGTGCTCTCGAAGCAGCTCAGGTGAACGACATTCTGAGAAACCTCGACCCGGCGATACGAACGGCGCTCCACCACGAAATTCGACACACCTCTGTCGCCGATCTAAATCCTAGCGCACCCGATATCGTCGACAGCGACAACCGGCTCTGCTTCTGCCATGATCGAGGTGGACTAGTAAGGCCGATTGGAGCACCACCCACCAGACGGCCTTCGAGGCCGCACGCCTTCCCTTCGCCGCTGATCCGGACCGGCACACAAGATGGACGCGCTGGAAGCCAAGCTGACCGACGCCTCGTCGGACTTCAAGGCTCAGTATGCTGCTCTCGCCGAAGTGCGCGATGGCCTCGAGCAGATGTGCCAGGCGGCCACCTACTCGGCCTTCCTGCACAAGTTCGTACCCATTTTCCTGAACATACTCGCCGGCTCGCCAGTCTTCACTTCCACGTCGTACGAGCAGCGATGTCGACAATGCGTTCTGGACATCATTCATCGCTTCCCACTGTCCAGTGACAGCCAGGCTATGGAACCGTTCGCCGAGAAAATTGTCGATCAGTGCTTGGAGCTGGTGAGGACGGACAACGAGGATAATGCCGTGCTATGTCTAAAGATTGTCATGGATATTTGTCGATACCACACCAAGTCCTCCGCCGTGGTGGAAAAGGCGCAACCGTTCCTCGACCTGATTTTGGACATCTTCGATGGCATGGAGCAGACCATCAAGGACACCTTCGAGTCGACGACACCCATGCCCGCCACCGGCGCTCCGGGCACTCCGAACAACAGCGGGACACCAGGCTCTCCCGTGACATCCACAGCACAGGCCTTGACCACCGACGAACCCCAAACCACGAGACAACTGGCTAAGGGCATGCGCAGTTTCAAGGTTGTGGCTGAATGTCCCATCATCGTGGTCAGCATATTTCAGGCACATCGCGCGCTAGCTCCCAAAAATGTCGCCAAATTCACACCTCGGATCAAGCAGACGCTCATGCTGCAGGCGGGTCCGCAGCGAAAGGCACATCAGGAGGCAGAGCAGAATGGCACCGTCTTCACGGGCGTAGCGCGAGAGATCAAGGCCAAAGGGCAGTCAGCAGCATTCGGCGACCTTGTGACTGCACAAGTTAAGACCATGTCTTTCTTGGCCTACTTATTGAGGGCCTACTCTCAATCATTGCAGGACTTTCTCAGCCAGCTGCCGGAACTTACACTTCGCCTGCTGCGAGATGTGCCTCGTGCGCATACTGCGGTGCGCAAGGAACTGCTCGTGGCCATCCGGCACATCATCAACTTCAACTTCCGTGCCGTTTTCCTTCCTGTTATCCTCCCTCTGCTGGACCCACACACCTTGGTCGGCGATTCTCTCACTGCAGACATCACATTACGACCGCTAGCATATACCATGTTGGCGGACTTGATACATCATGTTCGTGAACAGTTGAGCGCGGAGCAGATAACCAAGGTCGTCCAGGTCTACGTCAGCCACCTCACTGGCGATGATGGCGTGGACGTGCCCGGGACAAGCTACCAGACCATGAGCGCCAAGTTACTCCTAAACATGGCTGAGTGCATGTCAAAAGTGGAGGACAAGAAGAACGCTCGCTTCCTCATGATGAGCGTCCTCAATGGCATCGCCGACAAATTTGCTGCGATGAACCGTGCATACCCGAATGCCGTCAAGTTGTACCGACAACAACAGGAGAGCAATGCTCACAGTACTGATGCTGCTTCGGACAACCACCTGGCTGACAAGGATCTGAGGCCTGACTGGGACGAGACCGACATTTTCAGTGCTATGCCCATCAAGGCGGTCAACCCCAAGGACAGGGCGGCAGACCCAGTCACAGAAAACAAATTCTTGTTCAAGAACCTTTTACAGGGGCTGAAGCAGTTCTTCTACCAATTACGAAATAGCAATCCGCCGCGTATCAAGGAGGAGGTGGACAAGGCAAATGCTCCGCCCCACTGGGCCGAATTGTCATCAGGATTCGAGTCGGAAGAAGTCGAAGTCCTCATGAAGCTGTTCCGTGAAGGTGCCAAGTGCTTTCAGTACTACGCGCCACTTGACGCGAGCGCGGAGAATACTGGTCCAAATGAGCCCAGCTCAAGTATGGCTACTACAGCCAACAGCAAGGAAGAGAAGGATCTGCTCGAGACCTTCGCGACCATCTTCCACCACCTCGATCCTGCCACTTTCCATGAGATCTTCACCTCTGGCAACCCGTCAGGGATTGAATTCCTCTACGAACAGAGCTTTCGGCATGCCGCCCTCTTACACACACCCCAATTCTTGTTGGCCAGCGAAGCCACGAGCCCTGCCTTCTGCGGCATGCTACTCAAGTTCTTGATGAGCAAGCTCGAAGAGGTTGGCGAAGACAACAATACCAAGACTTCTGTGTTATTGCGGCTCTTCAAGCTGTCCTTCATGGCAGTGACTTTGTTCAGCCAACACAACGAGAGTGTCCTACTTCCGCACGTCCGAGAACTGATTACACGGTCCATTGAGCTCTCCGTCACTGCAGCGCAGCCCACAAACTACTTCTTGTTGCTGCGTAGTCTGTTTCGTAGCATCGGAGGAGGTCGCTTCGAGCATCTTTACAAGGAGATTCTGCCTTTGCTCGAAATGCTTCTCGAGGTACTCAATACCCAGCTTGCGGCCGCTCCAGATGGCACCACCCGGGATCTGTTCGTCGAATTGTCTCTCACTGTTCCTGCGCGGCTCAGTCACCTTCTGCCCCATCTGGGCTACTTGATGCGGCCTCTGACAGTTGCGCTGCGTGCTGGAGATCCGCCTTCTCCCAGCCAACGTGCTTATTCGAATGACAGGTCTTCCAACACCAATCAAGGATCAGGCTCTAGCGAATTGACAGCTCAAGGACTGCGAACTTTGGAGCTTTGCGTGGACAATCTCACAGCGGATTACCTCGACCCGATCATGCAGCCGTGGATGGAGGAGATCATGGGCAGTCTGTGGCGCATGTTGAAGCCGGTTAGCTTGACTGGTGCCACCATGGCTCACGGCGGCCAGAATCTGCCTGGGACTGGACATCATGGCGCACACACTGCTGTCCGAATCTTGGGCAAGCTTGGCGGCAGGAACCGGAAGTTCTTGAACAACCCTGCCGAGCTCGAATGGAAGCCGTATGCCGATGACGAGGCGAGCTACGATGTACGCTTCATCGGCGCGATTTCCAATGGCGGCGAACGGGCCATGCCAGCACGACTTGGTATTCAAACAGCGATCGACAAGCTTTCCGAGGTGCCAAAGACTCCGGCACAGAAGAAATCCGATGAGTATCACAAGAGACAGTCTTTCAAGTTCATCACTTCCCACATCAAGTTGTTAGTTGGCGCAGACAATCTACCCGACGACTTCACTCGTCTTGTTCGCCTTCAAGCTGACGACCTTGCGGCGGGAAACTTCGACTTTGGCTCGGATCTGTTCTCAGAATCACAGCGGAACAAGTCAAGCACGAAGCGCGACGCGCAACAAGAGACTTTGTTGAAACTCCTCAGGGCTTTGATTCTGGCCACCAGCGTGGAGTATCTGAAGGAAGAGGCAGAACGCTTCTTGCACAGCATCTGCCGTCATTTTGTGATCGTCGACCTTGGGGTCGCCGTTGCAAGTGAGAAGCATCGCGCTCGCCCATTTGATGCCCGCGCTGGTGATGGACCAGTCTTTATCGAGACTGGCACACTAGCAGACGCCATCAGCCAGAGCTTGGCGTCAGACCAAAAAGTGGTGCGTGAGACTGCGGAAAAGGCTATGCGCGAGTGTCTGACCATAGCAACTACAATTTGCGGCTCAGAGACGAAGGCCGAGTCTTTGCCCGTCTTTGCAAGACTGGCGGAAGCATTCTGCCACGCATGCTATGAAGAAGAATGGTTCACGAAGAACTCGGGCACGCTGGGCATCACTATTATGACGGATCAGGAGAAGATGAAGTTGTCCAATTCGTGGGTCACAAACCGTCTTCCGGAGCTGCTCAAGGCGCTGCTTTTCGTGATCAAGGACATGCCGCAAGACCTCCCTGCCAACGTTCGAGTGCAGGCCAAAGACACCATCATTTCACTAGTCAAGCGCTTCGGTGCCAGTGGGCTCGAGAGTAAACAGGACCTCGAGAAGAAGGACAGCCGACTGCACACACATGCGAAACATCTTATCTCAGAAGTCAATCACATGAACCGACACGTACGAGACGCGGCTCAGCAGGCGCTGCGCGCCCTCGCTACCGCGTTTGGAATGGAGCACTACGAACTCGTGGCGCCAGTCAAGGAGTCGCTCACGTTCGGGGTATTTCTGAAGCCTCTACGGGCATTGCCTTTCACTGCACAGATCGGGTACATCGATGCAATCAACTTTCTTCTCGATGTACCTGCCGATAAGGAGATTCTTGCCTTCGATGACAATCTCAACAGATTGATTTTCGAGACCCTTGCTCTAGTTGACGCCGAAGACGAGAGCCTTGCGCCCAAGCCATACGAGTACCGTACAGCAGAGAGTATTGTGAGACTGAGGGTCGCTGGATTGAAGCTTCTCGCGACGGCCATCAAGTTACCTGGATTCAGTGCGAACACGGCGACTACACAACAGACTGGTGGCACTCCGCAGCCAAATGCGCAACAGCAGCAGCAACCGGGCGGCCAACATCGCGCACGTGTGATCAGCATCTTCTTCAAATCGCTGTACAGCAAGAACAAAGATGTCGCCGGTGCCGCTAACGCTGGGCTCAAGATTGTGCTGCAATCAACTTCCAAGTTGCCTAAGGATCTCCTTCAGAACGGCCTGCGTCCGATTTTGATGAATGTACAGGACCCAAGAAAGCTGTCAGTGGAAGGCTTGGAAGGCTTGCGAACGTTGCTTCAACTTCTGCACAACTACTTCAAAGTCGAAATTGGCACGCGTCTGCTTGACCACATGGAAAAGATTGCCGATCCTCCGACCTTGCAGAAAGTGTCCTTCCAACTCATCGAGGCTCAGCCCAAGATGAAGGTTGTCACGGCCATCTTCAGCGTTTTCCACCTCCTTCCCAGCCAAGCAGCCATGTTCTTGCAAAACTTGGTGCAACGCGTGCTCGATTTGGAGACATCCCTGCGACGCACGAGAAGCAGTCCGTTCCGAGAACCGCTCATCAAGTATCTCAATCACTATCCAGAAGAGTCTTGGACGTTCTTCAAGGCTCTGATGAAAGACGAGAAGCGTGGCCGCTTTTTTGCGCAAATCCTGGCCGATCCTGAGAGTGGCCCGTTGCGTGAGAAAGTAATCAAGGAGATTGACGGGCTCGTGGCGACCTTCGAGGGAATCACGGCTGCAGATATGGATGCGGACAAAGCGCAGGCTGCATTGAACGCTATCCATGTCGCAGATTCCATTTGTCAGTTTGCAGACCATGGAAAGCAGTTGACGTCGAATGACGGTGCGCGCAAAGCATTGCTCAACGCAGCCAAAGCACTGCAGGCACGAGCTAACCAGGGGAACATGTTCAACAATCTCCGTCTGGCAGTCATGCAAACTGCAACAAGAACTATGCACCTGTTGATCGTGCATCTGGAGCAAAAGCCAGACGACCTGGACTGTCTTTTCGATGCATTCGAATCTTGCGTCAAGGGCGAGTTCCAGGCAACTCCTATGCTTATTGCGCATCTTTACAAACACGTCATCACCAGCGAGTCCGTCGACTTTCAAAGAACTGTGGTGCAGCGCTGCATTGAGCTATACACATCAAAGGACACTACACAGAAGCTCAAGTGGTTCGTGTTCCACAACGTTGCCAACCCGATATTGGCCAATGACGTGATGCGTAATTGGGACAGCTTATTCCATGAAGACAACAAGGGCACGCCGCTGCTGAACAAAGCGATGGCCGATGACATCCACAGCCGGCTATGGCGGCCGCAGTCAGTAAGTGACATCTCCGACGACAACACGCCGGGGGTAGATCACAGCCGCATGGAGCTTTTGCAAACATCCGCTTTCTTGGTCAAGTATCATCACCCTATCCTCTCCGATGCTCGCAAGGATCTGATCAAATTCGGATGGAATTACATCCGTCTTGAGGACCACGTAAACAAGTACGCTGCTTACTGCCTTATCGCCTACTTCATCCACCACTACGACACACCACCCAAGATAGCGATGCAGGTGTACAATTCGCTACTGCGTGCCCACCAGGCGGAAGGCAGAAACTTGGTCATGCAAGCTCTGGAGATCTTGGAGCCCGTTCTCAAGAAGCGTCTCGGCGGCGCGGAAGGCCGTAATAGCATTTGGGCTCGTCTTCCTCGCAAGATCCTTAGCGAGGAGATTGGCAACATTCAGCAGTTGACGAGCATTTACCATTTCATTGTCCGCCACCCGGATTTGTTCTACGATGCGCGAGAGCAATTTGCACAGATGATCATACAGTCGATCGGCAAAGTGGCACAGCTACCAAGCCCAAGCGTTGAGAGCAGGAAGCTGGCCTTGAACTTGTTCATGCTCATTTGGCAGTGGGAAGAGCGGACAGTCCGGGAGAACGGCAGTCTGGCAGAGGGCGATGCACCCAAGAAAGCTGCGGTTGCCAACGCCACACTTCGATTCGCCTTCATTAAGTACATGGTGCAGTTTATCGCGACTCTACCCGAGCGCTTCCCTGCTGCCCCACCGAAGAACAAAGATCAGACGCCATCAGCGCCATCGCCAGCATACCCGCCTCATGAAACGGTGATGAAGTCGCTCGACTTGCTCAGTAAGCTCTTGTCTGCGCCCTATTGGGATGATCTGGATGTGGACGCAATGTTCCCCAAGGTCACTGAACAGATCCTCTGCACCGATCACAAGACTGATGAGAAGGTCGAAGTGTGGACAACGAGGGTGGTCAACACCATTCAGGTGGTAAAGGTTCTGCTCAACTCTCGCTCGGACGAGTGGGTTGTTGCACGATTACCTCAGCTCCAAAAGCTGCTCGCAAAGCCGCTGCGGAGCGAGAATGCGGAGATTCAGGATGCACTGCACAACGCCGAGCTGGCTGAACATGTCTACCCTAAGCTTGGACCGGTCTTGCAGCGGCCTCTGGCAGTCATCCCCATCCAACAGGCAGAGGAAGAGTTGCCTGATGCGGACAGCCCAATAGAGGAATTCACAACGTTCCTAGCCTCCCTAGCAGGCGATGTGCTAAGCAACGGCAGCCACATCGCAGGAATCAATGTCCTCTGGATCATGGCGCAGCGCAAGCCGGAAGACATCGATGCGCACAGCGCTGCATTGCTCAAGACGCTGCAGACCAAGCTGGCGAAGGATCATCTCGCGGCCCTGTACACTCCGCAGCAGGCTATGCAACAAGGCCAACCCCAGCCACCGACATCGCAGGAAGCCGAAATCACTGTCAACATGATCATCAAAGTCATGGACATGCTCTCAGCTCGGATTAGTACCCTGGGCGAGAGCAGGCGGCCGTACCTCAGCGTGCTGGCGTCCCTCGTCGAACGTAGCACGAACAACCCCCTGTGTGAGAAGATCTTGTCTCAGGTGGAGAATTGGGTCTTCAACCCCACAGAGCCCGTACCAACATTGAAGGAGAAGACTGCCGTGCTACAGAAGATGCTCCTCTTTGAGCAAAGACCTGACCAAACACTCTACACGAAGTTCATGAATCTTGTGATTCGTATCTATGAAGATCCCAAGATCACCCGCTCAGAGCTGGCGGTAAGAATGGAGCACGCTTTCTTGATCGGGCTACGAAGCAGTGATGTTGACATGCGCAATCGTTTCGTCTCGATCTACGACCGGGCATTGTCACGAGCAACCAACAATCGATTCTTCAAGCTCATCGGCGAACAGCAGTGGGATGTCCTGGGTGAGAGCTTCTGGCTGAGCCAGGTCATTCAGCTGATGTTTGGTTCATTCGACCAGAATGCGATACTGCACTTGCACGCTGACGATTTCCGCTGCATGTCCGTCAGCAAAGTCTTCAGCACGTACACAGGTGACGCACGACTGGCAGACGTCATGGTAGATGAAACCTTGGAGGATCTTCTTGTGGAGGAGAAGAAATTCGTCAACGAGATAAGTGTTGTTCGGGCACGAGACATTCTGGGGCCACTCTCCGAGATCCAACACACAGACTGGTCTCTCGCTCACGACATCTGGGTAGCATACTTCAAAATGTGCTGGTCCACACTCTCGAAAGACGATCGCGAGGACATTGAGGCTGGTCTTGTGGCTCTTCTCACGAAGGACTTCCATCAGCGCCAGATCGACCGACGACCAAACTGCGTTGCCACGCTCCTGGAAGGTATTGCACTTGCGAGACCGCACGTGAAATTCCCGCCACATGTCATGAAATACCTAGCCAAGAGTTATGACGCTTGGTACGTTTCTGCCACCTACATGGAACAGCTTGCCCTGAAGCCTGTGGTCGACACGCCGAATGTGCGAGAGAGCAACCTTGACGCACTCGTGGAGACCTATGCCGGGCTTGAAGAAGGCGACCTGTTCTACGGTACCTGGCGACGGCGGGCTTCGTACGTTGAAACAAACGCAGCTCTCTCGTACGAGCAGAACGGCATCTGGGACAAAGCACAAACAATGTACGAGCAGGCACAGATCAAGGCTAGGACTGGATCCTTACCATACTCTCAAGGCGAGTACATGCTGTGGGAGGACCAGTGGGTGCTATGTGCGCAAAAGCTGCAGCAATGGGACATCTTGGGCGAATTTGCTAAGCACGAGAACATCAACGATCTCTACCTTGAGGCTATGTGGCGAAACTATGAGGCTTGGAACAACTCGGACAATCGCGATCAGCTCGAGACGTACATCAAGGCCGTTAGTGACGCACCGACGCCTCGACGCATGTTCTATCAGGCGTTCATCTCCCTGCTTAAGCTGCACAACACGGCTGAAACGCCTCAGGACTTCGCGAGGATCTGCGACGAGAACATTCAACTCAGCATCAAGAATTGGCACAAGTTACCACGACGCATCACGAATGCGCACATTGGCCTATTGCAGAACTTTCAACAGTTGGTCGAGCTGCACGACGCAAGCGTCATTTGTCAGAGCTTGGCACAAACCAATGCTTCGAACCTTGATACCAAGAGTCAGGAGCTCAAAGTCCTCCTCAGTACCTGGCGCGATCGGCTACCGAACTTGTGGGATGATATCAATGCCTGGCAGGACCTGGTTACTTGGCGTCAACACATTTTCCAGCTCATCAATGGCACATACTTGAATCTGCTGCCGCCAAATAATGGTGGGAACGCGACAGGCAATAGCTATGCCTATCGAGGTTACCACGAGACAGCTTGGATCATCAATCGCTTCGCACATGTGGCTCGCAAGCATCAGATGCCGGATGTCTGCATCGCCCAGCTTAGTAAGATCTACACGCTTCCCAACATTGAGATTCAAGAGGCCTTTTTGAAGTTGCGTGAACAGGCGAAATGCCACTATCAAAATCGAGCTGAGCTGTCGAATGGATTGGACGTGATCAATAACACCAACCTCAATTACTTCGGTCAACAGCAGAAGGCAGAATTCTACACGCTCAAGGGTATGTTCCTGAGCCGATTGAATCAGAAAGAAGAGGCAAGTGATGCGTTCGGCACTGCGCTGTTCTTCGACATAAAACTGCCGAAGGCTTGGGCAGAGTGGGGACGTTATTCGGACAAGCTGTTCAAAGAGGACCCTACCAATCTTGAGACTGGTTCGAATGCGCTCAGCTGCTACCTCGAAGCTGCCGGGCAATATAAGAGTGCCAAGTCGAGAAAACTTCTTTCCAGGATTCTGTGGCTACTGAGTTTGGATGATGCTACCGGCCAGTTGAGTCAAAAGTTCCATGACTATCACGGTGATCATCCTTGGTGGTACTGGGTAACATTCATCCCGCAATTGCTCAACAACTTGTCGAGAACTGAAAGCGAGGCACACATCGCTCATCAGATCTTGACAAATCTGGCAAAGACGTATCCTCAGGCGCTGCACTTCCATCTGAGGACAAGTCATGAAGATATGCAAGTCATCAGGAAGAGTCAATTGATGAGGGAGCAGAAAGAGAAGGCTGCCAAGGCCAAGAAGGATGCCGCGGGTGACGCGGTCAAGACGGAATCTCCAGCTCGTCCGGAAAGCTCTGGTACGCCCGCTGGAGCCAGTCGCCCGACGACCAGTGCGGGTGATACTACGATGACAGACGCCGACAAGAAGCAAGAGCCTGCGAAGAAAGATGGCGAAGAGAAGAAGGACGAAGAGAAGAAGCCGAAGAAGCCTTGGGAGCACACTGAAGCTCTGGTCATCACGTTGCGCACCGCCTTCCCTCTACTGTATGCCTCGATGGAGGCAATGGTGGAGCAGATGCAACGCCACTTCAAGTGTCCCCCAGATGAAGATGCGTACCGACTGATCGTTGCATTGCTCAACGATGCTCTCAGCTACGTCGGACGATCACCACAGTCCTTTACGCAAGAGCAGAGGTTACCGCCGCAGACTGAGGCAAACATAACGAGATTTGCCGAGAGTGTTCTGCCACCTCACATCCGAAAGGCATTCGAGGTTGACTTCGTGGCCAAGAAGCCGACCATGTACGAGTATGTGCAGAAGCTGCGCAGATGGAGAGACAAGTTGGCCGAGCAACACGACCGCAAAGCGTCGACCTTCCATCTGGCCCAGAACACGCTGTTGAGTGGGTTCCGTTTCGTCTGGTTCGATGAAGTTGAGATTCCAGGACAGTATCTCCAACACAAAGATAAGAACCAAGACTTCGTGCGAATTGAGCGTTTCCTGCCGGTCGTCCACCTCGTGCGAGGCGTGCTTGCTTGTCATCGGCGCTTGACAATCCGAGGACATGATGGTAGCCTTCATCCATTCTGCATCCAGCACCCGGCACCACGCCATAGCAGGCGTGAAGAGAGGATCTTGCAATTGTTCCGCATCTTCAACACCACCCTGGCCAAGAAGAAGGAGAGTCGGCGGAGGAACCTACAGTTCCATCTTCCTCTCATGGTTCCGCTTAGTCCACAGATCCGCATGATTCAGGATGATGCGAGCTACATCGCACTGCAGGGCATTTGGGAAGACCACTGTCGCCGAAACGAGGTTGACAAGGACGAGCCCATCATATTCACAATGGAGAAGATGCGCACAGTGCCGCAACAGAAGCATGAGCAATGGCTGAACATGCGGATCGAATCGTTGAACTATGTTCAGGATCGCTACGCCCCCAAGGAGCTGGTGCGCGACTACTTTGCCGCAACATATCCTTCCTATGACTCGTTCTGGCTCTTCCGGAGGCAATTCTCGTACCAGCTGGCCGCGCTCACCTACATCACGTTCACCATGTTCATGACGATTCGGTACCCCACCAAGCTGCATATCTCACGAGGCAGCGGCAACATCTGGGGATCAGAGCTGCTTCCATTCATGCTGAGTCAGAGACCCATGTTGCACCAGCCAGAGCCTGTCCCGTTCCGACTGACGCCCAATTTGCAAGTCCTCATGGGTCCGATTCACACCGAGGGCATCTTTACGTGTGCGCTCATGGCCATTGCGAGATGCTTGACGTCTGACGCGACAGCTGCTGGCAACTCGGCTGCTGCAACCACAAATGGCGCATCATCTTCGACCGATGCCGCCGCTCCTGCCGCAGCCACGGCTTCGACAGGCATCACGAGCTCCGAACTCGAGCACCATTTGAGCATCTTCATCCGCGACGAAATCTCCTTCTGGTACATGAGCAATCGTCACACGGCAAAGGAGAACGAAATGCGCGAGCACGTACAGAAAAACTCGGAGCTGGTCGTCAACAAGGCTGTGGCGATTGCGAAGGAACCCACTGGGAACAATTTGCCTGCTAGCCAGAGTGTATTAGATTTGGTTGCCCGTGCGACGAACCCGGAGAAGCTGGCGCAGACGGATCTATTGTGGATGGCGTGGTTGTAAAGGTGGCAAGAAGAGTTGGCGCTTGGAGTTCTGAAGAAGCGAGAATGATTTGGTGCGGTCAGCCATGGCGAGGGCATGAATTGTCGATTAGCGTGGCGTTGGTATGGGGTATGAAAATGAGAAAGTTGATTTGATGCTAGCGTGAAGTAACGAGAATCGAGCGATTGAAACAGTAGTATGTAGAGTATGCCTCTTGTTCAATGATCATAATTACCGTTCATACCGTGGCCTTCTTTCTCGTGCGCAGACAGGATCAACGAATGGAATGGGTGACTTTTATTCCTTCCACTTCACACGATCATGTCGCTTCTTAGCTGTCACGTAATTCCTGAAGTCCATGCGCTTCTCTCAATGACTGATCAACACAATACTGGTAGCTCTATGTATCAGAAATTGAGATAGGATTATGAAAGTATGCTACATCATATGTCAACCTCGTGAGCACTATCGTGTCTCTGAATCTGCGGGGCCACGATGGGCTTGAAGTTCAATTTCAAATTCTTCCAAGGCCTCACAATTCCTATACCTCCTGGAGTGGGTTCCAGAGTGGTGGACAAATCGCGGGAGATCTCAAAATCTAGGATCAATCTCGCGATGGCTGCTCGTATCGTGGCTTTGCTGACTTCTTTTCCGATGCAGTACCTGGGTCCGTGGAAGAAAGACATGAAACCGTAATTGCTTGAAGCACCTCCGTGTTTGTTAAGACGTTGTACGCCGTGCTCATCGGTAGTGATCCATCTATATGGATCCATGGTCCCTGCGTTGGGGCCCCAGTGTGTAGGGTTGCGGTTGAGGGCCCAGATCCAGTACAGTATGGTTGTTCCCTTGGGAATGAATTGTCCGGCCATCTCCGTGTCTCGGTTTGCGACATAGGGGAGCAAGGGAACTGATGGATGCAGTCTCAGGGTCTCCTGAACGATTCCATGCAATATTGGTATATTTGCAAGGTCCATGTGGCTCGGGATATCCGCATCTATGCCTTCGAATCTGTTCTGAAGCTCTTTTCGAAGTTCAGTCTGGTACTGGACGTTCTCTGGCAACGTGAGCAAGTGTAAGGTCCATGCCAGCGCGGCAGATGTCGTCTCGGCTCCAGCTGTCAAGAAAGTCAAGATTGACTCTACTATGTCTTCGTCTGTAAGATTCTTTTCCGCTGCAAGCCTCCGTAGTACATCATCCGGTTCTGTATCGCCGAGCTTATTCAAGTTTTTCGCATGCTCCAGAACTTGGCTGCCGAAGTTACGAAGAGTCTGCGCTGCTCGATTGACGGCCTTCATTTGACGCGTGGGAAGCGACTGAAGGAGTCCTGGAGGCGTGAACAGAGAAGTGGCATTGTACAGATCCGAATAACGATTGGGCGTAGCAGCTTTTTGCAGGATCTTCACTGCCGTGCTATCCCAGGCGGATCCTAGTGCCTGGAACTTGTACGACAAAAGTCCTTCGCCTGCACTGTCGAGAACATATCTGAACAGTATAGGCCAAGGGTCATGGAACCCCTTCTGCATGCCTCGCTCGATGAGCGTGTCCGTGAGCGTTTCCGCATTGTCCCAAGAGATCTTGTGCATCTTCCGAACGAGTTGAATGGAGAAGAGGGGATGAATCGCTTTCTTGAACTTCGTGTATTCGGTGCCACTCGTGAAAACGACACTCTTCCCACCAAAGAGGGAGTAGAGTTTCGCTAGGCCTGGTGACTTTTGGTAGTCTTGGAATTTGTTTGCAAGGCCGTCCCGGAGCGCGTCAGGGCTTATTGGCATGACAATGTCCCCGATCATGGGGTCGTAGATCCGGATCGCGTCTTCGTCTTGGAATTTGGTGAACCAAGATAGCGCTGTTTGGCCACGAGAGGGCTCCATCAAAGCGGTCAAGGCTTCATTGAAACACCAAAGTCGTCCACTCTGCCGGTCTATGTTAGGCTCACGTGCAGAGCTATGCGAGTTGCTTGACACTTACGAAGACTAAAGGGAATGCTTTTCCGAGCGGGCTACGGAAGTAAGGGTATAAGATCAATCGGTCTGCTACTAAGGCCAGAATCCCATTGACGGCGGTCCAGAAAAGTAGACCGCGCAGCGTCCGCGTTTGGTGGAGCTGAGGAAGTAGGAATATTGCGATTGAAACGAAAATCGAGGCTGCCACTAAGAGCCGTAAATACGGCGGGTCGTCTTTATTTTGCAGCATACTGATGACTAGAAATGGAGGAATATATTGTATGGGGTGGAGGGGACCTCCAAGGTGGACTGAGAGGCGGAAACGCTCAGCAGAATCGATAAAGACCTATATAATTACATTCACAGTCAGAAGTCCTCGTTGAAACAGTAGCCTTCCACCAGGTCGTCAATCTCAAGGCAGCTCTATGGCGGCAGCGCCCATGAGGAGTGGTGACGTTGACGCAGCTGTATCACAGTCCGAGTGTAGACATTTGGTCAATAATCTGGAAGATGTTCTATTGTGATCGCCAAGCTCGAGCTGCACGACCTACTCAGAATGCTGTGAGGAACAGAGGGGTGTCGACGAGAATGGGCAATGCAGCCTTTGTGTACTCAGCTCGAGACCACACGGTAGCTCCAGGCGCCTCTCCTTGCTGTGGGGATTCAGAGATTGGATTTGAAGAATCAGAGACATGAAACTTGTTGCCAAGGGCGCGTTCAGCTTGGCAGATCGGTTGGGAAACGGTAGAGCTGACCTGCAAAATATCAACGTAGCAAATGCCTGATTTGGTCTGCTGAGTGCCGGTAAGTAGTACCAAAGTAGTGTTTGGGCCAATAGCTGACTTGGAGCCGGCGTCACTGGCATCCACGACCATGGTATTGCTTATCGGCTGCTGTATTGCCGCCCAGAAAGAAGCTTGAAGCAATAAGCATCCATGGTGCTTGATAGGGACATCAATGAGCATCTGCAAAGAACGTGCGACCTGAATTGTCACCGCCGAGAGCTCTCAGGGTAGCGATGGGACTTTTCGGCATACTGGCTTCGTCACACTCATGCCTCACCCGGGGAACAGCATGTCCGGACCGTCCAGAAGGTCAAGCGATAGCCCTATGCCGTTAAAATCGGCGTCTCAAGTTCTCTCACTGCGACCACCAAGAACTCGGAGGCACTGCCCACAGTGCCCTGCGCCAGCTATGTCGAACTCGCAGAAACGAGCTTCGAATCGATATGTAGGGGAGCAGTTCGCGACAAGGCCCAAATTCTTGCAGAAGTACTTCCCCAATCAAGATGTTTGAGATGATGATTCTCATCTTTGGCAGGTCGATTGTAGAGTGGTGAACTTCACGTCTCTCTGTTTGATAGCCCGCGTCTTTCTCTCAAGAGTACCAAATGCAGACACCAAATATCATGACTAGCTCCAATCTTTTGGTCAAAGAAGTCTTACCGCTCGCAGATCACTATCACTGTCTCCAAGACGCACAGTGCTCGCAGCGAACGAAGTGTCGTCTCGGCAAGGTACGGTGCTCGGTCGTGCTCGGCCGCCGGGGGACGGGTACGACGCAATGTCTTTGACATGTCGAGGACGGTCAGATCATCGGCTGAATGCGATAGTCCTCGATGGCGTTCGCATTGTTGTGAAAGTGGTTGAATTCGGCAGAAGGAGCAGCGTTGAAGTTGGAAACAGTTTCCATTGCCGTGCCAAGGCTGCACGTGATCGGGAGAAGGACGCGCGCCTGCTCCACGCATTTCTTGAAGTCCAACATCGGCCGCCACTTCAACTACATATATGCCACACGAACCTGAAGGACACTGGCTGAAGGGCTTGTTGTGGCTGAGACTTGCGAGGAACGCCCAAGAAATCAGACTCACTGCTAATAAGGCTGCAGCCTATGCTACATGTTAGACAGAGCTCCTTCTGCCTTCTCAGGAACCCACGTCCGTGAAAACAATTTGATTGGATTAAGACAATCTATTTGCGTCCCGTTGCGCACTATGCAAATGCTACGATCTACTGGAGCTGTAGCCCTCGTCCACAGCTCTCCTCTTCCCTGATTGCGGCGAGACTGGGACTTGAGCTTCAGAGCTTTCCACACAGAGTCGATCGTCGAATCGCGAGGATCGCCCTCCTAGGATTATGGCACCTCTGGAGTAGTCGCCAACCATCTCTATGAGCCGTCTTCGCTTGCAGTTGTTAACACCTGCTCGACCTTCCAGACTCGTGATTCCACCCCCGCAACGCCACATTAAATCTTTCTGAGGACTTTCAACACACTGGCATGGATCGGATGCGAAAGACCTGGATGGATCGTTCCAATACACGCCATCGCACAGCTCGATGGATGAAGCAGACACCAGTCCAATGCGTCTGGCAATGCGGTGAAGGAGGCCAACAGGTGCTGCAATAAGGTCGTGGCCACATGGCAATGCTTCCAGCGTCTTCTTGCAACTTGTCAGAGGCGCGATTAGATTACCGAAGCCGGAGCCCAGGATGTTAATCGCGCCGCACTGTGTAGTGAACTGGAGCCATCGCGATGCCTGGCTTGACAGCGAATGATAGCGAGGCATGCAGGGCTCTCTTGTAAGAATGTCGACGAAGCCGAAGCCTTCAAGTCTCCGAGACAGTGGGTTCGAGACCTCCCACTGCTTGGTCTCTCCAGCTCTGAGCTTGAAGTGATGAGACTTCATTTCTTCAAAGGTACTCCAATGCTGCAAGACAAGGTCTTCGAACGTCCAAGGCTTCTCTTTGTCATCGTAGATGATGAGCTCCCTGTTCTGCTTGTCAAGCAAGATATCCTTTGCATCAGTGTTTGCGCCAGCATAAGTGAAGGAATCCACGGGAGACTTCGGCAGGCTGCGGCCAATTTCTGGGGCGTCTGGATGCGTCATTGCCGCCCTGCACATGTGCAGCAGCGCTGTGGCACCGTCCAATAGCCAGCCACGACATTCAGCTGTGTCGTACATGAGTGCGGTCCATTTCGCAGTGATGTTGATGGTCTGCTCATAGGACCCGCTCGCACATTGGAACATGGGCGTGTCCTTCTTGCCGGCTACAGCTTTGGTGCCCACAGACAACACCTTGGAAATGCTGATACTGACACCATCTAGAGCAAACCCAGGTTTTATTGGCTTTCCACCGAAATCAACTTCGTCATAACGTGCATCTTTACTGCCTGCGAAATTCTGTCAGCATAAGCCTAGAGATCTCCAGAAAAGAACTTACCAGCCACCATCTTCGTCTCCCGACTCCATCCCACGTACTGCGGGCAATCAACTAGATCAGAGAAGTCGAGGGACCGTAAAGGCTCCCGACCGTGGCTCGCTTCGTAGTGTGGCATCCAGTCAGAGAAGTTGCCGTACTCATCGCGGTGAACAAGGTAGTGCCAAATCACAGAGGCACCAGCTTTTTGGAGTGGAACAAACATCGAGCACAACCCTTTAAGGAGAAGGACACTGTCAAATAGTACAGCTCTGCTTGCAGCACCTAGCATTGACATAAGACCAAGAGATAATTCCAATCCTGGTTCATTGTGTGTTCGGCGTGGAATTGGATACCCCTGAGCAATCGAACAGCTGTTGAATAAGTCGTGCCAGCATGTTTCCTCGGAGAGGTACGAAGATTGTGCCAGGGGCTCCGAGGTCCATGAAACCTCAAAGTTCCCGGCCAGTGAACTCGACACACGTGGGCTGCAGAGTGCAGAAGTCGGCGCAGCAGCTTCTTTGGAACCACCTGCGCGGCAAGCAACGACAAGCCAGGTAAGTACTTCGCCAATCTCAAGCACGACATTTGGGTCTGCGGCTACTCTGATGCACGTTGAGTCATTCGGCAACCGCTGGATGGTCAGCTCAAAATGTTGGCGTGTTGAACCTGACTCAGTACCCGGCGAGGAAGTTTCACTCTCGATATATTTGTCGAGATGCTCCAGAACAGCTGGGCCGATATCTGGCCAAGTCTGGGTCACATATTGTTCGCAGGTTGTAGCTTGTGCGCGTGTAGCGTCACCACTCACGCAGATGACTTGGGACAGCTTCGCACCAGATGGATATTGAGATGTCATGAACGCAAGCGGACACCAATTGAGCGAAAATGAATAGCCGCGGCGACCACTTTCAAGTGAACGACAGATAGTCTGGCGGACTGAGGTGTATGTCTCACCCGTCATCTCAAGTTGACAAAGCGCCTTGAGCCGGACCAGAAGCCACGTGAACTCCGTGCTACCACCCAGGAATGCTCTAGCCTCCTGGACCTCTGGCTGCTCTATTTCATCCTCGTCAGTCAAATCTTGGATGTTGGAGTGATCAATGTCGTCGGGGTCTTCTTGAGACCCTTCTTTTGACATTAAAAATGCAATCCTTTCCTGGTAACCCATGGCAATACCAGGAGCTCGATCAACAGGCTTCTCTGCGTTGAGCGCTCTTGCGATTAGGTTGCGACGATGACGCATGAAGATGGCGACTCGGTGGCCTATGTCGTCGCGATCGACTCTGCGTTGCAGGACGGCTGCGCAATCGTATAGCAGGCCTGTGATGGAATACGTCAAGTCATCAGGAACGACTTCTACTTCCATTTCGCCGAAAATCATGCTGGCTAGCTCGGAGGACAACTTGACTTTCGCCCTAGCATCGAGGCCGAGTACACAGCCATCAGATTGGATGCTGTCAGCGTACGATGCATTGGGAAGCACAAAATGTTGACGCTTTCGAGCAACGAGCCCACTCAAATCGTGTGTTGTTGGCCGAGTCGACTGGTCGCGAATCGACTCTGGTGAACCATCAAAGATCGAGCTTACTGCAGATGTGTCGCTCTCGCTTGGCGCAGAATCGGAATATGCCTTTATTTCAGCTGCAGAGGCACGGCTTTCTTCGGCGTCAGCCACGTCAAGGATCAAGCCTCTAGAAGAATTGTGTGGTTCATTCGGCACTTCTGGTGGTAGTGCTTGCCATTCTTGTCCCACTTTCGATGCTTTACCAGTAGGTTCAAATGGAACAGAGTTGTCATCAGTCTGGCGAGGGCTCAATTTCTCGACTGGGTGCCTCGGAGCAAGTACTGCCTCTTGAACATCTTTCTCTGTGATCAACTGCGCCTCACTTATGATACTCAACGCTATGTCACGGTCGCTTGCACCTCTGTCATATCGATAGCGTTCTGTCCCCGTGCGGTGTCCATGTTGAATGTCCCTGGCATAATAGCTCCTCTGCTGCCGGCGGAGTGCTTCCAAATCGCGCCTATGTTGGACCTGAATCCGGCTGTTCAGGTAAGCCTCAATCGCCGTACGCTCCATCTCCGAATATTCTGACCGCCATACGACCTCGTCTTCCTGCGGATCCTGTTCCATAGTCGAGCTTCAAGGCGACCGAAGCGTCCACAATCACCCAAGGTTGGAGAGAGGGAGAGAGAGAGAGGGGGGAGAGAGAGAGAGAGAGAGAGAGAGAGAGAGAGAGAGGGAGAGAGAGAGAGAGACAGAGAGAGGACGAAGGTCAGGCTTACATGAACTCCGAGCAGTATCTGAGAATGTCTGTTGGAAGGCCAGAGGGCGTAATATCTATCTGGCTCGATCCCTCTCCCGCACAGCCTCTTCTCACAAGGCTGAGTTCATGACACCCAGAGTGATGGTGTGCCGGGAACAAGACCGATTGGAACTTCCATCGAAAGCCGCCAGTATTTGTTTTGTTGCAGGCTGGATTATGCCACGTACCTAGGCTACACTGCATACTTCTGGATCGCTTAGAGAGCCTATGAGAACGTGGCATGGTCTTGCGGGGCAGGCGGTGCACAGAGCTCTACACCGCACTGCCTGTAAGATAGACAAGGTCTATTAGAATGTCAATTTGGATGAATTGTCGAAAGACTCCAGAAACATCATGAATACTTGCTATGTAATAAGGCTCAAGGCGCTGATGATTGTCGCTACATGCATGCTCTTGAAGTCCTGAAAGCTCGCGTTATTGATTGTCATGTCATCCTCTGTCTGAGCGCAATTCTCTCAACTTTTGGTAAAATTCTACAGCTTCTCCCTACCATCAAAGGCAGATCTGCGCGGAAAGCAAGCTGCAAGCACAATCCACGCTTCCGAACCACAGATCCAGATGCATCGAACACTGCCGCCGCTGACCTTATATTCTCTTTTGAGTACGCGCGCTCCCGCCGCGCTGTGACGGCTTTCGCCATCTCTCTAATTCGAAGCGTTTGTCAATCATTCGCTGGGTAATATCTCTTCATGGAGCATCAGCATCGCTGTAAGCGATACTGTGGAGCGTTGTATAGAGTCGCCAGTAGGACTCTCCAAGTAGACATGTATCGTCTGTAAGATGATCGCCTCGGGGTGGTCAGCAGTTTCAAAAAGTCGCAGATGTCGTCCCAGAGCTCAGAGCAGCCACCTGAGGTTGTTACTTGTGCTGAATCGTGTTGATCCGGAATTATGTCACGTGAGCTGCTCATGCAGAGCCTTGGGGTTCGATCCAGCCCCGGTCTCTTGCTCTCCTGGAGCTTGTCGTACGCCTTGAAGATACGGCGCGAAGAATTCATGATTATTCGAAAGATTGTGCTCTGTAGTGCACTGGTGAAGAGGGTGTCTCGGAGTGCAAGATTTTGATGAACTGGTAGAGTGTGCTTGGTGGGTGAGTTTGTTGTGTACGTAGAAGTGGAAGAGTAGCGAGGCTGTTGTTTATATTCCTGTAAAGACGGTAGGAAACTTGGGAGGTATCGTGGTCGGCGTACATGGACAAATGGATATCGTTCGGTATGCGCACTTAGGTCTGAAAATTTTCACGTCCTCGAGTGGCCTCAAATTCGTTGAGCCCAAAATCATCAGTACATCAGAATCTTGGCATTCAGAGCATCCAGATCTAAGGACCGCATGTCCAGATTGTCAGACGAACGCTCACGGCCTCGCAAGGACTCCACGATAGCGCATGTCGCCTTGCTCCAGCTTTGCGAATGCCTGCGACACTCCGTCTGCAGTCATATCGAAGACCTCCGTCCACGGCTTGATGCGCATGCGTTCTGCAAATTCTAGCATCTTAAGGTGATTCTCGCGTGAGGCCTCAGTTGAAGCTATCAGACGGTGTCCTGGCAGCACGAACTGCATGTAAGGTACTTCCAGGGGCTCCATCTGTATGGTCATCAACACAACCGTGGCTCGACGCGCCAACAATGAAAGCACAGATTCCAGCTTAGGTACAGCGTTCAAAGTGATGAGAAGTACGTTGATATTGCCAGACTGCGGGTCATGTCGACTCTGGAAGGCCTCAGCTGTATATGCTTCCGAGATTTTGGTAGCATCGCGGAATTCTTCTGCACCGAGTGCAAAAGCATCTTGTCGCTTGCGATCACCACTGGAGATGGCCGTCACAGCACAACCCATGGCCTTTGCAAACAAAATAGCACAATGCCCCAGGCCGCCGATGCCCACCACACCGACCCTGTCATGAGGCTTAGTGCCAGCTGCATCAAGAGCCTCGTAAACTGAGGCGCCGGCGCACATCAATGGAGCTGCATCCACAGAAGATATGCTGCTTTGCAGCAAGTACGCGAAACCGGAATCGATGATCCGGTAATCGCTGAAGGCTCCTTGATCCAGGTCCGAAAAGGCGAAGCCACGAGCCTCGGAGCAATACTGCCTGTAGCCTGTGACGCATGTGGAACAGTGCCCGCATGAAGTGTGTAGCCAGCCCCAGCCAACTCGGTCACCTGGCTTCAAATGTTTGACCGCAGGGCCGACTTGGACAATTTCGCCTACGCCCTCATGACCGAGTCCGCATTCTTTATCCTTAGCATGTACGTCGGTGAAGCAGATGCCCGAGTGCGTGGTTTTGATAAGCACATCGTTATGACTCAGGCTCTTGGTGACAGTCTTCTCCGAAAAGGCCTTGGAAGCAGTGTCAAAATAGAACGCGGTTAGCTTGTGTTGGCTCCCGACCATCGTGTCTGTTGTCAGCTCGTGTATGCAAAGCAGGGCAAATGGAATAGGAGTTCTTGCAGTGAAAGCTCAATGGCATGAAGTTGAGTTCGATGACGTGCATTCGCTGTTGGCTCGGCGCGGACAAGGCCCCAAACTGCGCAGCGGACAGGGCAACGAAAGTACCGCCCTCAAGCTCGCCTGTTCAGACCAAGCATATCGATGAATGCCGTCATGTGGTGCAAGTGCGTGTAGATGCCGGACAGAGCGACGCGAGGTTGAAAGGGCTTGAATTGACTCCAGCAGGGTCAAATGCTCCGAAACAAGACCGCCTCTGTACCGACTGCAACATAAGCAACAGTAAAATCTTATAGAGCTGTAACTACGATCAAGTTGTCAGGGCTCAGAGAGAAGTGAACTGGAGTGTGCTGTGCTGTGTGTCGTGCTTCCTTCTCAGTTCGGAGATCGGCTAATCTGTGCTGATTGGCTGTGCAAGCGAGCCAAGACCACACGCCCACTAGCGCGGCCAATTCGTCCTGCTGCCGCGAACATTTCTGCTCTCGCGATTGCTTCCACTCCCCGTTCAGCGACGACACAACCACCCTTCGCCAAACGACAAAATGGGTAGAGGACCAAAGAAGCACCAGAAGCGTCTGTCAGCGCCATCGCACTGGCTGCTCGACAAGCTCAGCGGTAGCTATGCGCCCAAGGCCTCGCCTGGTCCGCACAAGCTGCGCGACTGCATGCCTTTGATCGTCTTCATTCGCAACCGGTACGATATCTGCTGAAGGAGAGCGAGGTGGAGCGAAGGCGGCGGCATACTGACAGCATTCTTCGCACAGTCTGAAGTACGCCCTCAATGGCCGCGAGACCAAGGCCATTGTCATGCAGCGCCTGATCAAGGTCGATGGCAAGGTCCGAACCGATCCTACCTACCCAGCCGGCTTTATGGACGTGATCTCCATTGAGAAGACTGGCGAGAACTTCCGCCTCGTCTACGACACCAAGGGTCGCTTCACCGTGCACCGCATCACTGATGAGGAGGCTTCATACAAATTGGGCAAGGTCAAGAGAGTACAACTGGGCAAGGGCGGCATCCCATTCTTGGTTACGCACGACGCGCGCACGTAAGTCTCGACCTTACGGCTCGATCGTCATTCAGTCGTTCCAAAGCTTTGGTAGATCCACCCCGATGCTGACGGGACAAATAGTATCCGCTACCCAGACCCGGCCATCCGAGTCAACGACACCGTCAAGATCAACCTCGAGACTGGTGAGTACAAACTCGAGAACATGCTGCAGTTCTGCAAAGTCTCTAACGCATCACACAGGCAAGATCGACGACTTCATTCGCTTCGACACTGGTGTGATCGCCATGGCCACTGGTGGTCGTAATATGGGTCGTGTTGGTGTCATCACCCACCGTGAACGCCACGACGGAGGCTTCAACATCGTGCACATCAAGGACGCCATCGACAACGAGTTCGCCACCCGTGAATCCAACGTCTTCGTCATCGGTCGTGAGAAGCCTTGGATCTCCCTGCCAAAGGGCAAGGGTGTCAAGCTCACCATCGCTGAGGAGCGTGACCGCAGACGCGCCTACGCTCTTGCTGGCCACTAAATGCATTCTCATTGTGGGGATAAGCAGCGGAGTTGGGGTTGCGCGGGTTTTTAGATCAGGTTCAAAGAGTCCAAAATGAAGAGACCAGACCTGCTATGGATGGGTATGAAATGAAGTGGAAGTCCCGCTTCCGGCGCTCCAAGTCATGGCGTCGCTACGTCTGTAGCATGTACGAATCAAAAAGTCAACGTCCCAGCTTCGATTCAGACTTCTCCTGTAGCTCATGGCCCTCTGACCACGTGCCTGGTGCGAGGAACCGCAGGTGCTGCGGATGTACTAACAATGCAACGTCGCTTACGATGTACGAATAGGACAATGATCAGCGCAGCACCAACTGAGTGAAGGCATAGCTTCGGGCTTGTCAAGGAAGATACTGTGCTGTGCTCGCACGTGTTCGGGTCGTTTCTCTGCCACAAGTCGTTCCACAAAGACGTCTCGCGTCGCTATAGTATGCCAAGCAGAACGGCTCGAAGCATGTCCAATTGATACGAGCGAAAGCTGAAGCTATGGAACGGGGCGAACGACCTGTATAAAGTCACCTGCGTTATCTGATCGATCTTCCACAATCTCACAGCGTATCCATTGCTGCTATCGCCATCATGCATCTACTCAGCTCCCTCGTCGGCACAGCATCGCTTCTTTGCTTCGCGGCCAGTTCCATTGCAACACCAATCAACCCCACCGAAACCTCACACAATGTGCTCAAACGCCAAAATACGCACCCGCGTCAGCAATGGCGTACATTCCGTAGAGGAGAACAAACCGTGCGCTCGGCACCCGGCAATATATTCCTCCAGTTCGAGCAGCGTCGTTTCGGTGGAACAATCGATTATCGTTTCGAGAACGATTGCTTGGTGAGAATGTAAGTTTTGGCGGTGCACCCAAGAAAAGCTCAACCTTAAAATGGAGCAAGAGAATCTGACATTTTTGTTGCGCCAAGTTATCACAATGACTATCTCATGCAGACCCTCGGCGATGAGTACGATCCCAGTGCCCAATGCACTGAGACAGGCTCCTACGGCGAGTTGAGCTTCACGGCCCAAGGTTTCTATGAAATCGTCGTGTACAAGCCCGGTCAGCCGCCGCGGAGGACTTGGTCTCCTCAGTGGGATGTTGGAGGTGGAAGGCCGGAGGCAGGAGAATTGGAGTATTACGATTGGAATCCTTTTGTGATCTTGTGGGGAGGTGAGGGAGAGAATCGGTATCATATGTGGAATTCAGATGGAGCGCCACCAGGTGATTTTCCGCCGGATCAGCCGGAGCCGTGTAATCCTTGGACGGGGTGTTGAGAAAGAAGTGTGATGTGTCGGCATCGTACTGTGCGGGCAGTTGATGTCGTCGACGCGTTAGTTTCGCATAGTAGATTCAAAGCTCTCCCATAGCTCGCTGAACAAAGTGCCGTGAAAGCTGCGTTGCTAGTCCACCATTTCGCGCGTCCACAGGCAAGCCGGACACTCCCAGGCATGGTCGGAGACGCCTTCAAACAACGCGGCCTGCCCCGGGAATTGTCGTGGCCAAAGTCTCACGAGAAGGTATGCCACCAGCTCGAAAGAAATTTTGGCCATGCGGTTCAGGTTTTTCTTGCCGAAGCGAGGTTTGGTACACCAGGTCTTAATCGTTCCCAGCTTGAACTTGATCCTGTCATATCAGTTAGTGGGTCGATGTGTAGTGCGTGGAGACGGCCATAGAGCTTCGTCAAGAGAAGTGTTCGATGAGATTGAGCAGCTGAGCCCATCGATTGTGTAAGTTACGGCCTACGAGCTGGAGCCAGATCTCCGCCTAGATGGATTATAAACCAAGGAAGCAGAAATATTCCACCTACCATCTTTTGGTGAATTCATCGATTATCTGCGGATCATAGACTCCCTGCTTGTCGTAATCGTCGTCATAAGTTGGAGTGTACTCGAAGGAGAGGCGCTCCTCGCTTTCCGGCTTGACCTCTATCTTGAGCACAAATTGCTGGAAATAGAAGACCATGTGTCGAAGTTGGCCCGCCGATGATGGTGGCAAGCTATCCAGAAATTCCCGCCAAAGGGAGACGCGATCTGCTGGGTGGGTGTTGCGCAAATTCAGCATGAAGGTCCCATCACGGTAACAGCATGCCAGATAACCGGGCCGGACATATGGGCATGCTCGAAGGAATTTCAGTCCTTCTATCTGCTGGACATCGATGTAGTATCCTGGGCATGCACGTCTGTATATCATGCGCCGGACCTCTTCGGGAAGGTCCCAAAAGCAGGTTGGAGTTGTCTGCTCCTGTCGTCCGGCGAAGGAAGGTGGTCTCCCATCGGACTTCACAGTCAGTGCGAGTGGTTCTTCCCGCCACGACATCAATTGGACCTTCTGTGCAAGGGCTTCGACTTGGTGTGCGGACTGCATCCTGGTTGTCTCTCTGCGCCTTTCAGGGCGAGTGAAAGTCGAATGGGGTATTAGTTGGCTGGGAGCCGACTTTTGAGCTCAGAAAAATTGAAATCCGCTGAGTACCGAACAGCTGGTGTGTGCCTGAGCCACTGAACAGATTCAGGCTTTCGAAGCCGCGACTGAGGCAACGACTGAGGTAACGGCAAGACTGGCCAACTTGTGTATATGGTTGCCATCGACAGTGGTAGAAGGTATTATGCGCACGTTGCGACTGCAGCAATTCCCTCTCGTGAATGTTGATATCTTGCATTGTAGTCTCCACGCGACTCTGTCTACATGCGTATCATATTCTTTCGCCATGAGTCGCCTCGCCATCGCGGCGGCCAACCGGGAGCGCGACGCAGTGAAAGCTACTCCCAAGGACGAGCTCGGTGAGTGATCCTCAAACGCACTGAATACATATCCCTCCGTTCCATGGAACAAGAGTTATGCCGCTCGAGGAAGAAACGGTCCAGACGAGATGCAAGATGGTGTGTCGGAGTCAATGGCATGACACACGTCGCTCTGGCTCTTGCAGGCATCGCTGTGCCGTCGGACGGAGAGACTGTTCAGACGAGGTGAACGATGTCGTGCCAGAGACAGAGGCAGCCGGCCCCGTCATTCCTTTGCTTGAATCACATCGGTGCCACCGGAGTGGAAGATGGGTCAATTGAAGTGAAGGACAGATTGCCGCAGACAAAGCATCGTCATGCCAAGACTGGAGCTTGCGTCGGCAGCGGCGGACATGCGACTCTCACATGCAGCACGGCGACAGGGAATCTGCGGATGCCTAACCCACTGACGACGCTGCTCTAAAACACGCTCTGCTCCACTCTTCCACCCTCGCCCAACCTGGCTTCCGCGCCCTTCACGGTCTACTCGTCCTCGAGACCGCAAAAGCACCCGGACGCCCGCCCCGCCGCCGCGAACATGTATTCGCAAGCGTCTCGCAATGTAGACCTTACTAAGACCGAGACAGAGCTCACCACCCACATTCGCAAAGCCACGTCGATCGAGGAGACCGCTCCCAAGCGCAAGCACGTGCGCGCATGCATCGTGTACACCTGGGACCACAAGAACTCGCAGTCCTTCTGGAATGGCATTAAGGTGCAGCCCATCCAGGCCGATGAGATCCAGACATTCAAGGCGCTGTATACGGTACACAAGGTGCTGCAAGAGGGACACCCGGTCGCACTCAAGGAAGCTCAGCAGCATGTCGGGTGGCTTGAAGGCCTCTCCCGGGGCATGGGCGGAGACGGCCTACGAGGTTATGCGCCGCTCATACAAGAATACATCTTCTTCTTGGTGTCCAAGTTGAAGTTCCACAGAGACCATCCGGAATTTAATGGGCTGTTCGAGTATGAGGAGTACATCTCACTCAAGTCGATCAACGACCCCAATGAAGGTGAGCGTGGCTTACACATTGCCTTTGCATACAGAATACTGACAGACCTTGAGGCTACGAGACGATCTCCGAGCTTATGACCCTGCAAGACCAGATCGATAGCTTCCAGAAGCTGATCTTCGCTCACTTTCGAGGTGGTAGCAACAACGAATGCAGGATAGCAGCGCTGGTCCCGCTTGTGCAGGAGAGTTATGGCATTTACAAATTCATTACAAGCATGCTACGAGCAATGCACACTGCACTGGGAGGTACGTCAAAGCTTCCTGGAAACACCGCGCGTCTTCGCGGACAACACACTTTCCGGCTCTGCATACAGATATCGAGCACAGCTGACAGCAATACCAGACGACGAGGCTCTGAGTCCGCTCCGCGGGAGGTACGATGCCCAGCACTACCGGCTCGTTCGCTTCTACTATGAATGCTCGAACCTTCGTTATTTGACATCCCTCATCACCATTCCAAAGCTTCCGCAGGACCCACCAAACACGCTGTCTGAAGACGAGAATGCACCCGCGCTGCCAATGCGACCAAGAAACGAGCCTGCGACGAAGCCGAAGACGCCTCCACCGACAACGACCGATCCTGAGCCAATCAGCGAATTCTGGAAGAATGAGCAGGCACGGCAGCAGGAAGAGTTCGAGGCGGAGCAGCGACGATTGCAGGCACAGTGGGACGAGGCACAACGTCAACAGCAATTAGCGGCACAGCAGGCACAGCGCGACTTTGATGAACAGCAACGTCTGCAAGCAGAGCAACAAAGATTGGCACTCGAGAATCTGCAGCGCGAGCAGTACAATCAGCAAACCCAAGGACGCATGGCTGAGCTTGAGCAGGAGAATCTGAGGGCACGTGCACAGTACGAGCGTGACCAATTGATGCTGGAGCAGTATGACAGGAGAATGAAGGCACTGGAGCAAGAGTTGGCTCAATTGAACGCGAACTTCCAACAGCAGAACCAGAGCAAGGACGATCAAATCCGAGCGCTTCAAGAGCAGGTCAACACATGGAGGACCAAATACGAGGCACTGGCTAAGCTGTACTCTCAGCTACGGCATGAACATCTTGAACTCTTGAAGAAGTTCAAGGGTGTGCAGCTCAAGGCTTCATCAGCTCAAGAGGCTATTGACCAGAGAGAAAAGCTCCAGCGTGAGCTCAAGACGAAGAACCTGGAGTTGGCGGACATGATTCGTGAGCGTGACCGAGCACTGCACGACAAGGACAGGACCACCGGTGGCCATCGTGAAGAGCTGGAGAAGCTCAAGCGCGAGTTGCGTATGGCACTGGATCGAGCCGAGAACGCAGACCGCGCCAAGGGCAGCGAGCTCTCTGCGATGCTGTCCCGGCACAACCGCGAAATCGCTGACCTGGAGGAAGCCCTTCGCAGCAAGACTAGAGCTCTGGACGAGATGCAAATGAAGCTTGGTGAAGGCAGCTCTGACCTAGAACGTCAGCTTCGCGACAAAGAAGAAGAGCTGGAGATCTACAAGTCTGGCATGGATCAGACATTGCTCGAGCTCAACGACCTACGCAATGGAAACGGCACGACTGACAAGGCCATGGACGAACAGATCGACATCATGCTCCTCGAGAATATCAAAAAGATCAACGAGCTTATCGACTCGGTACTCCAGTCCGCTGTGCAACGTGTCGACGATGCGCTCTACGAGTTGGACAGCTCCATGATCGCCGGTAACCAGAATGCCAGCGGTCCTTTCGTGCTGTCTACAATCGAGAATGCACAAACCTACGCGATCGAGTTCAGCACCTCTTTCAACAACTTTATTGCTGATGGGCCGTCTGGCAGCGAACACGCCGAGGTCATCAAGAACGCGAACAAGCTTGCAAACGCCATTGCTGATGTGCTGTCCAACACCAAGGGGTTGACCCGCTTTGCGAGCGACGAAAAGAAGAGTGATCAGCTCATGAACGGCGCAAGGAACTCAGCCAACAAGACCATTGCCTTCTTGCGAGGTATCATGTCGTACCGCTTGGACGGGCTGGATGATCTGCAGAAGACGGACGTGGTCATCAACAAGAACAACGATGTGCAGCTTGCGCTTCGGCAGTTGAGCAAGGTCGCAGATGCTTTCGCGCCAAAGTCAAACATCACCGGCCAAGGCGACATTGGCGAGCTTGTCGACAACGAAATGACGAAGGCTGCTCAAGCCATCGACGCTGCTGCCGAGCGCCTTGGAAAGCTGATGAACAAGTCTCGCGACGGTTACTCGACCTACGAGCTGAAGATTCACGACGCCATTCTGGCCGCAGCTGTCGCCGTCACCAATGCTATCGCCCAACTCATCAAAGCCGCTACTGCCTCGCAACAAGAGATTGTCAATCAAGGTCGTGGCTCAAGCATGACCAAGTCGCAATACTACAAAAAGAACAATCGCTGGACGGAAGGTCTGATTTCTGCAGCCAAGGCTGTCGCATCATCTACCAATATGCTCATCGAGACCGCGGACGGAGTCATCACTGGCCGAAACAGCCCCGAGCAGCTTATTGTTGCGTCCAACGATGTCGCTGCTTCAACGGCGCAGCTTGTGGCATCATCACGTGTCAAGGCATCATTCATGTCAAAGACTCAGGAACGCCTCGAAGAATGCAGCAAAGCAGTCACCAGCGCTTGCCGAAGTCTCGTCAAGCAAGTCCAGGCGATCATCGAAAGTAATAACGGCGGTGATGATTTGGAGGATTACAGCAAGCTCAGCGGCCACGATTTCAAGAAGCGACACATGGAGCAACAGGTAAGTCACTACATCAATTGTGAAGAGATCACAACCTCTAACGTTACTGGCAGGTTGAAATCCTCAAGCTTGAGAATGAGTTGTCTGCAGCGAGACACCGACTTGGCGAGATGCGGAAACTGGCTTATCAAGAGGACGAGGAAGACTAAGTCATGTCATCGTCATTCGTTGAGCGGACCTTCTTGTAAATTGGCTTCTCTGTCATTATATATTGCGTATACCCTTGGAGCGAGAACGCTCGCTGTTGGCACGCACCTCTCTCTCTCAGCTTGGGCTTTGGCGCTGGTACATGACTTCGGGCTGCTACACCTTCTCAATTGGCCAGATAACATCGAACGGCAGAATCTGCGAGGCGCTGCGTGGGCGAAGATCAATGGGCACCGAAACTGAGTTTCGCTGATACCTGCACCATTCCTTTCAGTTGGAGTCCGACTTGAAGCGAGTGCCAATAAGCTAAGATGGTTCCAGCAGATTCAAGGAAGTTAGGAGAGACATGCAGTAGCGACGGCGAGGTTTGTTCCTACTCGTCATTCTACCTGCCCACCCTCCGTGCACTGCAACTTGACATTGAGAGATCGACTCACAGAACAACACATTGATACCAGACGACAGGTATTCCAAGCTTCGCGCGTCAATCATGCGCATTTCTGATGGTTACATAGCTACGTGCTGTACACAAGTGCGGTCAGGCCCAAGCCGGCCTCAGCTCGCGGCATCAGTCACCACAGATCCTGGCTACGACGACGCTGAGTATCTCGTGTCTCGGCACGGGCGCTACAAACGTCTTTCTCGACCGATGAACCACTTGACGATACATCCGAGCCCGCGCGTCGACAGTGAGGCTTCTTCGGAGCGATTGGCCGTCGTCACTCAGGTCTTCGAGACTTTTGAGCTAGTTGAGAACATCCTATCTCAACTCGGTCGCAAAGATTTAAATACCTGCAAACGCGTCAACTCCTACATCAGTAGCGTCGTCGAGCGCTCATACGCACTCCGTGCCCATCATTATGGCCCGTTTCCAGCACACCATACCATGACCTGGTCAAAGGAGGGCGCTGGACCCGTGAAATGCGTGGCAGGGCGTATTTCGCTGCGAGCTGCTTCGTTCCACTTCAACTACTATGGCTACAAGCAACCACACACGGTCATCCCAGTTGCGTTGAACGACGCAATCTTCGATCTCCGCAGCGACAAGAGATTACATCGCGACTATGCCAGAAGCTTTTTCCCGAATGTGAACATGACCGACGACGAAGCTATGTCTTTAGTAATTCACCAACGAATACAGTACCCAAGGACGGAGTTCACCGTTGCGATAGACAATGGAATACATGGTGCATTATACATGGCCTTTACAGACCCACCTGTCTCACACATCGAGGTACTTCTCTATGATCCGGACAGCGTTTGTGGAGATGACGCTCACCCAGTCGATTATCTCTGGGCTAGTCTTGAGAATTGCCGAAGAGTCATTGTACGCTGTAGCAAAGGAATTCACGTCCGACGTGTTGTTGCAGCCATTCTGGAAGAGCTTGGCGAGAAGTGGGTTGAGCAATTATGGCAGCCAGGGGCTAAGTACACTGTGCTAGACAAGAAGACTATCATCGTGAGCAAAGAGATGATGGACTTTGTCAAGAAAAAGGGCATCGTGGAACATCTTGGTCAGCGATTGAGGCGACGTAATTACGAGGCCACATATGGCGATATGGCGCACGAGCCTGAGAGCGACTGAAACTCGTACGGCATCTCGAGATCGCATCCATCGAATTGCAGCCAGTCGCATATTTTGCACGGCTTCCAGGCTCGTGCAACACCAGGAGGTCCTCCATCTTGGGCTCTCCTCGGCCGACGGCCACGTCAAGAGCTTGGACATACCGCGCCCTCCTCTTGGCTCAGAGGGTACACATACGCAATTCGCAACAAACCCCAAGACTTGGCTCCTGTTACATTCTGTAGGATCATTTGCATTGCATGACTCGAGCTCAGCTCCCATCAAGCTGTCAAGACCTAGATTGTCTACCTGCACGCGTTCTGCACACAGCCACCACACCATTTGCATGTCTCTCTTGTTGTCACTTCCCTCGAGGCGAGGCGAGGCGAAGAAAGCGTGCGCGTTCAAAACCCGAGGATTCATGCACACTTACGAAGTGGAGTCCCCTCAAGCAATGTAGGGCTTTGGACTTGGCGATTCGTATTCTCCACATACGTATTTTCGGAGCCGGAGTGTAGCCTACGGAGACTTGTTCCATGAAGACGGAAAGCTTCTCGGGACGGTTCGGTGCGGGTTGTAGCTGGACAGAGGATGAGAAGTACGACAGTGGAAATAATCGGCGATTCTTGTCTATCGAGCAGTGTCGGCCGAACAAGATCGGGTACGTCGGATACGTCGGTTAGTATTCGTCTCCCGCATTTTCCTTTGCGTGCTTTCTCACGTTTGTAACAACGTATTTCCTCGGTCATGAATGTTCACATAGGTCTCTATCGCATGATGAGAGCGCTCCTATACACAATTCTGCAAGGTTCCAATTGTATCAATTCATGCAATTCAGCTCCCTTCAAACAAGAAGATGAAGCATCGCTTCATATCGTACCAAAACACATGTACAAGCTATGCAGCTAACGTTCCAACATTCCCCCAGCCACCTCCTCATGCTGCACACAGGCGAGAGAAAGCTGCCACATGCCGTGTACAAGGCAAGGTCTCGCAAGGCGGAGGGTCATTCTCGTCTCTCCGAACAGCGAATCCAACCTAGCCGCTGCACTGGCAGGATCACCTTTGCAGAAGTACAACAGTACGAAAGGAATTCTAGGCAGCAAAGTCAGCAAGCAGACCTGCTAAGTCATCAGCTTTCGCAACGTACGACAGGATTCGGCTCACAGATGAGGGCGGCGCAGTGCACGCAGTGCAGCCCGCAGACCAATCACATCAAATGGAAAAGCTAGCGAACATGTGGCTTACAAGGGAGCAGCATCTTGACGCGAATCTCTTTCCTGCACCAAGCAGTGCGTACATGGGTCTGTACACACGTCGGTCCTCTGCCGAGCTTGCAGCTTGCATATCACACTTTCTCCACTGCTCATGCAGGGTTATGTAGGTTGGACACACGTCTTTCCCAATTCTTCTGCGGAACAAAGCTCTGCGGTGTTGGTTTCTTGATTGCTTGGCCAATGGGGTTGGACTCCCGTGCTTTCGGTCTGGTGCTGCCGGTGGTCAAGGTTACAATTTAACAACGTGGCTTGCATGCAGCCCTATGAACCTGGATGGAAGCTGCAAGCCACATTGTTTCACGGGCAGTGTAGCTTTGCTGTTGATGGTAGGGGAAGTGAGAGAAGTGAGAGACGTGGGATGTGCTGTTCTCTGTGTGAGAGAGGTAGCTGTGTTTAGGAGAGTCTATGAGAAAGGATTTGGCGACATAGGCTGGCGTCCTGGGATGCGTGGTCAAGAAGTGAACGTCTTGTAGAGGAGCTCAGAAGGAACCGATGAGGGGATTCTGAGCTTGTAGCTCGCCATGGTCGCCGCCATTTGCTGCAGCTCGCAACGAATGATAGTCGGGCTTCTAGATTCTCTAGCTATCCTGTCGCCTGCGTAGCAGGATATGCATGATTATCCGGCTTCTTCCATTTGGCTAGAAGGAATCTCCCGAAGATCCAGCTCTAAACTTCGTGTTGAGGGGACCTACCGTATCGCTATGCGTGCTCAAAGCCGGAGCAGCATGCCATTCGGGAGATCAATGCTTCGGTATGTTGTGGACACAACGGACCAACATTGTAGCGAAGGAGAAGGTGCTCACTTGCTGGTTAACTTTCATTCGTACAGTTCTGTTCTGAAACTGCCTGTCTATGGGTCCGTGGAACCCTCATTAGTATTTGCCTACAAGTCGGCCATGATCAGTTCGTAATCCTTGCTGAGTTCCACTCGGCTGGCAATCTGCGTGGTGCTTCTCCACTTTCTTCACGTTGGTCGCTGGGCCTTCGTACTTTGACACTGCCCTGCGACCAAAGACAACGGCATTTCATGCAAGGCATCATTTGCGATCATCCGCTCCACCTCTTCCAACCTCCTCGATTACTTTGCGCACTTCATCCTCGTCAAACATGGGTCCTGTTCCATCACATCGCGCCATCTTTTTCAAGCGCTCGCACACCTCGCCGATATCCACTGACCCTAATCGGTAAAGCGGATGTGACTGTAGTAAATCCCACGTTGCGCTAGCTGAAAGCAAGTTTGTCTCACTCGAGGGTGTATCTTGAGCGCTTGGGGAGGATGGTTCCGTGGACAAGAGCCCGTTCGCAAGTCGTGTGGCATTGATCCGTAGATCATCAGATGAGCGCGACGCCTTGGATGAGCGTGAAGAGGACAGTAGGCTAGGATCATCCACAAAGCCAGGAGGGTGATGCCGGGTGGGTGAATGCGATGCTGTCGCTCTGAGGATCTCGTTCTCGGTCTGCGCGCGTTGTAAGAGCAATTTGAGACGCTCATTATCCGACTGCAACGATGAAGTCGTAGTGGTAAGGAGGTTCAGCTTGGCCTCCAAATCTCGAACATGTCTTTCCTTGCGTTCTCGAAACGCACGTTGTCTATGAAGAACGGGATCAGCTCTGCGGCTCAGACACGATTGATAACCTGTGATGTCTTACGCTGCCCTATTTTGTGCCTTTCTTCGCGATTGAGCAGGCGTCAGGTTCTCCTTCTCTTCACTGCTATTCCTCCGGCTTCGATCTTGATCCAGCTCTATGGCTATTGCGCTGTCCATAGATCCATTCGGGAACGTGGACATTCTTTGAGGTGGTGAGACGGATCCAGTGTGCGGTAGATGCGGCGACATGGCAGAAGTCATCGAGTTGTCAAAGGCGTCAAAGTCGTATGCACCGAGAGCAACGGCGCTGGCATCTAAAGCATCGTAACTCTGAACGGACCCGCCGTCAGCCAGATCTCTCGATACCAACGATCCAATTACTCACAGTCGCCGCTGCAAGCCCGTCACTCGATATGATACCGCTATCTGCGCCGAATCCCATGTATTGATATTGCTGTGGTCCATGTGAATAAAAACTGTAGTCCATGGTCTCCATTTTGAATTGAGGTGGGTCGCAGGTTCCTGTCCGCCTACAATCTTGTTCTATGCGAGCCACTTGAATAGAGCTGGGGTTCGAATACCACAAAATGAGTTCCAGTGATAGGAGTGAGATCGGCAGTAAAGGGCTGGGCCAGACAGCAATATACAAGCGCGGCTGAGGAGGTTCCTACAAGGCGACAAGGCGCTGCATGTGGTATGATGCTCGGCACAAAGAACAAAGGACCCGAGTCAGAACGGACTAGCCACAAGTGTCCATATGCACATGCTGCAGATCACGAGGAGCTAGAGCAACCACAGGGACGGGCGGGTCTGACGGAGCCACATTATTGCTGCTGCATGGCACACTTCGTACCCTCAATCCTTCGGTCTGCGGAGTACGAAAAGGGCATAGCGTTCGAACGTGCGGTTGCGTACAAACAAGCCAAGCCTGAGGGAAACGGTGACGGTATCGTTGATCGACAAGCGAGCAAAGTTGAATTGGTAGTCGGCATGCCACGCAAGCGTGGGCGACGAGCCGTCGGGGCCGATTTCGCATACTCTAGCAAATTGTTTCACAGCTAGCGAGTTCTCCGATGTCGTATCGTGGCGTTCTAGCCTTATCGCATGCGATCCGACGTCCACTTGATCCATTGCGGGAAGTGCGGAATGGAATGTTCTGTGGCACAGCTCCATGTGAAGCAGCACATCACTCGCTGACTGTCCAGACAGTAGCATCGAAGCTCGCTCTGTTTTACTTCTCTGTCGAGCTCAGTGATGACGTCCGAAAGGGCTTCGTGCACGGGTCGTCGTTGGTGCTTCAGCTCGCTGTATGGTGCCGCGACTCCGTGGGATGTAATCCCTGTAGCTGAATCCTGACCACTTCACCTTTTCAGACAGTCCGCTCTGCTTGTCGTTGAGGCCGTGCGACATCGCCGCGAAGACCGCTTCGCGAAGTGGAGGGATCCTAACGACTTATAACGTGTAAGTACATGAGTGGGGTAAGCAGCGACCAGAAAGTGCGGTAAAAGAGCCATGGGCGTGCTGTCAGCCAGCTGCATGCAGAGTCTAGCATACTGGCATGGTTAGGCGAGTGTTCCAGAAAGAAGGAAGCTCGAAACGGTACTGCAAGCGCGAATCAATGAGAAAGGTACACGACTGCGTGAGGCACGCTCGTCCCACAGATGGCGTATCGCGGTAGGGCTGGTTAATCATCGCGATGTTGAAGATGACTGTCAGTGATAAGGCTTTGTGCCAAGGATACCGAGAGCTTGTGGTTGACGCTACTCCACGGGAGGTTGTATTCCAAAGTGCTCGAGTCTTCGATGCACATTTGAGTGCGCTGAAACTGCAGCTCGTGGATTGAAAGCCCCAGCCGCACTGACTATTCCACGCGGTTGACACTGTACTGTGCAATCTTCAGCCCCTCGCAGCAAGCGAATTCGCATGCAGGGTAAGCGGCGCCTCTCTGGCAAAGTTTCAGCGAGCTCTGTCGCACCACTTTCCAGTTTCCCTAAGTGAAAATAGCCGTTGCTCCAGTGTGTCCTTGGTAGAGTCCAATGAAACATACAGTGGACATGATCCGTCGCTTGTCAATACGCACATGACAGCCCTCTCAGAGCTCGCTGCATCAAGAGGGAAGGTGGTCTCCTGTTCGTGCCGATGAATGAATGCGCTGACCGTCGGTGGGAGGAGCGTTGCTATTGTTACACTCCTCGGGTGGTATAGGGTACTTGCAAACACGCTATGCTCGGCCCGAGCATGGTGAGGGTGTATTCGCGCTTCGGTCGGGTGAAGAGTCGGTGAGGCGGGGAACTGTAATGCAGCATATGCACGTGGCATGCTTGGCCATTCGCTGACATGAAGGCAATGTCGCAGACAGCTGAGAGCTCCACTCCGCGCATGCAGGTGGTAGGGCAGCTGCAGCCCTGCATTTGTTGCAACACAGTTGGAAGACTGCAATGTGAGCAAGATGCATTAATGTCAGCAGTTCGAATGCCACAAGCCCGGGGATCTGGCCGAACCTGCTACGTTGCGTAGTGCTTTTGAGGTTGGAACTTGTAGCTGCGCAAGGCGAGCTGGGCGTCGGAGATTGGCTAGCCAAGTAAGTGTACTTCTTCGAAGCAGTTTGCAAAGCTCCTCGCACTTGAGATCCACAGGCACATCTAGGCATGTTCCGGCCAGGTACCAATGGGCATTCAGCGGCGAGCTCTGGCGTCAACAGCTTCCCTCAACCCCGTCAGGCCGACCCAAACAGCCTCTTCCGTTCTGATTGTTCTCGAGCCTTGATTTGGCACCAGATTGATCCACGAATCAAATACCTCTTCAGCCTGACGCACGCCAGCGGATTGCAATTCGTGGTCGGCCTTGAGTGCCGCTTCCAGACCGGAAACACCGCCGAAGACCACGATAAGGTGTTTCCACATCGGCTCCACATAAGCAGGCGATTGCTTGTCAAGAATAGACTTGAGTGGCTTGCCTCGCTCGCTAGTTCCAATGCTTAGATCGTAGCCTCCATCAAATGGGCATTCGGTAAAGATGGCGCTCAGAGAAGAAGCTTGTCGGACACTGTAACCCCAATAATACCCTGCTTCTTCTCGAGGCGTTTCTGGAGCCACGGCCTGGCCTGATATCGTATAGCCATCGGGTGAGGTCTCGCCGAGTTTCACAGTCACTCTTGTATGGGGCTCAACTGCGGCAGGAATCACGACCCGCTGGGCAAGCCCACAATCGACAAGAGTCTGAGGGTTCTTTCCTTTACCTGGTTGGAGAGTAATGCCCTCTCGATACTCGCACCACTCCTCGCTCCTCAGATGATGCGGCATATCCAAGCTTGGTAAGGCTCCAGCGGTGCGAAGATCCGGGTGCATGGGAAAGAGAGCTTTCCGGAGATTGGGTGGGGTTTCCAGGTAGGTCAACACGTGGTAGAGGAAGAAGTTGGGATCAGCAAATGCGGTATATCCTCCTTGCTCCGGAGCTCGAGTCTCTGCTTGGCCATCGTCGAAAACAACGATCTCGTCGACGCCAAAAACGGCACAAGCGCGCGCGATCTGGCCTACGAGGCTCGTCTTTTGGTCGTGGGTGAGAGCGCTATCGCGTCTCGTCAGCTGTGATTGTGCCACCAGAGCAACGCTTGGCGCAGAAGAACACAAAAACTAGTCTGAGATATTGGATGCACTCACTTCGCGATGATACTGCCTGGAAGTGCCAGACTGAGAGTGTAAGTCCTGCTGCCGGTGGGCTTGAAGACGGCCGAGGGTCGCGAGGTATCAGGCCCAGAGTCGAGTGCCTCGCCAACCTTTCGCTTCTATTGTGGATCAGCTCGGCTTCTGAACCACGCAACTTGCATCCTCACCTTTGACTTGTGAGGCGCCATTGTTGAGACTGCTAAAAAGGAAGATGTGGTTCAGGTGCACGGAGAAGGTGCGAAGAATTTTAGTAGGCTGGAATTGACGCAGGTGCTAGTCAATATTGATGAGCCTCCCGCCCACAACAAAATGTCGAGCCAGCACCGTGCACTGGGAGATCCAACGTACAATCACATGGCGAAAGAAACGCTGCTCGAAGTAGTGAAAGGGAATTGAGTAACTGTGAACGTCCTTCAGCCAAAGCTGTGACAAATCATCCGATGCCCGGACATAAGCAATAGACAATCTACTGCATAAGCAATCCCTAGCACTCGATGCTAAGATCTACATAATACATTTCACGCTCTCTGAGCTCCATACAAAATGTTGTCAATCTGCTTGTGTCGATTCACAGCCGACGCAAAACTAGCATTCGAGACTTCCTCCAAGCGCCCTTCGCTGTAAAGATCGTAGAGCTTGGCAATACTTCGACTTACAGCTGGCAATGACTCCTGCCAGTCCTCCCACTGCCACTCAATTGTCTTAACTTCGTCGGTTCCATGATAATGCACCTCGATCGGGACTGGAAAATCGCTTGAGCTGGCTTGCAAAAATGGTCCTCGCTCGCTTGAGATGCGAATTTCGCCTCTTTCGCAGTTGATAGTCCAGACGAAAGGCACTGTGCCTGGGAAAGGAGGGCCAAGTCGAAAGTTCACCGTCTGTATGCCTTAGTCAGTGTGGTCTAAGACCGATGTTTCGAGCAGACTCACAAGACTAGCGCCTGCTTGCACAACACTCGAACTCTTCAACGTGCCATGCAGTGCAAGCAGATCTGGAACATCAGTAGTGTAAGAACGCGTTTTTCCAGTCTTCGGGTCGTCAATGGTCCTCTCAGGACGCTGAATTTGCGTGAGAGCGTTGCTACTTTCATACTCTCCCAGAACCGAGTGAATGTAGTCAACAGTATGCCCAACAGCAATCGTGATCGGGTTCCCACCGATTTTCTTGTCCAGGAAATACGCAAGACCTTCTCCGATGGCATCTCTTCTGGCCAAGAGCGAGTAGGCTTGAGCAAAACTACTCAGGGCCTTGCCCAGCTCACCTTTCTCAAGAATCTCTCGGAGTTTGAGTACTACTGGTGCGACTCGTCCTTGTAGTCCGATGATGGTCTTCGAGCCACTAAGCTTTGCGAGCTCAGCCAGTCCGGTGGCTTTGGTGACGTTCTCGGCCAATGGCCATTCGACAAAGACGTTTTTGCCAGCTTCGATGCTGGGTCGGATAGTGTCATAATGCACATCGACTCGAGTCGTACAGACTACGAGATCGATATCAGGGTCTGCTGCTAGCTCTGCTGGTGTTCCGTAGGCTTTAACTGTCGGTGGAAGCTCGTAGTGTTCTATAGCCCGTCTCGCAGCTGCTTCGCTGGAGTTGAGAAGTGCGACAATAGCATATTTTGCACGTCCACGTTCCGAAAGCAAGTATGGCAGGTGAGCGTCTCTGTATCTCGTCAATAAATGGAGACAGCATAGTCTTCGCCAACACATGCCTGGCCCATGAAGTCTTGGCCGATTGTGATAGTCCGATGAGTGCAACACGTATGGGCGCCATAGTGTTGCGATTGCACTGTGTGTGATTTCAAATGTATTCAGCAGGTCAACAACTTATCACTTATATTCTCCATTTGTCAGCACTGTCACGATTGAGGGACCCTCCAATTTGGCTTCAGTTGCACAGCACCTGCGTCTACAAACCTCTGCTGAGAAAGCACCTGCTCGATTGGTGTTCTACAGGCTTGGCAGAGATCCTGCGAGGAGCGAACGGCCGCTCTGCGGCCGCAAAACCGCATCTGCCGATTTCCCAGCAGCGAGATCGCGTGCAGCAGTGCGTCCCGTGGTTCTGGTCGATTGGAAGCCCACCAGTTCATTGGATTTTCTTGATGGAATCATTTGTTGATGATATCCTGACCTACAGTCTTTGACCACAAAGATCTCGCGAACAGACCATTCTTGGCACTGTGAGAAGTTCGAGATCAGCGGGTCAAGAGCTTCATCAACATAGAGTCGATTCTGTGAATTTGTTTCTTGAGTTGAAAACGAGTAGACCGACCGCTTGGATCACTTTGGACTCCAAATTGAAGATTCGATTCCGATGTCAAGGGTGTAGCGCACTATCCCCGGATTATAGATGGCGTGATGTCAGCGTCTTATGTGCACATACTAAGGTTCACTGCCGCCATATCGGTAGCTCAACAGGGACAAATAGTTCGCAGCACATGCGTTGGTTTTGTCAATGGCGACATGCGACGGCGTGGGATGAGATCGACCGCCTCTCTGGGCACACACGCTCCTCTTATAATAATGTGCCTCGCTCATTTTGTCGTGCGACGTTCCTCGCGTGAACCAGGATACCCAAAGATAGAGCAGACAAGACATTTCGCCGACTGGAAAATCCGCTGCAAAGATGGCGAATGGAAGCAACATTGAGCGTCTCGACACTCTTGAGACGCTCGCGACCAATGCCGACTTTTATGAGCACTTGGCAGCTGGGAAAGTTGCGACTGCGTACGACCATGCTTCCACGCCCTCGACGAATGGCAAAGGGCACAGTCATCCATACTACATTCCTGTGCCCATTACCATCAAGTCGCAGATCGGGAGTCCAACGGCGTTGGCCGTTGGAGCCTTCGCCACGACTCTGACAACGCTTTCGTTGTCGTTGATGGGATGGAGGGGAGTCGGCGTGACGAATGCCTTCATCGGCAATTTCTTTGGTGTCGCTGGCATCGGCATGGTAAAATTGTTGAACTCCCCGAAGTGAGCATGTAGCTAACGCCCATTCACAGTTCGTGTCTGCCAACTGGGAACTGGTCCTGGGCAATACATATTCGTATACTGTCCTCGCCGCTTTTGGCCTCTTTTATGCAGGTTTCGGGTTTATCATCACACCATATTTCGGGGTTGCTGAGTCGTATGGCGGCTCCGATACGGCTGAGTATAACAATGCTCTTGGCTTCTGGGTTTTGATGTAAGTTCACCTCAAACCTTCAATGACGCCAGATGCAGCAGTGTCGGAACACTGACATCTCGCAGGTGGGCGGTCTGGAACGTGTTCTTTTTGATCGGCTCTCTGTCAATCAACCTGGTGTTCATCGGTATCTTTGCCACGGTCCAAGGAGCCTTCACGCTCGTGGCTGCCGGCTACTTTTTGAAAGCAGACGGCAGTTCTCAGGCGACTGCTGTTCTCAAAGCCGGGGGCGCCTTTGCATTTGCGTCAGGCATGCTAGGTTATTATACTGTTGCGAATCTGATGTGCTCGGAAGTCTTGCCATTTTCGCTTCCGATGGGCGATACGAGCCGGTTCTTCAAGAGGAAGCAGAAGCAGGGCTAATCGGGAGGTGGGACGGGCGGTGAAATGGCGACGTAGAATGAAAAGACTGCGGTCGATGTACCTATTCTCTGGTACCAATGTTATGTGTGATGCTTAGGTTAGTGAACCTGATGACAACTTTCATCTCATGATACGCTGCGGCTACTGGCACGAACATGGTCCATTCATACGGACGCCGCCCAGAAGCCGGCTGTAGACTGTGGCTGTCATACCGCGGGCGGCGGCGTGCATGTTGTCGCGCTGCGTTCGATTCACCGTGCTGTCCTCGTTCTGCCGTGTCTGTTCTCCAGTTCCTGAGCCAATGAAGCCATGACGCCTGCGTCGTGCGTATGCTCATATCGCGACTGACTGTGCCTGCTGCACCGTGTCACCTCTTTCCGACACGCAAATGACTGCCGAGATCTCGGGTTGCATCGCAGAGCGTCTAGGTCCCGTGCCTGTTCACCGGCGTTGCTGCTCCATCCTGAGGAGCGACGCGCTGCTTCATGCGACGACTGTGCGCATCGTGGCAACCTGCATCGTCCGGACTTGCGAGCATGCGTGCTGCACGCATGGCATGGTCTCGGGAGGTTTCTGTGGGAGTCGCGTGGATGGAAGAGATCAGGGCCCCAGGACTGTGAGGAGAGCAAAGAGAGTTGCGATCGGGAAGTCCATCTCAGGCATGCCGACGGAGCGCATGGCGGGCTTGAGCTTCATGTTGTGAATCCGCGGACAACAACTTCGACTTCTCGCCACAACACCCATCTTCGGAAGCTGACTGGACTCCGAGCACAGGCTGGCCGGACACAAGCTCTTGATGAGAATCCTGTTACTATGATGAGATGGAGGGTCTTTTTGGAGCGGCATTCGCCAACGACGTCTTGGTCTCGATCTCGTGTCCCTTGAAATGATCGGACAGCACTCGAACACCATGTCGCGAAAGAGCATAATGTGTTTCGCATCGGGCCGCTGATGCAATCTGGATAGGCTACTACCTGCAGCGCCACGACCTTGCATAGGCGTTGAGACGAGCTCGACCGTTGCCAATATTTCGCGACCAGATGCATCTCGTCTTGTGCTGCGGCGCAAAAGCAGGACAAGCCCAGTGCATTCGCACAGAGCCGTGCCACAGCGCAGATCCACCAGGTCTAAACCTGCAAGATGAGAAAAAGGTCGTTCGCAAATGGCAAGCCTAGATCCTCATATCTGCGCTGTGCCTTGGGCGAGACCTTCCTGTCCACGACAACCATATCCCTTCGCGGGGCTGTCTAGAGTATGGAAAAAGATATCATCTGAAGACCCCTCACCGATTTGATCAGGAGCTGTTCCACTATCGTGTGATCTCAGCGCACAACGATTTTATCCTCTACGCATGCGCATTTTGGGCGCAAAATGAGACACGCAATGAGAGCGCCGCTGAGCATGACCGCTTCATCGCATGCCTATTCTGGATTCACAGTGATTGGCAAGATTATTGAAACTCCGTGGCGAGACTCAGATTTAGGTCGAGCGGTCGGAGGATTTCTGCAAAGCACGCGCAGTCTCGTACTATATTGGCACGGGAGCTACATGGACCGGCCAAGCATTTTCGAAATCATTTGCCTTCAGGCCTGTGTGCTCAATGAAATCCCTAAATGGTCTCGTGCGACACTCATACCAGGAAGAACAAGCAAGGTCGCAGCAAATGATATCATGGATGCACCCACCGCCCATGTCTTGGCTGTGAAGGTAGGACCTTTCCCCGGCATAGCGAGATGACCACTACTCAACTGCGCTCGTCATATGGACTGCTGCTCCACTGGCAAAGCCATCGGTCTATTGCGTACTGGCAGTTCGGCGAGCATGGGATCATTCTATTCGTTGTGTTCGTGCTCATGTCGAGGGGCAGGCCTGAGTGACTGTATGACACCCGCATGCAGCCCTTGGATTCATGATCAGAAGCGAGGAGTGTTGCAGAAAGCCACCTTGGCAGACCTGAACGTGTAGGAAGATACACATCAGGGCGACTGTCCTTAGGTTGAAAGCAAGACGACGGCTTCGGAGACCTCGCAACAGTCCTTGTACCATTTGCCGGTCCGGAGCGGCGGGGCCGCCAGCATCTTATATGTGCTTTCTGACAATTATGAGGAGCCAACGGGCGATCGATTGCTCTTGATCTCTGCCGAACTTTTCTGTCAACTTGACGGCGCGATCACATAGCCGCGAGGTACCTTCTGCGAGCGCAATGCCCGCGTCAAGACTCTCAGGAGAAGCATCTCGTCTCTAGCTGGCATCTGGTCTGATTCTTCGCACAACGATATGACCGCGATGAGCTCTGCTGAACTTCGACTGTAGCCTGAGTTGTGGGATCAAGAATGATGCTCATGTATCTTTGAAAAAACCTCCATCCTCCGCGTGCAAGATTCTCCCTGGCGGCTGTTCTTATGCACCGCCAGAGGATGGTGGGGGCAAACTCAATCAATGATGGTTGCGAGCCTAGAAGGAAGCAGAAGTGCTTGGAGTTGGCAGTACATGATGCCTTCCAGCCAATTCTCGAATTCATGAACTGCACAGACTTAGACTTCGATCGCCCTGTGTTCTTCTTCGAAGACGAAGAGACGAGGGCAAACGGGCTGCTTATCTTCCCGATCTGTCGCCTAAAAGGTGATCGTATCTTCGCAGAAAGACTTCGACCAGATGCAACACTGTACAGCACAATTCCTCTAAGCTGACATGCTGACATGCGCCGCTTTGTGCGTCTATGGGAAGACAGTGCGATCCGGAGAATGCGTTGCATTCATTGGACTTGAGACTGAGAATTGATGGCAAGATCGCTGGGCCTCCTAGCAATCATTGTCCGGTCTTGTTGCTGCATCTTTGGAGGGCGCAGGAATGTGGAGAGTCTGACCAGCACCGTATTCGTTGGGCGCTTGGCTTTCCTGCCGCGATTCATTGATGCGAAGCAGTTTTCCTGGCTGGTATTGCTTCCTCAATGGCATCGAGCTGTTTCCCTCGAACGTCCGCCGCACAAGAACCTGACTGCTCTATGGCGGGTGGGTTTACTTTGCACTTCCGCCGGTCTCATCAAGGATAACAGGCTGTATGATTGTTCTTCCACCATTTCCTGGTGCAGCGTTGAGCATCGCGGAGGATCAAAGTCGGACCTCAGACCACGAAATGTTGTCGATGGCACGGCGGACGCGCTCATGCGGGCATGAAGTCTTGCTGATCCTCAGGACCAAGGCTCCATCCGAGGGCGCGAGCAGCTCAGACATTATTGACGGGCGAGATCACCATCTGCAACGCGACACCACGGAGCAAAAGGCCGTGGTGGCTGAGCTGACCGTCACGTCAAGCAGTAGAGGAAGAGAGAAGGTGCCAGCAGGACCCTTTCGTGCTATGTCCAGATGTCTATTGCACTGTGATGTTTTAGTGCTAGACATGGCTTCTGGTGCCAATCGAACAGCTAGCGTGTATCCTCCTGCTCCTGCTACGAAAGGTTTCTCCCACGAATCCGAGCCTGATAGCCACTGGCATTGAACCATGCCCTGTGGAATCTGTCCGTATCTTCGAAGAAGCTCAACGCCCCGACACCTTTGCTAGCTGGTTCGCCTCCACACTGGCTCTTGCTCAACACTTTCCGTTACTGGTCGTCCCGGCTCGGCAGTCCGCTGAATCGCTGTTGCACATGGGAGTGATCGTATTCGTGGCAGGAAAAGAATCAGCTGGAATCGTTGCAGCTTCTGAGGACGTTGCTCGAGCACTCGTGTGGTGTGGCTGCGATTGATCGATGAGATCCGTGCAGGCATAGCGTTGACGCGGCCTGTGGGAGAGGTCGTGTTTGATGGCAATCGGGTGAGGAGAAGTAGACGCAAACTTGCCAATCCTCTCCCTCACAAGTCTCGTACAGCGAGATAGCCGCATTGATTACTTCAACAAGGCTTCTCTGTCCATCAGCACATCCTCCTCCCCCTCCGCGCGCTTGTTTGAACGCGTCATATCGCATCGGACGCGTGCTGTCCGCCGTTGCCCCCGGCACCTGCCAAGCCTTCCCACGGTACATAACCGCTCCTGCCTTCGCACATGCTCAGTTGAGCTCTCAACAACAACCACCACGCGAGCGAACAGCTCCACCGCCGTAATCACAAGCCATCACAAGGCATTTCTCACCGGTGAGTAATCTCGCAGTCACCTCACTCCCCTCACCCATTGGACCCACTCGCCAGCACAAAAAGGCTCTCCTCTTCCTCCCTCAACCTGATCTTCTATCCCCCACTACCAACAACCCACCAGCACCCGACAGCAACCTTTAAACACTTCCATCTATCAACACATCCATCCACAACCACTCACAACCATCAGCACCGGTACGCCCTGACTTCTGTCGTCGGCGCCGCACTTCGCGGTCCCCACACACATCAAACGCCCTTGCGCGCCTTGACTGTGTGCGGTACCTCGAAGTGTCGCGCGCCTCCTTCCATGACCATCGCATACTGACTTCCCTCTCAGAACTCCACACCTCCATCAACCCACTCCCACGCATCACTTGCCATCACAATGGCTGGTCCTGCCAAGAACCGCGTCAACGAGCAGCAGAAGGGTACCCCTTCTCGCCAGACTTCGCAGCGCTCAGTCCACAGCTCGAGCGGCGTTAGTTCGTCCTCGTCCAGTGGTCGCAACACTGCCTCCCCGGCGGTCTCCTCCGCGCGCTCGCAACCCAGCGCTGCCCGCTCTGCTCGCCCCAACGTCTCTCGCGTCGGTGGCTACGACGGCAACGCCGATCCTGCTCCGCCACAAGAGCGCAACCCAAACACTACCAAAGTCATCGTTGATCCTCGCAACTTCGACTTGGGCATCGCTGGCTGGGCAACTGTCCGCGGCACTGAGCTGATCAGCAAGCCACCACGCGAGGCACCCTCTAAGCTCGGCCAAGCCACCAAGATCGGCCTCAACACCTATCATGTCGAGTCCTTTCCCAATATTGTTGTGTACCAGTACGAGGTCTTGATCGGTGATGGCGACGAGAAGCGTGGTGCCGTCATCAAGGTCTGGAACTCCAAGCCAGTGCAGGCGGAGATGGGTGCTTTCACCATCTTCGACGGCAACCGCCTGGCCTGGTCCGGCAAGCCACTCTCTCGTGAGGTGCGCCTCACTGTCGACTTGGACGCTGAAGAAGGCCGTCAGCCCAAGGTGAAGACCAACAAGAACACCTTCCGCGTCATGATTCGCCAAACCAACAAGGTCGGCTTTCAGTCACTCATGGCCCATCTCCAGCATAAGGCCGATTTCGACAACACCTGCCTTGAGGCAATCAACTTCGCAGACCATCTCCTCCGCGAGACTCCATCGAAGAAGTTCGTCTCCATCAAGCGCTCTTTCTTCCCGAAGGGTGGCCAGCCCATCGACCTTGGTGGCGGTGTCAACGCTCTCAAGGGAGTCTACCAATCTCTTCGACTCGTTCACCCAGGCCGTCTTTCAGTCAACATGGATGTTGCCAACGGCACTTTCTGGCAAGCAATCCCTATGGTGCAGGCCGCAGTACTCTTCTGTGGCGTTCGTGACACAGCCGATCTGGCTGCCCAGCTGAGCCGCGGCGGAGAGAAGGGCCTCAAGGGCAAGCAACTGAAGCGTATGCGCAAGTTGCGCGTTCTGGCGAAGCACCGTGGCAAAGCAGAGCTCGACGAGTATGTCATCGACAGCTTTATCTACACCTCTCCAAAAGACTACAAGGTTCAAGTCACCGACTCTTCCGGCAAGGAGGTTGAAATGACGCTGTACAACTTCTTCATGAAGAAGTACAACGTGCCTATCAACTACCCTGGTCTGCCTTTGGTGAAGATGACGAAGGGCAAGAACACAGTTCTCCCTATGGAGGTCCTGAAGGTCAAGGAGAACCAGCGCTACGCATACAAGATGGATGAGCGTCAGACTTCAAACATGATCAAGTTCGCCGTCACGGCTCCTGGGCAGCGATACCAACACATTCAGGAGGGCATGAAGATGCTTGACTGGGCCAACGACCCAGTGCTCAACAAGTACGGTGTCAAGATCAACCCAAACAAGACCATCGTCGACGCTCGTGTCCTGGTGGCACCAACTGTCAAGTTTGGTGTTGGCGATGCGAAGCCAGGCACTTCTGGCCGCTGGGATCTCAAGGGTAAGAAGTTCTTGACCACCAACTCTGCTCCTCTGAAGAGCTGGGCAGTCTGTGTTGTCTCTGGTCGTCGTGGCGGCAAGCCCGACAAGACTGTGGTTGAGAACTTCATCAAGGCTTTCGTTTCTGGCTACATCAACCATGGTGGCAAAGTCGAGAACAAGCAGCCTTCCATGGTCCTTGGCGGCGGTGATGATGTTGGTACCTGGGTCACGAACACTTGGAACTCTGCTGGCAACCAAGCTCAATCTCGCCCGCAGATTCTCATGTTTATTCTGCCCGACAAGGACAGTCAGGTCTACGGCCGCATCAAGCGCTCCTGCGAGTGCCGCTACGGCGTGGTCTCTCAGTGCGTGCAGTACGCCCACGCCCAGAAGGCCCAGCCTCAGTACATTTCGAACGTGTGCATGAAGTTCAACTGCAAGCTTGGTGGTGCTACCTGCCGCGCTATCGGCCCGAAGACTGGCGGTGCCACTGGTATCTTCCAGGTCCCGACCATGGTCATTGGGGCCGATGTCTCTCACTCTGCCCCCGGCGTCCAAGCTCCCTCCATGGCTGCTCTCACCATTTCCACTGACAAGTTGGCTACCCGCTACGCTGCCGTGGTGCAGACGAACGGTTACCGCGTGGAGATGGTCAACACCGACATCATCAAGAACGAGCTGAAGCCCATGGTTCAGCACTGGGTGCAGCAAGTCGGCGGTGGCAAGCTTCCATCACAGGTCATCTACATCCGTGATGGTGTCTCCGAAGGCCAGTACAATCAGGTGATGCAGCAAGAAGTCACCGACATGAAGCAGCTCTTCAAGAGCGCTGACCCTTCTGCCAACGTCAAGTTCCTGGTCATCATCGGCTCTAAGCGCCACCACGTTCGCTTCTTCCCCGAGAAGGGTGACCGCAACGGCAACGCGTTCCCAGGCACTCTTGTCGAGACCGGCGTGACCAGCCCCTTCGAGAACGACTTCTACCTGTGCTCGCACGCCGCCATCAAGGGCACTGCCCGCCCGGCTCACTACTACGTCCTCCTCAACGAGCCAGCTATGTCCAACGACCAGCTTCACACCCTGCTCTACGAGCATGCCTACCAGTACCAGCGCGCCTCGACCCCAATCTCGCAGCACCCGGCCATCTACTACGCCCATCTTGCCGCTGCGCGCGCTGGTCCACACGATCCGAAGTGGGCTGGTAGCACTGACGGTCCATCCACCGAGAAGAAGCAGTCTGGCTCTCAGTCTGGTTCGCAGGCGGGTCGCTCGGGCACTCGTGGCTCCTCCTCTGGTCTGCCGGCTGAGTTCGACAAGCTCATGCCCGTGCCGAACCAGGGCGGTATCGCAACTTCCATGTGGTACATCTAAGGGCTACACGGCTCAATCCTCACTGACACGATGGGCGGCACGAAGGCATGAAAGGGTGGTCTTGGTGGTCTTGGTCTAGAGGTTGTTCCTTTTGGTGAGGCGCACAGGCGCGGGGGTCACTACGTGATCGAGAGTGTACGAATGTGGCAGAGAAGGCTCGAGACGAGCGATGCGATGTACTAGTAGCATGAAGAAAATGGATGTTTGCCCTGAAGGGCACATCACCACTTGCCGTTCCCACTGTCTTCTTTCATGTCTTTCCAAATGGCTGTCAAATTTACTGACAATCAATCTTTGGCCATCGTGGCAGATGGTTCTTGCGAAGTGGGAGCAAAGCGACGGCTATCAGAACGTCCCAGCAAAGAAGCTCGAAGACTGACACAGCATCTAGTCGATGGAAAGCAAGTCACGCTTTCGCCCCCGCCTGCAGAGTCTGGACGGATACTGCACCCTGAAGGCATCGGGCTCGACTCAATGTTTGCAACTGCACGAAGATGAGATTAGCGAGCAGATTTGAGAACAGACTTCGCCAGGTCAGACAATCAGAGACTGCAATCGCACAACGGGTCAGCTCTCAACGCTAGCATCGGGATAACGAGTTTGATCAGGAACATGGATCGCGAGAACTTCCAGACGTGGGACGCAGGACAGACTGAAATGCTAAAGCGCGCTGACACCTTTTACTGGCCGGTAGTTCTCGATGAACAGCCATCTAAATTTACTACAGAAGCAGCAGCACTTTTCGTGCCCAAGGGCAGGAATCAAACCACCACCTCACAGCTCAACCGAAGCGCTTCCGACTGCACTCGCCGGCGTCTCCGCAACACGATATACCAATTTCTTTCCAGACACCTTATCATTCTTCATATCCTCCATTCCCTTCAACGCTCCCGCCAAACCCTCTGCGCCGACCTGTGCCGGATGCGTCTTTAGCTTGCCCTCCTTCAACAAATCCTCTGTGATCTGGAAGAACTTCTTCGCAAATTCAAAGTCTTCTGGAACAGCCGGAGTTTCTCGTCCAGCTTTCGTGAAAGGATCGTTGAAGATTGTGTACATGAATGTGAAAGTCGTCGTCACGTCTGTGCGGCCTGGGAGCTTGACGGGTAAGATTGTGCCGTAGCGAGCATCTTTGGAATCGGATGACAAGGCCTCGGCGCAGATCTTTGCGGAAGCTTCGAGGGAGATGGTGTCCCAGATGAGTTTGAGAGAATCGTTGGTATCGCGGTTGATTTGCTTTCCGCAGTCTGCGTCACGGTAATTGTAGACTGCATCAGCGCCGAGAGATTTAACAAAATCGTTGTTGTGGGGAGAGCAGGTTGTGAGGACTTTGTAGCCTGAAAGTTTGGCGAACTGGATGGCGAGAGAACCGGTTGCGGTAGAGCCGCCGTAGATGAGGACGGATTGGGAGTCCTTGGGGATGGGATCGGTTGGGAGGTTGAGTTTGAGGGCCTTCTGGTAGAGACCTTGGCCAACGGTGCTGACGCCGAGAGGGAAAGTTGCGGCTTGCTCGAAGGAGAGGTTGGAGGGGATCTTGACGAGTAGATCGGCTTTGGCTACAGCGTATTCTGCGAAACAGCCATCTTCGGGCTGGCTGGCGTTGGCGCCATGAGTAGTCCCTGCAATCCGGTCGCCGACTTGGAATTGCTTGGTCACGTCTGCTTGATTGTTAGTTCCTTGTATGTAATCTGCCCCTCGGGATGCGCGGAAGACTCACCACTTCCGACTTCAACCACAGTGCCGGAGAAGTCACAGCCAGAGAGACCATTGTCTGCTGCCCGCTTGCCATTGATGTGCTTCCAGTCCGTCGGGTTCAAGGCAATGGCTTCCACTTTCGCCAGCAAGTATGTTGGTCGGACTTTGGGAAGGTTTATCTCAGCAACTTGAGCTTTATTGCCATTGATCGTGATGGCCTTGACTGTGGATGGAGGAGCCATTGTTGCAACTTATGTCGGAGACGTGTTCGATGTTCTGGGAAAGGAGTCGTGCGAAGGGAGTCAAAAAGGTGCTGGAGTTGTCGTGAGAGGCATTGGAAGCTCTGGCCTTTTAAGAGCTATGTCATATCTTTCTCGGCCGAATCTCCGCCGCTGAGCCATTCTGGATTTCCAACCACACCTGAGGCAGACTTGCATTGAGTTTTCAGGGTATGGAAATAGTTCTATGAGCTTCACAGTCAGTAGACACATTGTGGAATGAGCAGAGGAGTGTTGCCAGCGTGGACTTCTTTGAATTTCATTCCCAGCTAATTATGCTGTCACTGCGACACCAGCTTTGCTCTCTTTCTTGGCTTTCTTCTCAGCCTTGCGCCGGCTCCTCTCCTCCTTGCTCAGCTCGTCTGATGTTCCGTTCGGCAATTGTGAAGCTACAGGTGTTGTGCCATTGACCATGTCGACGTCTGAATCTTTTCGCTTCTTCTTTGCCTTCTTTGGTGTCGTCGTTTGCGCGTTCTCCGCCTCAACCGCAGCTCCGTGAACTCCCAGTGTCTTCGGGAACTGGAAGCTTGTACTCTTTGCCTTCGCTCCCTCATCGTCCTCCTCTTCACTGTCGGAGCCCAGACCAGCATCACCTGCGCCGAAGCCCGCTGGCTTGTATCGCATGCGCATTCCTTTTGGCTGTGGCCGTATACTGTTCACTGATGGACGAGCGACACTGGCTGCTGCGCTACTGCCCGTGTTCGTGTCCGCTTGCTTATTGCTCAGGGCTGGCAGATTGATTCTCTGTTTGAGATGCAGAGTTCTCGTAATCGGCTGCGGTATGGAGTCGTAGCTGCTACTGCTCGGCACGAGCACACTGTCGAAGCGATTGTTCGGACTTTTGTCTTCGCTGAGACTATAGTCGGTGCCTTTGTGATTCAGGATCGACGCTGCGGATTGTATCGCATCTAGCGTGATGTCACCGAGCGACTTCAGGGACACATTACTTGGAGCCACAATGTGCCATATCTGCTGGCCCGCAAAGCTCTTTGCAGAAAAGGTCGCATCGGAGACAGAGACAGGTGTATACCCACTTGGAGGCTTGAAAGACTGAACAGGTATGCTTTCGAACTGGCCGGCATGTTTCGTAGGCCTCGGTGTTGGTGCGGTCTCTGCGGAAGGCTCCGCTGAACCATCCTCGTCCGCGCTCTCACTGTCCTCACCTTGCTCTTCCGATGCCACCTCTCCCACCTGTTCCACTTCTCCGGCATCTTTCAATGCTGTTTTCACGCGTTTGGCATCTGGCTTGTCCTCGTCGCTGCTCGAGTCGTCTTCGCTCGATTCCCCATTGTCTAGTGAGCTAACGCTCTCAGCTTTCCTTTTCACACCATTTACCCGCGTGGGCACTGTATCCGGCTTTTTCAGTGATGGAGCATCTGCCATCTGCTCGTCTTTCTCGCTCTCTGCTGATCCGGAGCCATCGCTGCTCTCGTCGTCGTCGCTGCTAGAAGTAGGCTCCGGTTTTGTCGGCGGTGGTGGAGCTTTCTTTTGCTTTGTCGCTTTCGCTTTGACACTCTTGGTGTCCGGCTTTGCAGTGGCTGGTGTCTCGTCTGGTTCTGAGTCCGAATCCACGACACGCTCTTCGCTTAGGCCTGGTGCCTTTTGCTTTGTGGCTGCCTTCTTGCCCTGCTTCTTCACTTTCTCCTCAGTCTTGGCCTTCTTCGCCGGCGCCTTCACTTCTTTTTGCGCCATTGCGGCTCTTTCGAGGGTCCTCGATAACTCCAAGGTCGCAAGAGAACTTGTGGGGATGCAAGAGTGCAATTTTTGAATTAAGGTTTACGAGCTAAAAGTTTAGTGTCAAGCTTCTGAAAATAGTTGTACCAGGGATCAGCACATCGTCCGCGACTGCACAACACACAGCATGGCCGCCGCCAAACGGAAAGCACGAGAAGCATTTGGCAAGAACAAATCGCAAGATCTGAGGAGCCCGGCGCCACAACTAAGCGCATTTGCCGCCGCCCGTGCAATCAGTTCTCCGGCTGATCGGCCAGAATCAGCGTCTTCGACATGTAAACCAAAAGACGAAAATGGCTTTGGCGCTATTGAGGAGCTGAGCGCGCACGAGACGACCGGAAGCACTCAAATAGCGCTTGATGACCCAATGGTGAGCATGGAACCCGAGCGCGGCGATGCAGCGAAAACCAACATCACTCTCTCGACCATCAAGCAAAACGCTATCGACTTGCCGAGCGACGATGCCATGGTGATTTCAATGCGACAGGAAGAAAGCGTCACCTTTTTGGGAGACTTCAACTTACAAGTACTAAATGGCGTTGTTTCCGTATATGGGTCTATGCTCCATGCCAACCGAGGCGCGCAAAGAGTGTACGCACCTGCAACATCTCCACTGCCTGTGATTACAGCTCGCAAGCCGGAAACGTTAATTCGGGTTACATCAGTATCTTCTGGGTTGGCAAGTATCGAGCCACTTTCTCCGATGTTCCGCAATATTTGCTCGTCAGCCGAGGGCAACTCTCGTTCGTTCTGTGTCCTTCCCAATTCCAGAGATGACCCAATGGGAAGGGCAATAACACCTCTTGAACTCGATGACGGCACCAGGAAAGTGATCTCTCAGCTCAATACTCGGCTGGATGCAGGGGGTCAGACGCCTCGTATTATGGCAATCGGTGGCAAGTCTTCTGGGAAGTCGACTTTCAATCGCATTCTCTGTAATACTGTCACCAGCCGAGCCGATAGGAGCAGCTGCGCCTACATTGATCTGGATCCTGGCCAACCAGAGTTCGGGCCACCTGGTCAGCTTTCATTGATCGAAGTCACTGCGCCAATATTGGGTCCGGCGTTTACTCATCAAGCATCAACGCGCAACTCGAGCTATCGCCTCATACGATCCCACACGATCGCCTCAACAACATTCAAGGACGACCCAGACCACTATCTCGGATGTGCTGTCGACCTATTGAGCTACGCACCTAAGAACACGCCTATAATTATCAACTCATGTGGTTGGGTGAATGGGCTAGGAGCGAGCACGATAGTTTCACTGGCATCCAAGCTATCCATATCACATCTGGTGAGTCTAGACTCAATTGAGACGGAAGTGCTCAGCGAAGTTGCCGCAGTGGTAGGCAATGTGCCGCTCCGCATTTCTAGGAGGCAGCGACAGCAGGCATTACGGACACCAGCGGAGCTCCGCGCCATGCACACGATGGCATACTTCCACCAGAAGTCTTCCCTGAGCTCGATCAAATGGATTGCGAAGCCTATCAATGAGATTCGGCCGTGGATCGTCTCTTACTCCCCGGAAGGCTCAGGAATCGCAGCGGTAAGACCACTCCCGCGTTTCGTACACTGCTACGTGTACGAAGAGTAGTGCACCGTGAACCACACCTTGACTGAAATGCTGACACGCTACAGGTTCTCAACTACGGCCAAGCCCCGCATCCGGATTTCCTGGGCGAAGTGCTTGATGGCTCCATAGTAGCCATCACAGTCATCGATGACCAGGCCCTCGACCAAGAAGCGATTCGTCACACAGCCACAGAACATATTCCCTACCTACCACCGAATACGACAGGTCACACCCCGCCTCTCGATCCTCGACGCAGTCACTGCATTGGCCTTGGGCTGATACGCGGCATCGATACAGAAAGCAAGACTTTGCAGCTAGTCACGCCCGTTGCCGGGAGTGAAATCGAAGCAATTGCGGACAAGCAAGTAGTGCTCATACGCGGCGGATTTGATCCACCAGAATGGGCGTACTTGGAGGACTGGTATGCGACAGGAGGGGCTGTAGATACAGAGGAACGGCCATGGGTCAGCTTTCAGGAGCAAGCGGGTATAGAAGGCTCGATCTGGCGTATGCGACATCCTCCTATGGCAAAGGATGTACGGTAAATGTACGATGGCTTTCTCAAGCCTGATGAATCGGTCCGAGGCATCGCAAGTTACACCAAGCAGAATTTTCAGCCTCTGCAACTGGCAGAGATAGTGTTTCGCTCGTTGTCCTAAACAAAGTACAGTTTTCTTTTCACTTCACTCTGGTCGTTCACGTTGTCGGCTACACGGACGCTGTTGTCTCGGCAAAAACTCGGATCGCTGTCTCGAACCTTTGTCATCAGGAGATTCCGCTCCAATGGCAGTCGATGACAGGTCACTCAAGCTCTCTCATCGCATTTGTAAGGACTAGTTGCGTCATTCGAATACCGACGGATATAAGGGCTACAAGCACGTCAGCAAATAGACAGCATCATAGCAATCGTAGGTCATCTCCCAGGCTTCCTTTTGGTATATGTTCGCGCGATCATCTTTGCGATTCTTCACCAGCAAGCGACTCTCATCCACAGCAAGCAGATCATACAATCGAGTGCAGAATATACCGCCACTGAGGAACGACCGACCGCAGCAGACCGCAAACATGACGACGGCGATCTTCAAACACATTGACACCACCACATACACTGGAAAACCATGGGGCAAGGTTGATGCCGACGCTACATCCTTCAAACTCGAAGATGTGGAGCGCAACGTGCACAACATTCGAGGACGCGAACAAGAGTTCACAACAGACAACTCTGGTTTTGCCGTATACAACTCGCCCGCGAAAGAGAAGCTGTTCACAGACGACAAGGCAGTGCGTGAGGGATACTATGCCGAGGTGGAAGACCTACTCCGCAAGAACATCAAGGGCATCAAGAAGGTGCATATTTTCGATCACACAATTCGACGGAAGGACAAGGCTTCGCCGCGACAGCCCGTACAGCAGGTGCATGTGGACCAGACTGCAGGAGCCACGGACGTTCGTGTGCGACGACACCTCTCAGCAGAAGCAGACGAGCTGCTGAAGGGTCGCTACCAAATCATCAACGTGTGGAGGCCCATAGGACATCCGGCGTCGGACTTCCCGCTCGCGGTCGTGGACTGGAGGAGTACGGAGCCGAAGGACTTCATCCCAGTCGACCTTTTGTACCCTGTCCGACCAGATTCCGCCATGGATGATGACGACAGAGGCAAGGAACGCCTGGCAGACCCGGCTACTTTGCAGTCAACTGAAGGCTACGAGGCGCGAGGTGAGACTCTCGGAGTCGCAGCCAACGAAAACCACAAATTTTACTACATGAAGGACATGACTCCGGACGAAGTTATGCTGTTGAAGTGTTATGACAGTTTCGGAGTCGGAGAGAAGTTCGAGCATGAAGGCATCGCCACTCGAACTCCACACACGGCTTTCTTTGATCCTAATACTCCTGCAGACGCGCCGGGTAGGCAGAGTATTGAGGTTCGATGCTTGGTATTCTACGAATAGGCATGAAATAGAGTGATATTGTTGATAGAATGCAGTCACGACCAGCAAGTTCCACAAAAGCGCAAATATCCACTACGCACGTAAATCTTGTGTTCCATCTGACGTGTTGATGGCATCCCGGGCCATAGCGAACAACATCACTTCTTGCCCATTTTCTGGGCCTGGAACTTGGGGAAACAGTGCCAATGCGGGCCATATGCGCATGCCAGCGGCGCGAGCGCGCCTCAACACTCCGTTCTTATGCAGTTCTCCTAACGGCCTGCCACTTCCCGCGCGCACATGCAAACAGAATTTACCATTTGCGCACGTCATAGCTCTAACTAACGGCCTTTACTCCGGTGGTGGGAGGGCTACAGTTGAACTTCACCGTATCTGGAACATCGACTACGTGCCTCCGCTACGGCGGGAACAGGAACATGCATAATTTTCAGTTCGCTTCCGAATATGCATGGTGGCAGAGATCTCCATTTCCCTCATTCGTTGTTCGTGGCCTGGTAAATGTCACTTCCAAGGCTGTGCCTATGCCGCCTTCCCAAATGCTCGCGAGATCTGGCAACGGGGCAGGAGTGCTTGCAAGTTGCGAAGGGAAGCATTGTGGAGACTCGCAAGAGCCACTTCTAGACACAATGGGAGAAACTCTCATAACCTCGAGCACACCCCATGTAAGAGCTGCATGGCGGTCCTTCGTCCGAAAATTCAACACATTCATGTAGGGGACGGCCCCAGTCGGTAAGATACGATCTCCTTCCAGTGAAGAATGCGAAGTACGTCCACATCTCCATGCCGGCAATGCACAAGACACAAGGATAATGCAAGATGGCTCAATCAGGGCTGAAGAAAACACAGGAGATGCAAGCAGTAAGTTGTACTTTGTCACGCCACTGCATCCGTGTGCAGCGCCCTCTCTAATCTCTGATTACTCCCCAGTGATGCAAGAATCTCGCACTCATACAGCAAATCCTCCTAGGGGAGCTGGCATGCTTGCCCGCTTCCGAAATAAGCGGCTGATTGGGTGGCACGGCCAACAGGTTCTCAATAGCTGCACATCTGCCGACCTATTGTCTCGCAGGTACTTTTCTACACACTTGCTGGGCACGCGTGCTCCGTCAGCTTCGATGTTGTACACCTCTGCGATCACAGCGAATTCCGGACCACTCCAATCGCAATGTCATCAAGCAAGCCGAAGCACAACAGGACTACACCAAATATTAAAGCTGCATGTGAAGATTGCCGGTATTGCTATCCGATGTACCTCACAAGAGAGATGTTGATGTGCTAATCTCCAGCCACAAAATCAGAAAAACGAAGGTGAGGCTTGCCACAAAGGCCACAAAGCTCTCTCTCATCGATCATGTCTGCGCAGTGTGATGGCGGCCGTCCCGCCTGTTCGCGATGTATCAAGAAAGAGAAACGCTGCGAATACGATGCAGAGCCCGATGAACATCGATCAGCGACCTTGAAGCGCAAATGCAAAGTCTTTGAGCAACGAGCCCTGGCTGGTGAGCGGCTACTCGTAGCCATGCGAGACCTCCCCGAAGACAATGCCGTCAGCCTATTGCGAAGACTGCGCGCTCAAGAAGGAATTGAGAATGTTGCAGCTTCTCTCGCTAAGCCGAGCTCTCGAGATCTCCATGAGCGGGAGACTTCGCCCACGCTCTCTGTAGCAGGTTCCTATTCCAGTGCAGGCAGCGCCGCCCCTTTGCCCACAATGCCCGAAGACCCATCTCGGTCCCATGATTTCGACAAGCAGCAACGGCAAGGTGGTAGACACAGTGAAGCCAGCGTAATGTCTGGCCATAGCACGACAGACCAAAGACTCGCCATATCGTTCCTCGTGGACACTGTAGCGGGATCACGAACTTCGCCACAGCAGCTACCGAGGAACGTCAACAGGCCGACCGCGCACTTCGGTCCTTCAGCGGTTCAGCGAATGGCAAGCTATCCTCCCTTCTCCACTGCAGCAATCGAGACGAGTCGCAGAGCATCTGCGCCTAGCCCTTACGTCGTTGCTGGCTCGCAAGCGAACAAGCCCGTCCCATCAAGCCAACGGTCCCGACAACAAATCTCACCATCGGGTGACGAAACTATGCAGTCGCAGCACATCGGGAAGGCGCCTGATCTGGGAAACGACTGGGACCAATACTTCACGAGCGTTTCGTCGCTGCTCAGAAAAATAGGCGAAGGACCCCGTGGCGGACGCCAGTGACATTTGCGATCGGTCTAGTTCTTCAGCATCTGCATTGCAGGCAGAGAGGTGATTTTGACGAGCGCATCACGATCAGGGATCGATGACCATATCGGGGATTGGTGAGGGCCACGTCTGCATGCGCTTGGCAAATGTCACAGATTAGGAGCCCGCGCTTTGTGAAGCCCATACAGCACGTTCCGTCCAAACGTGTCGGCGGTGAGCTTTAAAAGGTCTCCGCCACTGATTTTCAGGCATCGATTAAGAGCACGCAGAAATGATACACGAGTGACCGACAGGATCCACCAGTGTACGCGGGTACGGCAAACTGAGTTGAGTCAAACTTGAACAAGCTGATGGTATTGTGGCAGCGTGGACGTTCCTCACACTGGTGTTCACAGTGCCCTCGTTCTCGCTATTGCGCATTGTCGCCATTGCATGATTGGTTCTTGTCGTCATAATTGTGCAGTGCAGTTACCAATTCGAGGAGAGGGAAAGCGAGTTCGTCAGTAGGACACGACGTGAACGCATACCGAATACACACTAGCAAGTACGTCGGTCTTGCACCATCTGCAGTTGTGAAAGCTGGTATCGGCTCGAGATACCACGGAAAATCTGCTGCAGTAGCTGTGGTGGAGCACATGTATCCCAACGCTGATGGTAATGAAGGTCGCATCAGATTTGATGGCTGTTGTACAAGTCCCGCCCCGTGCTGACTCTCGCTCCATGTCCATACTCTTCAAGATCGAAAAACGACCCGTAGCAAGTCAGAGAATCCACGACTTGCTCGCCATGCCAAAAAGACGGGGCAGCTTCGGACGCAGACCTTGATGCTGTGTAAGGACAGGTGGATTCGTCAAGCAAGCAAACGGTGCAGCCGTAGCCGTAGCTCGCCACTAGAACACTAAACACGGCAAGCCGCAGTCTATCGGGACCAGGGCCGCTCTACAAAATCCCAGTCGCAGCAGCCGATCAACCCTGACGTTCCACAGAAGTTGCAGAAGCGCAGAGCAGACTTGCCGTGCCGCAACATGTTGAGGGTCCTGGGTGATGTGCAACGAGGATATGCCGTGAGAGCGAACCATGTCCCATGCCATTCCTCCCATCGTTCGTCACAGACGGCTTTGCCGCCGTGCCCGAGACGAGAAAACAATCGTCATCATGACTGATGATGAGAACGACCCCTGGAATTTGTCCACCTTCGTATCTTTGAGCGTGGCAGGTGGCAGAGTAGTTTCAAAACAGCTTTCGTCCCGGAAATGTGTAGCTCCGCGGCCATTCGCTCGTCCCTCGTCAGAGACGCAATCTTTCCCGCAAAAAGGAGGTAAGTCCGTGGAGAAGGTCAGTCGGGTTTCCGTCCGCGCCCTCACACGGCCTTGTGAGCGGCCGCGCAGGGCAACGGCAAGACGGCTATAACTACGGAAAGTATTATCAAGCACGGAAGCGGCTAAAGAACATCTACCTTTTCTTCTTCGGCTCCCGACGGCGACGGTGAGATCGTCCTTGTCCCCGAGCTTGTGTGGCATAGCCCCTTGCGTCTTCATTGCACGCTTGACCATCTTCTGCAGACATTGCAGTTGATCGCTGTGCTAGTCTACAGTCGGGGCAAATAAGATAGCTATACGGTAATTGTGAAGCAAGTATAAACGCCACAACTCCTCGCTAAAGAATTATTTTCCCAGTCCTTCCAGTCCGCTGGGCATTCGCATCGTCCAATCCTTTCAGCCGCACACCAATTTTTATGGACTCCAGCTTCGCAGATAGCACATTTAGTACTGCATGCCGCCGCTGCCGTAGCCTTGTCCGACATTGTCATCAAGACTCTTGTAGCCGCCGCGGCCGCCTCCGCCGCGTCCACGAGCTCCTCCGCCGCGCGCATCCCGTCTGCCACGCGAAGGCGCGAAATTGCCGCGCGCCCCACGATTTGAACCGGCGCCGCCTCCGCGCGGTGCATTATTGAAGTTGTTGCCATTCTGCTTCGGAACCCACGTGCCGTCGTTGCGATTGTTACCGAAGCCGCCCCGTCCCCCTTGATGAGTCTTCGCAGGTCTGTTGCCTTGCTGTCGGCTTGCACCGAGTGGTGGAAAGTCTTCTTCGCGCGGGTGCTTCTTCGCGTTCTTAGCGTTGGGAAAGCTCGCTTCGTACTCGTCCTCGTTTGAATACTCCTGTTCGATCCTGAGCAGCACCTTTTCGCCGACTGTGGTCTCGAACTCGAATGCTTGATGGTCGGGCACAGGCTGCCAGTTCTGTATCCGGCTTGCTTCGATAGGTTTGGCTTGACGTCGCGTTGCGAGAACAACACAAGGCGTAGCGTTCTCCGTGTACACTTTGGCGTTGGCAGGGACAGGTTGCACGCGCGCAGCCCAGACGCGTTGCTCGTAGATGGCAAGACCCGTCACCTTCCATCTCATCTTCGCGCCGATACCGCCGACCTTGTTGAGGATACTATGAGGCGCAGGGCGAGGTGTGATCAAGATATTATTGGCCAGATGTTTGAGCTCGTGCTCCGGGCAATTTGGCGGTGGCTTCACGAGCGAGCGAAGCCGATCGATATCTGCCTGCTCGATGAGATAGCCGGTATAGAACACAGATCGCTTGATCTTATACGGAATGGCGTTGCGTGGTGCCATGCCGTCCAAGATAGCTCGATTGTGGACGTTAATCATCTTCTGAACTTCAGCCACTTCTGAAACGGGATCCATGAAGCTATCTTGCTCCGTCACCTGGATTACTTCTGCCGTAATGGGTTGTCGCGGCACAGGAACTTGTGCTGTCGGAACTCCTGCCATCAACGTCTTGTTGAAGTCGGCGAAGAAGTCCCTGAATCCTTTGGTGTGCTTGACGCGATCCTCGTAGATGCGCAGCTCTTCGGCCTGGTGGTACGTGTAGACGATGTCCCGCAGTAGCGCCTGCTTGAAGAGCATGGTGCTGCCGAAGACCTCACCATTTGGTCCACTCGAAGGCTTGAGGCAGACCATGTCGAAAACAAGTCCCTTGGACTGTATCATCCTGCCAATCAAGTCGGCGAATTCCTGCTCTTGCCTGCCTGTCAACAGCACCGTCAATGCATCTTCCTCCGCCATGGACAATTGCACCAGCTGTACAATCGATTCGTTCCAGCAACCTTCCCAGGCGCGGGCCTCCTCTTTCTCGAGTCCTTGGCCAGTCGCTGCCAGGATACTGGGATTGTGCCACCAGCCACCATTGTGTAGAAACTCTTGAGCCTGCAACGAACCACATGTTCCAGTGTTCCAGACCTGTCGGTTCGGGAGTGGTGACTTGAATACTACACCAGGGTTAGTGCTTTACTAACCGAGTACTGCCAATCGGCCTACAAGTGTTGTCGAAGTCATAGACGTGGATCGCCTTGACCTGGTCGACGGATGGGAGCTGTCGATCCTGACTGCTCCAGCGCTTGAGCGCGGTGGGCGTGTGCGACAGCGCCATCACTCCCGACTTCAGCGAGTGACTGCGAGCAGGATGATGAGATGATACGCGAGTCCGCACGTCCAAGTCCAAAGCGCGATTGCGACTGACGCGCTTGAGTTCGGATCTCGGAGAAATGAAACTCCGTAGACGCCAAGACAAACTCCCTCACTCCAGTGTCAGCACTCAGGGGAGACTCGATGTTAACCTACGAATGTGCATCATGAAGAGATGCGCGCGAAGGACGCCTAGCATGCGGTGACGAGCTAACTCTCTGAGCCATCACATTCGGACAGTCGCACTTGTCCTTGGAAGCCATTGAGGTCCAATCCAATATCACACTTCTTCCCGTCAAAGAAGACATTGCCTGACCCGCTACAGATTTGATGCACTTACATGCAATGAAGTCGTACGATGCTATTGTCTGCACACCTTGATCAAGCCGTAGCATGCAGTCGCGGGAGACAAGCTACTCAACCGTCACTCGATGCTTAATCACGCCACGAGTATGATAGCAAGCTGAGGGTTTGAACAGGCGCTGCACAGCGCCAACGGAAAATGTGCTGTCTAGAAGAGCAGAGTTGTTATAGCACGAGGCTACAGTCGTACATTTAGGTGGACTGAAATATGAGACTATAGGTTAGAAGTGCTGCTGCTTCCCTCCTGGAGTGGACTCATGGGACACGCCGTATATCGTGATTCCATTGCGTGACGGCTCAGGACGCATCGAGATACTCCTGCTGTAACACGTTGCCATCTCCCCGGCTTCATTCGCCAGTATGCTATGCCACCCGACCCAAATTATCCATCAGCCGAATAGGAGGTGCAATCAGCTCAAAATCTTCGCGAGCTCTTCTTTCACGTCCTGCTCATAAGCCGCGTGCTCTCCGCCAGTCTCGTATATCGTCGCTCTTGTTGTCCCATCAGTATCGTAGATTGCCAGCACATCCAGCATATCCTTTGCTTCCCGCCCCTTTCCACCTTGCTTGCAAAGGCCCCTGACGAAGTTCATCAGATCACCAGCCAGTCTTTTAGCAGAATAATGCTTGTTGTAAGGGACCTCCAACCTCGTAAGATTTGGAGTGTGCGCACTCGATGGCTTCAAGAAGAAGTCATGGCACATACTGACATACTGCAAGCGAACTAGACGTACTGCTTGAGCGTTGCTACCGCGGATCGCGCGCATCCACTCTGTGAAGTGATCGCTGTTGGAGAAGTGGAAGGTGTTGTTGCCGTAGAATACCGGCGCTGCCTCCCTGTTGCTGAGGGTGCTGACGCGCAAGAAGGAAACCGCAAATTGTCTGGTCGTGTTATCCGTACGGCGGGTTGTCGAGTATCGACCCTTTGCTGCGATTGTCCCTCGTCTGCGCGATATTACTATTGTGTCCTCAGCGACCAACGTATGGTGATAGATCTCATTTCTGATCTCAGCGGGTAGATCAAATAAGGTGACCGGTCTTGATTGAGACATCGTAATGACTTGCGCTGAGGGCGAGTCGGTGCGCCGAATAGCAATAGAGATCGATTGAACGTGGTGATTCCCAGCGTAGGAGCTGGCGGCAGTCAAATGCTCTTCCGGCAACTGGGGGCTAGGATGCGTGATGGACGGTTTCGTTGCTCGCGCTCGGTTGGTCTGTTCGATGTGTGTCGAGACTCAAGAGAGGAGGTGAATTGAGCGCAGGATCTGGTATCTGCCAACAAACCTGACGTAAGTGAGTGCCAGCGGCATTAGTTATCGAAGCGGTCCTGTCATTGAAGGTGAAGTTATGTTCACTTCATGTGGACACTGTCGTCGCGCACTCTGACTGGACTGTGACTGACATCAGAATCGACGCCGGAGATCGATTTTATGCCATTAGGCGGGTCTGGATCCGTACCTCCACTGCACTTGGAGGTTTACGGAGCCCCCAAGATTCAGTATATGAGAATCGTCTTCGTGGGAACCGATGCGATTGTGGACTGCGACGGCTGCGAGTCGGCTGCACGCTCCTATTCATATCTCAAGATCCTCTGCCACCAACCACGTGGGCTCTCTTCGTACTGCCTGGTGTCACGAGCGGTCGCCAGATCGGATGGTGATGTTGTACTGGGTGAGAATGATATCGCATAGCCACGGTCTGTCGCCGTCACTCGTGCCTGTTTGAGATTCTCGATTCGTTGCGACCTGCCGGAGAGCGGTCACTCTCATGCCGTACGCGATCATCAAATGCCCTTCGCAACTTCTTCTGCGATTTCTTTGGCCTTGTGCTCGTTGTAACGGTGGAGAGGTGTGCACTTACAGCCCGCCGTGGGATCGTGCGACAGGGCGCAGTATCGGAGTGTCGAGAACTCATCTCGTAGGACGCGGACCTCGTGGTGAAGAAGAGTGTTAGTCTGCTCAATTTCTCGGGCGCGATCCTCAATCTCTTTGGCGGAGCGCTTCTTCTTGCGACGGGTTTTGGCCGCCGCTATGCGATTGCGCTCCCTGCTGATCTTGAGTTTCTCGTCCTCCTCGCTACCTCCATCAGAGACAAAGTCCATACGCTCATCATGAGGGTCGTTGCTTCGCTTGCTTGCCGAAGAGGGACGCGTGGCACCTTCGCTACTACTTGGGCGTTGCGAAAGAGATTGGCGCGATGTGGACATGTTGTCGGCGCTCTGAATGTTGCGCAAACCATGAGCGCTTTGCCGGGCGCCAACGGAAGACGGCCGCTGCGTTTGCTCACGATTGCTCGGAGTCTGGTTGACGCTCTGGTTGCGCAGTCGCGATGTGATTGGAAAGGCTGTGCTGTTGCCCACGAGAATTTGCGGAGGTGATAGTGACATGGACGCGTCAAAGGAGGGCATAGCCGCAGTAGACAGGCCTGGCAGAGTCGGTGCCGCGAGCTCTGGCGTTGTCGACGATGATGCAGCTGTTTGTGCCAAAGAGGCGTTCCATGCAGTCGCGGAAGGGTTTGGATCGTCTAGGGACGGAGTCTGCAGGTCGAGCGCGATGCCGTAGACTAGCTGCTGATCGGCCCAGGTGGCAGGAGCTGGCATCGGGCTCGCATTGAACGTCAAGTCGGACGGCGGCAAGGTTGTCTGCGCCATGCCATCCGACGGAGGATATTGCCCAGTGCTATCATGGTCGCGTCAGGCTCGACTCGACGCCGAAAGCAGCATTGCAGGCGGGAGGTGGGCAGACTTACGCTGGTGGGACGTGGAATTGCTGACTGTAAACCTGCTCGTCGTGAGATGCGCGTGAGCTGTCCATGGATCGCGCCAAAGCATTCTTGTGCCAACACAAGAGAATAGGGAAGCGAGAAGTGTAGTGAAGAAAGTGTTATATTTGCGGAGAGGTCAGTAGCGAAACATTAGCAATTGCAGTGATCCACAGTGCGTCCGACGGTTGGAGAAAACGAATGGCCGTTGCATCCACCCTGGCCTGCCTCGATTCGGCGAGCACCATATGTGACGGAACTTGGTCCTGCCGCGCCGAGCATCTCATGCACCTGCATGGAATTTGAGATGCTCGCGGACGCGGGCAGGACTCGCCACTCGACTGCAGAGCACAGGAGCTAAGTAAGAGCAGAGAGGAGAGGAAAGGCTCGCGAGATAGCCAAGGCCACGGAATTTAGCTGTATGTGGCGAGCTATGCGAGCGTCAACAGCCTTTAAATCGCACAGCTGGTGCACCAACGCGTGGCTGTCGTACGCAAGGATACCAAGCATGAGCCACAGCCTACAGACACTGAACGGTGCCAGGCGAAAAAGAACATCTCATCACCGTCCACAGCGAGGCCTGGTCCCCACCAAATTTGTCCGGACGTGTCTCCGAGGCACACTCAGGATTGGAAGGACGTACCACGAGCCAATGTCGCCCTACAGAAGCCCGCGCCGTCCGCTTTTCGCATTGCCGAGAATATCGGTGTCGATTGGCTATGCATGGTTGAGCGATTCGGTCTGGCGAGCGCGAGAGGCTTGAGAGCACGGCTTGCATGCAACTCTGCACACCGTACCCACACCGCGTTACGCCGCCAAGCCAATGCACGCCCATGCGGATCCTCACAGACGGCAGAGGGAAAAGCGTGTGCTTGCATGGCACTGGCTCCACGGACGAGGCAGCGGGAGTCGCTTCGCGCATGTGAAGGGACGATTCGAGGGCATCGAAGGCATCGCAGTGAGTAGGAGGGTGGTGGACGCCCGATGCTCCGATCGGCCATGACGTCGAGCAGACTAAGCAGAGACATTCCACGCTGCCAGAGTTGAGCCAGCAGCGTTGCCGCGGAGAATGCGCGAGGCAGTGCATGGTTGCGCATTCGCACATCGACGTTGCAGAGCTCATCGAGGGCGTGGTTGGGGTTAGGTTAAAGGCCTGACGTCTGTCTTGAGTTGCAGAGCAGCGGTACAAAGTCCGACCAAGGACTGGCTAGTCCCAAACTCTGTGGTTGGGCAGTGCCGAATGGCAGCAGGGTTCGGGGCGGTCGACTTGCCTCCGCGAGATCTCGATGCGCTTCGCAGCGTTCGCTGGGAGCTGCGGGCTGTTTGCAGTCAGGGAGCTTCATAAGAACGGCAGCTGCCTGGGCAGTCATGGTGGCGAGCCTTCTTCTCTCTTCAGGAGGAGAAGCACTTCTCTCGGCCTTTCGTTGTCCAGAACACCGAAGATGATGGGCAGCTCGTGAACGGCTCGGAATCCAGTCCGCCAATCCGCAGAGCCGCAAAAGTCTAGAAGGCCATCCGTTCTTAGCCGCGAGGCAGAATCCAAAAGTCAAACGCTGCTTCACCTCTCCTACTGCGCGAAGCGGAGGCCATTTCTCCTGCACGACGTGCTGTGAGCTTGCGTCTGCCTCACTTGGTGAGGAGGATGGCCTCGACTCGGCGGACTCTGATGGAAAATGGCTTCCGCCAGTGGTGGATGGAAGACTTTGCTCGAAATGAAGCTGGAACCTCCGTGGATGCACATGGCCCAAGTATACCAGGCAAGCCATGGCCATTCACCGCGTGCACTACGTCAGCATGAAGGACACTGAGGCCGTCACCGAGACTTCGCCTGGCTGCCACGCGACATGCGCAGGTGACGCCCAACTGGAGCTTAACTGGCTTGCATACCGCTTGCGACACTCCGGGTCGTCGACGTCTTCACATGAACAGCACGGTGGTGTCATCGCAGCCCACATTCCGTGATCACTGCGGAGCAGCAGCGTGCAGAATGGGGTGAATGCGTCGTCACATGCCCGCCTGCTCGTCGAGCGCCCCACTTTCTGTTCGCGTCGTGAATTTTCAAACGTCGTCATGGCTATGTCACAATCCTGTCACAGGCCAGTGTTGCCTCACAACAGCAAACGCCACCTGCCGCCTGCCCCTCCAGCGCATTGTCTACTTAAGCACTCTCCCACGCAACCCCTTCCCTTCCTCCTCATCCACAACACAAGCCACATCAAGTCAACAGACAACCACCTTCCACCCAAACCAACCACCAACCACATCCACCAATCCAACATGTCTGCACCAAACGCTGACAAGCCAAACGAGGGCATTGGTATGTCACCTCTCTAAACGACACCCCACTTTCGTCACTCCTTTGCTAACCTCCCCGCGTCAACAGTTGGCCAGATTGGCAACTCCCTCCAGAACGCCGCCAACTACGTCTCCGACACCGTCCAGGGCAAGTCCGCCGAGGCTTCCAAGGAGGCCAACAAGGAGCAGGCCAAGGGCAACACCCCAAACAGCAGCCTCACCGACCGCGCCAGCGGTGCCGCCGGCGCTGTCAGCGACAAGCTCAGCCAGGAGAAGCACGAGGGCTCCGCCAAGGTCAACAAGGAGGCTATCTAAGCTTGTTGTCTTTGATTTTGCACCACACACGAGGTACGTGAACACGCGGAACATGGGCATGCGAGCTTGTCACTGACAGTATGACAGCATGATTACAATGGTTCGACTCGGGTGATGGGATCCAACAGTACGACACGGCATGACTGAGTTTACGAGATTACGGCATCAATCATGAGCCTGCCTTTGAATGGCGAGGCGTCTTCAGATACCCCAGAATCAAATTACCTTTTCTGAGTGAAAGTGTTGCTGTTCTTCCCCTCTTCAGTGATTCCCTCACATTACCATTTACCCCTCTTCATGTCGTGTATTCAATGAAATTCCATCTGCCCCTCTTTACGTTGTGTAACCCATGTCGACGTTGTGAATGGTGCCGTGGATGCACTGCAAGGACTGGGTAGCTCTACTGCATGACTGCAGCAAGGAACAACACTCGCATACGCCCGTTCTGCAGACCCACATACTCGCCACAATACCGATGGCTTTGATACCATGCCACTGCATACCCATGTACAAAGTGATAGCCGTGACCTTTCAAGAGGAAAGCCTTCGGAGAACGATCAAGTGGCAAATGCCACATCTTATTTCTGGTCCCGTAGAATATGATACGCAATGCCAATTCCCGCCCCAGCGCCATGCACGCCCCCTCTCTGTCTGCGTACAGCACAGATCTAAGAAGTAGGAAACTCCGCATCCTCAGCGTGCTGTTTGAGAAAACTGAAGAATATCCGCGCAACCACCTTCTCCGAGATGCAAACGCCCTTTTTCCAAAATGCACTTTGTCACCAAAAATCCCCGCTACTCTGCTCTTCGCGAAGAAATTACCTCTCCTCGTCATCAGAATTCCTGCACCACGTAAAATAGCATGTACGCCTCGGCATTCAGAACTTCCTTCTCGTCAACCAGTACGACCATGCTATCATCCAATCGGAACCACTCATCGTCCTGCTTCGAATATGATATGTAATGCCCGCTGTCGATTTTGCCCTTGTGCACGACGACGGAAGATAATTCGTAGATGGGAGTTTCGGGCGCGATGGGCGCTTCGTCGGCAGCGTCGTTGTCTTTATTGGATGTTTTGCTCTCATCGTCATCGTCGTCCTTTTTCGAGTTCCCATTCGCGCCTTCCTTGCTTCCTGCACCAGTTTTGGTAAAGTATGGAGACATGTCCAGCACGAAAGGGAAGCGGACTTTGGTGTCGACTTTTTGGCTTTCCTTGCTGGACTTTGAGTGAGAGAAGCGCTTGAAGTGGATGGGGATGACTGGCGGCAGGCGTGTCAACGAGAGCTTCTTCTTCGCTTCCTTGGGCCCGTCGCATTTCCGACAAGTGTAGTTTTCACTCGACAACGTCTCAGCAGATGTGTACCGGTCCAGGCACTCGACCAACTCCACCGGGATCTGTTCCTTGACAGTCTGAGTAGCGCCCGTGAGTGCAAGCTTCTTCTTCTTGACCACAACGCCAGCGCTCTTCACATCGAGGCTGAGGTCCATGAAAGCTTCTGATGTGCTGTTCGCAGTTTTGCATGTGCTGCACGTCACTGTGCTCCGCATCATTCCTCCGAACGTTTGGTGTACCACACATTCGCAGTCTTTCGCATCCCTTTTCTCCTCATCTTCCGTATTCGCCTCGTGCAGGCTGTTGAGTATAAATCCGAGGTATTCGTGTGCATCTTGCTGGCTGTACCCAGCCAAATTCCCTCCATTTTTCCAGCAGCCTTGTAGCATGTGCACTGCACCGTATCCCTCGTGTTTTTCGGCGCCATAAAAATCGGTAAACATATCGTCGAGAGCGCAAGAAGTGCATGCTTCGCGTTCACATTCGGAGGATCGATGCCCCTCGGAGAGGTAATATGTGCGGATGAATGGGTTGTGGATAAGCGACTGGAGGATCACGGACATGAAGCATGTCTGACCCATGTTATATAGCCCTCTCAGCCCTGTTGCAGCACACGGTGTTGTTGCAGTGTTGCCCGAGACCAGCTTCTTATCATTCTCGTCCGTCAGTGCAGAGAACTTTCGTTTCTTTGAGGGTGGGGATCGGATGGCTTCGAAGGCGGGGTCGTAGACGAAGTCTTTGCACATGTGGCAGTAGAGGAAGCCATTCGCAGACTCCACGGCTAAGATGTGTCAGCAATATGTATCCGTGTGCTCCTCGAAATCACCCACCAAAAAGATGGTCTTTGCGATGCGGGTCCCTCGTCACGCTGACATTGGGACATTGCAGGCAGAGGTATGTCACCGCGCCTGTCACCGCAGGTCCATTTGCTCCTTTGTACAGTGCCCAGCTCAAGTTGTCCTCTTTCTGTAGCGACGTGATCGCTTTCTGATATCCCGTAATGGCGCCTTGCCGTGCACTGGTCAGCAGGCTCTTCGTATGTGCTATGCACCCGCGTTAGCTCTCAGTCGCGCCCGTTGTATGCTGCACAGGCACTCACAGCACCCAAACTCGGTCTGCGTGGGCGTGAGGGCTTTCGTATCGCTGGTGCTGGCCTTCTTCAACAGCTTCGGTGCGGAGGAGGACTCGGAGGTGGCCGAGGGGGTTTGCGCCGTCGTCGCCATGATGTCGTGACGTACCAGCGCCTTTCCGACGACGTGCGCGCCTTTCACCAGCTCATCACCGGGACGAAAACGCAGTGGGGTTGTTGAGCCTTGCTCAGTGCGTGAACGTGAACATGTGCTCCGATGAGCTCGGATGAACTATTGATCGGCCGTGCCTGCCCTAGCGCCGCACTAAATCCGGGGAAGCGTGCAACGGTGCAGCGCCTTCCGCCACCCCGGTCGTGGCATGACGACAATGCCTTTGTGTGTCCATGTACTCCTCCTCTGGCTCTGCGCGCTGAGTGTCATCTTCGTACAGTCGGAGACATTGCTCGTGACATTGCTATAAACGTCTCCGCCGGGGCTATCCCTTACTTTGGAGTCTTGCCAATGGACCGGCACAAGCCCGATCCAGTTTACGACGAAGAGTCTGCGTAGAGACGTAGAACATGGCGGCGACACTTCAAGCAACAGAGACATCACCACTTCTCAGGCTCCCGCCGGAATTGCGGAATCAAATTTTTGAACATGTTCTCTGCAACAGGAAAATCCACGTCGCTATGCGACCGACCCAGGCCGAGGAATCTGGAGGATTTCCTTATGGCTCAGAACCCATCTGGTTCCATGAGCGCTACAAGCCCATGTACTGCGTCTGCTTGAACGGAGACGAGTGGGCTGAAGCCTATGAACTGAGTAAAGCGGACGATCCAGCAGAGCAGAACACCAATTTCCAAGCAAAAACGAACGACCACAAAGCTTGCGAGCGAGTCATGAACGACTTACGATGGCAAGACTTCATGCGCATGCCCTCCCCACAGCATTGCGAATGTGTGACGAGGCCCTGTCCACATTTCTTCGAGCATCGACGAAATATGATCGCGAAATATGGATCGCCTGCGGAAGGATTGAAGGTCGCTCATGCGAATACCAAACTGGACCTGTCGCTGCTCAGTACATGCAAGAAGATACACAATGAGACGGCTCTTCTTCCATACAGTGGCAACACATTCAGTTTCCACGTGCCAGTCGAGCTCAATGCTTTCCTGGACCAGGTCCTGACCCGATCGCAACGTGATGCAATACAAACTTTGTATGTATACATGGGCGCGCTGAGCCGGCCTACGCTACCAAACACTGTTCCACGAGACCTCAAGAGACTGCAATGTCACGTCCCGAGTCTCACGCCAGCTGTCATGACAGAAGACATGCATGAAACGCTGGGCCCTTGGAGTCGGAAATTCGAGGAAGTCCAGGTTATCCTAGGGGAAATGGGAAGCAAACCAGTTGGGGAGCAACAGGTCAAAGGACGAAGAGAATTCTCCAGGACTTTAGAAGATCTGTTGACTAAGACTTCAAAATTCTCGGCGGGGACGTGAGGATATTTGGGTCTTCGCGCGCAGTCTTCCGCTTCCAGGTCACTCCAGTGCACCATTAACTGCACGCTCCAGCAAATACGTAGGTCCTTGACTTCTGGGATGTAGGGTTACGACCAACCTTACTGCTTGCACCACGGACTTTCCTGGTCGTCCGTGCTCCGTGTTGCACAAGCACGCTGACCGATGATGACGCGGGCGCAGACGCAGAAAGTAGCCCACGCAAGTGGCAACAACTTCTCTTCCACACACCGCCTGTCGCCGCCTTGCCTCCGGTCTCGATCGCCACAAAGGAACAATGTCTGGAATACGAGCTTACAACACGGTGAGCCTTCTGCGGTCATGGCAACGCCAGTGATCTTGCGTGCGTAGGCTTGTCACCTCAGTGGGGGTCTTGTGGTCTTGGGATTGCCACAGCAGCGAGGGAGTGAGGAGAAGACGACGGCTTCGCGGGCCTCTACTGCAGCAAGGCCAAAGACGAAGTGGTTCCGATCGCGCCGGCTCTACCTCTTGTGACTCGGAAGCGCGAGCTGAAGAGGGCCTTACACATTCGACTGATGGTTCTCGCTGGTCGTGTTTGGTATAGGTCGTCCGTCAGAACGCTGGTAAAGCAAGAGAGTGGCCAGAGGAGATCGGCGCACAGCCATTGGTCCTTCATCGCCCTCGCAATCGCCCTCGCAGATTCACCAGCTCGCAGATGGTGCTTGTTTGCCGTGATTACTGGCGTGTATCGATCCCAAGCGCTGGTCTCATCTCGCCCAGTCAAGTCCGTCTTTCCAGCTCTGCTATACTAGCCGCCGGCATTGTTGATTTCGGCAGACTGCATTTCGCAAATCCGAATGTTCCTCCGGCTGACACGAAGTGTTGTATTGCAAACAGAATATTGAGTTTATGATCTCGACTAGCAGAAATTAAATGTTGCACCTCCTAACATACCGTCCGAACACGCCCACGCCCTCAGTCGCAGCGTCTTCCAAATTCGGGAAGCCGGGGGCGCCGAACAGATCGTGGCTCATCGTATCTCTACGGTACTTCCGGCAGGATCAGTAGACGCATCTAGAGAAACTCTGATCGATGCTGAGGCAGCAAGCAGGGCTGAAAGTTCTCGTGCGCTTGGTGCTGCGTTCTGTCGCTATGGCGGGCGCAGATACAACTTGACTAATGTTATCCTGTATTCTCTGTGGTCTTTGAAACAGACTGATGACTATGCGTTCACGTCGTCTCGTATTCTTTCTCACAGTGGCTTTGCTGACAGGATTGCTACCACCGGAAATGACCGAAGGTTGCCAGCGTTTCTGTGACTATTCTCGAACGCGTCGACATCATTCCGAAGAGGCCGCCTCGACTCACAGTCGGTGCATGTGCTGCGGTGAAGTGTAGAGAGCAACTGCGGTGAGTGCGAAAAGCGAAATTCGATGATCATGGCTTGAAGAGGCATCCCTGGAAAACGTGACCGGCGGCGAGCCCTGAGAGACTAAAATGTCTCCACTTTGATCGCGGTCTGGGGACAACGCAGATCTTGTGCCTGAACATCACCCTCGCCCAACCACAACACAACCACGTTTCTAGTTCTGCACTGCCGGCCTATCAACGAGTGTGCTACCGCGGTCCATTCCCGTCCAGCACACATGGCTTCTTGAAGTCTACTCTTCCTCCGGACCGCGGCACGCGCAGTCATGGACATTGCTCCGTTCACAAATCATCGGCAGCACTGGCGGGCAGTCTCAGCCGCACCGCGAGCACGAAATGCAAGCACTGATCACTTCGCCGCGGAGGGCATGCATTGCGTCGAGCGCACTCGGCCGATGCAACGCTACTGCCACCAGCTCGCGACGTAATTTGTGCAACAGCGAGCATGATCCCAAGTCTCCTGGTCAGATGGAGCGTCATACGTGCAGTCAGAAAGCCAGTCCTCCGGCATGCTAGTTCAAAGGATCTAGCTGCCGACTGTGCTCGACTGTGTGGGCCACTTACCATGCCCTACAAACGACGGCCCGCCAAACGGCTTTGACTTCTCTAACTTCTTGAGGTAGTATGTGCTGCATCTGCCTTTGGGGCATGGCGATTATGCGAAGCTGCATCAAGGGCATCGGGCAATTGCTAGCCAGCTTCCTTCGCGCCGCAGCCGTGCTGGACCTCGTCACTTCACGCCCCCGGAAGGCTTGCATATATTCTGAGGTCCAGACGCTTGTTGATCCTGCTTACAGCCCTGCCTTGTGAACCTGCATCAAGCGCTTCCACATTACTCACCGCAAGCATTACTCAACAGTGCTAAGTAAAGAACATCTTTCAAAGGGACGTGGGTTTTTGCAGACACCACAAACGACCATCCATCGTCCCACTCTGCGACTAAGCTACCAACAACTTCCTCAGCCGATTGCATTACTACGCAACGCACGGCGACCTTTTATCATGGCTTGTGCCGGTGTTCTGGGCTCAGGCCTGTTCGAAAGCCTTTGTCCAGACTCACTGACATTCTCGGTATGTACGGCCTACTTGTTTCGTCTTAGTAGCTTTCACAACACCAACATCGAGACCAAACATCTAACACGACCACGATGCATCAATCATACGTGCTTAGCGATCTTGCCAGACCGCATGTCGAGTGTTGCCAACATCGCGATCCTGCGTGGCCATCGCACCCCTGCTGCAGCGCGTGGGCTGAAAAGAAGATCCACTAACAATTTAACAGCCCTCGCCTGTCTTCGATCGACGGTCATCTAAACGACTCAAAGCCGACTGCATCGACCCAGAATTGCTAGAGATGTCGGGCTACTACTGGCAACCTCCCGTTTCCTCAGACGAACAGTACTACGACTTCGATCGCACATCGCGACTGCCCACGTCAGCAGAAACCCAGAACGCTTTTGCAGCCTTCGCAGCAGAGCTATATGCACTGCCTAACGAACAGCAACCTAGAGCCTACAGCACCTATCCTCGAGCGTACCAGCATCCTCAGCAACTTCCGCAATATCAGATACAGATGCCAACCCCGGTTGAGCAACGCCAGCAGCAATGGTATCCTGACGCATTTACGCCCAATGCACCTCCTGCCATGAACAGAGCATCGTCATTCCCACAATACACGGACATGGGCAACTTTGACACAAACTTCGCCCCTCGAGCGGGTGACGTGTCCTTGGGCCACCTTTCACCCCCGACCAACAGGCTCAGAATGTCACGAGCACCTTCCGTCACAGAATCCGTAGCAAGCTCTGTACCTAGCACACGGACCGATTTCTCCCGAGCCGTTTCACCGAGTATAACAGAAATGTCACGATGGGGCAAAAGGAACAGCGACAATAGCTGGTCCTGTGCATATCCAGGGTGCACATCAAAGTCAACGTTCCACCGCGGATGTGATTTGCGAAAGCATTACAAGAGGCATACAAAATCGCTGTACTGCCGCCACGAAGGCTGTCCGCAGGCCACAGAGGGTGGATTTTCGAGCAAGAAGGACCGCGCACGGCACGAGGCCAAGCACAATCCAACAATCGTCTGTGAATGGGACGGATGTGAGAGGCTGTTCAGCCGACAGGATAATATGGTGAGTCAAACCAACTCAAAGTCTGACGCCCTATTCTGATGCTTCCACTTTAGAAGGATCATGTCAGACGAGTGCACAAGCGTCGCGTGCACTGAAAGAACGCGTGGCGAAGGATGAGCTGGACGTGTTTCAGAACCTCAGATCTCTTGGAAGCAAAGAGGAGCGTGATAAAATGTTGGTATCACACTGCTATCACGATGCCTCTCTTCGTTCGGATGCAGTAGTGCTCACGGCTGTTGGATTGCTACGTCACATCAAAAATGGACCAAGAGCGGTCTACTCTTGCAGCATGCAGAGTCTGCTGACAAGCTACCTCCTCGCAAAACGGCAAAGCCACTCCTTACAGGGCGCCCTTAGAATCGCACTCGCAACGCTCGTATGACGAGGAGCTGCGGACTCGGTCTCGCCGGCAACACGATCAAGTCGTTGTCGATCCAGGCCTCTCAGCCCCCTTCGGACGCGCGCAAACTGGACTTCCTAATCCGGTAATCCGGGACTCGACTCACATCGATCGACTCCCCCAGCAAGAAGACGATCAAAGCTGGACAACCGGCTCATGGTGGCAATAGCGCGGAGACAATTATTAAATCTTGAGAACCGGGTCATCATTGTGGCCGATAGGTTCAGCGTCAGAAGCTGCGTACGAGCCATATGCAAGCCACAAATTGCAGGAACATGCGGCTTCGCTCAGCGCCGCAGAATCCTTCTCGAACAGACCGCAGCTGAACAATGGAGTCAAGTGCTTGTTTCCGACAAGCAACCGGCCGTGGCTGTGGCTCTCTGACCTTGCCCGTGCGTGATGGAGTTGATGAAGCAGTGGGGATTTTGGATGACTGTATGTATGCCCTGAATGATGGGTTCGCCCAGCATACTGTACCACGTGCCATCCTTCGAGCGCTACTACGCCATGGATGCAATCCGCAATCCTGAAAATGTGTCGGATATAACTCCATTTTATCGAAACTGCATTCGCCAGTTGTATGTGGTTAATGCACTGTCCTGTGCAAGCGTTCGCACAGTTGGCCGAAGGCTTTAGGGCTGTAAGATCGGCATCACTGGTCCATGCTGAAAAAACGTGGGCGCTCGCTAAGTCTTGCTGCTTGCCCCCATCTTTCCTTGGAATCGCTCGGAGTTAGATAGCTGACAGAAGTGTGGACGGAGAATCCCATTTGGAATGAAAGTCTAAATTGCTGACATAAGAGTTTAAGGATCGAGCATGACGAAGTCTGTGAACTCTACCGCGCTTCATGAATCAAGAGAGTTCACCCGCTGTGCTTGCATGGCTTGACCTTGGGTGGCTGACCAGAGTACAGTATGGATGATCTTCATACACTTCGTCAACTCGTCAATTGGACTGCTGGTTGCCCAAGCTGTCGTTGAAACCGAAAGTGTCCAACAGCTGCAAGTTAAGGATGCAATTTCGCATCTGCCCATCATGAACTGGTCGTGGCCGGCACGAATATCGTCGAATACTTCGTCACAAGCGTCGGAGTTGGCTCCCACGCAGTTCTCTTGGTCGAAGTCTTTCCCCATTTCTCCGAAAAGCCAGGATATAGCGACCTTTACTTTCCTGTCGGACTCCATTCTGGAAAGGTAGCCCACGAGGGAGGCACTTCGCTCGTTTCGGCAGGATCGAGAATTGCTGTTGAGCCTGCCATCGTCACGGTCTGCGACCAAGTCGACATTGTGAGGATCAGATCGCCATTCTGCATTGTTGCGACACGGGTGCCAGGGAGGAGAGCTGTTTGTGTTGTTGTGGTAGGCGGAGCGACCATGATGGTAGAGTACATTGTTTTCATTGTTTTCGTTGGTGGTCTGGTGTGCGTATTTTTTGCGATGGAGAGTTTGTTTGTGGCATCTGTGGGTGGCATTGTCCAGGTACTGACGCCTGTGGGCCAGCTGGTGGGCCAGGTACTGGTGTCTACCTTGTCGTCCCAGATTGTGCTGACCGTGGGTTTCAAATATGGATAGTATCTTGTTCGCTCCGTTCCGCTGACTTTGCCTGTTGCGGTGCCCCAGTCGAAGGTCGAAGCATAGTAGGTGCTGTAATAAGGTGGTCCATTCCAGCTGGTTTGCGAAGATTGGACTGCTTGGTGCTGGTCATACGCTCTCAAGCAAGCTTTGTATCCGTCGTTTGGCCACGGGGGATACTTGTTCTGGGAACCGGCCGTTGGTTGCAACCAGTTACCCTTCTGGTCTTTCTTCCAAGGCAGCACTGCAGGCCATTGAGGTTTGGTCTGCTCGCAGCTACTGATCACCGTCCCTGGCGTGCCGCACCATCCATATTGGAAGACTTCGGTCCACGTCTCGCAGCCAGTCAAAGCACCGAGTTCATGGACTTTGAGCCACCAGTAAGGATCAGTGTCATGATGCTTCTTTGCATTCCAGTAGTCGTTTGTGTTGTATTCTAGATCCATAAATGGATCATATTTGCACTGAGAATCGTACTCCCAGAAGGGGTTTCTGAGGTCGAAATTATCCATTTTGTCCTTCATTCCAGGTTTGCCTTGCGCTCTGAAGTTTAGGTACGGGCCCTTGGAGAGGAGGCCCGTGTGGCCGTCAGGATTCAAACGAGGATCTTCGCAAAAAGGTTCTAGAGGGCATCAAGTGTCAGTGGGCATGCACAACTATTATAATTACGTAGCGCTCGTCCAGCGCTGTTCGAAACAGCTACATGCCAAGGACCCGGGTGCAGAGTCGATCTTTGTACGTACTAACGATTGCAAGGTCGTACCCAGTCGGTCCGTTACAGTACACCATTACGGAACGTCCCACACGATCAGTATCGCCTGCGTCTACCACTGAAAGTCAGCCAAATCCCATAATTCAAACAAGAAAGAATCAGCTCGCACTTACTGAAAGCCGGTAAACAGTTCGTACTCTCCACCGTCGATTTGTTCCGGTCCTCGAACGTCACCAACTTGTTTCCGTTGCATTCCTCTCCCTCATAAATCGCCAGCGTACAGTTCCAAATCGTCTGGTCTTTCGATTTCGGATGTTCGGGACGAACTGGCATTTCGAACAGCAAACTTTGAAATCTGTGTGTGAAACTCTTGCACCGGCCTGATTGAAGTTGATATTGTCCGAGTTCAGCATCCTGGCGGGAACAGCCAAATTCCCACCAGGTTTTCAAGTCGAGCTTGTCACCGTTGTGGGAGGAGCTGAGGCCCTCCCAGTTGTTTGCGTTGATCCCTGGATGGTAGGGACGATGGGGGTTGCCGCCAGCGACGAGTAAAGGGAGAACGGCGAGTAGCGCGGCGGGCTTCAACAGCTTGCGCATCTTTCTCTCGTCCCGGGCATGATATGCTCTGTCCTGGCGTCACTCTGCCTGTGAGTTCAGGGTCTAGCTATGATAAATCACTATAGATCGTTAGTGCGCTCGAGCATATCTCTTTTCAGCAACATAAGCGAAGGTCCAGCTAGTTCAAAAAGACCTGCCATGTGGACTTGTGCTCTGCCAAGCCATGGTACCATGGGTGGCGTAGAGACTCCGCCGTGCTTTCCCATGAACTGTGCTAAATTGCCTGAGGTTTGACCGTGATCAGATTCTAGTCTCCCGACGGGACGATGGTATACCGCGGGATTTTGTTCCTGAGCGCATCGGCAGCATCATTTGGGCACCCGCGTGCCCGCCTGTATTTTTTGAATCGAACAACAACATATTTTGGCGATGTTAGGCTCGCGTAGACACCTAGCTCTGCGAATCGCTGTCGTAAACTCCGATGGGAGGAAAAAGAACAGTGGGCGATGCGGATGTAATGCCTTGTGCTACAGTTGTCAGTACCGCACAAGCTGTGGCGTGACAGGTGATGTCAACTCACTGCGCTGTCACAGGCCTGCTCAACTCGTAGTCAATACGTCAGATTTCTGCCGCTTGCTTTTGGGGCGCCGCGCGGAGACGAGTAAAAGCGGAAAGCTCAGGACGCCTTCTGGGATTGCGGTATGAGTCTGGCACCAGTTGGAAGCAGTTTGCCGTAGGGTGCGGAAGCTGGAGGCTCGTATCGAGTGGTGACATTGCTCAACTGATACGGGAGAGACTTGCATTTTCTGGTCCTGGCACAGTGGATGCGCTCCACAGTCACGCATAGACTTCAGGCAATGAATGTGGCGCAGCGGTGGTCGTCCTAGATTCGGCAGCCACTGAGAAGGAGCTCTCTGGCCGTGTTTGCAATGGATTCTGACCTTCAGAGCCCATCTCTCTTGACCCACATACAGCTTCATAGAAAAGTCGGACTGGCCAGTCAGGTCATGTGAACGTCAAAGAAAATATCGGGCTTATCTATACAGTCAGCCTGTTCTACACTTCCGCCACTTACCCACAAAGTAGCAGCATCTGGCCTGAGTGTCCCTTTTTATCGATTGGATTTACCTCCCCTTCTTCACCCAATCTTGTACACTCTCCCTCACACCTTGTACCTTTTCCTCGGCCATGGCCAATCCCATCTGGCTGTGCGCCTTCCCGGTCTCAATGAAATGCCTGATACCATCTCTGGCTCTAATGTGATTATCTGCAATCACGGGGAACTTTTTCTCGTAATGCCATGCCAAGTTGCCCACGTTCTCTGTTGTTCGTGGGACGACGTAGTTGGCTGTGACGACTCCTGTTATGATGGGCGTTGCGAACCGGAGAAGAATGTTGCGGTTCCGCGAAACGATGCTGCCGGCCATTGCTGCGACGAGCACGTATATCCCGCCTGGGAGGAGCTTCTCGTTGCTCTCTTTGGGCGGGGCGAGGGAGGCAATGGTCGAAGTGAAGCTGTGCTCCGCGTCCATGAAGCGGGTCATGCCATTGTTGACTGCATCTTCGGCGCGAACAGCGTAGTCGTGCAACGCCAGACGCCCATTCCGGATCTGTGCCGCGAGCTTATCGGTGGGAGTCGTTCGTCGAGGAGTCGCGCTCTGTTCGTGTCGCTCTGGCTCGGGTTTGGTGGTTATGCCAGAGGCTGGAGGGGGAGTCGTGTGGGCAATTTCGCGCGGTGAAGGCTCGTCGTAGTCATAGATGGACTTTCTCTTTCGCTATTTGTCCGGTCAGTCCTCATTCCTAGCGCGATCTTCTGTTCATCGTACAATCTCTTTCACGGGATCTGCTGCTGGCTCTTCTGCGAATGCGCTGCGCTTGGGTAGGACAGCCAGACCGGCGACGAGGCCACCCAATGGCAGAAGGTGCTGGAGTATGTTAGTTCCCATCTTATCAACTTGGCCAGTGTCATTCCTCACCTGCCGCAGTAATGGAGCAGCCATGGCGTATGTTGCTCTGTCCAATGCCTCGCTCAACGTCCACGAGACGCTGCTGATCGGAGCTGCGGGAGGCCTCGGGAGAGCCAGGCTTGGCATCGATCATCGCCTCGCCTCGCCTGATCCCAAGTGAGGTCCTCCCTCCTCTCACATCGCACAAACGAGCGGCAGCATGAAACGGGTGGCACGGCAGTGGACATGTCCCTCATGTGCACTGCGCCAACCGCGTCGAGGTCTGGTCACTTCGACGCGCGCCAAGGGAGCTGCAGCCGCTGCTGCGTCGGCCGACGACTATCGACCCGTATCGAAAGCAGATCCATCCATTGCCCACGATGACAGAGCATTGAGACAAGTCTTCGACTCGCCCGATTTCTGGAAGGACTTCTCATCGAAGCAAAAGTATCACTATGGAGGACACAAGAATGCGGGTCTCTTCCAGAATCGATACCTCTACGAACCCGCCGGATTCGAACGATGGGCGAAAGATGTGTTGCAGAAGTGCCAGGGGATCGTCGCAAAAGTGTTGCGATATGATTTCGTCGAGCAATATAAGTGTATTGCTCGAGATATGGACAGGTTGAGCGACTTGCTGTGCCGTGTCATCGATCTAAGCGACTTCATTCGCTCCGTTCATCCGGATCCGAAGATACAAGCAGCGGCGAGCCAGGCATATGCTATGATGTTCCAGTACATGAATATTCTGAATACTACGAGAGGACTAGACACTCAGCTAAAGCGAGCCCAATCGACACCAGAGGTATGGGAATCATGGAGCCCAGAGGAACAAACAGTAGCAGATATCTTGATTCGAGACTTTGCGAAAAGCGCGATAGAATTGCCCGAGCAGCAAAGGCAGGCCTTTGTGGATATTTCAGATGAGATTGCGGTGGTGGGGAACGATTTCGTGGACAAAATGACTGCCGAAAAGCCCGTCCTGTCGATCGAGAGCAGCAGAATGAAAGGCATGGACCCGGTGTTTGTGAGGCAACTGACGAAATGGGGACGAGTGAACCTGCCTACAGAAGGAATGCCCGCAACTATCGCGCTGCGCACTGTAGAGGACCCTGACACACGACAAGAAATCTACATGGCCAATAGGACGTCATCGACAGCCAACGTTCAACGACTTGAGCGGCTGCTGAAGAAACGTGCAGAATTGGCAGACTTGTCAGGATACGACAGCTTTGCGCACATGACGCTCACGGACAAGATGGCCAAGTCGCCTGAAGCTGTAACGTCATTCTTGAATGGCCTAGCTCAGGTGAACGCACCAAAAGTGCGAGAAGAACTGCAGGAACTACTGGAATTGAAGAAGAGCGATGCTCAGAGGGGTGCGGACAGGCTCAATGCTTGGGACCGGGACTACTACACGGCTCAGCTGCTGCAGTCGATGCGTTCCAAAGCACGAACTCCAGACTTTCTGAGCGCCTATTTCTCTTTGGGCACCGTCTTTCAGGGCCTCTCTCGTCTCTTCCATCGCCTCTATGGTATCCGTCTTGTGCCTCATCAGACACTACCGGGAGAGACATGGAACGAGGACGTGCGACGCCTAGATGTTATTGACGATCACGAAGGCCATATTGCAGTCATCTACTGCGATCTGTTCGAGCGACCAGGCAAATCGCCCAACCCAGCACACTTCACACTTCGATGCTCACGTCGGATCTCCGAGGAAGAGATGCAGGAGGCGGCTGAGATCACTTCGCGGCCCAACTCTCCCTTCGCGACAGCACAAGAAGCCGTAAACGACGGTCTAGCCACCAACTTTAACCCTCGCGACAACAACGCCCTCTACCAACTCCCCACCATCGCTCTCATTTGCGACTTCTCCATGCCATCATCATCTACCTTCTCCCGCCAGCGTCCAGCACTCCTTACCTTCCGCGAACTCACGACTCTCTTCCACGAAATGGGCCACGCTCTGCATTCCATTTGCGGGCGCACCGCTCTGCAGAACGTCTCCGGAACCCGCTGCGCAACCGACTTCGCCGAACTGCCTTCCGTTCTCATGGAGAATTTCGCTTCCGCGCCAGAAGTCCTCGCCCTCTATGCCCGCCACTGGGAAAGCGACGCGCCACTCGATCCCGCACGAGTGCAGGAACGCGTGCAAATCGATCGCAGAATGCAGGGCGCCGAGACAGAATCACAAATTCTGCTTGGCATGCTCGATCAGGAATTCCATTCTTCTGCTCCATTGTCCTGGAAACGCGATGGTGAGTCCACAGAACTATATCATCGCGTTTGGAACCAGTATTCTGCTATCCCCGAGCCCCGGGGAACTTCATGGCAAGGTTTCTTCGGGCATTTGTTTGGATATGGTGCGACGTATTATAGCTATTTGTTTGATCGCGCAATTGCTGGGAAGATTTGGCGAGATGTATTTCAGAGGCAGGTGGGAGATGCTGTGAACCCGGAGCGAGGGCAAGTTTTCCGTGATGAGGTGTTGAGGTGGGGTGGAGGAAGAGATGGGTGGAAGTGTGTTGCGGGTGTGTTGGGTGAGAGTGAAAAGAGGGAGGTTTTGGAGGAGGGTGGCAAGGGCGCTATGGAGAGGGTGGGGTTGTGGGGTGTGCATAACTGAACGAGCAGTGCGATTGAGAAGATATGAAATGACGAGGTGGTGTACATATGTATGAGTGCAAGTGTTGCGTGCATCGAGCTCGGGTGGTGAGAAAACTAGATGTATAGATGAGGTCCGAACGCGTGGCTGCTTCCGTACACATTATTTGGTCGATGAATTCGGGACCAGAGTCCAGCATGCAGTCAGCTGAACACAATGGTTTCGAACTTCTCACTTAGTTTAGGCACAGTCATGGCGGATATCAAGCGAACCCCTGTGCCCCACGCATATTGGCAACATTTGCAATCTGCCACTGTCCCTCGCCATTGCGCTTCCATTTGACCACACTGATTGTTTGTCGACAGAGCGTTGAAGGATAGCCTGTGACTTCAAGGAGAGCAAACGTCGTGCCCAGACCTTTACACTCGTCGGCATCCACTGCAATATCCACAACCCTCGACTGGAATTCAGGATTTTCTGCTACGATGGCTTTGTGATCAGCCATATGGCCTTTGAAGTCGCTGTTCCGGACGTTGCCATCCTGGTTGACTTTGATCAAATTGGGAGATATTAGCCCGGATTGTGCCAGTTCTACGAAGCGGCGCTCGTTGTACAATTTGATGCCGACTGCGGTCAGGCGTTCCAATTCTTTGGTGAGCGCATTGTCTGTTTTCGGGAGGTTGAAGTACTTGGAAGAGCGGTCGAAATTGGGAAGCAAGAGGTTCAAGGATGTCGTGGGTTGGCGAGGCTTGGACGGCTCTGCTGGCGTCAGTGGCGAGTCGGAGGCGTTGCTCATGCTGGCGCGCAGAACGTGGCGGTGGAATGGTACCGTGGCGGGTCAGCTCTTGTCCAGTCTGGGAGGTGGCAGTAAACTTGATTTCGCTCTGCGAAATGGCCCCGCATCATCTGCTCTCAGTAGCTATACTGTCCTGGTGGAATATGTCAGTCTCCCGGGCATGTATATGATCCGGGGAAACAGAGTGACGCGCGAGCAGTGCATTCCGTCCGACGCTCGTCCTTCCGCACAAGCGGCGGAGTACCTGAGGTGAGGACGCCTTACGCAGGCTGATCATGTCGGCACGCCCATCCTTCGTGGACTGCAGCTCGCCGAAGAGGACTGGGCGACGATCCGGATTGCTAGCGGCTGGTGAGCGGTGCGGCGCGAAACCTACGGCGTGCATTAATCGCAACGGCGGGGCCTATTTTCCATGTCGGCACGCGTCGCGGCGACTTCACCTCCTGCGATGATATTTGTGATTGCTTTGGTCGGTGTGCAGAAGCGAGCTTCACGACGACGGAGACGAGCGCAGTTTGGCAAAGCTGCTACGAGCTGGGACCGCTCGGCAGCTCCGTCTTCTCCACTGCCGCCGCCACCTACCCAGCTGCCGCCTCGTTCTCGACCACTCTCGCCCACGCGACGAAGCCGTGGCAGCCCGGCCAGCACGACGCCCGACGCGTGCCAGAACAGCGATACCATGCTCCCACGGCCGCGCTGTCGTCGCGCGCTGCCCCCGGAGCGGCGCCGGTGGCCATCGCAGCGCGGGTCTCGGCGTGCCTGCTGCCGCGGTTTGAGCGAGCCGACCAGACGTCGCATCGCGATGCGCGAGGCGTCATTCTGACCTCTGCGTGGCAGCGGGCGCAGGGGCGTTTTTTCTGCTGCGCCAAATTCCTCCGCCAGCTCGGGCGGCGCTTGCAAAACGGCAGCGGCGGCAGGCTCTGCCAGAAGCGAGACGAGAGGAGTGCTGTGCTCTCCACCGCCGCCGCGTCCAGCACCCAGCACCCAGCGCCATTGTCCCGCTCCGTCTGCTGCCCGCGGAGAGCTCTCCATTGTCGTGCCCGTGCCTGACCCACTGTCGTCGCACTACCACCTCATGCCCTCTCTCTGCTCCGCTGCGCTGCTGCTCACGTTCTAGATCCTCCCGCGAAACGCCTCCGCCCATGTGCTGAAATCGCCGCGCCGCCCCTCCTCATGCTCTGAAGCCGCCCGCGACGCCGCCAGCGGCACCATGTCGACCCTCCAAGAGCGCGAGACCCAGCGCTACTACCAGCCATGGCTGGCCGCCCACGGTTCGAGTCTGAATGTCGCCAAGCACGTCGATTCCATCGCCCAATTCCACCTGCAGAAACAAGGCTACCAGCCCAAGACCTCGCGTGACAAAGCCATCACCGCATTCGCTCAGCTGGTTTCCCTGCGCCTCGACGTGAAGCGATGCATGGTATCGCTGATCGATACCACAAATCAGTACATCCTCGCCGAGGCCACGCGCTCCTATTCGGCCGCGAAGCATGAGGGCAAGGATGGCGATGAACTCTGGCTGGGGAGCACCATTCTGTCTCGCCCAGACGCCGTGTGCGAGCATTGTATGTTCAATACATGCTCCGCCCCGGAGGAAGATGGCCGAATGTATCACACCAAAGGTCTTATAGTACCCGACTGCCGGCTCGATGATCGCTTCAAGGACCGCTCATACGTTCTCTCCGAGCCTGGCGTACGATTCTACGCCGGCGTACCACTGTACTCGCGCAATGGAATAATGATTGGCGCGATAGCTGTATCGGACGTCGAGCCTCGCGCCGGCCTCACGGCAGAACAGTTGCGCCTGCTGCAAGAGACTGCTCAAAATGTCATGGAACATCTTGAATGGGCGCGAGACCGCGTCGATCGCTTCAAGGGAGATCGCATTGTGCGAGGCATGGCCTCTTTCATTGAAGATTGCGCTGCGAATCACGATGGGCCCGCTCGAGACGTTTCAGCAGAACCAAAAGCAGCGGACTCTGGAGAGAGGCCGACCACCCCTTCAGCATCCAGACCGAAGTCAAGGCAATCGCAAAGGCCTGCATTGGTCAGTAGGAAATCAACCAGAAACGCTGGCTCCATGGGCGAAGGGCGGAGAGACGGCATGACTCGCATGTTTGCTGCGGCTGCAGACATCCTGCGCGAGGCGACTCTTGCTGATGGTTGCGCCTTGTTCGGCGCCACAGCAGATAGTGGCCGTACACCGAACATCAGAGCAACCCCGCACAATCTGGATGGAGTGACGCAGAACCACACAGGGACAATGTATGGCCAGGCATCGGCAAGCTCAGACTCTGGAGGACATGACAATACGTCAGATTCCGACTCGACTCCTGCCTCGAGACCCTGCAAAATTCTTTCATTCGCGGTTGCAGATGAGCAGGCTCGTGCTGGAATCGAGACCGGTACAGCTTTGACACTTGCTACCCTAGAGAAGTACTTCGCGCTGTATCCGCATGGCAAGACCTTTTCATTCACCGAAGAGGGCACTGGCATATCCTCTGAAGAAGAAAGTGACGCTGTTGCGAGTGCGACAGAAGCTGAGCCCTCTTCAGCTCCGAACAGTGACGGCCAGGCGACTGCGGGTAGAGGTCGGGTGCGCCATCGGCGGATGGACCATAAAGAGCTTCTCAAGAAAATACCCGGCGCGAAAACGGTCATATTCCTGCCCCTGTACGATCACGCAGAGGAAAGACTGATTGCGGGTATATTCCTCTGGACGTCAGTAACGGGCAGAATGCTTCAAGACTCTGACCTGTCATACCTTCGTGCGTTTGGCAATTGCATCGTGAGCGAGGTCATCCGGATGAACATGCAGAGAAATGAAGCTGCCAAGACGACGTTCATCGCATCCATGTCACATGAATTACGCAGTCCACTTCACGGCATTCTAGGCGCTGCAGAATTTCTCATGGATACAGTGAACGACTCCTACCAATCTGGTCTCGTCACTTCCATCGTAACGTGCGGGAGAACCTTGCTCGATACGCTCAATCACGTCCTCGACTACAGCAAGATCAACAAGTTGGGTCGCACGCAAATGCGCAGGCGGGCAAAACAGAACAAGCCCATCAATCTTGCTTCTGACTCCACGCTGGAGAGCTTGAACATCACTGCCGACATAGACCTGGGCATTCTTGTGGAAGAAGTCGCCGAGGCGGTCACTGCCGGACACACGTTCAAGCGACTTCCAGACTCCGCTTCGCTCTCCAACGCTCATCAGGATGGCTCAGCTGGAGAGCCCACTGACACGCTGACACGTGCCAATTCCTCGGGGTTGGCCGCTGGGCATGTCATGGTCCTTCTGGACATATCGCCCCGCCGATCGTGGCTCGTACGCATCCAGCCTGGCGCTTTGCGACGCATTGTCATGAACTTGTTGGGCAACGCACTGAAATATACCTCCGAGGGATTTGTAGCTCTCTCCCTGCGAGCGCAAGAGAGCACTGATCACACGAAAACAAAAGCACTTATCCGAATCGTAGACTCCGGAAAAGGCATGTCGGAATCATTCCAACGCGACCGCCTGTTCGTCCCCTTTTCGCAAGAAGATCCGTTCCAGCCTGGTACAGGGTTGGGATTAAGTATAGTCAAGCAAATTGTGGACTCACTCGGTGGCAGAATCGACGTGAAGTCTGAACAAGGGGTAGGTACCGAGATTGATGTTCATCTGAGCCTGCCCACTGCCGCCAATCAAGGTCAATCAGAAGGGTGCAGTAATGGCACTGCTTCCGGAGACCGCGCACCTGATGGCTCACATGACGTTCCCCTTGTGGTCGATCATGAGATGATTCGCATTGAGCAGAGAACTCGAGGTCGACATCTCGTCATCCTTGATCCTTTCTCTACCAAAAAGAGTCGACTGCCCACGAGTCCGTCGTCCAGATTCACGCAGACGCTGCGCGAGATCACCTCCAGCTGGTTTGGTATGAGGGTATCCCACAGCACGGAGATGAACATCCGAGATGCCGATATTTAGTGAGTTTGCGAAAAGCCCTTGGAAGGCCCGCGTGTGCTGACGAGTCTTGTAGCGTGTTCTGTGAACCTCCACCCGTTGAAAAGTTACGCGAGCAGAATCGAGTTATGGACGAAATGGCTCAGAACGGGAAGTTGGAGCGTGATGAGCGAGAAGTCCCCATCATCATCGTGTGCATGAATGATCAAGATGCCGTCAACATGACTCGGACACAACAAAATACGCTTCACGACTTGGGCCGGATCGTCGAGGTCATTCCGCAACCCTGCGGACCACGTAAGCTGGCCAAGACCTTCGACCATTGTCTTCGCAGAGCCGAAGAAGTAAGACAGGGGCGAGAGGAATCCGGTGAGAACATCACTGCCTCATCAACCCTCGACAAGGACAGCGAAATTCCCCAGCAGGATGAAGTCGCAAAAGAGCGCCAACACGCGGCTGCGACTGAACAAGCCGACGTAAAACCACGCCACAACATGGATGATCTTAGAAAGACTGTCAGTGCCGCTGTGTCCTACCCCAGAGCACCACCGATTGATCCTAGCACACCCTCCCTACAGTCGCCCGAGGAGCAACAGAATAAGCAGCTCCGAGGTCCGTTGCAGGAACGCTCGAGACCGCCGCTCGATAAGAACGATAGCGGCCGGACCATCGTACCAGATAAGAAGCGGCCGCCTCCTCACTTGCTCCTTGTGGATGACAATAAAATCAACCGCCAACTGCTGGTCATGTTCATGAAACGATGTAATTTCACTTATCGCGAAGCCGAAAACGGCCAGGAAGCCTTGGACGTCTACAAGGAAAGCGCTGCGCAAGCTCTTGTAGACGCGCCTTCGACGACCACAAGTCTCGACGATCACGATCAGAAATCAGAGACAGAAATCTCCATCTCCGAACTCAGAAAAGACAGTACGTCGAGCAGCGGTACTCTTGACAGCGTCAAAACTAGCGCTAGTACGAGAAGTAAACCTGCTCCGTTCGATTTTGTCCTCATGGATATTAGTATGCCGATCATGGACGGCCTCGAGGCGACGAAGCGCATACGCGATTTTGAGAGGGAGTATGGGCTAAAGAAGAGTACTGTCATTGCCCTCACGGGTCTTGCGAGTGAAAAGGCGAGAGAGGAAGCTGAAACGGTGGGAATTGACGTTTTCCTGCCGAAGCCCGTGAAGTTTAAGGAGCTCAGGACTTTGCTGGAAATGGAGAGCCGGGGAGACGTAAAAGCCAGTGTGGCATAATCGGAGAGGAGCAAATCGGTCCCAGTAGATGTGTTTTGGCTACGATTCTTGTGTGCATTGCGAGGGCGTTCTAGGCTTTTTGAGTTCTGGGGAGCATGTGGTTTGCTTGCATTGAGCGACCGGTCGCTGTTTTTGGAAACTTGGAATACATTTGAAAATTGGCGGCATACAATGGCCGTTGGCGATATCTGATGCGACCGGGGTCTGCGGTAGAGCTGCTTGCAGCTCGCGCTGTTTTAGGCGGACATGCATTCGATGGCGAACCCTGAGGCATGATAATGATACCTGGAGATGATGATGCGTATGGTGAGGGCGAGGCTTACGACCTATAAACTAAGAAAGATAAAAATCTCAGAACGTACACACGAAGGAATCTCCCGCCGGAGAGCAAAACGGAAACCACGATCAACACGGCGTGCTGTGCCCATGAACTTGAGAGTTTCCCCCATTCCTCGTGTCTCTGCATTTACACGGTGTGTTCAAGGCACCCTTTCTTGCGAAGCGAGATGGTCACATAACCAAAGGCGCGTTGAGACAGCAACCTCGAATGTCGTTTTCCGGGTATTTCCATTTTGCTGTCCGCAACTAGGGAATGTGGTATACAACATCCGCATTATGTGCGTGGACAGTAAAAGTCCAATTGATTTTCACTTTAGCTGCCTTTTTTCTACTGTCTATTCCTCAGCTGCTCAATCTAGAACCGACCACAGCACTTCCCTGATCAATTTCATATCCCTCTCCACATCGACCTGCCAATTCGCCACGGCGAACCTGGCGGCTGGTCGGCCATCCCACATCGTACCGCTCACGTAAATTCTTCGCGTCGCGTTGATTTTCTCTACCAATGTCTCGTTCACTTCATCGTTCAATGCGCGGAACAGCACCACGACATATATTCGATTCAGCCACTGTTCTTTGACTCGTCTGAAACTTGGCGGAAACCTGGGTAAAAGTTCCAATGCGGGTTCACTTTGAATGAAAGTGCCGATTGCGCGGGCGAGAGCGATTTGTGATTCGAGGATGGAGAGGTAGCCTGCGCTGCCGTGGGCTAGGAGGGTGCTGTAGACTGGTAGAGCACGGAAACGGCGAGAGTTTTCGATTCCGAGATTTGCGGGTGAGGGAATGGAGGTATCAGATGAAGAGAAGTAGGCTGCGCCGGAGTTTTGGAAGACGGCTTGGCCGAGGGAGAGATGCCGGGAGAAGAAGAGACCGCAGTCGTAGGGGACGTTGAGGAGTTTGTGGGCGTCGCCTGTTATACTATCGGCTAGTTCGAGGTGTTCGACGCCTTGGGCCATGACGGCGTAGTCGTTTCTGTCGGTTGGTAGGAGGCGCGCTTGGAGGCCAAAGGCGGCATCGACGTGGATCCAGGCGGAGTATTTGTTTGCGAGCTCGCGGATTGTGAGGAGGTCGCCGGCTGTGGTGGCGAAGAAGCCTGTGTTGACTTCGCCGGCGGAGATGACGATTATGGAGGCTGTGCGGGGTCTTGCGAGTTCCTTTCCGAGCCATGGGAGGTCGAAGTTCCAGGGGGTGTGGTAGAGGCCGAGAGGTTTGATGGAATTTCTGCCAAGGCCGACGATGGAGGCTGCTTTTCCAAGGGAGGAGTGAGGGGTGGTTGTGAGGATTTGAATTGTGTCGATGTCTACTTTGTTCAGTGTTTCGTGGACACCATCTTCGGATACATTGGCTGTCACGCCCTTCTTCTTGGCGGCTTCGGCGATGACCCATTCGCGTCCACAGGCAAGACCGAGGACGTTACTGGCAGTGGCTCCGGTGGTAAAGATGCGGTGCTGCCAATCCTCCTGCGGCAGCTTGACCATGTCCAAGATCTGGCGAAGGGCAGCATCCTCGACATCTGTAGTTACAGTATCGTTGGGCAGATGAATGGCCACTGACTGATCGTATCGAGTGACTAGCTCATCGGCGAGAGATGCAGCTCGAGTAGAGCCTCCGGTAACAAAGCCATAGTAGTTCGGTGACTGAGAACTCTGGTTCAACGCAGGTTCAATGACTTGTTGCAGATGCTTGATGGCTTGAGCGGTGCCTAGACCTTCAGCAGGCAGGGTTCGTATGAGCTCCGATCTGGACTTTTGTATCGTTTCTGGGTCTGGAAGGATTTGGGTAGACATGATGGTAAAAGTGAGGAAAGCTTGAGGACCTACGAAGGGCTACGAGAAACCTTTGAAGCTCGAAAGAGTCAGTGAAAGACTTATACGAGCAGGATGAGTCTAAGCTAGTCGACAGGAAGTGGCATTGATAGTCATCCCTGTGGGATGTTTCTAGGCTTGGCGGAACGGAGCGGGACCCGGCAAGTATCGCGAGTCGCGCCAGGCAAGCTCCCCAAAAAGTTGTACAGACGTTGGAGCGAGCAGCAAACACGACTTCTTCGACTCACTGCGCTGCCACAACACTTGCAACATCATGTCGGCAGCTCAGCTCCTCAATCCAAAGGCGGAGTCGCGGCGGCGCGGCGAAGCACTCCGCGTCAACATCTCAGCGGGCGAAGGACTGCAAGATGTGCTCGCCTCCAACCTGGGTCCGACCGGGACACTGAAGATGCTGGTTGATGGCTCGGGCCAAATCAAGCTCACTAAGGATGGCAGTGTGCTGTTGAAAGAGATGCAAATACAAAACCCAACGGCAGTCATGATCGCGCGAGCAGCCACGGCGCAGGACGAAATTTGCGGTGATGGGACGACGAGCGTTGTGCTCATGGTTGGCGAGTTGTTGAAGCAAGCAGATCGATACATTGCCGAAGGCCTCCATCCACGAGTCATCACCGACGGCTACGAAGTGGCGAAGAACGAGACACTGCGCTTTTTGGACGAATTCAAGCTGCCTCGAGACGTTGATCGGGAACTTCTCATCAACGTTGCACGGACGAGCTTGACCACGAAGATCAACAAGACTCTGGCAGAGCAGCTGACTCCAGATATCGTGGACGCCGTCTTGGCCATCTATCAGGCTCCCGCAAAGCCCGATTTGCACATGATCGAGATTATGACGATGCAGCATCGCACCGCTGCAGACACACAGCTGATTCGAGGATTGGCCTTGGACCACGGAGCGAGACACCCAGACATGCCCAAGGATGTGCGAAATGCGTACATCTTGACATTAAACGTGAGCTTGGAGTACGAAAAGAGCGAGATCAACAGTGGTTTCTACTACAACAGTGCCGAGCAGAGAGAAAAGCTGGTCGAGAGCGAGCGGAGATTTGTTGACGACAAGCTGAGGAAGATTGTGGAGCTGAAGAAGGAGGTCTGCGGTACTGATCCGAAGAAGGGCTTCGTCATCATTAACCAGAAGGGTATCGACCCACTGTCGCTCGATGTGCTGGTCAAGAATGGCATTTTCGCTCTGCGAAGAGCCAAGAGGAGGAACATGGAACGACTACAATTGATCTGCGGTGGCACAGCACAGAACAGCGTGGATGACTTGTCACCCGATGTCTTGGGCTGGGCCGGCCATGTGTACGAGCACCAGCTGGGAGAGGAGAAATATACATTCATCGAAGAGGTCAAGGAGCCCAAGTCAGTGACGATCCTGATCAAGGGCCCGAACGCACACACGATCACACAAATCAAGGACGCAGTCCGCGATGGTCTACGATCAGTATACAACATGATTGTCGACAAGAGTGTTGTTCCCGGTGGAGGTGCTTTCCAGGTCGCTGCAGCACGAAGACTCAATTCGGACGAGTTTGGAAAGCAAGTCAAGGGCAAGTCGAAATGGGGCGTTGCAGCTTTCGCAGACGCGCTCCTTGTCATTCCCAAGACTCTCGCAGCGAACAGTGGGCACGATATCCAGGATTGCAGTAAGTGACGCACGCACCGCTTCGTATCTCATAGCTAACGTAGTTCGCAGTCGCAACCCTCCAAGACGAACACGCGGACGGCCACGTCGCAGGTCTTGATCTCACATTAGGCGAGCCGATGGACCCAGAACAGCAGGGTGTTTTCGACAGTTTCCGCGTCCTGCGAAACAGCATCGCCAGCTCAACAGGCATCGCATCAAATCTGCTCCTGTGTGACGAGATGCTTAAGGCACGGCAAATGGGCAAGTCGGGGCCTCCCGGAGGAGGTGGTGACGAGGAATGAATGGTATGATCCATGAAGCTGAAACGTAAGTTGATAAAAATCCGAAAGACCGAAGACGTCGGCTGCTTTTCGCCGCATCACTCAGGCCTGTGGAAGAAACGGTATGCTAGTCGCAAGCATCTACATGTTTAGATGATAGAAGAGCAAATCTACATCGACCCTGCACTGTGTAGGCTCCTGGCCACGGGCAGATAGGCAGATGCAAAGACATTGAGAATTGCCGAAAAGTCAACTTTATGAGATGCAATGTTTTCAATTGTGCTATCATTCAGTCATGAGAAGTTGGTACAAAGCTCGAATCTGGAGACCTGCGTTCTATGCGATGCGACATTAAAGAGTCCTGCACAAAGATTATTGTGCTTCATCACGGCTAGTCACCCAGTACACATGACCGCCAAGCCATGAAGCAACTGGTAGCCACACCCTGCGAACCCAAACGCCACCACATATAGTACCACATGTCAGCATCGCAAAAAAACAAGCATCGGAAGTCTGCCGCACGAAGCGAAAAGAGGTACAGGTTTTCATCGCGCGATTCCTGCCGGCTTTACGTGACAGACTTCTGCAGCAGGCCCACAGGCTGCCATGGAACGGAAATAAGACCATGAGTCCGACTTGGGTGCTCAATGTGAACCTCCACCAGCAAGACCGAAGCGAGGAGAGCTTTACATGTGCATGTGCATATGCATCTGTTATGCCAGAGTTGTGAGCACTTCTGTCGACAGAGTACTTGCGATCTGTTCAAGATTCCTTGATCTCCTAATGCACGATTCAAGTGTCTTAGTATTGGCAGCCAAACCTGCAAACCACATTCTTCTTAAGCGGCGTGAAGAAAGCGTGAGCAGCTCGCACTTCCCGAGCTACGTTCCCGAAGCAGCTCTTCCAACACATCCAGCAGACCGCTGTAGTCTCGGCAGTCAGCAGCCACGAATCCTGCAGGGTGGATTTGCTTACATGATCAACAACCAGCAGGACGGTGGTCGAACAAAGGCTGGTCCACACGTTGGCACACATGCCACATTGCACAACACAAAAGCTGCAGCCTTGAAGGATGGGCGACATGCGCGTTTGGCGAACCAGTCGCGGAGTGAGGTACAAACTTCCTTTGACTCATACGTTGGCCAGCACGATCCTCATCTGGTTCCTGTGCGGCCGCGGTCAGCGCGTGGTAGTCTTGGAGAATCTTGTCGATGAGAGCAACAATGAGTGAATGAAGTCCGAAGTGGAAGCGAGTGATGTTCGATCTGCTCGATTTAGTGTCGGCCGCGGTGACCGCGCTGTGAACTAGACCAGCCTGTTGACGACTAAAAGACTATTCGGTTCTCGGCAGCGGCGTCTACAAGGATGCAAGAAGGCTGAAAAGAGATGTTTTTGGCGAAAAGAAAAGGACGTCAAATGGTCGTCGGCGCCTAGCCCTACAGTGCTTGTCTTGATCACAGCAAGTGTCGATCCACAATTGTGCTGGCGATAGGGCGCAGAGATGCAGCTGTTGTTCAGCAGTTGTGTTCGAGCCGGATGACGTGAATCAAGGCAATGTTGCGCTGTTGGGACGAGGAGCGGCATCTGTAGCTTGCCTTGTGATCAAACTGTTGTGTTCCAACGATTCCGAACTTCGGACTCATCGGCCTCACTGTTCTTCACTGACGCAAAGTGCAAGACTGAGGCATAATTTTGTTGGCCGGTCCCACCGGCGTCCGCGGAGCTCCGACGCCGAACAGAACCATCGAGCACTCCTCTGAGCTGCAAGTTCTGTTCATGTGCCATACCATACGATCGGTATTCGTAATGTGATTCGTCCATGGCCTGAGTGTTGCATGATCTCTTTGCGGAAGCTGACGGATCCTGGCACGTACGGCATTCCCGCTGGGTCTAGTTAGCGGTAGCCCTGCCCTATGATGCAAGGAGCCTGAGCACTCAAGATCGGACTTTTACGAGAGCAAACTCTTCGTTGCACCTTGCTGACCGAGCCAAGTCCCGCCCGGAGGATCGCATGTAGTGATAGACCGTGAAGGAAGTTATCGGGTCATGCAGACGCCAGGAACAACGACTCCATGAAGTCACTGAGCCGAGTGAGAGAGGCGGGTGGGCGCGTCGATAAGTTGCGCCTACCGCACATATGCAAGTCTGACCTCGATGTACCCTCTCTCACTTACCTTCTCCCACGTGTATGACTCTTGAGCTCTTGGGTGGTGTGCTCCAGAACTCTAAAAAGTCGCGCGCTCGCGTTCACCGACCTCTTGGTTGCAGCTTAACAAGCAGCTCTCGGAACACCTCAACTTTTTGGCACTCTGAGCTCGCCTTTACCTACCTTGAACCTTTTCCCAAACGACTGATGCCGCTCAGGAGCGCGACCACTTACGCATCAATAGCACTCCTCCTGGGAGTGCTGCCATACGTAGCGGCTCATGGAGGCGGCGGAGAGGGGATGGATATGGGCGATCATATGGCAGAATTGGCAGAACAGCCAGAGCACAAAGCTCTGAGTTACTTCCGGCATCCAGATCATTGGAATTGGCACCTTGCCCATACTGTGCTGATGGTGCTGTCGTGGGTCATTTGCATGCCTCTGGCGATTTTCCTCAGCGTTGCGCGCTCGCGCTGGCACCTGCCGTCTCAGTTCCTATTCCACGTCGTGAATGGGCTTGGATTATTCGCTGGCCTTGTTTACAATCGGTCGACACCCGACCTTTACGTTAACAATGCGCATCATCCACTTGGCTGGGTGATTGTTGCGTTCACCATTCTCTGGACCATCTGCTCGTTGTACACTGCATATGGAGAGCAGGTACAGTCCCGGCGATCCTCGATACAGCGACCAGGGCCGCTGCTTGTCCAGGAGGCGGTGCGATTGGAACTGCGGTTTCCGTACAACGATGAGTTCTCTCCTCGTGATTCGAGGGATTCTGGTTTTGGGTCTCGTCAGAACTCCACAGAGAGCGTGTACCAGAAGGCAGAGGAGCCTTCGAGTGATCACGAGTTCGATGACGAGAAGCTCGACGATGGAGACTCAGAGCAGAGGGCTTTCCTGGGAAGTAAGAGAGTGAAACGCTTGTTGACGGAAGGCGCCCAACGTTTCTCTTCTGGTAGGATAGCAGGTGCCGTTCGTATCACTCAGATCTTCTTGGAAAAGATCATCCTGCTGCTCGCCTTCGCCGGACTCACCTCTGGATTCATCGTCTCTGGAGGTCTTTTCCGCGACAAACAGATCTTCTCTGGCCTGGCTCACTACATCAAAGGCGGCATCTTCTTCTGGTATGGCCTCTTGACCTTGGGCCGTTGGATGGGAGCATTTGCAGAGTTCGGTTGGGCTTGGAATGTGCGGCCTCAGCCCCCTTTGGTGTCCAGATGGAAGTCGATAGTTCCATCCGCTGAGTTCACCGAATCTTTTGTCATCTGGCTCTACGGCGCAACCAATGTTTTCCTGGAGCATCTGAACACCAAGGACGGTGTGTGGACCGCATCAGACATCGAGCATCTTAGCATCACGATACTGTTCTTCGGCGGAGGCCTGCTCGGAATGTTGATCGAATGTGGCTGGGTCCGTGGTCTGACGAATACGAGTGTCCTCGATCAGAAGAGCAGGGACGTCGCGTGGTCTCGCTTTACTTTGTCGCATGCAGAGCGAGAGACTGAAGGTCAGCGCTGGGAAGAGCCACGATCACATCGAACATCTCTGAACCCCATGCCCGCATTGACGATTATGCTCTTGGGCATGATGATGGGTTCGCATCACCAGAATAGCATGGTCAGCACCATGATGCATGCTCAATGGGGAGGGCTCTTCTCGGCGTTCGCGATCGCTCGGGGAGTGACATACATCACGATGTATCTCAAACCACCGACTTCTCACTTTCCGTCCAGGCCACCGAGCGAGATAGTTGCCGCGTTCTGCTTGACGAGTGGAGGATTGATCTTCATGAACAGCGCGGCAGATTGCGTATGGGCTATCGAGAGTAACGGCCTGGATGCCATGACCATTTTCACCCTCACCATGGGCCTGACCGGAATCACCCTAGCGTGGGAAGTGGTCCTCTTTGCGACGAAAGGGTGGGCAATGAGGAGGGAGCGTGCGGCCGCAGGAAGGCCACTTGCATGAAGATGCATGGCGGATAGAAGAGATGAGCAGCACGCCTCGGCTTCTGCGATGAGATTAATGATATCTTAATGACTGGCTGGAAATAGAAGGGGATACGTCGCAGCACAGTCGGCGTACGTCCGATGAGGGGGAAAACGCATCTCGTGATACCCTTTTGCGCGGCAGAGTTCTTGCCTTAGAAGCGACATGGTATTAATATTTAGCACGATATGGATCTAATATGAGCCTTTCGTGGAGAAGCCTGAAATCGCTGACGTTTGCTGTCGCATGTCTTTGGTGGCTCTGTGCCGCGCCGTGCTGTTGATGATGGAAGACGAATCGAGCGCAGTGCGGTTGACCTCGTGGGAGCGGACACAGCTCTCAGTGGGTTCATTGTTGTCCGGCCGTAAACAGACGCGGCAAAGTCTTCCATGGCTTGCCTCGCTGGCCCGTTGGGTGTTGGGGTGTTGGACGGAGCGAGAGTGGATGGCGCAGGAGGACGAAGGAAGGGGACGGCCTGAGATCCTCCGACGCCAAGACCTCGAGTTCAGCCACATCTCGACCAACGGAGAGAGTCCAGTGCTCAGCAGGCAATCGCAACTACCCAAAATGCCTCCGAAGAAGGTTGAAAAGAAGCGTCGGAACAAGCGCAAATCACGAACAGAAGGTAAATATCAATCATGCACTCAGCAATGAACCCCAACACTAACGCCACCCAGTCTCATCCGCTTCATCATCCTCCTCCTCATCAGACACCGAAAGCGATGTCTTCATTGCCGCAACAAAAGTCAAGCCAACGAAAACAAAGACCGCAGTCCAAGAACCTCAAGAATCAGCTTTGAATTCCGACTCCGATTCAGCTCCCGTTTTCACTCAAAAGAAACCAAAACTGAATGCGGAAAAAGCCTTCGAAGAATTCTATCTTCGCCAAGTCACGAAGGAATTCGCAAACGATTTGGATCGCTTGCGGTCGGCGGGGGACTTCAATGCGAAGAGTTTGCCGTTGTTGATTTCTGCGTTGAAGCAGGGGACGGGTTGTTTCAGTCAGGATGAGAAGAGGAAAGTGGTGGAGGCATTGGAGCGGTGAGAGAAGTCGGTCGCTGCAATGCAGGAAGCAGAAGCTTTCCCCCGGGCCTATGGACCTCAGACGTGTGCTTCGAATGCTGGAATGACAGATGTCGTAAAGGCTCGGTGGAGAATGCAAGCATGGCGCGGTAAGCAATGCTCAAGTTCTGAAGCATTAATCATGCCTGGACGTGCGGTGGAGGACAAGGAGATCTTCAGCTGCATTTATGCCGCCACACGCGGGCTGTATGCTCCATGCCTCCTACCTACGGCCTCACCGTGGCTGCGTCCGGGAATGGTTCACGCCATGAGACACTTGTTACAGGCGAAGATGGAGGATACACGATGCGAGCACGAAGTCAGGCTGTGAAAAGGAAAGGCTGAGCTGCACCAAAATACACTAGAAGTATCGTATACTGATTGGGAGATTTTTCCTCGCGGTATTTGCAAAGCATCCTAAATCATCCGCGTACTCTAGACCAGGGCATACGTACAAGCAGCCAGCCAATAAACAATTTCATAAAAGCAGTCACCTAAAGCTCATCGTGATCTGCGACCTCGTCGTCGTCGAGGACGGCCTGCTTAACAGCCTCACCAGCTTCCTTGACCTTCTCCTTGACCTTGTCCGCAACACCCTCGGCGGCCTCGGTAGCGGCAGCAGCCTGTTGTGGCATGCCCTCAGTGTCAACATCCTCAGCATCAGCACCAATGGCGTCAGAGACGTCAACACCGTGGGAGCCGTTGTCACGAACGAAGTTGGCGAGGTCCTCAACGGTACGGGCGCCAGAGTAGTCGACAGGAGCGTCTTTGCTACCAGCCTTGTAGAGTTTGATCGTTGGGAAGCCTTGAATCTCATCTGGGACATCGTTTGCAGTCGCATCGACCTTAGCGATGACGACCTTGTCGGAGTGGCTCTTGAAGAGAGTTCCGAGCTCGTCATACTTTGGTGCAAGAGATTTGCAGTGTCCACACCATGGTGCGTAGAACTCGATCAGGACGTCCTTCTTGTCGTCCAAGACGATTTCCTCGTAGTTCTTGGCCACGACAATAGTGACTGGACCATCCTGCTTCTCTGGAATAGGCTCGCTCTTGATGCTTGGCTCGACCTTGCCCTCGCTGTAGTCCTCAACGAACTTGCTCAGGAGCTTCTCAGTGAGCTTCTTGACATCACCAGCCTCAGCGTATGGGAACTTCTGGTTCTTGGCGGTGTCCTGGATGGCGAAAGCTGGCCACTTGCCGACTTCGAGGTTGAGGTTGCCAGCGTGCTGACCAAAGGCCTCTGCGTCAATCGTAGCGAAGTTGATCTTGCCCTTGAACTTCTCGGCAAGCTTCTTGAGGTCCTTGGCGAGCGATTCGCGCTCTTCGGCGGTCTCGGAGAAGATGTATGCGAGTGGAAGACCAGACTGCGAAGAAGTTAGTAACGTGTCACGTCCTCGAGCTCGGATCATGGACTTACGCTCATGTAGTCGGAGTAAGTCTCAGGGCCGACCTCGCCAATGAGTGGGGTGGCGGCGGTCTTTGCGAAAGTGACCAAAGCATCCTTGCTGAAGCCCTCAGTGTATGTGGTCTTGCCCTCATCGAAGGACTTGTAAAGGACGACAGCTGGTTGCTCAACGCCCTCAGCCTTGGCCAAAGCGGCATCAGAGGTAGCAGCGAAGAGGTAGTTGTCGCGGAGCTCCTCGGCCAGCTCAGTGAAGGTGGCGTTGGAGGATTTGTCATCAGCGCCGAAGTAGCCAACGAGGACCACCTTGTCGGCGGTCTTGAACTCCTCGAGAGCTTCTGCGGTGGACAGGATCGACACAGCCGGTAGGGACTGCTTGACCATGTACGACACGATAGCCTGTGCCTTTCGTGGGCCCTGGTATGGCGCAATGTTCTCTGGGCCTCTGAAGACCTTCAGTGTTGGGTATCCCTCCACACCGTATTGTTGGCACAGCTCTTGTTGCTCAGTGCAGTCGACCTTGGCGAGCTTGATCGCCTTGTCTGTGAGAGTGGTCGCCGCCTCCTCGTACTCGGGCGCGAGCGCCTTGCAGTGTCCGCACCATGGGGCGAAGACTGAGTATAAAAGTCAGCATGAAGAAGGAACTCGAGCTCAAAGACCTGGCCGTACTCACACTCTGCGAGAACGAGGTCATTCTCTTTGACGAAGTCCTCGAATGTGTCCTTGGTCAAGTCGTGCACATCGGATGCAGCGGCGAGGGCGGCGAGGCCCAGCAGTCCCAATGAGTACTTCATGATGTCGACTGCTCTCCAGCAAAGTACACGAGCGAATGTCCTGAGTGGGGCGTCAAGACAATGTCGTAGTAGTGGAGGAAGAGAAAGAGAATGGGGTGGAGAGGGGCGGATAAGTAGAGGAAGAGAAGAATCGTGGCCTCAAATGTGTTAACTTTAAGCTCTGTGTGGAGGTGGACCCTGGGATCGAGGATAGGTGTCCCGTTTGCATTCAGCCAAGCTAGCGCGCTGTGAAGGTGAACAGCTCCGCTGTTGCCCTACTAATAATAAACCTGCCATTCACACACACATCCTTCACACCTGCCAACACCGCACATGTCAATTGATCCAATGGCGCCATTTCATTCACCATATTTGGGACAAGTACTGTGTTGTTGTCGTGCAATGCCACAATGCCGTCCAGCTGTCACCGACGATCCAGGTCGAGACTCGAAAATGCTTGGTCAGGACCCCTCCCTACTGATAGCATCTTAGCGCCACCTTGGCCGATAGATACGTCTCGCCAATTTGAAAAACTCTCGTCAAACATGAGACATGATTTCTCTCCAGCCCTCATACTCATTTCCCACGCTGATTCCGACCACGTTGACTTCCGCTGACGGAACAGCTTGTGCGAAAACTTGGATGCTTCAAAGCACAGGAGATTGGCTCCGCGTCTTCCGGGCCACGTTGCGGCAATGGCGTTCTCATCAGTACAGCATACATCGTACTCCCTGCTTGTCAACATATCATGACAAGACCGATTCGGATGCTGGATACTCTGCTTGCACAAGAAGGAATGCGCAACGTGTCCTGACTTCGTATTCCTCATTGCAGACCGATAAAGCTATGCTGCTAAAGCCACAACGCACCACCACCCATGTTCACTAAACATGCAAACGCTAACTATGATGGCTTACAAATGCTTCACTTCACACATGCGTACTCCCAGGAACTCTAAGTCAGGGACTCCAAGTAACGCTATCATCTCCAACGCCCAATACCCACGAAACACCATGCGAATAGAAGTATGCAGCGATGCTAGATCTCAGCCAGCTGAGGAAGAGCATCTTCTGATACCATCGATGGATGTCCGGACCGCAGAGACTCCGATCCAGTAGCGAAAGCCTCATCTTCGGCATGCCGGTGGTCTTGATAGTCTCGACTCGCATCACGCCGCGAGTGAATGATCGTGCCACCACCTCGCCCACTCACGAGGACAGATGATTTTGC